>OX451736.1:223819739-225019739 GCA_948472305.1 Vicia faba | reverse complement strand
TCTCAAGACACTTCTCACAAGATCTCCAAAATCTCAAATTTGCATAAGTGTTGACTAGGTTAAATCATCTCCTAAATACTGATGCCTCAAATTAGGGTTTTGATTTTCACAAGGGTAATTATACTTCTAATGCCTCAAATGACCTTCATGGATCATTATAGACCCCCAAGAGTAATCATGTGAAGTTTCAAGTCTTGAATCAATAATTTGCTCAGTCAATTGACCAGATGACTGAAAATCAACTATATTGGATAAAAAGTCAACTTGGTCAAATTACTGTCAAACTTCAAGATTTTTGGTTCACGTCAAACATTTTGAAGTTATATTCATCAATTGATCAATTTTGTATCATAATTCCTCCAAAAAATGTTCAATTTACCAAAAGGGCAAAATGGTCAAAATTAGGGTTTTGATTGTAATTGACTGATCATTGACTTTTGACCTAATACATGATCCAATGGTTTAAAGCACAATATTAAGGATTCTAGTACAACATGTTTACCTAATCTCATGGCTCAAACCATCTTTCAAAATCAATGGATTGATAGTTGAATTTTGGGACAACTGATGAAAAGTCAACTGATGCACAAAAAGTCAAACTTTGACTTTTTGATCAAGGTTTTATTTCAAAGATCAAAATTCATCAAGACATTAAAAAATGTGAAGCCTGATCATCAAGAAATCAATAAAGTCAAAAGTCAATTTGAAAAGTCAAACTTTTTAAGACTTAGAAATATTTTCTAAGTGTTTTATACATGATAATTTCACTACTTCATGCCAAATTTTCACCAAGATGCAAGATGATTCAAAAGAAACTTTCAACATGAAAGTTGTAGATCTTGATGATATATAAAACTTCGTATTAGATAACTCATATCCAAAGAATGCTTAGATTTTGAGTTATAAGCCCATAAAGTCATGCACTTTTTCTAAAACACTTAGTGAAAAATTTGCCCTAGTTTAGGCAGATTTTTGACCTAAATTCTTGGCCAATTTTCACCAATCTCCAAGATGATTTTGTAAGTACGAAGTGCGTCTAAGAGGGGGGGGGGGGGGGGGGGGGGTGAATTAGGTACTTTAAAAAATTCTGGTTTTAGTGATGATGGATATTATTTTTCTGGATTATGATGAGTTTATGAAAGAGTAAAGTGCAGAAAAATAAAGAGACACAAGCGATATATCCTGGTTCCCCTCATAGTCCGAGAGTACTCCAGTCCCCTTTCAACATGAAAGAGATTTCCTTATTGTGGCAAACTTAAACAAGAACTACCCAAAACCAAGAACAATCCTCTTGGATTTTCATTATGTCAACAATGAGAACAATCCTCTCAAAGTGACTTCACTTGTATCCAACAATCCTGGAAAGACAAGATTTATAAAACCACTTAAACTTATTTCCAACAATCCTGAAAAATAAGTAAGTATTTATCAATATTTGATTTGAGTGAGTTTGAGTAGTAATGATCACTTTGAGTGATTTAATCAATGAATTAATATTCTCTTCCAATGATAATAGTATACAATGACTCAAGATATATAATGCTTAAAGTTTTCTGGTTAATAATATGTGAAAGTATGCAGAAAACTTGTGTATGAAAATGTATAGCAGCTTGAGTTTGATTTTTGAGAATTCAGAAAATATAATTGGAAGAGGTGTAGAAAATGATTTTTAAAATGAGTATTTATATGTTCATAGCACCTTTTTGAAACAACATAAAGTTCTGTAAATGAATCATGAAAAATTTCCAAGATTGAGTGAAAGGTTTCCATGAAATGGTGTTACGAACAGGCATGTGCAAAGCTGCTGTTTTTCAAAATCGTGCAGCATGCAATCGATTGCACCCTTTGTGTAAATCGATTGCACGGGGTTTCAACAGCTAGAATTTCAAAAGTTTTGAGTGTCCAATTGATTTGCACAAGAGTGTAAATCTATTGCATGTGAAGTCAGTAGCAAAAATTGATTGAGTGCAATCGATTGCACAAACATGCAAATCGATTGCACTGAGAAACAGTAGCAAAAGATTTGAAAAAATTGAAGCATGCAATCGATTGCATTGAGAAACAGTAGCAAAATATTTGAAAAAATGAAGCATGCAATCGATTGCACTAATATGCAAATCGATTGCACTGAAGTGAAAAATGATTTTTAGCTTAGAAAAACTTGAGTAAAGGTTTGGATAATATAAAATATTTCTTTTCACCATTGAGCATCTATGTCTTAAGTTCAAAGTAAGTATTATCATTATACCTTGAAATTTGCTAAGTGCTTGAACTGAAGACTTTATCCATAGATGCTTTTAGCTTGATCAATAATCTTTGCCTTCTTTGTCCCTCATGGTTTGTCTTAATCAAAACAAAAGTGCATTTGAGAAGCTTGATTTTACATTCTCCCCCTTTTTGATGATGACAAACGATCTTGCTTGATGCGTTGTAATTTCTGGAAAGAGCTTCTCCCCCTAAGATGCATAACTCCCCCTTTGTATGAGAAGGTTGGAGTCCTTGGAATTTGTTCATCTTGGTTGAAGAGTACCTTAAAAAAATTAAGACAAGGAAATATACAAGCATAAAGTACCACATCCTTCTCCCCCTTTGACATTATCAAAAAGAAGGGAAAGATGTAAAAAAATAGTAATAAAGTAATATTGAGAGGAAAACTTAATTAATCATGCATCACAAATAGTCTAACAATTACAAAGAAATTTAACAACAAACAAAACATAGAATAACAGAACAAGGACATAACAGAAAATAGTAGACATAATAAAGTTGGACAAAACTTTATGGTTGATTCATGTCCCGGTTGTTATAGAACCAAGATCCTTGATTTGGAAATCGTTGTTGTAGAGGAGTTTCTGTGTAATGCTGTGGAGGTTCCGCTGAATTATTTGGGTCATTTGGTGGAATGTGAAGATGAGAGTAAAGGTAAGAAAATTGTTGATTCACATCTGTGCGGAAGTCATTAATCCGGGTTGTTGTAGAATCATTGATAGCATTCCATTGGTTGTTGATGTTGGTGTTCATGGAAGCAAATTTTTGAGACATGAAATCCATAAGATCTTGATTGCTTGGACCAGAGGGAGCAGTAGGTGGAGGAGGTACAACTTCACCACCTTCGACTTCTTGATCGTTCCCTTCATCACCAACCACATCTTCACCAATGTAAGTGATAGTTTTTGTTTCTGGATTATAATGAACACCCGTTATTGAGCCAACATTCTTGATTGAAATCTTATGCAGATTTGGATCCATATTGACTTTCTCAAACCCAGCAAAATCAACTCCAAATTCTTCCATAATTAATGTAACAAAATAAGCATATGGTAGAAATTTCAATTTTGCATTGACTCTCAGCATATGAACCATTATGAGCCTTGCCCAATTAACACTTATTCCTTTCTTTCTTACATAAATCAGCTGCATTTCTAGGTCAGTCACAGTGCATTGGTTTCCAGCCCGTGGAAACATAATATAGACCATAAAGTAATGAAATAGTCGACCGTCTATATAAAAGTTACCTGCACTCCATGAGTCTCTAGATGGAATCACTCCGCCTAGACCATGAATCCTTTTTGGCACGGAATTCAGCTTCACTTAATCTCCCAATGCTGTAATAAAATTCCTTTTTCCTGTAGTCATCCCATGCCTCGTTTTCAGGGTCGTACAAAGAGCTTTCAGTGTAGGGAATATGAAGAATCTCACCAACAATCTCGGGGGTTAGAGAGATTCGAGTACCCAACACATATGTCACCATCTTGCCTTTGTGGGGAGTTAAATTGCTGAAAAATACTCTTACCAGATCCGAATAATATGGACCAAATGATGAAATTAATGGTTCTAGTCCATAAGCAGTTAAATCATTTTGAAAAGAGAAACATTCCTGGGGAAAGGATGATAGCATACCATATTTAGGATTGGACACTATTTTTCTTTGAAAGTCCTTTGTGAATCTTGCTTCTTGTTCTTTGGTGAGAGATGAAAGTAATGGATTCTCAGAGAATGAATCAACCTTTTTCTTCCCTTTCTCTGAAGCTGACACCTTTTGTTTTTGCCTTGAAGCCATGGGTAAGGTATTTTTAGGGTTTTGAAGGTTTTAGGTTTTTGAGAGAAGGGTGTTTGATGAGCTGAAGTTTGGATATGATTTATGAGTAGATATAAATGAGTGGGTTGTATTATATGTAATGAAGTTTAATTGGCTTGGGAATATGAGAGAGAGAGGAATCCTGACCAACAAATATTTCTGTCATAAAAGCATGTTACAGTGGGTGCAATCGATTTGCATACAGATGCAATCAATTTGGACATAAAACAGAAGCAAAATAAAACTGAAACGAATAGAGTGCAATTGATTTGCACTGAAACAGAAAGGTCAAAATTAAAAACACTTAGTGAGCAATCAATTTACACTATTATGCAATCAATTTGCATCAACGAAAAAAGAACAAAAACAAATTTTTCTTAAACTTAAACACCACTTAACATATATATTCACATATATCATGGTTAAAAACATATATATAAAATCATAACAAGGATAAAAAGCACCTTATTTGCCGTGTTCATCAAGAATGCCAAGCTCTCGTCGAATCTTGTAAAACGGTTCTCTTGCCAAAGGTATAATGAAGATATCGTCAAGTTGATTATGAGTATCTACAAATGTTACCTCGAAATCTCCTTGAAGTACATGATCACGAAGGAAATGATGTCGTATATCTATGTGTTTGATTCTTGAATGCATGACCGGATTCTTTGTAATGTTTATTGCACTTGTATTGTCGCACCTTTGAAGCCCAATTCTACTCGAGCGATAAGAAAGTGTTGGAGTTCATAAGGAAACTCCACGAGGAGCAAAACTTGAATGCCTACATCAGTCCAAAGAGGAAGCGCCCATGGGAGACTTGAGTCTTTTGTTGTATAATTTCATTTTGTTATTTTTCTTTCATTGTAAGCCTAAGATGCAGTTTGTAACCTTTGAACTCATTAATACAATTAATGCTTTTTTTTTGTTTCCTTTTTTGTTTAAGCAAATTTAAATTTTAAAGGTCCTTGAAAGCATTGCATACGCATAACATGCATCATATCATAAGCAGGTTTTTCGACACAAGTTTCCTCATCTTTCTACTGTTTATTTCAGTATAAGATGGATCTCGAGTAAACTGTGAAGGAATTGCAGACTCAAAACTCTCAGTTTCAAGAAACTCTGCTCAACTTAGCAAAGGGGCAGCAAGAAATGATGACACTTCTTGTCACGAAAAAGAAGACAAAGAAGAAAGTCGTAATCAACATGGGGAAGAGATTCAAAGGTCTCGTTCGACAAGTTCAAGTTGAAGAAGACTCCTCCGAGGAGGATGAGAATCAAGATGAAAATTCTAGGAGAACCCGTGCTGGAGTTGGAAACAATCAAATCTCTGAAGATGAAGATTACTTTGATGAGCAATATCCACCGGTCGACGACAAGTATAAGCAACTAGAAGACATATTGAAGGCTGTAGAAATCCAAGTTGTGCCTGGCTTGGACTTTCTTAACTTGGGTTTGGTGTCTGGGATAGTCATTCCCCACAAATTTAAAATCCATGTTTTTGCCAAATACGATAGTGTCTCATGTCCGAAGCTTCACCTAAGATCTTATGTCCGCAAAATTTAGCCGCATACCGCTGATAAGAAACCGTGGGTGCACTTTTTTCAAGAAAGTCTATTTGGGACGCAGTTGGAATGGTTTTACCAATTGGAAGGGACTAACATCCATACTTGGGAGGATTTGGCCGTTGCTTTTTACCCCCAATATCAATATAACGCTGATCTTGCACCAACTAGGATGCAATTGTAAGGAATGACCACGGGATCAAATGAGGGCTTCAAAGAATACGCTCAAAAATGGAGAGACTTGGCTGGAAGGGTGCAACCACCTTTAAATGATAGAGAGTTGGTAGACATGTTTATGGGAACATTGACTGGACCATTTTTCAACTTACTGATTGGAAGTTCATCATCCGGATTCACTGAATTGATCTTGACTGGTGAGAGGGTTGAAAGCAGGATTAAAAGAGGGAAGATAACCATGACCTCCACCTCAAATGCTGTGAAAAAGGTATATATCATAAAAAAGAGACTAATGTTGTGTATAGGTCAAGAAGCCATGCTAAGAATGACCTTCATCATTCAGTAGGGGTTGTACTGATTTCTAATCCAACTCTAACTCAACAACCGCATCAACAAAATAGTCAACAAAGACCAAATGTCCAAAGAAGACAGTTTACTAAAATTAATATGCAATTATCTCAAGCTCTACAACACCTATTGAAAGCTGATTTGGTGACCTTGCGAGATCCCCTTCCAACCCTAATACTACTTCTCCAAAATACAAACCCAATGCCAAATGTGCTTACCACTCAAACAATCCCGGAAATGATACCAATGATTGTTGGTCTCTAAAGAATAAAATCCAAGACCTAATTGATAACAAGACAATTAAATTCGACCCTCCGCAAACTCCCAATGTAATCACCGCACCCATGCCAAATTAATGTAAGGTAGTCAATTATATTGAAGATGTCTCTTTTGTTGCCTCCATCAATGACTTGGCCACTCCTTTGAAGACTGTTAAAGAGAATTTGTTGAAAGTCGGGGTATTCCCTGGTTTCCTTGAAGATTGTTGCTACTGTGCTGTACAAATTAATGGTTATGAACGACTGAAGAAAGGTGTCCAACACCTGATGGATAGCTATGAGATTCTGTTTGAAAGAAATCCTTTTGTGAAAAGTTTGACCGAAGTTGTATCTCAAGAATTTGAAGACGTGTCCATCATTACTATCTTAAATAAACCTATTAGGATCACCTCAAAAGGTCCTATTAGGATTCCCATTGAACCAAGAATAGCTCCACTAATTATCACCACACCGGGGCCATTCTCCTACTCTTCTGATAAGGCTGTGCCCTAGAATTATGGGGCGGAAGTGTACTACCATGGTATCAAACAAGATTCATGGATTGATGAAGATGAAACTGCCGATATTACAAACATTGCTGGATCAAGTAAATTTAATAGGAAGAGGAGGATATTCTCTCTATAAATTTCACCTCCGACAAACACTACTACACCTATTCGTATTACTGCTGTTAAACCTGTTACTGATACTTGAGGAAAGGAAAAAATGTTTGAGCCTTCCTTGACAGAGGCGCCCGCAAAAGATATTACCATTGAGTACCCATCTACCCAAGAGATGGAGGAGATTCTAAAAATCATCAGAAAAAGTGATTACAAGATAGTGGAGTAGTTAGGGAAAACACCCTCGAAGATTTCCATGCTGTCTTTGTTGCTATGCTCTGAGGCCCGTGCTCTGATAAAATTCTTGAAAAATGCACATGTCCCACAAGAAACTATGGCCGACCAATTTGAAAACCGTGTAGCAAGCTTGACTTTCGATAATGGTTTAGGGTTCTTTGATGCAGATCTGACCCCAATGGAGAAGAATCACAACAAAGCTCTCCACGTCTCCATAGAATGCAAGGTCACTACCATGGCACATGTATTAATGGATATTGGATCTTCTCTAAATGTCTTATCTAAAGGAGATTTGGATAGACTAGATTGTGATGGACTGGTGTTGAAACCTAACGACATTGTAGTAAGGGCTTTCGATGGTTCTAAGAGGATGGTCCATGGACGGGTTGATCTCCCTATCAAGGTTGGGTCTCAAGTCTTCAACTCAACATTCTATGTGATGGATATTCGTCTTGCTTATTCTTGCATGCTTGGACGCCCATGGATACATGGGGCAGGTGCAGTGACTTCCACACTACATCAAAAGTTGAAATATCCGGTCAAGGGGAAAATTGTTAACGTCTGTGATGAAGAAGACTTTATGATTAGTCATCTAAATTCATTCAAATATGTTGAAATGGATGGCGAGTTCATTGAAACTCCTTGTCAAGCCTTTGAAGTGGTATCTCCCATGGTTACTATTGCCAAGGCCATTCCTGACACTACCGAAGCTGCTAAAGATACACCAAGGATGACTTCTCTCAAAGATGCCTGTGCTGTTATTGAAGAAGGAGGTTGTACCATTTGGGGATAACTTCCTGATTTCTCTTTCAAGTCAAACAAATATGGATTAGGTTTCACTTCCAAATCTCAAAAGGAGATTCAACGTGCTCGCATAGGGAAAATACCTCTCCGTATTAGTAACCATGAGATTAATGCCCTTGAAGAATCTGATACTGATTGTGACTTTGATGATTGGATCTACCCGACTGCTGACAGAGGGCTCGACAACTGGAAGACCAAAGACTTCATCCCAATCTCCTTCAACCAGGAGTAATTGCCATTTACTATTTTTATTACTTTGGTAACTTTGTCTGTAATTTCCATTAAAACAATGACTTTAAGCCATGTGCCTTTCTCGGGGCACAGTGGTCTATTTGTTAAGGGTTTGTCATTATCATATGCCATATGCTCATTTTAATGAAAAACATTGGACTATTTTACATTCAAATTTTGTGCTCTTTTCTTTTCTTTACTTTATCTCATTTTCAAATAGCCATGTGATCTTACACGCACACACACATTTGCAGATTCACATCCACTCCGGATCTCATTGGCAACGACTCTGCTATTGTCATCTATGACTTTGAAAATCCAATCTATCAAGCCGAAGACGAAGGTGATAAAGATTGAGAAATACTGGGGGAACTTGCCAGACTTCTGTTACAAGAGGAAAAGGCCATTCAACCATACGAGGAGTCAGTTGAAGTGATAAACCTAGGTACTGAGGCAGACAAAAAAGAAGTCAAGATCGGTACCAAATAGAAAGACTATGTCACGAGAAGATTGGTCCAGATGTTACACGACTATGTTGAAGTGTTCACTTGGTCATATGAAGATATGTCGGGGCTTGATACTGATATTGAAGTTCATAGTCTGCCAATGAAGGAAGATTGTCCTTCGGTCAAGAAAAAGGTTCGTCACATGCGGCCAGACATGTCTGAGAAAATAAAAGTTGAGGTAATGAAACAATTCGATGCATGTTTCCTGGCAGTGACGTCATATTTCCAATGGGTGGCAAATGTTGTTCCAGTGTTGAAGAAGGATGGAAAAGTGTGTATGTGCGTAGACTATGGGGATTTGAATAGGGCAAGCCCCAAAGATGATTTCCCACTACCTTATAATGATGTCTTAGTCATCAATAGTGCTCAACATAAAGTTTTCTCCTTCATGGATGGTTTCTCTGGTTACAATCATATCAAAATGGCACCCAAAGACATGGAGAAAACCACTTTTGTTACACAATGATGCACCTTCTATTATAAGGTCATGCCTTTCGGTTTGAAGAATGCAGGCACAACCTATCAACGAGCTATGGTAGCTCTATTTCATGATATTATTCATCATGAGATAGAAGTTTATGTTGATGACATAATTGCAAGATTGCAAACCGAGGAAGAACACCTTGATCATCTCCACAAGATATTTGAGAGGTTGACGAAATACAAGTTGAGGCTGAATCCCAACAAGTGAACCTTCAGAGTGAGGCCTGGAAAGCTCATAAGCTTCGTTGTCAGTGGAAAAGGTATTGAAGTCGACCCCGCAAAAGTCAAATCCATACAAGAAATTCTATCTCCCTGTACTGAGAAGGAGGTCAAAGGTTTTTTAGGTCGACTCAACTATATTTACCAGTTCATATCTCACTTAACTGCTACTTGTGAGACAATATTTAAACTATTAAAGAAAGATTAAGTAGTCAAATGGAATGAAGACTGCCAAACAACTTTTGACAAAATCAAGGAGTACCTGCATGAACCTCCAATCCTGATGCCTCCAGTTGAAGGAAGACCTCTGATTATGTACTTGACTGTATTAGAGAATTCAACGGGGTGTGTGTTTATCCAACATGACGAGTCTGGCCGAAAAGAGCATACAACATACTACCTTAGCAAAAAGTTTACCGATTGTGAAACCAAATATTCACTTCTCGAGAAAACTTGCTACACTTTGGCATAGGTTACTTGCCGACTAAGACAATATATGCTGACTCACACCACTTTATTGATTTCTAAGATGGATCCCATCAAGTATATCTTCGAGAAGCCAACTCTTTTCGGACGAATAGCTAGATGGAAAATGATATTGACTGAATACAATATCCAGTACACTACACAAAAGAAATAAAGGGAAGTGTATTGGCAGATCATTTGGCCCATCAAGCTATTGAGGACTACCAATCCATGAACTTAGAGTTCCCAGACGAGAATATCATGCTGATAACCGACTGTGAAAAACCTGGACCATATGACAAACCTGAACAAGGATCCCGATGGATTATGGTTTTTGATGGAGCTTCCAATGAATTGGGTAATGGAATTGGTGCCGTGATCATTTCCCCCGAAGGATACCATACGCCTTTCACTGACATACTTTACTTTGACTATACCAATAATATGGACGAGTACGAAGCGTGCATCTTGGGTCTTAAAGCTGCTATTGACCTAAGAATCAGATTCTTAAGCATATTTGGAGACTCAGCTTTGGTGGTCAGTCAAGTTAAAGGAGAGTGGGATACAAAACATCCAAATCTGATCCCCTACAAAGAGCTTGTGCTAACCTTGATCCCATATTTTGAAGAGGTCACATTTGAACACTTTCCAAGGGAATAAAATACGTTGGCAGATGCCTTAGCAACTATGTCGTCTATGTTCAAGGTCAATTGGGACAACGAAGCTCCCAGAATTACAATCGAAAGATTTGACAAACCTACACACTTTTATGAGATCGACAATGACAGGGAGAAGCCTTGGTATCATGAAGTGAGAAGGTACCTTGAAGAAGAAGAGTATCCTGAAGGAGCTTCAATCAATGACAAAAAATTCTTGCGAAGATTCTTAGCCAAAATATTCCTAACCAATGGGATCGTGTACAAGCGCAACCATGGTTCTATTATGTTTCATTGTATGGACAAGAAGGAAGCAGAAAAGATTGTGGAGGACATGCATGAGGGTATCTTCAGAACTCATTCTATTGGACACACTATGGCCAAGAAGATTCTGAGGGCAGGTTACTATTGGTCGACTATGGAAACTGATTGCCACCATCACTCGAGGACTTGCCATAAGTGTCAAATCTATGCCGACAAGGTTCATGTGCCTCCAATACCTGTAAAAGTCATGACCGCTCCATGGCCACTTGCAATGTGGGGCATTGACATGATTGGAGAAATCAAACCCACTGTCTCTAATGGACATCGTTTCATCCTCGTCACCATTGATTACTTCACCAAATAAGTCGAAGTTACTTCATTTGCCTCAGTAACTAAGAATGTTGTAGCACGATTCATCAAGCATAACCTTATCTGCCATTACGACATCCCTGAAAGGATCATCACCTACAATGGAACCAACCTCAACAATGCCATGATTACTGAACTCTATACGCAGTTCAAAATCAAGAATCACAACTCTTCTCCTTATAGACCTAAGATGAATGGCACAGTAGAAGCCGCCAACAAAAACATAAAGAAGATTATGCTAAAGATGGTGGTAACCTATAAAGACTGGCATGAGATGCTGGAATTTGCTCTTCATGGCTACCGTACTTCGGCTCAAACATCAACATGGGCAACCCCTTTCTCTTTAGTCTATAGCATGGAAGTTGTTCTTCCTATCGAAGTTCAAATTCCTTCTCTGAGGATCATGAAAGAATCGAGCTTAGGCGAAGATGAATGGGTTGGGAAAAGATTGGATCAGCTGAATTTGATTGATGAGAAGAGACTAGCTGCTGTTTGCCATGGTCAAATTTATCAAAAGCATATGATCAAGGAATTCAACAAGAAGATCAAACCTCGAGTATACCAGGCTGGAGAATTGGTACTAAAGCGCATCATTCTACCACAAGGCGATCCCATGGAAAATGGACTCCCACTTATGAAGGGCCATTTTTTGTCAAGAAAGTATTCTCTAGCCGTGCTATGATGCTATCCACTATGGACGGTGAAAATTTCCCACACCCTGTGAATACATACATAGTCAAAAGATAATACGCATACAAACGACCCGCTATGTTGACATACCTAGGCCAAAATAAGGGCATCCCGACGAACCAAAAGGGCTCAGGCAAAAGTTAGGGATATATACAAAAGACTGCACATCCGGAAAGTCGAAAACCTGAAAGGGCGACTTGGGCAAAAATAGGTATCCTGGTGGACTGAAAACCCGAAAGGGCGGTTGTTGTACCCAAAAATTTTCCCTCTCATTTTCTCAAGATTTCTCTCACAAGATGTCCATTGGTTCAAGAAGGCACAAGGATGGATCACCTCAATACACCTCCTCAAGCACTGATGACTCAAAATTAGGGTTTGAGTTTGCACAAGTACAATTGGACTTTTAAGGACCCATATGACTTTCATGGATCATTTTGGACTCTCAAGATTTCTCATATCAAGTTTCAATCTTTGAATCATATTTTTGCTCAGTCAATTGATCAGTTGACCTAAAATCAACTGTATTAGGCAAAAATTGAACTGTACACTGAAAAGTCAAACTTCGATTTTTTTTGGATCAAAATCAAGTTTCAAAAATTATATTTCATCAAGACATGTCAAAATATGAATATTTTCATCAAGAAATCAAAAAGTCAAAATCATCTTTGAAAAGTCAAAATTCTAAGACTTGGAAATTTTTCTAAGTGTTATAAAGTTAACTTTTTCCATGACTTTGTGCTAATTTTTCACCATGATGCAAGATGATTCAAGGATAACTTCCAACATGAAAGTTGTATATCTCAATGAGATTTAAAACATTGTAGGGCTCGACTTTTTCTAGAAATGTTTGGATTTTAAGTTATAAATTCATGAAGTCATGGAATTTTTGATTAAATACTTGGAGAATTTTTTAACAGGTTTGGTCAGGATTTTATCCCAACTTCTTGGCCAGTTTTCATTAAGTTCCAGTTTGATTTGATAAAAGTGAGAAACATGAAAGTTGTATAGGTTGTTTCAAGCTTTCTAAAACATCCAAGAGCATGAATTTATCATACTTGAGCTATGAGATTCAAGGATCTGAAGTTGGGCATTCATTCTTGATTTACAAGGCAAATTTGTGAAGAACACTTGATTAAATCTTCAAGCATGCTGTACAAATACCAAGTGAATGAGCTATAATCCAAGTTTTTGAACCATAATTGAATTCTTACACAACTAATTGAATGCTTATGCAACTGATTGAGCTATAATCCAAGTGTTTGAACCATTATCAAATTGATCATTCCATTTTTGGAAGAAAGTTCACACTTCCATTTTGGAAAAGTAGCTTTAATCACAAAGTCCACTCTCCTTGAGCATTGGACCTGTTCTTTATGCATAAACTTTATATACAAGATCAGAAGCAAGCATGTTAAAAGTTCAACCACTCTACAATAACATGGTGCAAGCTTTGGGAAGATGTTTGTCACTTTGCTTCAAAAACAAGTAAAGTTGCCAAAACATGGAAATTCAAATTCTGAGTTGTTGTAACAATCAAAACCTCTTGCCTATAAATACACTCATTACTTGCAACATTAGAGGAGATTACAAGCATAAAAACACCCTCAAACTCCCTCAAGTCAGAAATTGCAGAAAATCTCCATCTTTGTGTTATTTCTGATTTTGAATACCCAACTCATAATTCACTCGTGCGTTTATTGAACAAACCATTCACATACATCATATAGACAACAACTCAAACTCAAAAACAACTTCTGTAACATCTCTATTTCTCCAAGCTCAAGAACACTCAAGGTAGAAACTCAAGCTCAAAACACAAATTCCAGCTTCAAGGTAAGTCTCCTTGACTTTAAACCCTTCATTTCAAGCATCATTAGTTGATTCATTTTTAAAGATAAAATGTAATAACCATTCCCCTTGAAGCTAACCTTTGAATTTGAACATAATCATTTGAACATAATCATTTCCTTATGAATCAAGAAAGATGATTACTGATAGGTTAAAAGTACGGATAAATGTCTTGATGCCCTTTCAGGAGAAATCACCAGCAGATTTGAAATCCAAAATTCCTCAGTCAGAACTTAATTCCTTAAACAGAATTAGACTTTAGGATCCTCAACAGAGGAAGTTTTCCCCAACACTGATTTCCCCAGTCAGGGAGCCTTCCAGAACTCGATTCCCCTCAGAGTTAAGTTTCAGAATCCCCAGTGAAGCCTTAAAAATCTGAAAATCCAATCCCCAATGGAGCTAAGATTTCCAGCCGTCAATCCCCAGCTGAACCAGGCTAGTGAACCTTCTCCCCGCAGAGATACTTGCCACCCAATCTGAAGATTCTCAGTCATACCTCTCCAGCATGAGTCTATCAGATTCTGAACTCCCCCAGTAGAGATCTTCAGGAATTCTCATTCCCCGCAAATCACCAAGGAATGCCTTTCCCTAACAGTAGTTCTAGGATCACTCAACAATTGAAGGTTTTGCATCTCCCCAAGAAGAATGAAGACTCTCACTCTCAGTTCCTCACAGGACGATCAGAGGTTCTCCGGTGAAGATCTCCTCAAGACAAGAATCCCCAGAAGATTGGTATACGACCCAAAGCTCATAATTCTCCAGCAGTAGGCAACAAGGTGTTTCATCCCCATCAATCAAAATTCTTGTCTTCCCCTGCAACAGTCAAAGATTCACTTTCCCGGCGACAGTCAAGATTCTTTGTTTCCAGGATTCATCTATCCTCAGCAAAGACAGCTCTTCAGCTTACACATGCATTCATTTACATTCATATCATAAACATTGATATAACATATTTTGCATCATACATATCATGCAACATAACCTTGTGTTTTAGCTAACCTTTCACCTTTTTCAGGATAAAATTAAAAGCCTATCATTAACAATTATTCAGATACAGTATGGATACACCCCAGACACGGCGGTCATTCTGTTACTCATTCAGAATCTCAAGTCAGATACAGTATGGATACACCCCAGACACGGCGGTCATTCTACTACTCATTTGGACTACAGCAATTAGATACGGACTAGATACGCTCCAGACACGGCAGCCATTCTATCTCTCATTCAGATTCATTTATCCACCTCAAGGTTCAATGCATTCCAAACACGGATACCACTCTAACCCTTACAACAGAAGTTTGATTCTCTCCAGTTCGTTCGCCACGGAAGTCATTCTGTAATTTATCTAGATCCCAGTTACAGTTTCAGATACACTTCAACCACATAAGTCATTCTATTACTCATACGGATCTCAATCCTAGTTACAGTTTCAGATACACTTCAGACACGGAAGTCATTCTACTACTCATACAACTTTCAACTTCAGATACAGTTCAGATATGCTCCAAAAATGGTTTCCATTCTGTCACTCATTCAGAATTTATCCCCAGCACGCAGTTGCTCCATACAAATATTTCCCTGCTACACAGATATAATACAGATACACTCCAGACACGACAGTCATTCTGATATTCGTTCAACATTCAAACACAGTTACAGCTCAGATACGCCCCAGACACGGAGGCCATTCTTCTGCTCATACGAACTCAGTCCTTAGATACAGTTCTAATACATTCCAGACACGGATACCATTTTGATCCTCATTCTTCTGACCCGTCACACTGCAGTTCAACAAACCTTCTAGATGGCATCTTTAAGCCCATCTCCGACAAGATTCTGTCACCCTTAAGATGGCATCTTTAAGCCCATCTCCAAATGGCATCTCTAAGCCCATTCCCATATCCATTGTTCTGATAAGTGCAAATTTAAGGGCACTCTAGTGTCCAATCTCCTTTTACCTTCGAGACGCGAAAGGCAAACCTGCCAATCTAACTCTTCAGGTGCAAGAAGATTGAATAGGGGCAACTGTTGTACCCCAAAATTTGCCCTCCCTTTTCTTCAATATTTTCTCACCACAAGACCCTTGGAGCTCAAGATCAAGTTAGGGTTTGCTCTGCTCAAGACTCCTCCTTGCACTATTGACCCAAATTAGGGTTTGAGTTTGCACAAAGATGTTTTGACCTAAAGTGCCCAAAATGACTTTCATGCTTCATATTGGACTCTCAAGTTTACCCATACCAAGTTTCAAGCCTTGATTCCAATCTTTGCCCAGTCAATTGGACAGTTGACCTAGAAATCAGCTGTATTGGGGAAAAAGTCAACTGTGGTCAATTGACAGTCAAACCTCATAATTTTTGACCCACATCAACATTATGAACTCATTTGAACCATTTGGTCAAGTTTGGATCACAATTCCACAAGAAATTTGATCAGATCACCAAAAGGGCAAAATGGTCATTTTTAGGGTTTTGACTGCACAAAGGCAATTTTTGACTGTTTGACCTAACCAATGGCAAACCAAGCTCATATATGGACTTAAGGACCCCATGGAATTGTCTTGACATGTTCAACAAATTCAAAAGATCCCAAATGCACAAGATTGACAGATGAATTTTCTAGTCAATTGATCAATTTTTGACTGTATACTGAAAAGTCAATCTTTGACTTTTTGGTCAAAATCAAGTGTCAAAATTCATTTTTCATCAAAACATGTCAAAATTTGAAACTTGTTCATCAAGAAATCAAAAATCACAAATTAGGGTTTAAAATGAAGAATTTTCATAACTTAGAATTTTTCTAAGTTATGAAAATCCCTAATTTTTTCCGAACTTTGTCCCATTTTTTCATCAAGATGCATTTGGATTCAAACAAAAGTCAAAACATGAAAGTTGTAGTACATTACAAAATCTACAACTTTTATTCACAAAGTTTCCTCAAAAGAAGCTTGTAGCTCAAGTTATGATTTTTGGAACAAGGGTGCAAAACATTCTTAACTTAGAGAAATTTTGACCTATTTTAGGCAGGATTTTTGCCTAACTTCATGACCACTTTTCACATGCTTCCACTTGGAATTTCAATTTGCATTACAAATATGGATTGTAGTAAACATTCCAAGCTTTCCAAAATATCCAAGAACTCCTCAAACAACCTTGTGGTTAGGGAGAATCGAATTTGGCAATATGGGCAAAACTCACTTTGTTCATGGCCAATTTACATGTCCATAACTTTGCATTTTTGAACTCAGCATGCTCTAAGGTAGATTACAGGTCCTTTATCTCATCCACACTCATAAATTTAATGCAAACCCCTTGTGTTCAAGCCTTATCTTATGTGTTTAAGCATTGCATACAAGATTGAGCCATAATTAGAAAAAGCAATATATCCATTTTGGTAAAGTTGCACTTTATGTCAAATTTGCAATCTAAGTGGTACAAGGAAAATCTCTTTGGCATAAGTTCAGAAGCATGTCACACTGATCAAGAGGGATGGTTGCAGCATATTTGAGGGGCCGACACAGGTCTACAAACCAAGTTGACATTTTGTTGCTTAAGTTGGAAGAAACTTGGCATAACACACAACAACTCTCACTTCTGCAAACACAAGCCAAGACAAACTTGTTGTACACCTTCCAAACATCAAACCTAAGCTGAGGCACGAGCAAAACACCTTCAAAACCTCATCAAACCTCAAAACACCATCCTACTGCAGAAAACAGAGTCACCTCTGCAGTTGGACTTCCACAACTCAATCCACTCATGCATTCTTGCTAAAACCAGTTCATACACACTCCATACCACATATACAAGCTATCCCAAGCATTGGACACGACCTGTAACACCTCTAACCAACTTCACCATTTTCATTTTTTCTGTTTTGCAGGTAGATTGCCATAGCTTGATTCACTTGGTTTCAAAGCAAGTTAAAGGTTGGAATAGCATCCCTGGACCTCAAACAAGCTGTACAAATCCTCACCTTGCCCTGAAAGTGCCTCCATTGCCAGACACGATCCAAGCTGAACAGGTAAGTTCATGGACTTCTATCTCTCAATATAGGAAGAGTTAGCTCTAAGTTTATGAATGAAAAATGTTCTACTCATGGCCCTGAAGCTATACATATCTTCACTTTCCATTTATGTTGCTTATGCTGAGAGTATTTTGAACCTGAACATTGACAAAAACTTAGGTTAAGAATTAGGGATGGAGAAATTCTCTCTCATTTCTGAGAGTTAAGTTAAATTTTTTATATGTATGGAATCGTGGCTTGATGCTTGACATTTTTCATGTTGTGAGTTTGTGCTAAAAGTCCAAGAATCATGAGATAGCAGAAACGCGTGTTTTGTTCAAGGATGCTGGAGGTTGAAGAAGACAGAGTCCTTGGGCTGGGCCTGAAATGTTTTTCCTTTTCACACCACTGTTTTACACATGCACCCCCTGGCCCATTTTGAGTTTTATTTATCATTTTTAATTTTTTCCTTTTGATTTTGTTTCTATATTTTTATTTAAGCATGAAAAAATATTAAAGTTATTTTTCCCATATTTTTTTGCATTTTTTTGATATTTATTTGGCTTTATTTAGTTTTGTACATAAATAAACATTTATATACTTTTATTTAAAATAACCAAAAAATAATATAAACACTTTTATTTTCTGATTTTTATTTTATTTTACCTTTGAAAACATTTTACATAAAATATACTTTTTGTAAATATTAAATATTTTATTTTTGTACATATAATATATATTTAATAAATAATGTAAATATTTATATATTTATTAGTATATTTAGGTTAAAAACATAAAAAATAATACATTTTATTTTTATTAATATTTAACTTAAAAAATCACCTTTTGACAATATACTTCTTTTTTATTTTATTTTTTGTACATAATTAATAAATATTGCATATATTAAATAATTAATACATTTTGTTTAATAAAATTAGGGTTTTGCCCTAAATACCTAAATACCTAAAATACCTAAAAATATCAAAATTAATTCATTTTATTTTTGTTTATTTGCCACATGATAAATACTCTTTTACATACATATGAAAATCATTTTTGCATTTTTCATATTTATCTTATTTTATTTAATTATTGTGCAATTAATTAATTTGTATAATTTCAATTTGGATGTAATAGTTAGATTTTAATTTCTTGCTAAAATATCCCCATTTGAACATTTGTACCCCCCATCCCATATATTGTGTTGTAATAACTTAGGATCTTTTATTTTTCACATTTAAAAGCTTTCTAATTATACCATGATAGAATTAGGGTTTTGTATGCAAAATTAACCAAAAATAGTTTGACCTAAATTCAAGATAAACAAGCATGAAAATGGACAACACTAATCACACTTGCACCCCTAGGGTACTCCACTTGTTGCCTTCAATAATGGGCCATGTTGCATGTTAGGTATCTTTGAAAAAAAACAAAACAATCAAATGATCATAGTCCCTCGATGACGCTTTCGAAAGTTGCCTAAAAATGATCAAGTCCCTTAAAGGAAAAATTGCCCAAAGATACTTGGCACCATTGCAATCATGGTCTAAACGATGACCCGCGCCCGTCCCGTTAACATCCTAACACAAGATTGTCCACCAAATACAATGGTGGGACAAAATTGTTAAAAGGGTTAAAACATAGCAAAGATCTTTGAGAAATTTAGGGTAGATAGCTCTTGGTTACTTGCCAACTTGCAAAACAAAAACACTTGCCTATTTTTCAAAACCACACATCACAAACACTTTCAAAACAACTTTCAAAAAAAACATTGAAAACTTTTCAAAAGATATACACCTTTGTATACATTCAAACATGGATCATTACAAAGGTTGCCACCTCATTGGCCTCTTTTCAAAAACATTTTTCAAACACACACACAAAGCACCATTTCAAACAATTGAAAGCACCATTTCAAACAATTGAAAATTAAGGCAAGTTGATCTAAGAAAGTAACTAAGAGCCCATGGATAACCATGGATAGAAAGGGTGCTAATACCTTCCCTTTCTATAATCTACTCCCCGAACCCAAGAAAACATCTCAAAGGTTTTTGCTGTGCTTTGTAACCTTTCCTTAGGATAAAATAAAAAGTCGGTGGCGACTCTTGCTCAACCGAAACATTTGCGAAAACAAACGCAAAACCTCAAGTCAGTTCTCCCACCATATCACAGAACTGGCGACTCTGCTGGGGAGATTTTTAAAGTGGAGTAACCTTAGGGCTTAGATCACCCTCTTGCATGACTAATTGTTTGTTTTGATTGCTTTACATCTTGGCTCTCTTGTTTGGGTTTGCAGTCCTACACCCGGATTTGGGGAAACATTCATAGATAGCAATACATTGTGGAAACTGTGCGGGGTATACCGACACGGTTGAAGCAATAACTATATTAGTGCGACATATTTGTGAGTACCGGTAACCCTTGAGTTCAATCAAGGAGAGTACGGGGCCGCTGAGTGATGTCACTAAGCACTAATGACCTAGAACCTTACTTGACCATCTTGGCCTTTCATTAGGGGTATTGAGATGTCCGGCTTTGGTGCAGTCCGAAGTTGGTAGATACTCGATACTACACTCATTGAGGGTTGTTTTCTTGGAATATTTTGGTCGCTAGTTAAGTGGCTAAACCAAAACAATGAATAATGAAAACAATCCCGTGATATTGAGCTCTTTAGAACCCGGTTACTATTTATAGGACAAGTTTTTAAGCCAACTACACTCAAGAGGGTACTTACCTATGAAACCCCATGCAAGCCTGAAACTAGGGTTTGGTATGATTTGCTTGTACATATGTTTTGTGCATACATCATAAACATCATAAAGCATCATATGCATTCACTAACCATTTCAAGGGTTTAGATCTTCATCTTTGTTCTTGTTTTGTAGGTCATGGAAATTCCTCGCAGGAAAACTATCCAAGTCAACCTTGTGAGAATCCCTCCTCAACTCAAGGAGCTCACATCAAGAATTCCGGAAAGCTCTCCCTTCAGTGAAAGACATGGTAGACTGCTCAGCTTAGTCAGCACCAACATTGAAGAGGACATGGTAAATGTTTTGTTTCAGTTCTTTGACCCCCTTCACCACTGTTTCACATTCCCCGACTATCAATTGGTGCCCACTTTGGAGGAATTTTCTCAACTCCTGAGAATTCCTATCCTTAATCAACTACCTTTCAATGGTACGGAAAAGGAACCAAAGCCTGAAGATGTTGCTCAAGCACTACACCTGCAACCCTCTGATATCAAGGGGCATTGGGAAACTAGAAGCGGTTTCAAAGGCTTCTTAGCAAAATTCTTGTTTGAGAAGGCACAAGAGTGTTGGAATTCATTGGATCTACAAGCCTTTGAAGAAATTGTGACCCTCCTCATCTATGGTTTGGTCTTGTTCCCAAATACTGACCAGCTTATAGATGTCAACTCCGTCAAGATCTTCTTATCCAAAAATCCAATACCAACTTTGCTTGGGGACATTCTTCACTCATGTTACACTCGAACCATGAGAAAGAGGGGTGTTCTCATGTGCTGTATTCCTCTCCTTGCAAGGTGGTTTATTCCGCACCTTCCACAATCTGTCTTGAAAAATGACCAAGGCTTAAGGTGGTCACAACGGTTGATGACCCTTACTCACTCTGATGTACATTGGTGTTCTCAGTCCAGAGAAAATGTCATCATCGTCGATCATTATCGAGAGTTCCCTAATGTTCCATTACTTGGCATTAGAGGAGGCATTACCTACAACCCTTATCTAGCTTTGAGACAATTTGGATATGCACGGAGGGATGGCCCTCATGACATGTTGATTCCTGACCTAGTTTTTGACTTCGACAACGATGCGCAAGGACTTCGCCAAAGATTCATCAGAGCTTGGAGGATGCCTAACAAGGTTGACAGCAAGACACTGGGGCACAAGAACTCCATCCCTCTTGAGCCTTACCTCAAGTGGGTACGAACCCGAGCCCAGAGTCTAATGATGCCTTACCCTCATGTTCTCCCTGTGATTAAAGAGCCCGTTAAGGAACGGGAGGTTCCCTACACCATCCTATATCCTGACATGCCTACATCGTGGGAGGAGATGCAGAAGAGTTGGATCCAACTCAAGGAGGAAAATAACACTTTTGAAGCCAGCTTCTATGCCAGTGAGAAGAAGGTTTTGGAGCTTACCCGCCGACTCCATGAGGAAGAGACCCTCAACACCTACATCGCACCAAAGAGGATGCGCAACGTCTTTTTACCTTGAGAAGTTTTTGTAATATTTGGCCCATGGGGCATTTATGTACTAACAAATTTCTTCTTATTAATATGACGTGCGTTCTTTTTGTTTGCAACAATTTTGAACTTTCTAAATCCCTGAATGCATTGCATACATAAGCATACCATTCATCATGTGCATAAGCAGGTCTCCACACCAGGTTTCCTTATCTTTCTGCTGTTTATTTCAGTAAGATGGATCTCGAACAGACGGTCAAGGACTTGCAGTCTCTGAACGCACAGTTTCAACAACTCCTGATGACCTTGGCTAAGGGTCAGGAGGATCTGAAAGCCCTGCTGGGGAACAAAGACCAAGTGAAAAAGAAGAAGAAGAGAGTCGGGGTGGCTACCTTGGGGAGAAGGTTTGAGGGTGAAGCCAGAAGGGTTCTTGAATTTCCTTCCGCATCCGAAGAAGAAAACAGTAAAGGAAAAGGGGCTGCGGTACCTTCCGAATCCGAAGCTGAATAAGAAGAGGCTGAAGAAGACGAGGACTACTCAGAACAACAATACCCGCCGGCTGATGACAAGTACAAGAGTTTGGAGGACAGGTTAGCAGCTATGGAGCTGCAGAGAGTTCCAGGTTTGGATTTCGAAGATTTGGGATTAATTGTTGGAGTTGTGATCCCCCCGAAGTTCAAAGTGCCAATTTTTGCAAGATATGACAGGCTGTCCTACCCAAAAATGCACCTAAGGTCATATATCCGAAGAATCCAACCTCACACATTTGACAGAAACCTTTGGATACATTTCTTTCAAGATAGCCTGTCTGGCACTCAGCTAGACTGGTTTTATAAGCTGGAAAGGTCGGAGATACGTAGTTGGGAAGATCTGGAAGCTGCTTTTTATCGCCAATACTAGTATAACTCTGACCTGGCACCAACCCTCACTCAGCTGCAGAGTATGGGAATGACCTCAGGTGAGGGATTTAAGAAATACGCCCAGAAGTGGCGCGATCTGGCTGGAAGAGTGCAGCCACCTCTTTCTGATAGAGAACTTGTTGATATGTTCCTAGGGACCCTGTCTGGTCCATTCTTTAATCATCTGATCGGTAGCTCTTCCTCGGGTTTACTGAATTAATTCTGACTAGCGAGCGGGTAGAAGCCGGTATCAAGAATGGGAAGATTCAGAAGGATGCCTCTGCATCTACAATTGCTAAGAAGTCATTTCCGGTAAAGAAAGAAACAACTGTTGTGTATTCTCAAAGAGGAGCAGGAAGAAGTGAGCGCAGACCGACTGTGGGGGCCGTAATGATACAAAATCCACCAAATGATCAGCCTCGCAATAACCTGTCCAGACCTAAACAACAATGGGGAGAACGGCCACCACGACAGTTCACCCGCATTAATATGACGCCCGCGCAAGTTCTTCCACACTTGTTAAAGCTGAATCTCACAAATATCAAAGAAGCGCCGGAAAATGTGAATACTACCTCACCAGCTTACAATGCCAATGCCAAGTGCGCCTACCATTCCGATAGCATCGGACATGACACAAATAATTGTTGGGCGCTGAAAAATAAAATTCAAGACTTGATAGATGCAAAAGAGGTGGAGTTCGATGCTCCAGAGAAACCAAACGTGATATCTGCTCCGATGCCGAAGCACGATCGAAATGTCCATGCTATTGAGGAAGATTTGTATGTTTCTGATGTCAATGACCTGATAACTCCGCTGTTAACCATCAAGTTAAATCTGTTAAAGGCCGTGATCTTCCCCGGATGCAAAGAAGACTGCTACTGTTGTTACTCTCTACCAATTGACTGCCCGTTACTGAAGAAAGGCATCCAAGGCCTGATGGACAGTCAACAAATTCTGTTTGAAAAGGTTCCTGCTATTCCAACCCCTACTGAAGATGTTTCAATCATCACCATTCACGCCAATCTTTCCAAGGCCGTCAGAAAGCCTGTTAAGATTACATCTGCTACAACGTCTGTTCCTCTGAAAATAACTATGCCAGGGCCTGTCCCCTACAGTTCTGAAAAGTCAATACCATGGAATTACGGTGGAGAAATCTACTACCATGGTATTAAACAAGTTGAAGTAACCGAAGGAAGCTTTGATGAAGAAGATGCCAGCATTGGAAACATTGCCGGCACAAGCAAGATCACCCGAAGTGGGAGAATATTTTCTCCAGAGATTGCCCCCCCAAAGGCAATCTTTGGACCCTCATCTGCTGCCAAAGTTATTCCTGCGCCAATGAAACTTTCCGCAAAGACTCCGTTGATTGAAGATGTTGTTATTCCTATTGTTGTCCCTCCTACTTCTGCTGATAAGGGGAAATGGATCCAAGATGAGCTCGTCAGGACGAGGGCTCAACCTTTGGTCATCCTGGAAACCTCTAAGAAAGAGATGGAGGAGATCCTGAAGATAATTAAAAAGAGTGATTATGACGTGGTAGAGCAACTGGGGCAAACCCCCTCGAAAATCTCCATGTTAGCATTGCTACTTTGTTCGGAGGCGCACGCCAAGGCATTGATAAAATTCCTGAAGACCGCCCATGTACCCCAGGAAACCTCTGCCGACCAATTCCAAAACTGTGTAGCCAGTCTTACAGCAGACAACGGTTTAGGTTTCTCTGATGCTGACCTAACCTCAAAAGTAAGAACACACAACGATGCATTACATGTGTCAGTAGAATGCCAAGGGACTACTCTGGCCCATGTTCTGGTCGACACTGGTTCTTCTCTGAACGTGCTGCCTAAGAAGGCCCTCGACCGTTTAGACTGTGAAGGCTTGGAGTTAAGGCCAAGTAATATCATTGTAAGGGCATTTGACGGGTCAAAGAGAATGGTACATGGGGAGGTAGACATTCCCATTAAGGTTGGCACATAGGTGTTCCCCTCAACTTTCAATGTGATGGACATCCGTCCGTCATATTCTTGCTTATTGGGGATACCATGGATACACAATGTTGGGGCAGTCACCTCCTCCCTACATCAAATGCTGAAGTACCCTGTCAAGGGAAAGATCGTAACTGTCCACGGTGAAGAGGAGTACATGATCAGCCACCTGAACTCTTTCCGATATGTAGAGGTAGAAGGTGAGTTCATTGAGACGCCATTCCAGCACTTCGAGGAAGTCTCTCCTGAGGTGGAAGTAGCAATAATGGTAGCTGAGGTACCAAAGCAGATGGCCAGGATGGCATCTCTAAAAGACGCGAAGGCCGCAATGAAGGAAGGGAAGAGCTCAACATGGGGGCAGTTGCCGTACATTCCTCACAAAACAGACAAGTTTGGTTTAGGATTCACTGCTGCGGGGCAGAAAGCTATGCGCCGCTCAAAGGTTGAAAGAGCACCCATCAAGATCTATCCTTTTGGGATCAATGCTTTGGAAGGTGAAGACGAGGAGGTCAACATTGAAGATTGGATCTACCCAACCATCGAAGGGGGACTACGCAACTGGGAGGCAAAGGACTTTGTCCCCATTACTTTTATTAATCAGTAATTATCTGTCAAACATTTCCTATGGTCTGTAATATTTACTTTTGAACAATCCGTGCACTACTTTTTCACCTCATGCCTTGCCCGGGGCATGTAGGTCCATTTGTAAGGGTTTTGATTATCTTCATATCCATATGCCATGTTTAATGATTCATTGGACGTTTTTCATCGATAAACTGTTGTGTTCATTTTCTTTCCTTTTTGCATTTTTTGTTTAAAGATGGCTATCCCTTACACACACACCCACGCTCACAAATGCAGGTACCCATCCACTCTGGATTCTATGGGTGACTATTCTACTATGTCCTTCAATAACTCTGAAGATCTGGTCAATCAGGCTGAGTATGAAGATGACGAAGGTTGTGAAGTACCAGGAGAGCTAGCCAGACTTTTACAGCAAGAGGAAAGGGCCATCTTACCTCACGAAGAGTCGTTGGAAACTGTCAATTTAGGAACAGAGGAAGACCGGAAGGAAGTGCAAGTGGGTGCCAATCTGGAACCAAGTGTCAATGAGCGCTTGATACAGCTGTTAAATGATTACGTTGAAATCTTTGCCTGGTCTTACGAAGACATGCCAGGTTTAGACACAGACATCGTGGTTCACCGTCTCCCTACAAGAGAGGATTGTCCACCGATCAAGCAAAAGGTCCGCCGAATGAGGCCCGACATGTCTGAGAAGATTAAAGCAGAAGTGATGAAACAATTCAACGCTGGCTTTCTGGCTGTTACATCCTATCCACAATGGGTTGCTAACATCATGCCAGTTCCTAAAAAAGATGGCAAAGTCAGGATGTGTGTAGACTACCGAGATTTGAATAGGGCCAGCCCCAAGGATGATTTTCCGCTACCGCACATTGACATTCTGATTGACAACACAACTCAGCACAAAGTGTTTTCCTTCATGGATGGATTCTCAGGCTACAATCAAATTAAAATGGCCCCCGAGGACATGGAGAAAATAACCTTTGTTACACAATGGGGTACTTTCTGTTACAAGGTGATGCCGTTCGGACTGAAGAACGCAGGGGGAACTTATCAACGCGCCATGGTAGCTTTATTTCATGATATGATACATCATGAGATCGAAGTTTACGTAGATGATATGATAGCTCGGTCACAAACAGAGGAGGAACACCTTGAACATCTAGAAAAGCTGTCTGCCAGGTTGAAAGAGTACAAACTCAGGCTGAATCCAAGTAAGTGTACTTTTGGAGTTAGGTCTGGTAAACTTCTAGGGTTTATTGTCAGCAACAAAGGCATTGAGGTTGATCCAGCAAAGGTAAAAGCAATACAAGAGATGCCCGCTCCTCGTACTGAAAAGGAGGTTAGAGGGTTCTTGGGGCGCTTGAACTATATTGCCAGATTCATCTCTCATCTGACTTCTACCTGTGAGCCAATTTTCAAATTATTAAAGAAAGATCAGGTAGTCGAGTGGAACGACGATTGCCAAGCTGCTTTTGATAAGATCAAGGAGTATTTACTAGAGCCTCCTATTCTGATGCCTCCCGTTGAAGGAAGACCATTGATCATGTATCTGGCCGTCTTGGATAAATCAATGGGGTGTGTTTTGGGCCAGCATGACGAGTCTGGTCGAAAAGAGCATGCTATTTATTACCTTAGCAAAAAGTTTACCGACTGTGAGACCCGCTACTCACTGCTCGAGAAAACTTGCTGCGCTTTGGTATGGGCTGCTCGCCGACTAAGGCAGTATATGCTGACTCATACCACCTTGTTGATTTCCAAAATGGATCCTATCAAGTATATCTTCGAGAAGCCTGCTTTATCTGGAAGAATAGCTAGATGGCAAATGATCCTAACTGAGTATGACATCCAATACACCACCCAAAAATCTATAAAAGGGAGTGTACTAGCTGACCATCTAGCTCATCAAGCTATCGAAGATTATCAGTCCATGAGATTTGACTTCCCAGACGAGGACATCATGAATTTGGACAACATCGAAGGTAACGAACCGTATGACGGACCCGAAAAGGGATCCCGATGGACCCTGTACTTCGATGGTGCTTCAAATTCACTTGGAAACGGTATCGGTGCGGTACTCATCTCCCCGGAAGGTTGTCACACTCCTTTCACGGCTCGACTCTGTTTCAGCTGCACAAACAACATGGCAGAATATGAAGCTTGCATCTTTGGTCTCAAGGCTGCTATAGACTTGGGGATCAAATCTTTGATCGTATTTGGGGACTCGGCTTTGGTTATCAGTCAAATAAAAGGAGAGTGGGATACCAAGCATCCTAATCTTATCCCATACAAAGAACATGTCCTAACATTGTTGCCTCATTTCGAGCAAATTACCTTCAAGCATTTCCCGCGAGAAGAGAATCAGCTAGCAGATGCTCTGGCAACAATGTCTTCTATGTTTAAACTCAACTGGGATAACGAGGCTCTCAAAATCACCATCGAGCGAATGGATGAACCTGCGCATTGTCATGAGATTAATACCGAAGAAGTAGTGGAACAACCCTGGTTTCACGAAATCAAAAGGTATCTCCAGACTAGAGAATATCCCGAAGGAGCTTCCGTAAATGACAAGAAGTTCCTAAGAAAATTTGCTGCCAAGTTCTTCCTGAACAATGGCATCCTCTATAAGCGCAACCATGATTGTGTTTTACTCCGATGTGTTGACAAAGCTGAAGCAGAGTTAATCATGACAGAGATGCACAACGGTACATTTGGCACCCATTTGAGCGGGCATACTATGGCTAAAAAGATCCTAAGGGCAGGCTATTACTGGTCTACCATGGAAGAAGATTGCCATCAGCACTCCCGTACTTGCCACAAATGTCAAGTCTACGCTGACAAGATTCATATTCCTCCGGTTCCTCTCAACGTGCTGACAGCTCCTTGGCCATTTGCAATGTGGGGCATTGACATGATTGGAGAGATCAAGCCCACGGCATCCAACGGACATCGCTTCATCCTAGTGGCCATTGACTACTTCACCAAATGGGTCGAAGCAGCTTCTTTCGCCTCTGTCACTAAAAATGTGGTTGCCCGCTTTATCAAGCAAAACCTTATATGCCGGTATGGTGTTCCAGACAGGATCATCACAGACAATGGTACAAATCTGAATAATACTATGATCACCGCATTGTGCGAACAGTTCAAGATTTATCATCACAATTCATCTCCTTATCGGCCGAAGATAAACGGTGTTATTGAAGCTGCGAACAAAAAAATTAAGAAGATCATTCAGAAAATGACAGTCACTTACAAGGACTGGCATGAGATGTTACCGTTTGCTCTACATGGATACCGTACGACGACACGTACTTCAACCGGGGCAACCCCATTTTCTTTGGTATATGGCATGGAAGTTGTCCTGCCCATGGAAGTTCAGATTCCCTCTTTAAGGATTATGAAGGATTATGGTTTGAATGAAGACGATTGGATTCAGACCCGACTTGATCAACTCAATTTGATCGACAAGAAGCGGCTCGCTGCTGTTTGCCATGGTCAAACGTATCAAAAACGGATGATCAAAGCCTTCAACAAGAAAGTCAGACGTCAAGTATATCAAGTTGGAGATCTCGTAATCAAGCGGATTATCCTGCCGCAAAGTGATCCCAGGGGAAAATGGACTCCTACATACGAAGGACCATTTGTGATCAAGAGCATATTTTCTGGTGGTGCAATGATTCTGATCACCATGGACGGCGACGATTTTCCGCACCCTGCGAATGCAGACATAGTCAAAAGATACTACGCATAAAATAACCCGACAAGTTGAAAACCTGAAAGGGCGACTTGGGCAAAAATGGGCATCCCGGTGGACCGAAAACCCGAAAGGGCGGTTCAGGCAAAAATTAGGGATAAAACAAAAAAAATCTGTACACCCGGCAAGTTGAAAACCTGAAAGGGCGACTTGGGCAAAAAGGGGTTTCCGGGTGGATCGAAAACCCGAAAGGGCGATTCAGGCAAAAGTTAGGGAATTAAAGCGTATGACTATGTCTCATCGGATCACTTTAAGGACAATCTCTTCATCAACCAGCTCCAAGCTTCTAATCAATCCAGTCATCGGCAGACGAAGCATTGAATAGACAAATGTTCAGAGTTGTGAAGGCTATAGCAGAATGGAATCTCATGGAATTGTTTCACATAACCATCTTTCTTTTGTATAAAATTTTCAATTTTTACGACGGCATCCTCTTACTAGGATGACCGTCTCCTTTGTACAAATATATACATAGAAAGTTAATACAAATACTTTTCCAAATACAGAAATTTGCGTTGTCTTCCTTTTCTCTTTTCTTTTTGCACTTATGTTTTATTTGAGAAACGTCCAATGTTTTGTTAAATACGCATATGCATTTAAACATAATAATTTCCTTATGAATCAAGAAAGATGATTACTAATAGGTTAAAAGTACGGATAAATGTCTTGATGCCCTTTCAGGAGAAATCACCAGCAGATTTGAAATCCAAAATTCCTCAGTCATAACTTAATTCCTTAAACAGAATTAGACTTCAGGATCCTCAACAGAAGAAGTTTTCCCCAACACTGATTTCCCCAGTCAGGGAGCCTTCCAGAACTCGATTCCCCTCAGAGTTAAGTTTCAGAATCCCCAGTGGAGCCTTAAAAATCTGAAAATCCAATCCCCAGCGGAGCTAAGATTTCCAGCCGTCAATCCCCAGCTGAACCAGGCTAGTGAACCTTCTCCCCGCAGAGATACTTGCCACCCAAACTGAAGATTCTCAGTCATACCTCTCCAGCATGAGTCTATCAGATTCTGAACTCCCCCAGTAGAGATCTTCAGGAATTCTCATTCCCCGCAAATCACCAAGGAATGCCTGTTCCCTAACAGTAGTTCTAGGATCACTCAACAATTGAAGGTTTTGCATCTCCCCAAGCAGAATGAAGACTCTCACTCTCAGTTCCTCACAGGACGATCAGAGGTTCTCCGGTGAAGATCTCCTCAAGACAAGAATCCCCAGAAGATTGGTATATGACCCAAAGCTCCTAATTCTCCAGTAGTAGGCAACAAGGATGTTTCATCCTCAGTAATCAAAATTCTTGTCTTCCCCTGCAACAGTCAAAGATTCACTTTCCCGACGGCAGTCAAGATTCTTTGTTTCCAGGATTCATCTATCCTCAGCAAAGACAGATCTTCAGCTTACACATGCATTCATTTACATTCATATCATAAACATTGATATAACATATTTTGCATCATACATATCATGCAACATAACCTTGTGTTTTAGCTAACCTTTCACCTTTTTCAGGATAAAATTAAAAGGCTATCATTAACAATTATTCAGATACAGATGGATACACCCCAGACACGGCGGTCATTCTGTTACTCATTCAGAATCTCAAGTCAGATACAGTATAGATACACCCCAGACACGACGGTCATTCTACTACTCATTCGGACTACAGCAATCAGATACGGACTAGATACGCTCCAGACACGACAGCCATTCTATCTCTCATTCAAATTCATTTATCCACCTCAAGATTCAATGCATTCCAAACACGGATACCACTCTAACCCTTACAACAACAATTTGATTCTCTCCAATGTGTTCGCCACGGAAGTCATTCTATCATTTATCTAGATCCCAGTTACAGTTTCGGATACACTTCAAACACAGAAGTCATTCTATTACTCATACGGATCTCAATCCTAGTTACAGTTTCAGTTACACTTCAGACACGGAAGTCATTCTACTACTCATACAACTTTCAACTTCAGATACAGTCCAAATACGCTCCAAACATGGTTGCCATTCTGTCACTCATTCAGAATTTGTCCCCAGCACGCAGTTGCTCCATACAGATATTTCCCTGCTACCCAGATACAATACAGATACACTCCAGACACGGCAATCATTCTGATATTCGTTCTACATTCAAACACAGTTACAGCTCAAATATGCCCCAGACACGAAGGCCATTCTTCTGCTCATACAAACTCAGTCCTTAGATACAGTTCAAATACATTCCAGACACGGATACCATTTTGATCCTCATTCTTCTGACCCGTCACACTGCAGTTCAACAAACCTTCCAGATGGCATCTTTAAGCCCATCTCCGACAAGATTCTGTCACCCTTCAGATGGCATCTTTAAGCCCATCTCCAAATGGCATCTCTAAGCCCATTCCCATATCCATTGTTCTGATAAGTGCAAATTTAAGGGCACTCTAGTGTCCAATCTCCTTTTACCTTCGAGACGCGAAAGGCAAACCTGCCAATCTAACTCTTCAGGTGCAAGAAGATTGAATAGGGGCAACTGTTGTACCCCAAAATTTGCCCTCCCTTTTCTTTAATATTTTCTCACCACAAGACCCTTGGAGCTCAAGATCAAGTTAGGGTTTGCTCTGCTCAAGACTCCTCCTTGCACTATTGACCCAAATTAGGGTTTGAGTTTGCACAAAGATGTTTTGACCTAAAGTGCCCAAAATGACTTTCATGCTTCATATTGCACTCTCAAGTTTACCCATACCAAGTTTCAAGCCTTGATTCCAATCTTTGCCCAGTCAATTGGACAGTTGACCTAGAAATCAGCTGTATTGGGGAAAAAGTCAACTGTGGTCAATTGACAGTCAAACCTCATAATTTTTGACCCACATCAACATTATGAACTCATTTTAACCATTTGGTCAAGTTTGGATCACAATTCCACAAGAAATTTGATCAGATCACCAAAAGGGCAAAATGGTCATTTTTAGGGTTTTGACTGCACAAAGGCAATTTTTGACTGTTTGACCTAACCAATGGCAAACCAAGCTCATATATGGACTCAAGGACCCCATGGAATTGTCTTGACATGTTCAACAAATTCAAAAGATCCCAAATGCACAAGATTGACAGATGAATTTTCCAGTCAATTGATCAATTTTTGATTGTATACTGAAAAGTCAAACTTTGACTTTTTGGTCATCAAGTGTCAAAATTCATTTTTCATCAAAACATGTCAAAATATGAAACTTGTTCATCAAGAAATCAAAAATCACAAATTAGGGTTTTTCCTAACTTTGTCCCATTTTTTCATCAAGATGCATTTGGATTCAAACAAAAGTCAAAACATGAAAGTTGTAGTCCATTACAAAATCTACAACTTTGATTCACAAAGTTTCCTCAAAAGAAGCTTGTAGCTCAAGTTATGATTTTTGGAACAAGGGTGCAAAACATTCTTAACTTAGAGAAATTTTGACCTATTTTAGGCAGGATTTTTGCCTAAATTCATGACCACTTTTCACATGCTTCCACTTGGAATTTCAATTTGCATTACAAAGATGGATTGTAGTACACATTCCAAGCTTTCCAAAATGTCCAAGAACTCCTCAAACAACCTTGTGGTTATGGAGAATCGAATTTGGAAATATGGGCAAAACTCACTTTGTTCATGGCCAATTTACATGTCCATAACTTTGCATTTTTGAACTCAGCATGCTCTAAGCTAGATTACAGGTCCTTTATCTCATCCACACTCATAAATTTAATGCAAACCCCTTGTGTTCAAGCCTTATCTTATGTGTTTAAGCATTGCATACAAGATTGAGCCATAATTAGAAAAAGCAATATATCCATTTTGGTAAAGTTGCACTTTATGTCAAATTTGCAATCCAAGTGGTACAAGGCAAATCTATTTGGCACAAGTTCAGAAGCATGTCACACTGATCAAGAGGGATGGTTGCAGCATATTTGAGGGGCCGGCACAGGTCTACAAACCAAGTTGACATTTTGTTGCTTAAGTTGGAAGAAACTTGGCATAACACACAACAACTCTCACTTCTGCCAACACAAGCCAAGACAAACTTGTTATACACCTTCCAAACATCAAACCTAAGCTGAGGCACGAGCAAAACACCTTCAAAACCTCATTAAACCTCAAAACACCATCCTACTGCAGAAAACAGAGTCACCTCTGCAGTTGGACTTCCACAACTCAATCCACTCATGCATTCTTGCTAAAACCAGTTCATACACACTCCATACCACATATACAAGCTATCCCAAGCATTGGACACGACCTGTAACACCTCTAACCAACTTCACCATTTTCATTTTTTCTATTTTGCAGTTAGATTGCCATAGCTTGATTCACTTGGTTTCAAAGTAAGTTAAAGGTTGGAATAGCATCCCTGGACCTCAAGCAAGCTGTACCAATCCTCACCTTGCCCTGAAAGTGCCTCCATTGCCAGACACGATCCAAGCTGAACAGGTAAGTTCATGGACTTCTATCTCTCAATATAGGAAGAGTTAGCTCTAAGTTTATGAATGAAAAATGTTCTACTCATGGCCCTGAAGCTATACATATCTTCACTTTCCATTTATGTTGCTTATGCTGAGAGTATTTTGAACCTGAACATTGACAAAAACTTAGGTTAAGAATTAGGGATGGAGAAATTCTCTCTCATTTGAGAGTTAAGTTAAGTTTTTTATATGTATGAAATCGTGGCTTGATGCTTGACATTTTTCATGTTGTGAGTTTGTGCTAAAAGTCCAAGAATCATGAGATAGCAGAAACGCGTGTTTTGTTCAAGGATGCTGGAGGTTGAAGAAGACAGAGTCCTTGGGCTGGGCCTGAAATGTTTTTCCTTTTCACACCACTGTTTTACACATGCACCCCCCCTGGCCCATTTTGAGTTTTATTTATCATTTTTAATTTTTTCTTTTTGATTTTGTTTCTATATTTTTATTTAAGCATGAAAAAATATTAAAATTATTTTTCCCATATTTTTTGCATTTTTTTGATATTTATTTGGCTTTATTTAGTTTTGTACATAAATAAACATTTATATACTTTTATTTAAAATAACCAAAAAATAATATAAACACTTTTATTTTCTGATTTTTATTTTATTTTACCTTTGAAAACATTTTACATAAAATATACTTTTTGTAAATATTAAATATTTTATTTTTGTACATATAATATATATTTAATAAATAATGTAAATATTTATATATTTATTAGTATATTTAGGTTAAAAACATAAAAAATAATACATTTTATTTTTATTAATATTTAACTTAAAAAATCACCTTTTGACAATATACTTATTTTTTATTTTATTTTTTGTACATAATTAATAAATATTGCATATATTAAATAATTAATACATTTTGTTTAATAAAATTAGGGTTTTGCCCTAAATACCTAAATACCTAAAATACCTAAAAATACCAAAATTAATTCATTTTATTTTTGTTTATTTGACACATGATAAATACTCTTTTCCATACATATGAAAATCATTTTTGCATTTTGCATATTTATCTTATTTTATTTAATTATTGTGCAATTAATTAATTTGTATAATTTCAATTTGGATGTAATAGTTAGATTTTAATTTCTTGCTAAAATATCCCCATTTGAACATTTGTACCCCCATCCCATATATTGTGTTGTAATAACTTAGGACCTTTTATTTTTCGCATTTAAAAGCTTTCTAATTATACCATGATAGAATTAGGGTTTTGTATGCAAAATTAACCAAAAATAGTTTGACCTAAATTCAAGATAAACAAGCATGAAAATGGACAATACTAATCACACTTGCACCCCTAGGGTACTCCACTTGTTGCCTTCAATAATGGGCCATGTTGCATGTTAGGTATCTTTGGAAAAAAACAAAACAATCAAATGATCATAGTCCCTCGATGACGCTTTCGAAAGTTGCCTAAAAATGATCAAGTCCCTTAAAGGAAAAATTGCCCAAAGATACTTGGCACCATTGCAATCATGGTCTAAACGATGACCTGCGCCCGTCCCGTTGACATCCTAACACAAGATTGTCCACCAAATACAATGGTGGAACAAAATTGTTAAAAGGGTTAAAACATAGCAAAGATCTTTGAGAAATTTAGGGTAGATAGCTCTTGGTTACTTGCCAACTTGCAAAACAAAAACACTTGCCTATTTTTCAAAACCACACATCACAAACACTTTCAAAACAACTTTAAAAAAAAACATTGAAAACTTTTCAAAAGATATACACCTTTGTATACATTCAAACATGGATCATTACAAAGGTTGCCACCTCATTGGCCTCTTTTCAAAAACATTTTTCAAACACACACACAAAGCACCATTTCAAACAATTGAAAGCACCATTTCAAACAATTGAAAATCAAGGCAAGTTGATCTAAGCAAGTAACTAAGAGCCCATGGATAACCATGGATAGAAAGGGTGCTAATACCTTCCCTTTCTATAATCTACTCCCCGAACCCAAGAAAACACTCAAAGGTTTTTGCTGTGCTTTTTAACCTTTCCTTAGGATAAAGTAAAAAGTCGGTGGCGACTCTTGCTCAACCGAAACATTTGCGAAAACAAACGTAAAACCTCAAGTCAGTTCTCCCACCGTATCACAATTGTAATATTTAAGTTCCTACTTCATCCCCATTTGAAAATTGTACCCCCATCCCCTTAATGATGTAATAGCGTAGGACTTTAATTTCCGCACATTTATTATTTTCATATAATTGTTAGTAATTAGGGTGTGTATGGTAAGATAAAATCAACTGTTAGAAAACCCTAATCTCAAATACAAAAATGCATGCAATCAAATGCATTTCACACACGCGCACCTTTAAGGTAACCTCACTGGTTGCATCGAGAAATAGTCATGTTCCTCGAATATGGGCGTTTTAGCAAAGACCATCAATAAAAATGATCGTAGTCCCTCGATGTCCCTCGATGTTGCCTTTGGTAAATGATCTAGTCCCTTACTAAAATTGCTAAAACGTCTCATAAGTTGCCTTCTATGACTATACGATTGACCCATGCCAATCCCTTCGCATCCAATGACGGGGCTTCTTACCAATCAATGGTAAGATAGCAACATCTAAAGGAGGAGGAAAAGAACAAAGACCTTTTGAGTAGGTAGGACGTTCGTAGTTGCTTGCTCACAAATCAAAACCATTTTCACACTTACACTTTCAAAACATCTTCAAAAACAAACATCTCTTTAAACTATTTTCAAAACCAACACTTTGTATGCATTCTTATAGAGACGAGAATCATTACAAAGTTTGCGGCAACAAAGGTGTTTTCAAAATATTTTCAAACTTACACCAATCACAAACACATTTCAAACAAAGCAATTTCAAAAGTGATCTAGCAAGAAATTAAGAGCCAATAGATAACTATGGATGAAAAGGTTGCTAACACATTCCCTTTTCATAATCTTCCCCCCGAACTCAAGAAAATATCTCAAAGGTATTTCCTATTCTTTTAACCCTTTCCTTATTGGATAAAAGAAAAGTTGGTGGTGACTCTTGCTATCCGCAACAATTGCGATAAAACGCAAAACTCCAAGTCAGTTCTCCCACTGTATTATAGAATTGGCGACTCTGCTGGGGAATAATTACTTAAAAGTGGGGTTACCTTAGAGTTAGATCACATTTAATTGCTTTTATTGTTTGATTTTTTATTTATATGGGTCCTTGTTTGGGTTTGTATTGATCCTCTACCCGGATATGGGAACATCATTAGGTAAGTAGCAATAGATTATGGAAACTGTATGGCATAGACCGATATGGTTGAAGCAATGGCTACGTTAGTGTGACACATTTGTTGGTACCGATATCCCTTGTGTTGAATCGAGGAGAATACGAGGCCGCTGAGCGGTCTCATGAAGCACTAATTGAACTTAGAACCTTTAATTGAACAACTTGGCCATTAGGAAGTAGTGAGATAGTCATTTTCTGTGTAAAGATGAAAATTGGTTGATACTCGATACTACGCTCATTAAGATTGGACTTTTGGGATATTTTGGCCGCAAGAAAATATTGATTATTCTAAAACAATGCCCAATGAAGAAAGATCAATGATATTGAGATTCCCTAGAACCCGATTACTTTGTAGGATAGGTTGAACCAACTAAACTTCAAGAGGAAACTTTCCTATGAAACCCATGCAAGCCTAAACCTAAGGTCTTTGTGTGCTTTGTTTGTGATTATTATTCATGTCATCATAAACATCATAACATCATAAGCATTCTCACTAACCATTTCAAGGATTTAGAAATTTATCTTTGTTCTGTTTTGTAGGTCATGACTTCCACTCATAGGAATACCATCCGAGCCAACTTTGTGAAAGTGCACCCTCAACTTCAAGAGTTAGCATCAAGAGTGCCTGGAGATTCTCCCTTCACCAAGAAATATGGTCGACTTCTCAACTTGGCTACCTCAAACTTCCAATAAGAAATGATGTGTGTGCTTTTCCAATTCTTTGATCTTATGCACCATTACTTCACCTTTCCCGACTACCAATTGGTGCCTACATTAGAAGAATTATCTCAATTGTTAGGAGTGCCTGTGCTTGATCAATACCATTCACCGATTTAGAAGAGATTCCAAAACCTAAAGTTATTGCCTAAGATTTGCATTTGAAGAGATCTGACATTATGGAAAATTGGGAGACAAGAAGTGGAGTTAAGGGTTTCTTAGCCAAGTTTCTATTGGAGAAGGCTCGTTTATTTTGGGAAGATATGGATTTTAAAGCTTTTGAGGATGTCTTGGCCCTTCTAATCTATGGTTTGGTTCTATTTCCCAATCCGTACCAACTCATGGATGTGAATTCCATCAAGGTTTTTCTCTCTCGTAATCCCATACCTACTTTGCTTGGAGACATTCTACATTGTTTCCACACTCGCACCATGAAGAAAAGGGGTAATTTTTTATGTTGAATTCCATTACTCTCTAGGTGGTTTATTTCACACCTACCTCGATCAACATTGAAGAATGATCAAGGCTTGACATGGTCTCAAAGGTTAATGTAACTCACACATTCTGATATTCATTGATGTTCTCGATCCTTGGAGGACATTACTATTATCAATCATTGTGGGGAATTCCGTAATGTCCCTCTACTTGGCATTAGGGGAGGTATTACCTACAATCCTTGTTGGCCTTACGACAGTTTGGGTATGCTAGGAGGGATGGCCCTCATGATGTACTTGTCCAAGAAATTGCATTTGACTATGAGAGCGATGTCCAAAGTTATCGTCAGAGATTCATACGAGCTTGGGGCATGGTGAACAAAGTTGATAGAAAGACATTGGGGCATAAGAACTCCATTCCTTTGGAGCATTATCTCAAGTGGGTGCAAACTCGTGCCCAAAACCTCATGATGCCTTATGAAGCCATCCTACCTATCATCATGGAGCCTGTTGCTGAAGGAGATGTTCCATATACTGTCATTTATCCTGATATGCCTACTTCTCTTGAAGATTTGCAAAGAGCTTGAATTCAGCTAAAGGGAGAGCGAGACACCTTTGGAGCCCAGTTTTATGCAATCTAGAAGAAGACATTGGAGCTCACGAGACAAATTCATGAGGAGAGGAGCCTGAATGCCTATATTGCACTAAAGAGGAAGCACCCATAGGAAACTTGAGCCATTTTTTATTGTATTTTAGTTCATTTTGTTTCTTTTGTTTCAATGTAAGCCCAAGAGGCATGTTGTAATAAATTTGAAATTATTAATATAATTAATGTTTGTCCCCATTTGTTTAAACAAATTTAAATCTTCTAAGTCCTTGAAATCATTTCCATACACATTTTCATGCATCATAACATAAACAGGTTTTCCACAACAAGTTTCCTTATCTTTCTACTGTTTATTTCAGTAAGATAGATATTGAACAAACAATGAAGGATTTGCAAGCTCAGAATTCCCATTTCCAAGAGACCTTGCTGTCCCTGGCTAAGGGGCAACAAGAGATAATGACTATGCTAGTAGCCAAGAATAAAACCAAAAAGAAGGCCTTCATCAACATGGGTAAGAGGTTCAAAGGTCCGGTTCGTCAGGTACAGATTGTTGAAGAATCGTCTGAGGAGGATGAAAATCAAGACGAAGAGGCAAGGAGAACCCGTGCTAGGGGTGCCAATAATCAAGCTTTTAGAGACGAAGATTACTTTGATGAGCAATATCCTCTGGCTGAGGATAAATACAAGCAGTTGGAGGATACACTAAAGGCTGTTGAAATTCAAGTCTTGCCTGGTTTGGATTTTGGTGAGTTGGGCTTAGTACCTGGGGTCGTCATTTCCCATAAGTTCAAGATACCGGTCTTTGCCAAGTATGACAGGGTTTCCTGCCTGAAACTTCATCTAAGGTCTTATGTGCACAAGATATAACCGCACACTACCGATAAAAAGCTCTGGGTCTATTTCTTCCAAGAGAGTCTGGCTGGGACTCAACTAGAATGGTTCTATCAATTGGAGGGTTCCTGCATCCACACATGGGAAGATCTAGCCACTGCTTTTTATCATCAGTATCAATACAATGCCGATCTGGCACCAACTAGAGTTAAACTTCAAGGTATGACGATGGGTACTAATGAGGGGTTTAAAGAGTACGCACAAAAATGGAGGGATCTTACTGGTAGGGTCCAACCACCACTAACTGATAGAGAACTATTTGACATGTTCATGGGTACATTAACTGGCCCATTTTTCAACCTATTTATTGGGAGTTATTCGTCTGGTTTCACCAAGTTGATACTAACTAGTGAACGGGTAGAAAGTTGCATTAAGAGTGGGAAAATTCCCATGACACATGCTTCTGGATCCAACACTGTAAATAAGCCCTTCACTGGAAAGAAGGAAACAAATGTTATGTATCAGGCAAGGGCCAATACCAAGAAGGATCCCCGATCCTCTGTTAATGCTGTGTTAATTTCCAACCCTCCATCTGCTCAAAGACAATCGTACAACAATCAACGACCCAAAGTTCCGCGAAGACAGTTCACGAGAATAAGCATGTCACTATCCAAATCCTTACAACATCTTTTGACAGATAACTTAGTGACATTGCGCAATCCACCATCCAATCCATACATTTCATCACCTAAGTACAATCAAAATGCCAAGTGTGCGTATCATTCCAACAACCCTAGGCATGAAACTGATCAATGCTGGTGTGATACAATGGCATAACCAACTGTTATATACTGGTTTTGCGTTTTTTATTCGCAAATGTGCGGTAAGAAAGAGTCGCCACCATCTTTTCTTTTATCCAACAAAGGAAAGGGTGAAAAGAACAGAAAAAGACCTTTTCGAGATGTTTTCTGAGTAAGGGGGGTAGATTATGGAAATGGAAGGTGTTAGTACCCTTTCCATCCGTGGTTTTCCACAGGCTCTTAAAGGTTTGCTCATTTTTCAAGATGATTTTGTGCTTTATGTTTGAAAATGTTTTAAAAAAGCCTTAGTACGACTAACTTTGTAATGTTTCTCGGGATAGTAGAGAAAGTATACAAAGTGTTTGAAAAATATCTTTTGAAAAAGTAGTATTTGTGTGTAAGTGCAAGAATAGTTTAAGCAAACTTCTAACAACTATCTACTTTGTTACTCGAAAAGGGTCGTTATTTTCCTCTTTTCCTTTAGACAATGCTATCCTACTATTAGTGAGTAGGTAGCCTTATCGTTGGATGTTGAGGGATAATCGAAGGGATGTTTTACAGTCACGAAGGCAATTTTGTGGAGATGCTTTAGCAATTCTATTTTAGGGACTAGATCATTTACCGAGAAGGCAACTGTAGGGTCATCGAGGGACTATGATCTTTTGATTTTACGGGTCTTTGCTAAATCATTCCTGCCTCATGATTGTTTTTTAAAGGCAACCAAAGTGGGAGTACCTTAGAGGTGCTCGTGTGTAATTGTGTTATGTTTCAGTTATTTTATCTTTAAACATTTAGGTGTTCTACCGTTTGTTTTTAGATCTTGTCATGCAATCCTAGTTAGCATACATCTAAGCAGTTAATATATGTACAGGAATTTAAAGTGCGGGAACTGTAAATCCTACGCTATTACAAGGCTTCGGGGATGAGATTTACATTATGCAAGGATAATGGGGATAAAGCAGTAAATATCCTAATTTTATCTATTACACCCAGTAAATAGATACAATAATAGTAAAAATACGAAATTAAATAAACGCGCGCAAAGTAAAAGAAAATCTTTTTGTTTTGTTTTTATCATGAAAAGAAAATTAAATATGAATTAAGTCCTAGATTCTAATTGGTTTTAAGTTAAGAAAATGGTTAAAATTTAATTAATCAATTAATTAAGAAATTAATTATTTAATTAAAATATCTAAGCCTAATTTTTGTGATATTTTGATTTAATGTTAATTAAAAATATAAAAAGTCCACTAAAAAAATAAAGAAAAGAAACAAAAGCAAAATAAGAGTACAAAGGGGCATCCTTTGATTGGGGTGAAGAAGGGGAGGGTTTTGATCCAAAGGGGAAGAGACCTGGCCTCTTCGGTTCAAAGGAGAAACAACCTTTCGATTCAGAGATATAGGGAATTTTTGATCCAGGAGAGATGGGTGTCCTTCGACCCAGGGAGAGACTGATTGTCTTTCGATCCAGGGGTGGATGCTATGAGGATAATGAATCTGTAAATGTATGCTAGCAAAAACAAAAAGAATGACCTGGGTGCTAAACCCAGGTCTTTCGATCCTGTGCGTTGTGGCCTAATTTATGTTGGATCTGCAACAAGTATTAGAAACGAAAGGAAACAAATATAAGAATTTTTCTTACCAACAGTGGTGTATGAATTTATGGTGAGGGGTGTGGATACCCTTGTTAAGGATTGCTTCGATTTGACTTCTGGGTGTGAGTTTACTTAGGGGATGGTGATGACTGGCATAGTTTCAAGAGAACTCCAAGAATGTATTTGCAATTTCATGTGACCCTCTCTCTGGTTTTTTCATCCTTCCTTCCTTTCCATGCATCACTCGTGATCTCTTTATATAGAAGGGGTAGAGGGGACATGAAGGCAAAGGTTTAAACAACCTTGATTATGTGTTTGAAATCCATGAATGAGAATTTGTAACGTTGGCCAAACACATGGGATATTGTCTATTTTCTGAATTTTGAATGATATGTAACTGGTCTTCGAATGCTCCCTTTCGAAGGGGCTGATGGCTTCCTTCGAATGGCCCTGATTCAGCTCCTTCGAACGGCTCTGATGAAGCTCCTTCGAATGGATCTTATGAAGCTCCTTCGAATGGCTCTTATGAAGCTCCCTCAAATGGATCTTCTGAAGCTCCTTTGAATGGCTCTTTACATGTTCTTCGAATGGACCCTTTGAAAGCTTCTCCGAATGGACCCTTCGAAAGCTTCTTCGAATGGACCCTTTGAAAGCTTCTTCGAATGGACCTTTGCATGTTCTTTGAATGGACCCTTTGAAAGCTTCTTCGAATGGACCTTTTGGAATGCCAATCGAAGGGCCTTTGTGCATACCAATCGAAGGCCTTGTTGAAATGCCAATCGAAGGACACTGTTACCATGCCAATCGAAAGGTACTTGTTAAAATGCCAATCGAAGGACATTGTTACCATGCCAATCGAAAGGTACTTGTTGAAATGCCAATCAAAAGACCTTGTTAACAGGCCAGTCGAAGGACCTTTGTCCATGCCAATCGAAGGGAGCTATGTAGATGCCAATCGAAAGGAATTTTGGAGATGCCAATTGAAAGGCATTTTGGAGATGCCAATCGAAAAGCATTTTGGAGATGCCAATCGAAAGGCATTTTGGAGATGCCAATCGAAAGGCATTTTGGAGATGCCAATCGAAAGAAACTTAAAAATATCACTCACAAATTTTCCTTTTCTTTAGGCAAAGGTTTATGACCAACCATGTATGGGAAGACCTTGGAAAACATGAGAGGGAAAATTTTGGGGTACGACAATTGCCCCTGTTCAATCTTCTTTCACTTGAGGATGTATATTGGCTTGTCCGCCTTTCGTGATCTGAAGGTGAAAGATGATTGAACACTAGAGTACCCAGAAATTTTCACTCCTCTGAAGTGATACTATTGGTGGGTGTTGTATCCCAAAATTTTCCCTCCCATATTCTCCAAGAAATTGCCAAGCCAAGTCACAAAATTCCCCAAGGGTTGCACAGTGCAAGGTCTCCTATACAGTCAAAACTAGGGTTTGTGTTCTGATCAAGAAAAGGAAGTTTTCAAAGGCCCAATCAAGTCTCATATGCCTACAAATATGGTCAAGTATCCTCATATCCAGTTTCAAGGCATTCAGCTCAAAATTGCACAGTCAAAACCCTAAATTGCATTACAGTCAACTGTAGGGGCAAAATGGTCATTTGACAGTCAAAAGTTCAAATTTTTGGTCAATACATCATTTTGAAGCCACAAACATCATTTGATCAATGCTTGATCATGATTCTCAAAATTTGGCTCAGAAAATCATCAAGATGCAAAAGTTTCTATTTTTGGACAGCTGAAAAAGTCAACTGAAATTGACCAGGGCATAACTTTCACATGGATTATCAGAAAAATCCCATCCAAAGCTCATTTTGAAGAGAAAGACATTTCCTACAACTCATCTTCATATTCCAAGTCCAATAAATGCTCTCACAAAAAGTTATCAATTTCAACATTATAGGTCATTTTCAAAAGTCAACAAAAAGGGACTTTAAGTCAAAGGCCATAACTTGAGATTGGTAAATCAAAATGACATGGGACCAAAGGCATTGGTTATAGGACTCAAAGACCTTTCCAAAATGTCCAAGAACATGAGAAAAGCTTAAATATTGAGCAAGTTATGCCTTGTGGAAGTTGGGGAATTTTTGGATATTTTGAAAAGTCAACTTTGATTCAAATGGTCTAAAAATGCTAATGGGCCCATTTTTCTTCCATGATTCATCATTCTAAGCATATGCACGACCACTTGGCCCAAAGGGAAGCATTTTCTCATTATTTATTTATTTATTTGAGTTTTTATTTATATTAATTCAATTAAATCAATTAAATATATGAAAAATGTTCAAATTAACCAAACCAATCTTTTTATACATGTTTTAAGGTCAATATTTCGTGTAAAGGCAAATTAGGAAAGATTTGGGGTGATTGGATGCAAATTGATACAAGAACATGTGAAAAAGATTCAAAAAGATCCTTAAGGAAAATCAAATATTCAATCCATGAATGAAAGAGATTTTGGCCAATTTTGTTGACCTAATGCTTTCACTACATAATCAGAAACCTAAACCTAATGCATAGACACAGAAAGCTGCACAAAAGAACCATATACAAACTTGGAAATTTGGCTTAAAAACTCAAAAAACTGAATTCATTGTTAGAGGTTGATTCAAGACACAAAAACTATTTCAATAGCTTCCTGAAGCTTCACTGATCATATTCCAATCCAGAACATTCATCAAAAGGCAAGGAATTGGTAACGAGAACCTCAACTGTGTCAAGAAATTTTCAGAATCGTGCATCATGATTTGTGCATAATTTGCAATTTTTGTCTATTGATTCATGTTTGTTATGAGTTTCTGAAACTAACCATGCAAATTAATTTCGTTTTTGTGCTATACACGCGATTATGCCATTGTCAGATTCTAGGGTTTAGCAAGCTTTGATTTGGGCGTTTCATGATGCTGTAAAATTGAGACCCCTGAGTACCACCATTGGAATCACCATGCTCAAACGAATAAGGACCAACCCTCGCGCTCAATTTATGAGCGACTGAAGGCTATTCGCTATTTTTCCATATGTTACTTTCAGCAACGCGTGAAAACCGTTGCTTAATATGTTATTGTTTCAGGAAAAAAGAAAACACGTGAAGACGATGATGTGCTGTCAAAACATGATATGCTGCTTTGAATTTTCGCGCGCTACCCACTAACATCTTGTTTTTCTCTTATATTATTTATTCGTCTATTATATAACAAACGCGTCATTTGGTTCAGCTGGCAGGCGTTGATATCATTCACGTCCAAGACCTGGGTTCGATCCCCAGGTCTGTATCATTCTCAATAATATTTTTCCAATGACGTTCACATGCAGTAACCACGTTCAAGTCCACCATACGCCTTCCAGGATCCAACATACACGTGCCCCTGGAGATCAGATCAAGGGCTGAGGATTGATGGACACCATGAGGACGAGTCAGCGTGGATATACGTGTCATGCAAAGTCAACAAAAGCCATGCTTAATGGGCCAAAGCTTCTTGGATCACACCTCACAATTGGGGACTGAACCCCCCCCCCTGGTTTGCAATTTTATTTTTTATTTTCATTTTTAATTATTATTTTATTTGCTCTATTGTTTTGATTTAATTTATTTTCTACAAAAATATAAAACACATAAAAAACTCAGAAAAAGATAAAAAAATATAATAACTATTTATTTTAATATTTTTTTGTAAATAAATTAACATGTAAATTAATTTAGTATTAATTTAGGTTGCCACTTTAATTCTTTTCATAATAAAATATAAAATATAGAATTTAGGTTTAATTGTTAATTTTATTCCTCTCAATTTTTCTTTTTTTATAATAATAATATTACTCATTTTATTTTCATAATTAATTGTACATAAAAGAATTTAGGTTTAATTTAGGTCCTATTTTAATATTTTCATAACAAACTTAAAAAACCATTAGAATTAGGGTTAGTTAATTTTAATTAATTCTTTTTTCTCATTAAAATCCCAAAATACTAAAAATACCCAAAAAACATTTTCTTTTAATTTTAATTTTTTATTAATTCATGTAATTCTGATTTTTTGCAAAAGGGTCCAACGCCCATATTGTTTAATTGTTTTATTTCGCGCATTTACCTTATTTCGCTTAAATAATTATGTACCTCTCCCAAAGCTTTGTAAAATTTTATACTTTTCGCACTTTTATTTGCTTTATTTATTTTCTGTCAAATCGGGTCCGGTTTAATTTTGGCGATGTGGACCCGCGCCATTTGTAATAGTCTTAGAATTTACTTTCCCGCAAGTATTAACTGTTAATAAATGCATGCAAGAATGAATGGCCATAATAAAATCAAGCGTAGATCACTTTAACATGACAAGACAAATATCAATGAAAACGACACACGAATCGCACACACCACCCCTAGGGTACGCCTCACTGTTGCCTTGCCTCGAAAGGTGATCGTCGAGTAGAGGATGTCTTAGTAAGTCCTCATGATCCGGGAACCTGGCATGAGGGTAGCTTCTAAGGTGTCTTCCCATTGCTCCGGTGATCACCATGTCCCTACAAACTCGAATTGACCCGAATACCTCCAACGGTGGTGCTACCTACCTCTCAATGGTGGGATGGCATTACTTTAAAGGACATTTACACAGACGAATTCCTTAGGGTAGGTAGGTTCTCAAGGATACTTGCTCTAATTTCAAACAAATAATACTTTTCACCAACACATTTTCAAAAGCTTTCAAAGCAAATTTTTCAAACACTCTGACGCACGAGTCGAACTGAAATTTTTCAAAGAAACTTTTTAAACCCACATTGAAAAGCAAACAAACAATTTTGAAAACACATTGAGCAAGTATCTAAGAGCCCATGGATAACCATGGATAGAACAGGTGCTAACACCTTCCCTTTCTATAACCTACCTCCCGAACCGAGAGCAATCTCTTTAAGGAATTTTTCTGTGCTTTTGTCCTTTCCATTTGGAGAAAATAAAAGACGGTGGCGACTCTTGCTTCCGCGACATTTCGCGAACCAGCGTTAAACAGTCAGTTCCAGATCCACCGATCACAGAACTGGCGACTCTGCCGGGGAACAATCTTTTAAAGTGGGGTGTACCTTAGGGCTAGGTCATAACTATGTTTTCAATTGTATTGCTTTGTGTGCTTTAAATTGTGGGTTGCTTGGGAGTTCTATAGATCCTAACCCGGATCTGGGAGATACCTTTCTTAGAAAGTAGCAACAAGGCTGTGAGGGAACTGTGCGGGGTATACCGACATGGTTGAAACAGTCTGCTACGTTGATGTGACACTTTGGTGTGTACCGGTAACCCTTGAGTTCAGTCAAGGAGAGTACGGGGCCTCCGCGTGGTGTCGTGAAGCATCAACAGACCTTAGGAACCTTAATTGAACTATCTTGGCCTCTTTAGGGTAGTGAGATAACTGACTTTGGTGCAGTCCGAGGTTGGTTGATACTCGATACTACACTCAATTGAGGGTTGCTTTCCTGGAATATTTCGGTCGCCAGTTCAGTGGCTAAATCGAAACGATGAATAATGAAAGCAATTCCGTGATATTGGGAACCTTAGAACCCGGTTACTTCTAATAGGGCAGGTTGAACTCACCAACTTCAAGAGGGTACTACCCAGACCCCATGCTGGCCTTAAACCTTAAGGGCTTGTCTTGTGTGCCTTGTGTGCCTTACATGTTTGTCTTTGTAAATATCTGTGGTGTGTTTAATCATAGCATCATGACATCATCCCGCATCATATGCATTGACTGACCATTTCAGGGGTTCGAATTTTCATCTTTGTTCTTGTTTTGTAGGACATGGAAACTGTTCGTAGAAAGACAATTCAAATCAGTCTTGTAAGGATCCCTCCTCAGCTTAAGGAGCTTATATCCAGGATTCCCGAGAACTCTTCATTCAGTGAAAGGCATGGAAGCCTCATCAGCTTGGTCAACACCAACATTGAGGAGGATATGATTAAGGTCTTGTTCCAGTTCTTTGATCCTCTGCATCACTGTTTTACCTTCTTGGACTATCAGTTGGTACCTACATTGGAGGAGTTCTCCCGGCTCCTGAAGATCCCTATCCTTGATCAGCTACCCTTCAACGGTACAGAAAAGGAACCTAAGCTTGAAAAGATTGCTAAAGCCTTGCACCTACAGTCATCTGACCTCAAGGGACATTGGGAAATTAGAAGTGGCATCAAAGGGTTCTTAGCCAGGTTTCTGTTTGAAAAAGCCCTTGAATGTTGGAACTCCCTTGACTTGCAAGCTTTTGAAGAGGTTGTGGCCCTCCTTGTCTATGGTTTGGTGTTGTTCCCTAACCCAGATCAGCTTATTGATATCAGTGCTGTCCAGATCTTTATGTCCAGGAATCCCATACCTACATTGCTGGGGGACATCCTTCACTCATGTTACACTCGAACCATGAGAAAAAGAGGTGTCCTTATGTGTTGCACTCCTCTCCTGGGAAGGTGGTTTATTTCGCACCTTCCACAATCAGTCTTGAAGAATGAGCGGGGTTTGAGATGGTCACAACGGTTGATGACTCTTACACATGCAGATATACATTGGTGCCCTAGGTCCAGAGAAGATGTCACTATCATTGATCGTTGCGGGGAGTACCCTAATGTTCCTTTACTTGGAATCAGAGGAGGTATTACTTATAGCCCATGCCTGGCTTGGAGACAGTTTGGTTATGCTCGGAGGGATGGTCCTCATGACATGTTAATTCCTGACATAGTTTTTGACTTCGACAACGATACTCAAGGACTTCGCCAGAGATTTATCAGAGCCTGGAGGATGCCCAGTAGGATAGACAGCAAGGCACTGGGGCACAGGAACTCCATACCATTGGAACCTTATCTCAAGTGGGTACGAGCCCGCTCCCAGAAGTTAGTAATGCCTTATCCTCATATGCTCCCGGTGATTAAAGAGCCTGCCTTGGAAGGAGAAGTGTCTCATGTTATTCAGCACCCTGATATGCCCACATCCTGGGAAGAGATACAGAAGAGCTGGATCCAGCTTAAGGAGGAAAGGAATTCTCTTGAGACTAGTCTGCATGCCAGCGAAAAGAAGGTCTTGGAGCTCACCCGTCTGTTGCATGAGGAGAGGAATCTCAACACCTACATAGCTCCGAAGAGGATGCGCAGTGTATTTTGGGATTGATTTGATTTTTGTAGTTTTGCCCATGAGGCCTTGATGTATTAAACAATGGTTTCCTTAATAATAACGTGTGTTCCTTTTTGTCTACAACAAATTTGAACTTTCGAACCCTTGAATGCATTGCATACGCATTTCATACATCATGTGCATAGCAGGTTTTTCCTCTTTTCAGGTTGCTTACAGTTCTTCGCTGTTTATTTCAGCATCATGAATCCCGAATCTGCATCAACTGAGACATCAATCAAGGCCCTTCAGGCGCAGAATGCGCAGTTTCAAGAACTAATCAAGGGTCTGGCTAAAGGCCAAGAAGAATTAAAGACTATGCTCCTGAAGAAGGAGAAGAAGAAGAAGAGAAGAACTGTTCTGTTCAACTCGGGCCGAAGGTTTGGCAATACTCTGCAACATGAAGAGGCTGGTTCTTCTGTTGGCAAGAGTCCTTCTCAGGCAGAAGTAAAGGTCCCTAGTCCGGTAGTCTCCGACAACGAGACGGATTTTGATGAAGAGCAGTACCCTCCTGCTGATGACAGATACAAGCAACTGGAGGACAGGTTGAAGGCTATGGAGGTTCAACAGGTACCTGGGCTGGACTTCGGAGATCTGGGTTTGTCAACTGGTGTGATTATCCCGCATAAGTTCAAAGCACCATCCTTCTCCAAATATGACGGGGCGTCTTGTCCCAAGCTGCATCTGAGGTCCTATGTTCGGAAAATTCAGCCATACTCTGCGGATAAGAATCTATGGATCCACTTCTTCCAGGAGAGTCTTTCAGGGACTCATCTCGAATGGTTCTATCAGCTGGATGGGACCAAGGTTCATAACTGGGAGGAGCTGGCTACTGCTTTCTACAAGCAGTATCAATATAATGCCGACCTTGCCCCCACACGTACCCAACTCCAGGGTATGTCGTTAGGTGCAAGCGAAGGTTTTAAGGAGTACGCTCAGAAGTGGAGAGACCTGGCTGGCAGGGTGCAGCCACCATTGACTGATCGGGAGTTGGTGGACATGTTCTTGGGGACCCTATCTGGGCCATTTTTCAACCATCTCATTGGGAATTCTTCTGCTGGGTTCACTGATTTGATTCTGACTGGAGAGAGAATTGAAGCTGGGCTGAAGTCTGGGAAGATTGCAAAGGGTGCATCATCTAGTTCGGAAAAGAAACCATTCAAGAAGGAGTCTAGTGCCGTGTATGGTTCTAGGAAATCAGAGAGACCTGAGCACCGCCAATCTGTCAGTGCGGTGATGATTGCTAAGCCTGCTGCCGCTCCTCGGCCAAACAATCCTCAAAGGGCTGAAAGACCCCGGCGAGAGTTTACCCGGTTAAGCATGACCCTATCACAGATCCTGCCACAGTTGCTATCCACTAACTTAGTGACGGTCAGGGAAGCTCCAAAGTTCCCAAATACAACATCTCCCAAGTACAACCCGAATGCTCGTTGTGCCTACCACTCAGATAGCCCGGGGCACTCTACTGATGACTGTTGGGCGTTAAAGAATAAGGTGCAAGACCTTATCGATGCAAAGGAGATACAATTCGAAGCGCCTGCAAAGCCAAATGTAGTTACTGCCCCTATGCCTCAACACGGGGTAAATGCTGTTGATGAAGACGTTTATGCTGTTTCTGTGGATGATCTAGCCACTCCTCTAAAGATTGTCAAGAAGAACCTACTGCAGGCCGGTTTATTTCCGGGTTGTAGTGAGGGTTGCCTGTTCTGTGCTGTGTCCCCATCTGGTTGTCCCTTGCTAAAGTTAGGCATCCAAAGCTTAATGGATAGCAAGGAGATTCTATTCAAGAAGTCTGCTGTTCGGTTGGTTCCAGTAGAAGAAGTTGCTGTGGTGACTATCTTCAATAATCCGATTCCGGCTCTCCCAAAGAAGCCCGTCCAAATCATGACCGTTGCGCCTGTTATTATCACTGTTCCAGGGCCCCTGCCCTATGTATCTGACAAAGCTGTCCCCTGGCATTATGGGGCAGATGTATATGTAAACGGGATTAAACGAGAGCTCAACGTTGGCGCCAGCATTTGTGACATCACTGGCCCAGCCAAAGTGACCCGCAGTGGCAGGCTCTTCTCGCCTGACATTGCCCCGCCTGCTGCCCGAAGACCGCTTCTCATAACCCCTGCAAGTATACCTGTTCCTGCTGCTGATCCGATTGTTTCTCCTGCTGCCGAGTCATCCAATGCTCGGGGCAAGGGAATCGAAGTTGAGCCTGCCCAGATGGAGGCACCCGTACCCATAGCTGTTGAGGCCTCCCCACAAGAAATGGAGGAGATTCTTAAGATCATAAAGAAGAGTGATTTTAATGTTGTGGAACAGCTGGGGCATACGCCCTCTAAGATCTCCATGCTCTCTTTATTGCTGTGCTCCGAGGCCCATGCTAAGGCCCTAATCTCATTCCTCAAGACGGCCCATGTGCCACATGAAACCTCTGCAGTCCAGCTCACTGATTGTGTGGCAAGTCTAACGGCAGATAATGGCTTGGGTTTCTCAGATGCTGACTTGACCACAAAGGGGAGAGACCATAATGATGCTCTGTATGTCTCTATTGAATGCAGGGGCACCACCTTGGCACATGTGTTGGTGGAAACGGGTTCATCTTTGAATGTGCTACCTAAGAAGGCTTTGGACCGTCTAGATTGCGAAGGCCTGGAATTGAAACCCAGTAACATCATCGTCAGGGCCTTTGATGGTTCAAAAAGGATAGTCCATGGAGAGGTTGACATTCCGATTCGTGTGGGCTCTCAGGTGTTCGACTCCACTTTTTATGTGATGGATATCCGTCCATCTTACTCTTGTCTGCTGGGTCGACCCTGGATACATAAGGCTGGGGCAGTAACCTCTACCTTGCATCAGAAGCTGAAATACCCCGTCAGAGGGAAGATTGTCACAGTGCAAGGAGATGAAGAATATATGGTGAGCCACCTGAACTCCTTCAGGTACATTGAGATGGATGGGGAGTTTATTGAAACCCCCTTTCAGCATTTCGAGGAGGTGTTTCCAATTGCAGCAGAAACAACAGAAGCAAGTGGTCCTTTGAAGATGGCTTCCCTGAAGGATGCCCGGGCTGTGGTTCAGAAGGGTGAATGTGCCGACTGGGGCAGACTTCCAGACTTCACACAGAAGACTGATAAACTTGGGCTGGGTTTTACCACAGAAGGTCAGAGAGCTATGAGGAAAGCGAAGATTGGAAGGCCTCCGGTATTTATTAAAAGTTCAGGAGTGAACGCTGTTGGGGAAGACCATGAAGTGGATGAAGCTGAATTCAACAGCTGGATCTATCCGACGGCCGAAGACGGATTGAACAATTGGAGCGCAAAGGACCATACCCCTGTTACCTTTGTGACGCAGTAATAAATTTCTTTGTTTCGTTATTTTGTAATAAACAATGATAAACTCTATGGCCCGGTGTCTTACCCGAGGCACCGTGGTTCTATTTGTGAGGGCATACAAACTGTCATTTTATACATCATGAATGAAAATCTTGGACGTATTTTTCGCATTGCAAATATTGTGTTCCTTTTCTGTCTTTCTTTTCCTTTACATAATTTTCAAAACAGCTGTATTTACACACACACTCACTCATACAGGTTTCAATCCACTCTGGATCTCACTGATAACAACCCTGCTACTGCCAGTTATGACTTCGAAAATCCGATCAACTTAGCCGAAGACGAAGGTGAAGATGATTGCGAAGTGCCTGGCGAGCTTGCTAGACTGTTGCTTCAGGAAGAGAGGGCAATTCAACCCCATGAAGAGCCAGTGGAAACTATAAACTTGGGTACAGAGGCAGACAGGAAAGAGGTAAAGATTGGTGCCAACCTAGAGCTCAGCGTGAAGCAACGGTTAACCAAGATGTTACATGACTATATGGAGATCTTTGCCTGGTCCTACGAAGACATGCCCGGGTTGGATACCGATATTGTGGTCCATCATTTGCCAACTAAGGAAGACTGCCCTCCAGTTAAGCAAAAGGTCCATCGGATGCGCCCAGAGATGTCCGAGAAGATTAAAGCCGAGGTCATGAAACAGTTTGATGCAGGATTCCTGGCAGTAACTTCTTACCCTCAGTGGGTTGCTAATGTGGTGCCGGTGCCTAAGAAGGATGGAAAGGTCAGAATGTGTGTCGATTACAGGGATCTGAACAGGGCCAGCCCCAAGGATGACTTCCCTTTACCTCACATTGATGTCCTTGTTGATAATACAGCTCAACACAAGGTATTCTCTTTCATGGATGGCTTTTCAGGTTACAATCAGATTAAGATGGCACCTGAAGACATGGAAAAGACTACCTTTGTTACTCAGTGGGGCACCTTCTGTTACAAGGTCATGCCATTCGGGTTGAAGAACGCTGGGGCAACCTACCAACGCGCCATGGTTGCTTTATTTCATGATATGATCCATCATGAGATAGAAGTGTATGTTGACGACATGATCGCTAGGTCCCAGACTGAGGAAGAGCACCTAGACCATCTGCAGAAGTTGTTTGACCGGTTGAAACTATACAAGTTGAGATTGAACCCGAACAAGTGCACCTTCGGGGTAAGATCTGGGAAGTTGCTAGGCTTCGTGGTCAGTGATAAAGGTATTCAAGTGGACCCTGCTAAGGTCAAAGCTATTCAAGAGATGCCAGTTCCCAAGACAGAGAAGGAAGTCAGAGGCTTTTTAGGACGCCTGAATTACATCGCTCGATTTATCTCACATCTGACTGCTACCTGTGAGCCAATCTTCAAGCTGCTGAAGAAAGATCAGGTAGTACGTTGGAATGATGAATGTCAGGCTGCTTTTGACAAAATCAAAGAGTATCTCCAAGAACCACCCATCCTTATGCCACCGGTTGAAGGGAGACCTCTGATACTATACCTGACAGTGCTCGACAATTCAATGGGGTGTGTGCTGGGGCAGCATGACGAGTCTGGCCGAAAAGAGCATGCCATTTATTACCTTAGCAAAAAGTTTACCGACTGTGAGACCCGATACTCACTGCTTGAGAAAACTTGCTGCGCTTTGGTATGGGCTGCTCGCCGGCTGAGACAGTATATGCTGACTCACACTACCTTGTTGATCTCAAAAATGGATCCGATAAAGTACATATTCGAAAAGCCTGCTCTGTCTGGGAGAATTGCAAGATGGCAAATGATCTTGACGGAATACGACATTCAGTACACCACCCAAAAAGCCATCAAGGGGAGTGTATTGGCAGACCACTTAGCTCATCAAGCTGTAGATGACTATCAGTCTATGAACTTCGAGTTTCCGGATGAAAGCATTATGATTGTAACTGATTGTGAAGTACCTGGACCGGATGAAGGACCTGAACCGGGATCCCGATGGTCTATGCACTTTGACGGAGCCTCCAATGCTTTGGGAAATGGTATCGGCGCCATCATCATATCTCCTCAAGGTACTCATACTCCACTCACTGCCCGGCTATGTTTCAACTGTACTAACAACATGGCGGAGTATGAGGCGTGTATCATGGGTCTTCAAGCTGCGATCGACCTAAGGATCAAATTTCTAAGTGTCTTCGGAGATTCCGCTCTTGTGATCAATCAGATCAAAGGAGAGTGGGATACGAAACATCCAAACCTGATTCCTTACAGAGAATGTGTGTTGACCCTGATTCCCCACTTCACAGAGATAACCTTTGAGCACTTTCCAAGAGAAGAGAATCAGTTAGCGGACGCGTTAGCTACAATGTCTTCAATGTTCAAGGTCAAATGGGATAATGAGGCTCCCCGGATCATCATCTGGAAACTGGACGAACCGGCATACTGTTGTGATCTCGAAACTGAATTGGTAACTGAGAAGCCTTGGTACCACGAAGTGAAGAGATATCTGGAAGCTCAGGAATACCCTGAAGGTGCCTCTGTCAATGATAAGAAATTCCTGAGGAGGTTTGCAGCCAAGTTCTTCCTTAGCAACGGCATCTTGTATAAGCGAAACCATGATTCAACCTTACTGCGTTGTGTGGATAAGACTGAAGCAGAAAGAATCATGGAAGAGCTACATGAAGGGACCTTTGGTACACACTCCAGTGGGCACACTATGGCTAAGAAAATCCTACGGGCAGGATATTACTGGTCCATAATGGAAGCTGACTGCTACCAACACTCCAGGACATGCCACAAGTGCCAGATCTATGCAGACAAGGTGCATGTTCCTCCGGTTCCCCTGAATGTTCTAACCGCGCCTTGGCCGTTTGCAATGTGGGGCATAGACATGATCGGTGAGATAAAACCTACAGCATCTAATGGACATCGCTTCATCCTAGTGGCGATTGATTATTTCACAAAGTGGGTCGAGGCAGCATCCTATGCTACGGTAACCAAGACTGTTGTGGCGCGGTTCATTCGGCACAACCTGATCTGTCGGTACGGCGTCCCTGAGCGGATTATTACAGATAACGGTACCAATCTGAATAATAAGATGATCGCTGAGCTCTGCGAACAGTTCAAGATACAGCACCACAATTCTTCTCCTTACAGACCGAAGATGAATGGGGCTGTAGAAGCAGCAAATAAGAACATCAAGAAGATCGTGCAGAAGATGACAGTGACTTACAAAGATTGGCACGAGATGTTACCGTTCGCTCTGCATGGGTACCGTACCTCAGCTAGGACGTCAACTGGGGCAACTCCTTTCTCTCTGGTTTATGGCATGGAGGCAGTCTTGCCAATCGAAGTGCAAATACCCTCTCTCCGGATAATGAAGGATGCAAATCTGAACGAAGATGATTGGATCCAGACACGACTTGACCAGCTCAACCTCATTGATGAAAAGAGACTTGCTGCTATCTGTCATGGTCAGACGTATCAGAAACGGATGATCAGGGCATTTAACAAAAAATTCAGACCACAGGAATATCAAGTCGGGGATCTGGTAATCAAGAGAATCATCCTTCCTCAGAGTGATCCAAGGGGCAAATGGACCCCTACATACGAAGGGCCATTTGTGGTTAAGCATGTGTTCTCAGGAGGAGCAATGATATTAACCAATATGGATGGTGACGACCTTCCTCACCCCACCAATGTAGACATAGTAAAAAGATACTACGCATAAAAAAGACCCGCTAGGCTGACATGCCTAGGCAAAAATTAGGGCTTCCCGTCGAACCAAAAGGGTTCGGGAAAAATGAAGGGATGAAAATGAAAAAATCTGTACACCCGGCAAGTCGAAAACCTGAAGAGGCGGCTTGGGCAAAAATGGGTATCCCGGTGGACTGAAAACCCGAAAGGGCGGTCCAGGCAAAAATTAGGGATAAAAGCGTAATACTATGTCTCATTGGATCACTTTGCATCCAGAATCCGGTATCCACATCAAGTTCAGACGGCATCGATCAGTCAGCTTCACCTTCAACCAAGGTCATCAAGTGATGAGACGCTCAGAGTTATCAAGGCAATAGCAGAGTTGAAACCCAGTGGGATCATTCATATTTCACACAGCTGTTTTATTTTCTTTTGTACAAAACTTGTATAAACTCTCTTGTTCGGCGGTGTACCTCTTACTAGGACGTCAGCCTCTTGTATACAAAACGCCTATTTTCAGGCCATTCAAAATCAATACAAATATATTTTCAGTTAAACGTGCCAAGTGTTTTTTTCTTTTTCTGTTTTGTTTTGCGAAGAACGTCCAAGGTTCAATTTGTGATATATGCATTGACAATAATTTGCTAACTCATAAATATTTGCATACGAAACAAAGGAATTAATTGCAGGTGACACTAGAAACAGGGGCAATAAAAGAGTTGTCTAAACAATCCAATTGCTCTATCCTCCAAGGTACCCAGGTAGGTTCAGCTAAAGAACATGACCAGTATACCTGAATTCCCCAGAGAGTGGGCCAACAAAAGTGCATTCCTCTCCAAGCAGAGCTACCAAATCTCAAGGAAATTGAGTATCCTCCAGCAGATCTCAATACTCCCCCAGCAGCGGCATATATATTCTTAACAAGCATCCCCGGCAGTCTTGGCCTAAAGATTGTTCCCCGACGGTATCTCAATATTCAAAGGAATCACTTTCCCCAGCATATCAAAACTTCCCCAGAAAAGTCCAATCCGGTTTCCCCAGGAAGGTGGGAGTCCATATCCCCAAGCAGTAAGCCTATCCCCAGTAGATTCTGGAAGCTTACCCCCTCGCAGAGCACGAACGCGTCGTCCGGCTTGATGTAAAGAGTTATTTCCTTAACAGGATATAACTGGGTTATCCTCAGCCAAAAGCCACGGAAAGGTCGTCGTCAACGTAGTTCTTTCCTATCCCCAGCAAGGTCTATTCACACTTCCAACAAACAAGGGTATCCCCAGTAAACTATTATCAACATTCAGCAAGGCATCCCTCTTCCCACAGAGTATTACCTCCCAGCATGGTCGCTCGAGCGTCTTTTCTCCCCGCAGAATCTCCCATTCGCCAAGTTTATTCCGCAACGGAGTCATCTTCTCCTACCGGTATTCTTGCAGTTATCATCCCCAGCGGAAGCAAATTTATTCTTTAACATTATCCCAGGATATTGACTTCCCGGCACCCGTCAAGGATCTACTTTCCTAGACGAAAACATACATTCATAAAACATCACATACATCATTATAGCATGCATAACGCATCATACCATACAAATCTCATTTATGTTGAGAACATCATTGCTTGATCCATATCATACATTGGATACGACTGACCTTTACCTTTCAGGAAGGATGCAGTTAAAATTCCCAATCACATTTCAAGGCCTTCTCTAGTCCAGTTAAATCGACCCCCAACAGATTTTTCTGATGAAGACTCCGTAGAAGTTATCTCTTATGGTTCCCTCTCCAACGGCGAGTGAGGTGGTAAGTCCTTTTTCAGATGTTTCCCTCTCCGACGGTGAGTGTGAGGTGATAGTCTCCTATGGTCCCCTCTCCAACGGCGAGTGAGGTGGTAATTCCTTCTTCAGATGTTTCCCTCTCCGACGGTGAGTGTGAGGTGATAGTCTCTTATGGTACCCTCTCCGACGGCGAGTGAGGTGGTAATTCCTTTTTCAGATGTTTCCCTCTCCGACGGTGAGTATGAGGTGATAGTCTCCTATGGTCCCCTCTCCAACAGCGAGTGAGGTGGTAATTCCTTCTTCAGATGTTTCCCTCTCCGACGGTGAGTGTGAGGTGATAGTCTCCTATGGTACCCTCTCCGACGGCGAGTGAGGTGGTAATTCCTTTTTCAGATGTTTCCCTCTCCGACGGTGAGTGTGAGGTGATAGTCTCTTATGGTACCCTCTCCGACGGCGAGTGAGGTGGTAATTCCTTTTTCAGATGTTTCCCTCTCCGACGGTGAGTGTGAGGTGATAGTCTCCTATGGTCCCCTCTCCGACGGCGAGTGAGGTGGTAATTCCTTGTTCAGATGTTTCCCTCTCCGACGGTGAGTGTGAGGTGATATTCTCCTATGGTTCCCCCTCCGACGGTGAGAGAGGTGACAATTCCTTTTCCTATGATTCCCTCTCCGACGGTGAGTGAGGTGATTCCCTTTCAGATTATAAATGGCCTATGGTGCTCTTCCCGATCCTGCGAAGATGGTATTTCCCACCAAGATTTTCTCAACGAGCATTGTTGAAGTGAAAATCACCCAAGGTTCTCTTACCATTCATGCTAAGGCAGTAACCATACCTGGTTCATTCATCGCCGTTTGAAGCTCCAGACTCAGCTCCTGTAACCAGTCAGGACACATCTATACCAAGCATCTGAAAACCAGCTCCTGCAACGTGTCAGGTACTCATTTTCTATTTTGCAGGTATGCAGGTTCTCGCTAAGGAATCTCCTACGCGATCAACATCCAGATGGCATCTATAAGCCCATCATCCTATCCAGCAATCTCCAAATGGCATCTATAAGCCCATTCCCACCACAACACTGCTACTATGTGAGCGCAAATTTCTGGGCACTCTAGTGTCCAATCATCTTCTACCCTCGGATTACGAAAGGCACGTCAGCCAATCTGCATCCTCAGGTCTAAGAAGATTGAACAGGGGCAACTGTTGTACCCCAAAATTTGCCCTCCCATATTCTCCAAGAAATTGCCAAGCCAAGTCACAAAATTCCCCAAGGGTTGCACAGTGCAAGGTCTCCTATACAGTCAAAACTAGGGTTTGTGTTCTGATCAAGAAAAGGAAGTTTTCAAAGGCCCAATCAAGTCTCATATGCCTACAAATATGGTCAAGTATCCTCATATCCAGTTTCAAGGCATTCAGCTCAAAATTGCACAGTCAAAACCCTAAATTGCATTACAGTCAACTGTAGGGGCAAAATGGTCATTTGACAGTCAAAAGTTCAAATTTTTGGTCAATACATCATTTTGAAGCCACAAACATCATTTGATCAATGCTTGATCATGATTCTCAAAATTTGGCTCAGAAAATCATCAAGATGCAAAAGTTTCTATTTTTGGACAGCTGAAAAAGTCAACTGAAATTGACCAGGGCATAACTTTCACATGGATTATCAGAAAAATCCCATCCAAAGATCATTTTTAAGAGAAAGACATTTCCTACAACTCATCTTCATATTCCAAGTCCAAGAAATGCTCTCACAAAAAGTTATCAATTTCAACATTATAGGTCATTTTCAAAAGTCAACAAAAAGGGACTTTAAGTCAAAGGCCATAACTTGAGATTGGTAAATCAAAATGACATGGGACCAAAGGCATTGGTTATAGGACTCAAAGACCTTTCCAAAATGTCCAAGAACATGAGAAAAGCTTAAAAATTGAGCAAGTTATGCCTTGTGGAAGTTAGGAAACTTTTAGATATTTTGAAAAGTCAACTTTGATTCAAATGGTCTAAAAATGCTAATGGGCCCATTTTTCTTCCATGATTCATCATTCTAAGCATATGCACGACCACTTGGCCCAAAGGGAAGCATTTTCTCTTTTTTTATTTATTTATTTGAGTTTTTATTTATATTAATTCAATTAAATCAATTAAATATATGAAAAATGTTCAAATTAACCAAACCAATCTTTTTATACATGTTTTAAGGTCAATATTTCGTGTAAAGGCAAATTAGGAAAGATTTGGGGTGATTGGATGCAAATTGATACAAGAACATGTGAAAAAGATTCAAAAAGATCCTTAAGGAAAATCAAATATTCAATCCATGAATGAAAGAGATTTTGGCCAATTTTGTTGACCTAATGCTTTCACTACATAATCAGAAACCTAAACCTAATGCATAGACACAGAAAGCTGCGCAAAAGAACCATATACAAACTTGGAAATTTGGCTTAAAAACTCAAAAAACTGAATTCATTGTTAGAGGTTGATTCAAGACACAAAAACTATTTCAATAGCTTCCTGAAGCTTCACTGATCATATTCCAATCCAGAACATTCATCAAAAGGCAAGGAATTGGTAACGAGAACCTCAACTGTGTCAAGAAATTTTCAGAATCGTGCATCATGATTTGTGCATAATTTGAAATTTTTGTCTATTGATTCATGTTTGTTATGAGTTTCTGAAACTAACCATGCAAATTAATTTCGTTTTTGTGCTATACACGCGATTATGCCATTGTCAGATTCTAGGGTTTAGCAAGCTTTGATTTGGGCGTTTCATGATGCTGTAAAATTGAGACCCCTGAGTACCACCATTGGAATCACCATGCTCAAACGAATAAGGACCAACCCTCGCGCTCAATTTATGAGCGACTGAAGGCTATTCGCTATTTTTCCATATGTTACTTTCAGCAACGCGTGAAAACCGTTGCTTAATATGTTATTGTTTCAGGAAAAAAGAAAACACGTGAAGACGATGATGTGCTGTCAAAACATGATATGCTGCTTTGAATTTTCGCGCGCTACCCACTAACATCTTGTTTTTCTCTTATATTATTTATTCGTCTATTATATAACAAACGCGTCATTTGGTTCAGCTGGCAGGCGTTGATATCATTCACGTCCAAGACCTGGGTTCGATCCCCAGGTCTGTATCATTCTCAATAATATTTTTCCAATGACGTTCACATGCAGTAACCACGTTCAAGTCCACCATACGCCTTCCAGGATCCAACATACACGTGCCCCTGGAGATCAGATCAAGGGCTGAGGATTGATGGACACCATGAGGACGAGTCAGCGTGGATATACGTGTCATGCAAAGTCAACAAAAGCCATGCTTAATGGGCCAAAGCTTCTTGGATCACACCTCACAATTGGGGACTGAACCCCCCCCTGGTTTGCAATTTTATTTTTTATTTTCATTTTTAATTATTATTTTATTTGCTCTATTGTTTTGATTTAATTTATTTTCTACAAAAATATAAAACACATAAAAAACTCAGAAAAAGATAAAAAAATATAATAATTATTTATTTTAATATTTTTTTGTAAATAAATTAACATGTAAATTAATTTAGTATTAATTTAGGTTGCCACTTTAATTCTTTTCATAATAAAATATAAAATATAGAATTTAGGTTTAATTGTTAATTTTATTCCTCTCAATTTTTCTTTTTTTATAATAATAATATTACTCATTTTATTTTCATAATTAATTGTACATAAAAGAATTTAGGTTTAATTTAGGTCCTATTTTAATATTTTCATAACAAACTTAAAAAACCATTAGAATTAGGGTTAGTTAATTTTAATTAATTCTTTTTTCTCATTAAAATCCCAAAATACTAAAAATACCCAAAAAACATTTTCTTTTAATTTTAATTTTTTATTAATTCATGTAATTCTGATTTTTTGCAAAAGGGTCCAACGCCCATATTGTTTAATTGTTTTATTTCGCGCATTTACCTTATTTCGCTTAAATAATTATGTACCTCTCCCAAAGCTTTGTAACATTTTATACTTTTCGCACTTTTATTTGCTTTATTTATTTTCTGTCAAATCGGGTCCGGTTTAATTTTGGCGATGTGGACCCGCGCCATTTGTAATAGTCTTAGAATTTACTTTCCCGCAAGTATTAACTGTTAATAAATGCATGCAAGAATGAATGGCCATAATAAAATCAAGCGTAGATCACTTTAACATGACAAGACAAATATCAATGAAAACGACACACGAATCGCACACACCACCCCTAGGGTACGCCTCACTGTTGCCTTGCCTCGAAAGGTGATCGTCGAGTAGAGGATGTCTTAGTAAGTCCTCATGATCCGGGAACCTGGCATGAGGGTAGCTTCTAAGGTGTCTTCCCATTGCTCCGGTGATCACCATGTCCCTACAAACTCGAATTGACCCGAATACCTCCAACGGTGGTGCTACCTACCTCTCAATGGTGGGATGGCATTACTTTAAAGGACATTTACACAGACGAATTCCTTAGGGTAGGTAGGTTCTCAAGGATACTTGCTCTAATTTCAAACAAATAATACTTTTCACCAACACATTTTCAAAAGCTTTCAAAGCAAAATTTTCAAACACTCTGACGCACGAGTCGAACTGAAATTTTTCAAAGAAACTTTTTAAACCCACATTGAAAAGCAAACAAACAATTTTGAAAACACATTGAGCAAGTATCTAAGAGCCCATGGATAACCATGGATAGAACAGGTGCTAACACCTTCCCTTTCTATAACCTACCTCCCGAACCGAGAGCAATCTCTTTAAGGAATTTTTCTGTGCTTTTGTCCTTTCCATTTGGAGAAAATAAAAGACGGTGGCGACTCTTGCTTCCGCGACATTTCGCGAACCAGCGTTAAACAGTCAGTTCCAGATCCACCGATCACAGTGGGTAATATCGGGAATGGGCTTACAAATGCCATTTGGAAAAGGTGACATGAGACTGTCAGAGATGAGCTTAAAGATGCCATCCAGATGAATGTTGATTTCATGGTATATTCCTTTGTGGGAATTCCTACTCTTGCTGTTAGAGAAGACTCCGCTGAGGAATGTTGGTCTCTGCCTTCGAATATAGAGTTTTAGGAGCTTCAGTTGTCCGTTACTCTACTGGGGAGTCATCACTTGATTGAAGAGACGGAAGTGAACTTCTATCTGGTCAGAATCCAGGCTTTACAATGTCTTACAGGGGATAATAAGGCAAACTGTTATCTGGTCATGCTCCAGGCATCACTGCGACTTACTGGGCAAATGAGATTAAACTATTATCTGTTCGTACCGAGGCTTTGCAGTTTGAAGAAATTAAGCTGTTATCTGGTCGGGTCCAGGCTTCAACTTGAATTTGAGGTGTACGGTTATATGGTCGTATCCAGGCTTCGGTAATTTGATGAAATTAAGCTGTTATCTGGTTGGGTCCAGGCTTCAACTTGAATTTGAGGTGTACTGTTATCTGGTCGTATCCAGGCTTCGGTAATTTGAGGAAATTAAGCTGTTATCTGGTCGGGTCCAGGCTTAAACTTGAATCTGAGGTATACTACTATCCGGTCGAATCCAGGCTTCATAGTAACTGACAGAGTAAACTGCTATCTGGTCGGATTCTAGGCTTCACAACACTTTATACTGTTATCTGGTTGAAATCCAGGCTTCATAGCGTCTTAAATTGTTGGTTGACTATTATCCGGTCGGGTTCCCAACTTCATAGTAACTGACAGGGTAAACTGCTATCTGGTTGGATTCCAGGCTTCGTAGTGTATGAAAAATTTAACTGTTATCTGGTCGAAACCCAAGCTTCGCAGCACCTTATACTGTTATCTGGTCGAAATCCAGGCTTCATAGTTTCTTCAATTGGAATGGAAATCAGAGAGATCTTAGTGTCGATCTGACTGAACCAGAGAAGGTCTTGGATTAACTTTGACTGGAATGGAAATCAGAAGAATCTTAGCATCGATTCAACTGGACCAAACAAAAGTCTTGGAATATCTTCAACTGGAATATAAATTAGAGAGATCTTAGTGTCGACATGACGGAACCAGAGAAGGTCTTGGGAGGACATCTTTCTGAGGAAATTGCTGAAATAGCCCTTCATCAGACGTAGCTTTTGAGAAGACTACCAAGTCACATAAGTAGTGGTGTTTGTTGATTTGATCTTTCCCTGAAAAAGGTAAAGAATTAGTCATATGCAATGTCATGATGTATGAAATGCATTGTGATGATGTTCTCAAAATAAATGAGATTATGTTGTATGCGATGTGTATGCACATGCCATGATGGACGAATATGGGATGTTATTGAGATGTTTCCTAGTCTAGGAAAATAAATCCCGGACTACTGTTGAAGAGTATTGGGAAGCTGAATCCTTCATTTCCACTGGGGATGATGAATATAGATGATTCGCTGGGGATTGACTCTGCTTGAGAATAAATCTGTGGATGGAGGATGCTTTATTGGAGGATTTTTCCGCTGTAGAGAAATAAACTTTGTTGGGGAATGAACTTTCGTAGTTAGAGAAATAAACCCTATCTGGGAGGAGGCTTTATAACTGTTTGAAATTGTAAAACTTGGTTGGGGAAAACAATCTTCAGTTCTCTGAAGCAACTTTGGTGGAGAAAGTGATTCCTGCTTGGGGAAGAAGAGACCAAAACTTTGGTTGTTTCGGCTCTGTGGGGAACATAGATGTCACGGGGTCGTATGCAATGGTGACTCCGTCTCAAACTGTCTCTGCCCCTGTACTTGTTGGAAGGAGTAACCGTCGGGACTGTAAATGTTTTCAGATTGTTCCCCATTTCTTAAAGTCATTAATAATCGTCTTTCTATTTTTTATGCAAATATTTGTGAGCAGCAATCATATTCAAATTCATATGTCAAGAATAAGTCATTGGATGTTTTTGCAAAACGAAACAGAAAAATAAAAACAAACAGTATGTATTTTTAAAGAAATGATTTGTATTGATTTCTGAAGTTTGCCTATAACATGCGTTTGTAGAAAGAGGCTGATGTTCTAGTAGGAGAACGCCGCTGTAAGAAGTGAAAACTATACAAAATAGTGTATAAAGAGAAGAAAACAACTATGTGTAATAATCCCATTGGGTTTCAATTCTGCTATTGCCCCTATGTCTTTGAGCGTCTCATCACTTTGCTACTCGTCCGAAGCTGACTAGATTGATTGGTACCGTCTGAGCTTGATAGTCGATATTGAGGTCTGGTCGCGAGGTGATCCAATGGGACATAATGATACGCTTCAAATCCCTAATTTTTTCCTGGACCGCCCTTTCGGGTTTTCAGTCCACCGGGATACCCTTTTTTTGTCCAAGCCTCCTTTTCAGGTTTTCGACTTTCCGGGTGTACATACTTTTTGTTTTTTATCCCTAATTTTTCCCGAACCCTTTTGGTTCGCCGGGATGCCCTTATTTTTGCCTAGGCCAGTCAACCTAGCGGGTCTTTATTCATGCATAGTATTTTTTTCATTATGTCCACATTAACGGGGTGAGGAAGGTCGTCACCATCCATGGTGGTCAAAATCATGGCTCCACCTGAAAATATGCTTTTGATCACAAATGGCCCTTCGTAGGTAGGAGTCCATTTTCCCCTAGGATCACCTTGCGGAAGTATGATGCGCTTGATTATTAGATTACCCACTTGATACACTTGACGCCTGACCTTTTTGTTGAAAGCCTTGATCATCCATTTTTGATACATTTGACCATGATAGAAAACAATAAGCCTTTTCTCGTCAATCAAATTTAGTTGATCAAGTCGAGTCTAGATCCAATCGTCTTTGTTCAAGCCTGCGTCCTTCATGATCCTCAGAGAAGGGATCTGGACCTTAATAGGCAGGAAAACCTCCATACCATATACCAGAGAATAAGGCGTTTCCCCTATCGACGTGCGTGCTAAGGTGAGGTAGCCATGAAGAGAAAATGGTAACATTTCATGCCAGTCTTTGTACGTCACTGTCATCTTCTGTATGATTTTCTTGATATTCTTGTTAGCAGCCTCCATAGTGCCATTCATCTTCGGCTGGTAAGAGGAAGAATTATGATGCTGGATCTTGAATTGCTTACAGAGTTCGGTGGTCATTGTATTGTTGAGATTTGTACCATTGTCAATAATGATTATCTCTGGCACACCATACCGGAAAACCAGGTTATGCTTGATAAATCACGCCGCAACATTCTTGGTAACATAAGTAAAAGAGGTAGCCTCAACCCACTTTGTAAAGTAATCAGTGGCTACTAGGATTAAGTGATTCCCATTGGAAGCGGTAGGTCTAATCTCTCCGATCATATCAATTCCCCACATTGCAAAGGGCCATGGAGCCGTCAAGACGTTCAAAGGAACTGGAGGTATACGCACCTTATCAGCATAGATCTGGCATTTTTGACAAGTTTGGGAATGCTGATAGCAGTCTGCTTCCATAGTGGACCAATAGTATCCTGCTCATAGGATCTTTTTAGCCATGGTGTGTCCACTAGAATGGGTTCCGAAGGTACCTTCGTGTAGATCTGCCATAATCCTCTTTGCTTCAATTTTATCTATGCACCGAAGTAAAGTAGCGTCATGATTATGCTTATAGAGGATTCCATTACTGAGGAAGAACTTTGCGGCGAACCTCCTCAGGAACTTCTTATCATTGACAGATGCCCCCTCGGGATATTCTTGAGCCTCTAAATACCTTTTCACTTCATGGAACCAAGGTTTTTTCTGCTTTCTTTTTAGTGTCAATCTCATAGTAGTATGCTGGTTCATCCATCCTTTCAATAGTGATCCGAGGGGCCTCGTTGTCCCACTTGACCTTGAACATAGATGACATGGTAGCTAGCGCGTCTGCTAACTGATTCTCTTCTCATGGGAAATGTGTAAAGGTTACCTCTTCAAAGTGTGGAAGCAATGTCAGCACATGTTCTTTGTAAGGGATAAGATTCAGGTGCTTAGTATCCCACTCACCTTTGATCTGGCTCATTACCAAGGCTAAATCCCCAAAAACACTCAAGAACTTGACTCTCAGGTCAATAGTAGCTTTGAGACCCATGATGCATGCTTCATACTCCGCCATATTGTTGGTACAGTTAAAACATAATCTGGCGGTGAAAGGAGTATGACAGCCCTCAGAGGATATAATTACAGCACCAATGCTATTGCCGAGTGCATTGGAGGCTCCATCAAAAACCAAAGTCCATCGGGATCCTTCCTCAGATCCTTCATCCGGTCCATGTTCTTCACAGTTAGTAACCAACATAATATTCTCATCTGGGAACTCAAAATTCAGGGACTGGTAGTCATCCACAGCTTGATGAGCCAAATGATCAGCTAGTACACTTCCCTTGATTGCTTTCTGAGTCGTGTATTGGATATCATACTCGGCCAAGATCATTTTCCATCTTGCTATTCTTCCAGAGAGTGCGGGCTTCTCGAAGATGTACTTGATCAGATCCATCTTAGATATCAGCAAAGTAGTGTGGGTCAACATATACTGTCTCAGTCGGAAAGCATCCCATGCCAAAGCGCATCAAGTTTTCTCGAGCAGTGAGTATCTTGTTTCACAGTCGGTAAACTTTTTGCTAAGGTAGTATATTGCATTCTCTTTTCGACCAGACTCGTCATGCTTACCCAGTACACACCCCATTGAATTATCTAACACTGTTAAGTACATTATCAAAGGTCTTCCTTCAATCTGAGGCATCAGAATTGGAGGCTCTTGAAATTATTCTTTGATTCTTTTGAAGGCATTATGGCATTCATCATTCCATTTTACCACTTGATCTTTCTTCAGGAGTTTGAAGGTTGGCTCACAAGTAGCAGTTAAATGGGAAATGAACCTGGCAATGTAATTTAGGCGTCCTAAGAAGCCTCTGACCTCCTTGTCAGTGCGAGGAACCAGCATCTCTTGTATAGCCTTCACTTTTGTAGGGTCTACCTGAATACCTTTGTCACTGACAATGAAACCTAGCAGTTTTCCAGACCTTACCTCGAAGGTGCACTTATTCGGATTCAATCTCAGCTTGTACGTCTTCAACCTATCAAACAACTTTTGTAGATGATCAAGGTGCTCTTCCTCGGTTTGAGACCTGGCTATCATGTCATCAACATATACCTCTATTTCATAGTGAATAATGTCATGAAACAAAGCTACCATGGCTCACTGATAGGTTTCCCCAGTGTTCTTCAACCCAAACAGCATCACTTTGTAGCAAAAAGTGCCCCATTGTGTGACGAAGGTTATCTTCTCCATAACTTCAGGTGCCATCTTGATCTGATTGTAACCAGAGAAATCGTCCATGAAGGAAAAGATCTTATACTGCACGGTGTTGTCAACCAGAACGTCAATATGGGGAAGCGGAAAGTCATCCTTGGGGCTTGCCCTGTTCAAATCTCTGTAATCCACACACATTCGTACCTTGCCATCCTTTTTATGCACCGGGACCATGTTAGCAACCCATTGGGGATAAGAAGTGAAAGCTAGGAACCCAACGTTGAACTGTTTCATAACCTCTGCTTTAATCTTCTCTGACATTTTAGGGCGCATACGACAAACCTTCTACTTTACCGGAGGGCAATCTTCTATAGTTGGTAGAGGATGAACCACAATATCCGTGTCTAGCCCTGACATGTCTTCATATGACCAGGCAAAGATCTCGACATAATCATGCAACATTTGTATCAACCGCTGTTTGACACTGAGCTCCAAATTTTCCCCTATCTTGACTTATTTTCTGTTCTCTTCTGTGCCCAAATTCACTGTCTCAACTGGCTCTTCATGAGGCTGTATAGCCCTTTCCTCCTGTTGTAACAGTCTGGCAAGTTCTCCAGGTACCTCACAATCTTCCTCACATTCGTCTTCGGCTTGGTTGATCGAATTTTCAAAGTCATAACCGGCAATAGCAGAATCGTTATCAATGGGATCCAGAGTGGATATGGATCTGCAGTTTGATACGTGAGTATGTGTAAGAGCATGGCTGTATAGACAAAGTAAAAAGAAAAGAAAAAAAAAAGAGAGCACAAAATTTGTATGCATAAACGTCTAATGATTTATTAATTCCATATGAAATTGAAATATGATAGCCCTCACAAATAAACCATTATTCCCCAGGTAAGACACATGGCCGTAAAGTTTATACTGTTTAATTGTTACATATCCAAAACAAAAAAGACAATTACTTTTGAACAAAATTAATCGGTACAAAGTATCTTTCTGTCTAGTTACTGAGTCCACCATTGGTGGTAGGGAAGATCAACCTATCCATGTCATCGTCACCATCACTATCTTCTAGAACGTTTACCCCATGAATACTAATGCGTAGGGGAGGTCTTCCAGCACGAGCATGACAGACATACCTTTGAGCCCGTAAAGAGAAACCCAAACTGAACTTATCATATTTGTATGGAATGTCAGGGAGCTGGCCCCAGATGGTAGACCCACCTTCTTCAATAACTGCTTTTGCATTCTTGAGAGAAGCCATCTTCAAGGGAGGTTCGGTGATCCTTGGCAGATTGGTGACAACTTCAGTTGCTTCTATAGTCTGAGGTACCTCTTCAAAATTCTGACACGGAGTCTCGATGAACTCGCCATCCATTTCTACGTACTTGAAGGAGTTCAGATGACTGACCGTGTATTCTTCTTCACCGTGCATCGTGACAATCTTTCCTTTTGTCGGGTACTTCATCATCTGATTTAGAGTGGATGTAATGGCTCCTGCCCCATGAATCCAAGGGAGACCCAATAAACAAGAATAGGATGGTCTAATATCCATCACGTAGAAGGTAGAGTTAAAGGTGTGAGAACTAATTTTGATGGGTGTGATACGGTGGGAAAGAACTGACTGTTTTTTTGGAATGCTGGTTTGGGTTTTGCGTTTGTTTTTGCAAAATGTCGCGGTAAGCAAGAGTCGCCACCGACTTTTATTTTATCCAACAAGGAAAGGATAAAAGCACATAAAAATTCCTTTTTTGAGATATTTCTCGGGTTCGGGGGGTAGATTATAGAAAGGGAATGTGTTAGCACCCTTTCTATCCGTGGTTATCCACGGGCTCTTAGGTACTTGCTCATATTATTTTCAAAATTGCTTTCTTTGTGTTTGTGGGTTTGAAGAAGTTTTTGTTTGAGAGGTGTAAGTGTGAAATGTTTTTGTTTTTGAAAGAACAAGTACTTAAGAACCATCTACCTACTCGAAAAAGGAATCGTTCTATGCTATCTTCCTTTAGACAATGCTATGTCACTATTGATGAGTAGGTAGCACCGTCGTTGGAGTTTAAGGGTCAATTCGATTAAGGGACGTGCGGTCACTAACGCAATGTTAGGACGCCTTAGCGGTAACCCTAATGTCTTAGATCATTTTTCCGAGGCAACCGTTTCGAGGCAACTATGATCTTTAGACAAGAGGGTGACCTCTAAAGTGACCTATACTCAATGACCGCGTACGAAGGCAACCAAGTGGGGTGTACCCTAAGAGTGCGCATGTGCGAGTGTGTCATTTTCAGTTTATTTTATCTTTGTACATGTTAGTTGTTATCTATGTTGATTTTAAGTTAAACATTCGATCTTGTCATGCATTCCCTGTTACCAAACATATAACAGTTTATAAGTTGCGGAAATTAAATTGTGGAAATTAAACTAACTATTACAAGGCGTCGGGTATTTACATCGCCAAAAGCAACCCTTGAAATTAAAATGCGGAAAATAAATAAAGCGATAAAGATAGTCCTAATTATCTATTACATTCCGGAAACAAATACAATATTGAAATAAAATGGATCGCGTGCGGGAAATTAAATTGGGCGCAAGTTTTTTAGGGTTTTGACCCTTTAATTAAAGAAAGATTTTTTTGGTTATTTTTTTAGTGAAGAAAGAAATTAATCTAGGTTAATGATTAAATTAATAAATAAATAAATAAATTAATTAATAAAAATATTTTTGGGTTTTTGGTATTTAAAGAAATAAAAATAAATTTGATCAATGTTAATAAAACTTAATTGTCTAAGTTAATTTTAATTATTGCAAAATATATTAAAAGTTATTCCTAATTAAATTAATATTGTTAACAAAAATAAAATGCTGAAATTTAATTTAAATAAGAAAATATTTTTTGGTTTTTAATTTTATGAAGAAAAAGATTTAATTGGTTAGTTAATAATAAAAATAATTAAGCAAATAAATAAATAAAATAAATATGAAATAGAAAGAATTAGAGGTTTGGGCCTGTTTAGGGAGTCTGAATAGCAAATTCCATGGCCCAATTGTGCAGGCCTGGCTGACTTTTTGAAATCCAGCGTGTGCATTTGACCAGGGAGTATGGTGGACGTTCCATCTGGGCCATCAGATTTGGCCTGGGGCCATCTGTCCATTGATTGGATGAAGGAGTATGATGTACTGCAGCGCCTGATTCACATGTGATAACCTGAAGAGAAAAAATAACAATGCATATGGGGGACCTGGGATTCGAACCCAGGTCCTACCTGATTCACATGTGATAACCTGAAGAGAAAAAATAACAATGCATATAGGGGACCTGGGATTCGAACCCAGGTCCTGTTGGTCACTGAACACACGCCACTACCACTCAACCATCACGCTTCATCTGTTAACATATTGGATAATAATAATAATATGGGAAAACGCATAATATGCCAGAAATTAAAAAAAAGAAGCGCGCGAAGTTTGGACCGTCCAACCAGGGGGGAGACACGTTTGTCGTCCCTAACCTCCAGCCCCCTGTAAATTTACCTGCGGATTTATATCCGCAGCTAAATTCGTATGTCCACCCTAAAATCAGTTCTAGGCCATGAAAGTTAAATCCAAGACCATGGTTATGCTCGTCTTCCTCCTCCGGTCCTGCCTATGTCCATCAATGGAGCTAATTTTGCCTGTGAAAGAAATTCCCAAAAAACAAACTACAAAACCCTAGGTTCGGTTATGGGGTTATAGTCCATATAAATGCAATCAAGCAATGCCAAAAGTTCAGAAATTTCATAAGCATCATAAATATGTCAAAGATTTGCCAGGAAAATTCAAGAATATGGAGTTACGATTTTGAATACAGGGCGGTATTTTGAGATACTTACAGAGCTTTAGAGCGTGTATGGAGATTGGCTTTAGGTTGGTTCAGCTTCAGTGATCCTCCAGTAAGCGATTAGTATTGAGTTTTGCTCCCGAATTTGCCTCTAAGTGTGATTTTGGTTTCACACTTTTTCCACCTTTTTTCAAGTTTTGTTCTTGGTGTTCTTGCAGCCTCTAGGTATAATTTCGTGTGCTCTGGCTTGTATAAGTATCATAGAAGGCATTAGGTCAACAAATTTGTCCTGAATCCTTCCACATCAATGCCTTGAGATTGGATTTGATTCACCATGGATAACTTGCCTAATTTGCCAAAAATCCAATCTTTTTGCACATGGAATGCTTGATACGAATTTGATACACTTGATGATGATGATTCAATCCTGAAATAGCCAAAAAGAGATCAAATAATCAATGTTTGGATTTTATTGGATTTAATTTGATTAAAAATGAAATAATTCATTAAAAAATCAAATAAAATAATAAAATTGATAAATGGACACAAGGCTGAAGCTAAGACACTTGTGCAATAGGGAAAGCTCAAATCAAGTGGAAAAGAATGGGCCCATTTGACAAAATTTGAAGTTTTGGGGATAGTTGACTTTTGGCAATTTTGCAAAAATGCCCAACTTCAACAATGCATAACTTCTTCAATTTTGCACTTTTGGAGGTGTTCTTGGACTTTTTAGAAATCTTGAGATGTAATCTAACCAACACTTTTGGTATTATCGCATTTGGATATTCCATGCTCAAGTTATAAGCTTTGGCAAAAAAGGTGTTTTTGTTGACTTTCAAAAATGACCTATAATGTCCAAATTCATAACTTCTTGTGAGTGCATTTTTTCATCTTGGGGTGTGAAGATGGATTGTAGGAAATTGCATCCTCTTCAAAATTAGCTTTAGATGGGTCATTTCTCATAAAGTATGAGAAAGTTATGCTTGGTCAAAGTTGAGTTGACTTTTCCTACAAAACCCTAATTTAGCAACTTTTGAGTCTTGATGAATTTTGAGCAATCCTTGATGAATCATGATCAACCCTTGATCATATGATGAAATATCCTTCAAAATGATAATTTTGACAAAAAATCTTGAGGTTTGACTGTATTTGGGTCACAGTTGACCTTTGCCCTAGCATAGTCGATTTTTGGACCCTTTGAGAAATTATCTGAGCAAACTTCCTCTGCAAGGATTGAAACTTGGCATGGATGACCTTGAGAACATATTAGGACATTGGGGAGTAATTAAGGTCATTTGGATGCAAGGACCTTGATGCAACACAAAACCCTAATTTGGGATTGAATGCCTTAGGAGATAGCTTGACTGTCCAACCCTTGAGCAAACTTGAGCAACTTGGAGATTTTCCTTGCAATGTTTTGAGAAATATGAGAGGGAAAATTTTGGGGTACAACAGCTGCCCCTGTTCAATTTTCTTAAACCTGAGGATGTAGATTGGCTTTCGTGCCTTTCGTGATCTGAAGGTGGGAGATGATTGAACACTAGAGTGCCCAGAAATTTGCACTCGCATGAAGTGGTATCAACCTGGTGATGTCGGGAATGGGCTTATAGATGCCATTTGGAGACTGTTGATAGGTGGTATGAACTTCGACTGGAGTAGGAATCAGGGAGATCTTAGCGTCGACCTAACTGAACCAGAGAAGGTTCTGGATTAACTTTGGCTGGATAAGAATCAGAAAAATCTTAGGATCGATTTAACTGAACCAGACGAAAGTCTTGGAATATCTTCAACTGGAATACGAATCAGGGAGATCTTAGTGTCGATCTGACTGAACCAGAGAAGGTCTTGGATTAACTTTGACTGGATAAGAATCAGAAAAATCTTAGGATCGATTTAACTGAACCAGACGAAAGTCTTCGAATATCTTCAACTGGAATACGAATCAGGGAGATCTTAGCGTCGATCTGACTGAACCAGAGAAGGTCTTGGATTAACTTTGACTGGATAAGAATCAGAAAAATCTTAGGATCGATTTAACTGAACCAGACGAAAGTCTTGGAATATCTTCAACTGGAATACGAATCAGGGAGATCTTAGCGTCGATCTGAATGAACCAGAGAAGGTCTTGGATTAACTTTGACTGGATAAGAATCATAAAAATCTTAGGGTCGATTTCACTGAACCAGACGAAAGTCTTGGAATATCTTCAACTGGAATACGAATCAGGGAGATCTTAGCGTCGATCTGACTGAACCAGAGAAGGTCTTGGATTAACTTTGACTGGATAAGAATCAGAAAAATCTTAGGATCGATTTAACTGAACCAGACGAAAGTCTTCCATAGATGTAGTTTTTCTTTTGAGGGGACTACCAGGTCATACGAGTAGTCAGCGGTGTTTACTAATTCGTCTTTCCCTGAAACGGTAAAGAGTTAGTCATATGCAATGTCATGATGTATGACATGCATGATATATATCAAGCAATGAAGCTCTCATTATAAATGAGATTGTATGGTATGATGCGTATATGCATGTATCATGATGTATGGAAATGTAATGTTTCTAGATGGGGAAAATAAATCCCGGATAGCTGCTGGAGAATAGAGTTGAATTCTTTGCTTCCGCTGGAGATGGTGAACGAAGGGAATAAACCTGCAGGAGAGGATGACTCTGTTTGGGGAATAAACTGATGAGGAGATTACTCTGTTGGGGAAGAGATGCTCTGCTGAGGATTCCACTGATAAATTCTGTCGGGATGAATTACCGTTGCTGGTGATATTGAATCTGTTGAGGATTGAATTCCTGTTTGTGAAAGGAAAGAACTCCGCTGGGGATGATCTTTCAGTTGCAAATTCACTGGGGATAACCCTTTTAGAATCTAATGGGGATAATCCTTTGAGATTTGCTGGGTACAATCTTCCTTTGAACTGGGTTGGGGATATTTATTTTTGTACTCCGCTGGGGATAAACTTCCAGAGTCTACTAGGGATGATGCTTCAACTCCGTTGGGGAATCTTTTTTAGACTGCGCTGGGCCAATTTTAACTCCACTGGGGGTATCTTGTATTCTGCCGGGGAACATTCTTATACTTCACTAGAGAATATTAAGACTGCCGGGGATATCGACCCTTTTTAGTGCTGATGGTAGATCAACTCTGCTTGGGGAGAGCATTGCTGATTCGTTCATAATTACAAGTCTCAGCTGGGGGAGAGCTACCATTACTGTCTTACTCTGCGGGGAGTGAAAGTACCTTAGCCATATTCTTCATCTGAATCTACCTTTGTACCTGGTGGACAAAGCAACTATACAATTCGGACAATTCTTATTGCCCCTGTTTCTGATATTACCTGTAATCGTCTTTTGTTTCGCATGTAAATATTTATGAGCAGCAATTAATGTCAAGTGCATATATCAAAAATGAACATTGGACGTTCTTTGCAAAACAAAACAGATAAAGGAAAAACAGTTTGAAATTTCTTTGAAAAGGAATTGTATTGATTTTGAAGTTTGGCCTGTAAATAGGTGTTTTTGTACAAGAGGCTGACGTCCTAGTAAGAGAACGCCGCTGAGCAGATAGAATTTATACAATTTGTGAAAAGAAAACAAAACAGCTATGTGAATAATCCCACTGGGTTCCAACTCTACTATTGCCCTTATGTCCTCAAGCATCTCATCACTTTGCTGCTTGGTTGAAGATGAATTAGATTGATTAGTGCCGTCCGAGCTTAATAGTTGATACCGAAGTCTAGATGCAAGGTGATCCAATGAGACATAGTGTTACGCTTTGATCCCTAATTTTTGCCTGGACCGCCCTTTCGGGTTTTCTGCCCACCGGGATACCCTTTTTTGCCCAAGCCGCCTTTTCAGGTTTTCGACTTGCCGGGTGTATAGATTTTCATTTTCATCCCTTATTTTTGCCCGAACCCTTTTGGTTCGCCGGGAAGCCCTTATTTTTGCCTAGGCCATTCAACCTAGCAGGTCTTTAATTATGCATAGTATCTTTTCACTATGTCTGCATTGATGGGGTGAGGAAGGTCGTCACCATCGATGGTGGTTAGAATCATAGCTCCTCCTGAGAAAATGTTCTTAACCACAAATGGCCCTTCATAAGTAGGGGTCCATTTGCCCCTGGGATCACCTTGAGGTAATATGATGCACTTGATAACCAGGTCCCCAACTTGATATTCTTGTCATCTAACTTTCTTGTTAAATGCCTTGATCATCCGTTTTTGATACGTCTGACCATGACAAATAACAGTAAGTCTCTTTTCGTCGATTAAATTCAGTTGATCAAGCCGGGTCTGAATCCAGTCATCTTCGCTCAAACCTGCATCCTTCATAATCCGAAGAGAGGGTATTTGAACTTCAATGGGCAAGACTGCCTCCATACCATATACCAAGGAATAAGGTGTTGCCCCTGTTGACGTCCGCGCTGAGGTACGGTACCCATGAAGAGCAAATGGTAACATCTCGTGCCAGTCTTTGTATGTCACCGTCATCTTTTGCACGATCTTCTTAATGTTCTTATTAGCCACTTCTACAGCCCCATTCATCTTTGGCCTGTAAGGAGAAGAGTTGTGATGCTGTATTTTGAACTGCTTGTAGATCTCGGTGATCATCTTGTTGTTGAGATTGGTACCATTGTCCGTAATGATCCTCTCTGGTACACCATATCGACAGATCAGATTATGCCAAATAAATCGTGCCACGACGTTCTTGGTTACAGTAGCAAAGGAAGCTGCTTCAACCCATTTCGTAAAGTAATCAATTGCTACTAGGATGAAGCGATTCCCGTTAGATGCCGTACGTCTGATCTCGCCGATCATATCAATGCCCCACATTGCAAAAGGCCACGGAGCTGTCAAAATGTTCAGAGGAACTGGAGGTATGTGCACCTTATCAGCATAAACTTGGCACTTGTGACATGTCCGAGATTGCTGATAACAGTCGGCTTCCATAGTGGACCAATAATATCCTGCCCGAAGGATTTTCTTTGCCATAGTATGTCCACTGGAATAAGTTTCGAAATTACCTTCATGTAACTCTGCCATGATCTTTTCTGCCTCGCTCTTATCCACACAACGCAGTAAGGTCGAATCATGGTTACGCTTGTAAAGAATGCCATTACTGATGAAGAACTTCACCGCTAACCTCCTCAGAAACTTCTTGTCATTAACAGATGCACCCTCGGGGTATTCTTGAGCCTCAAGATACCTTTTTACTTCGTAAAACTAGGGCTTTTCTGTTACCACTTCAGTCTCAATGTCACAGCAATGTGCAGGTTCGTCCAGTTTTTCAATGATAATCCGGGGAGCCTCGTTGTCCCAATTGACTTTGAACATAGAAGACATCGTAGCCAGCGCGTCCGCCAACTGATTCTCCTCTCTAGGGAAGTGTTCAAAGGTTATCTCCTCAAAGTGGGGAAGCAATGTCAACACATACTCCTTGTAAGGAATAAGATTTGGGTGTTTCGTATCCCACTCGCCTTTGATCTGACTAATCACGAGAGCGGAATCTCCGAAGACACTCAAGAACTTAATCCTTAGGTCAATAGTTGCTCGAAGACCCATGATGCATGCTTCATACTCCGCCATATTGTTGGTGCAGTTGAAACATAGTCGGGCGATAAATGGAGTATGAGATCCTTTAGGAGATATGATCACGACGCTAATGCCATTACCCAAAGCGTTTGAAGCTCCATCAAAGTACATAGACCATCAGGATCCTTCCTCAGGTCCTTCATCCGGTCCAGGTTCTTCGCAGTCAGTTACTATCATGATATTCTCATCCGGAAATTCAAAGTTCATAGACTGGTAATCATCCACTGCCTGATGTGCCAAATGGTCTGCCAACACACTTCCCTTGATTGCCATTTGGGTTGTGTACTGGATGTCGTACTCAGTTAAGATCATCTGCCATCTCGCTATTCTTCCGGACAAGGCAGGCTTTTCGAAGATATACTTGATTGGATCCATCTTTGATATCAACAAAGTAGTGTGAGTCAACATATACTGTCTCAGCCAGCGAGCAACCCATGCCAAAGCGCATCAAGTTTTCTCGAGCAATGAGTATCGGGTCTCGCAGTCGGTAAACTTTTTGCCAAGGTAATAAATAGCATGCTCTTTTCGGCCAGACTCGTCATGCTGACCCAGCACGCACCTCATTGAGTTGTCAAGTAATGTCAAGTATAAGATCATAAGTCTCCCTTCAATTGGCGACATCAGAATAGGTGGCTCTTGGAGATACTCTTTGATCCTTTCGAAAGCAGCCTGACATTCATCGTTCCAACGTACTACTTGATCTTTCTTCACCAGCTTGAATATTGTCTCACAAGTAGCATTCAGGTGCAAGATGAATCGGGCAATGTAATTCAGTCGTCCCAGGAAGCCTCTGACTTCTTTCTCTGTTCTGGGAGCTAGCATCTCCTGTATAGCCTTCACTTTTGCCGGATCCACTTAAATACCTTTGTCACTTACGACGAAACCCAACAACTTACCAGATCTCACCTCGAAGGTGCACTTGTTCGGGTTTAACCTCAGCTTGTACAACTTCAACCTGTCAAACAGCTTCTGCAGATGGTCAAGGTGTTCCTCCTCAGTTTGGGACCTTGAAATCATGTCGTCGACGTATACCTCAATCTCGTGATGGATCATGTCATGAAAAAAAGCAACCATGGCACGCTGATACGTTGCCCCAACATTCTTCAATCCAAAAGGCATGACCTTGTAGCAAAAGGTACCCCACTGAGTAACAAAGGTTGTCTTCTCCATGTCTTCGGGAGCCATCTTAATCTGATTATAACCGGAGAAACCATCCATGAAGGAGAAGACTTTATGCTGAGCGGTGTTGTCAACCAGAACATCGATATGAGGTAGAGGGAAGTCATCCTTGGGGCTTGCCCTGTTCATATCCCTATAGTCAACACACATTCGAACTTTACCATCCTTCTTCGGCACAGGAACCACGTTGGCCACCCACTGAGGGTAAGAAGTCACTGCTAGAAAACCAGTGTCAAACTGCTTCATCACTTCAGCCTTGATTTTCTCAGACATCTCTGGGCGCATTCGGAGGACTTTCTGTTTCACTGGAGGACAATCTTCCTTGGTAGGTAGACGGTGAACCATAATATCGGTATCCAACCCAGACATATATTCATAAGACCAGGCAAATATCTCAACATAGTCACGCAGCATCTGAATCAACCGTTGCTTCACACTAAGCTCCAGATTTGCCTTGACCTTGACTTCTTTCTTGTCTACCTCTGTACCCAGATTTACTGATTCCACTGGCTCTTCATGTGGCTGTATAGCCCTCTCCTCTTGGAGTAGCAGTCTTGCAAGTTCACCAGGCACTTCGAAATCATCTTCACCTTCGTCTTCGACTAAGTTGATCGGACTTTCAAAGTCATAACTGGCAGTAGCAGAGTCGTTACCAGTGAGATCCAGAGTGGATGTAGACCTGTATATGTGAGTGTGTGTAAAATAGCTGTTTTGCAATATATAATAAAAGAAAAGCAAGGAGCACAAAATTTGAAATGCAAGAAACGTACAATGCTTTTATTAATGATATATGTAGATGACACACATAAAGCCCTCACAAATGAAGCCACAGTGCCCCGGGTAAGACATCAGGCCGTAAAGTTTAAGACACTGTCTGTTACAAATTCAAAACAAAAAGTTTCATTACTGGGTAACAAAAGAAATAGGGATGAAGTCCTTTGCTGTCCAGTTGCTTGGTCCACCGTCGGTCGTAGGATAGATCCAACTGTCGAACTCAGACTCTTCAACATCGTCTTCAACGGAGTTCACTCCTGAATTGCTGATGAACAAGGGAGGTCTTCCGATCCGTGCATTCCGAACGGCCTTTTGAGCCTCTGCAGTGAAACCCAAACCAAACTTGTTAGTCTTCTGTGTAAAATCAGGGATTTGGCCCCAATTTGCACACCCACCTTTCTCAATAACAACCCGGGCATCCTTGAAGTAAGCCATCTTCATAGGAGGATCTTCAACAACAGTCTCAGTTGATGCCAGTGTCTGGGGAACCTCTTCAAAATGTTGGAACAGGGTCTCAATGAACTCCCCGTCCATCTCTACATATCGAAAAGAGTTGAGGTGGCTCACCATGTACTCCTCTTCTCCTTGCACTGTCACAATCTTCCCCCTGACCGGGTACTTCAGCTTCTGGTGGAGCGTTGACGTTACTGCCCCAGCCTTGTGGATCCATGGACGACCCAGCAAACAAGAATAAGATGGCTGAATGTCCATCACATAGAATGTAGAGTTGAAAACCTGAGAACCAACCTTAATCGGGATATCCACTTCTCCACGCACCATCTTCTTGGACCCATCAAAGACCCTGACGACAATGTTACTTGGTTTCAACTCTAACCCTTCGCAGTCCAACCGGTCTAGAGCTTTCTTAGGTAAAACGTTCAATGAGGAACCAGTATCCACCAATACATGAGCAAGGGTAGTGCCCCTGCATTCAATGGAGACATGCAGGGCATCGTTGTGATTCTTCCCTTTAGCAGTCAAGTCGGCATCAGAGAAACCCAACCCATTATCAGCAGTCAGACTGGCCACGCAATATTTAAACTGATCAACTGATGTCTCTTGTGGTACGTGTGCAGTCTTCAAAAATGCAATCAGAGCCTTGGCATGGGCCTCTGAGCATAGCAACAGTGACAACATAGAGATCTTGGACGGGGTTTGCCCCAGCTGTTCAACTACATTGTAGTCGCTCTTTTTGATGATCTTTAAAATCTCTTCCATCTCTTGCCTAGAAGATTCAACAGTAATCGTCTTTGGTGCCTCCATCTGGGCAGGCTCACCGGTGGTCCCTTTGCCCCGAGCATCAGAGGACTTGGAGACACGGGTAAGAATAGGAACTTGAACAGGAATAGTAGTAGGTACACTGGCAGGTGTAATAACAACAGGTTTTCGGGCAGTTGGTAGAGAGATATCAGGTGAGAAAAGTCTTCCGCTGCGGGTGACTTTAGCAGGTCCAACAATATTGCTGACGTCAGTATCAGCATCTAAATCTTATTTAACTCCATGAAAATAAACATCGGCCCCGTAATGCCAAGGGACAACTTTATCAGATGTATAGGGGATAGGCCCAGGAACAGTGATGATCAATGGTGCGTGTTGTACCCCAAAATTTTCCCTCCCATATTCTTCAAGATTTGCAAAGAGCATGCTTCAAAATCTCCCAAGGGTTGCACAGTTCAAGGGCCTCCTAACAGTAAAAAAAATTAAGGTTTTGGGTTCTGACAAAGAAGTTGAAGTTTCCAAGGGTCCAATCAAGTCCCACATGCCTACAAAAATGGTCAAGCATCCATATGCCAAGTTTCAAGACTTACAGCACAAAATTGCACAGTCAAAAACCCTAATTGCTCAACAGTCAACTGCAGGGTCAAAATGGTCATTTGACAGTCAAAAGTCCAAATTTTTGGTCAACATCTTATTTTGAAGCCAAAAACATCATTTGATCAATTCTTGATCATGATTCTCAAGGCATGGCTCAAAAAGTCTCAAGATGCAAAAGTTTCCATATTTGGACAGTTGAAAAAGTCAACTGTAACTTGACCAAGGCATAACTTCCACATGGTTTATCAGAAAAATTCCATCCAAAGCTCATTTTGAATAGAAAGACATTTTCTACAACCCCTCTTCACACTTCAAGTCCAAGAAATGCTCTCACAAAAAGTTATCAATCTCAACATTATAGGTCATTTTCAAAAGTCAACAAAAAGGCACTTTAAGTCAAAGGCCATAACTTGAGATTGGTAAATCAAAATGACATGGGACCAAAGGAATTGGTTAGAGGACTTCAAGACCTTTCCAAAATGTCCAAGAACATGATCAAAGATTAATAATTGAGCAGGATATGCCTTGTGGAAGTTGGGAAATTTTTGGGAATTTTGAAAAGTCAACTTTGCTTCAAATGCCTCAAAATTGCTAATGGGCCACAATTTCTTCCAAGAATCATCACCCAAAAGCTATGCACGACCCGTTGACTTTAAAGGGAGTTATTTTATCATTTTTTATTAATTATTTGAATTATTATTATTATTAGTTCATTTAATTAAAATAAAATATGACAAAAATAGAAAACCATGTTTTCCAATCCCTTTTTGCAGCATATTCTCTCCATAAAACCTCAAGATTTCGTGCATCACTAATATGGAAAGATTTGGCCATGATTGGTATTAAAAGGGCATGAAAAAGATTGAAAAAAGATTCATTGAAAATCAAATATTGGATTCATGAGTGCAAAGGTTTCTTGGCTTGGATTTTCACCCTAATTCATTCCTCATATAAACACAAAGCTAACCCTAATGCTCAGAACCTGGAAGCTGCGCCTCAGATCAAATACACACTTTGCATTTTTTGTCAAAAACTTCAAAACTGAAAACACAGTTCCAGCGCAATTCAAAGCAAAATAACCATTCCAATAGCTTGCCAAGGCATCCAGGAAACTACTCCAATCAAAATCAACTCTCCAAGCGCAAAGAATTGGTATATAGGAGTCTAACTTTTCTGTAAAATTTTGATAATCGTGTTTGCATTTTCATATGTTATTCATGACTTTTGATATGTGATTTATACTAACATGATGATTCTAAAGCCATTGGTACCATTCAATTGAGTTTTGGACGCCTGTATGCAAAGTTACCATGAACACGCATTAGGGTTTCAGAAGCTTAAAAAGAGGGCTTCATTCATATGGAAAAATTGAACCACAAGACCTATGCCATTAGAATCAGAAGCTTCATACGAATTAAGTCCATATGTCGCGCTCAATTTATGACCAACGGTTTTCTATTCGCTATTTTCTGGTGTTTCAGATTGTGGGGGTTTAAAACCCCCGCTATCTAGTTTTATTTTTCAGGCAAAATAAAGAACAAGTGGAGAAGAAGATGAGTTGTAAGCACACGGTTGGCTGATTCAAAAGCTTGGCGCGCGTTTTTGTGTTTTACGTCATTAACCCTTATTTTTATTATATTAATTATTGTCCATCATAATGACAAAGTTGCTAAACAGCTCAGTTGGTGGAAAGTGTTGTTGGCAAGCCTTGGGACCTGGGTTCGATTCCCAGGTCCCGCATATTTCCTTCTATTTTTTCTCATAATTTGATTAGGTGTCCAACACGCCCAGGAGTCCACCAAATTCCCCAGCGCCAAAGCTTGCCAAATGTCCCAGGAGATGAATCCAAGGGCCATGATGAGAGTTCCAGGATACACGCTAGTCAACGCATGAGCACGTAATCAGAAGAAGTCAAAAAAGGCCTGACTATGGTGGGCCAAATTGCTCAAACATACCTCCAAAAGGGCCAACAAACCCCCCATGTTTGCCTTTCTTTTTTTCTATTTTTATTCTTTTCTATTATTTATTTTAATTATATTCTTTGTTTTATTTAATTCCATAAAATTAATTTTTATAATATAAAAATACAAAAAAGTCAGAAAGTCAAAAAATAAAAATGTATTTTTTTATTTAATTCAATAATGTTTTATTTTGTAAATAAATTTGATAATTAATTTAGCTTTAAATTAGGGTTTTAACTTTAACTTCTTTTCTTGAATAAATTAAAAAATATATAAAAATTAGGGTTTCTAGCTTTTTATTCTTTTTTTAATAATTAAAATTTCTTCTTATTATTATTAATAATTAATTATTTTTGTAAATAAATTTGTAATTAAATAATTAGGTTAAAACTAGGTCAAACTTAAACTTTTTTTTTTAATAAATTAAAAATAGTTTAGAATTAGGGTTTTAATTCCATTTAATTTTCTCATTAAATTCCATAAATACAAAAACTCCAAAAAATAAGCTCTTGCTTTTATTTAATTTAATTAATTTATGATTTCGATTTAATTTCTTTAAAAGGGTCCAACGCCCTCGCATTCTTGATTTTATTTCTTTTCGCACATTTACTTTTATTTCCTTTTTTAAATTTCATGTACCTGCCCCAAAGCCTTGTAATAGATTAATTAGGGTATTTACTTTCCGCATTTTATTTCAAATCGGGTCTTGGATTAATTTGGCGATGTAGACCCGCGCCTTTGTAATAGCGTAGGACTTTTATCTTCTCGCATCTTTTAACTGTTAATAACCACATGAAAGAATGAATGCCAAAAATAAAAACAAAGCGTAGATCACCAATACAAGACAAATACAACTGAAAATGACACACAAATCACACACCACCCCTAGGGTACGTCTCACTGTTGCTAAGAGCCCATGGATAACCATGGATAGAAAGGGTGCTAACACCTTCCCTTTCTATAAATCTACCTCCCGAACCGAGAGCTAATCTCAATAAGGAATTTTTCTGTGCTTTTGTCCTTTCCCTTTGGAGAAAATAAAAGACGGTGGCGACTCTTGCTTCCGCGACATTTCACGAACCAGCGTTAAAACAGTCAGTTCCAGATCCACCGATCACAGAACTGGCGACTCTGCTGGGGACACTTTTAAAGTGAGGTGTACCTTAGGACTAAGATCACTGTGTTTTCAATTGCTTTGACTTGTTTGCTTTAAATTGTGGGACTGTCTTGGGAGTTCTATAGATCCTAACCCGGATCTGGGGGATACCATCTTAGAAAGTAGCAACAAGGTTGTGAGGGAACTGTGCGGGGTATACCGACATGGGTGAAACAGTATGCTATGTTGATGTGGCACTTTGGTGTGTACCGGTAACCCTTGAGTTCAGTCAAGGAGAGTACAGGGCCTCCATGTGGTGTCGTGAAGCATCAACTGACCTTAGGAACCTTAATTGAACTATCTTGGCCTCTTTAGGGTAGTGAGATAACTGACTTTGGTGCAGTCTGAGGTTGGTTGATACTCGATACTACACTCAATTGAGGGTTGCTTTCCTGGAATATTTCGGTCGCCAGTTCAGTGGCTAAATCGAAACGATGAACAATGAAAGCAACCCAGTGATATTGGGACCCTTAGAACCCGGTTACTTCTAATAGGACAGGTTGAGCCCACCAACTTCAAGAGGGTAATACCCAGACCCCATGCTGGCCTAAACTCTAAGGGCTTGTCTTGTGTGACTTGTGTGCCTTACATGTTTGCCTTTGTAAATATTTGTGGTGTGTTTAATCATAGCATCATGACATCATCCAGCATCATATGCATTGACTAACCATTTCAGGGGTTCGAATCTTCATCTTTGTTCTTGTTTTGTAGGACATGGAAACTGTTCGCAGAAAGACAATTCAAATCAGCCTTGTAAGGATCCCTCCTCAGCTTAAGGAGCTTAGGATTCTCGAGAGCTCTTCATTCAGTGAAAGACATGGAAGACTCATCAGCTTGGTCAATACCAACATTGAGGAAGATATGATAAAGGTCCTGTTCCAGTTCTTTGACCCTCTGCATCATTGTTTCACTTTCCTGGATTATCAACTGGTGCCTACATTGGAAGAGTTCTCCCGACTTCTGAAGATCCCTATCCTTGATCAACTACCCTACAACGGTACGGAAAAGGAACCCAAGCTTGAAGAGATTGCTAAAGCCTTATACCTACAATCATCTGACCTCAAGGGACATTGGGAAGTTAGAAGTGGCATCAAAGGGTTCTTAGCCAGGTTTATGTTTGAAAAGGCCCAGGAATGTTGGAACTCCCTTGACTTACAAGCTTTTGAAGAGGTTGTGGCCCTCCTTGTCTATGGTTTGGTGTTGTTCCATAACCCAGATCAGCCTATAGATATCAGTGCTGTCCAGATCTTTATGTCCAGGAATCCTATACCTACGTTGCTGGGGGACATCCTTCACTCATGTTACACTCGAACCATGAGAAAAAGAGGTGTCCTTATGTGTTGCACTCCTCTCCTGGGTAGGTGGTTTATTTCGCACCTTCCACAATCAGTTTTGAAGAACGAGCGGAGTTTGAGATGGTCACAACGGTTGATGACTCTTACACATGCAGATATACATTGGTGCTCTCGGTCCAGAGAGGATGTCACTATCATTGATCGTTGCGGGGAGTACCCTAATGTTCCTTTAATTGGAATCAGAGGATGTATTACTTACAACCCATGCCTGGCTTGGAGACAGTTTGGTTATGCCCGGAGGGATGGCCCTCATGACATGTTAATTTCTGACATAGTTTTTGACTTCGACAACGATGCACAAGGACTTCGCCAGAGATTTATCAGAGCTTGGAGGATGCCCAGTAAGATAGATAGCAAGACACTGGGGCACAGGAATTCCATCCCATTGGAACCTTATCTCAAGTGGGTACGAGCCCGCTCCCAGAAGTTAGTAATGCCATATCCTCATATGCTCCCTGTGATCAAAGAGCCAGTCTCGGAGGGAGAGGTGTCCTACACCATTCAACATCCTGACATGCCCACGTCTTGGGAAGAGATGCAGAAGAGCTGGATCCAGCTTAAGGAAGAACGGAATTCTCTTGAGACCAGTCTACATGCTAGTGAAAAGAAGGTCTTGGAGCTCAGCCGCCTATTGCACGAGGAGAGGAATCTCAACACCTACATAGCTCCAAAGAGGATGTGTAGTGTCTTTTGGGATTGATTTGCTTTGTAATATGTGCCCATGAGGCTTTGGTGTACTGAACAATTATTTCCTTAATGATAACGTGTGTTCCTTTTTTGTCTACAACAAATTTGAACTTTCGAACCCTTGAATGCATTGCATAAACACATATCATTCATCATGTGCATATCAGGTTTTCTTCTTTTCAGGTTGCTTACTGTTCTTCGCTGTTTATTTCAGCATCATGAACCCTGACTCATCATCAACCGAGATGTCTATCAAGGCCCTTCAGGCGCAGAACGCGCAATTTCAGGAGCTGATCATGGGTTTGGCTCAAGGCCAAGAAGAGCTGAAGGCTTTACTCCTGAAGAAGGAGAAGAAGAAGAAGAAGAGAACTGTTCTTTTCAACTCGGGCCGAAGGTTTGGCAACACTCTGCAGAATGAAGAAGCTGGTTCTTCTGTAGGCAAAGGCAGTCCCCAGGGGGGAAAGGCTTCAAGTCCAGTAGTCTCTGACAACGAGACTGACTTTAATGAGGAACAGTATCCTCCTGCTGAAGACCGGTATAAGCAGTTGGAAGACAGACTGAATGCAATGGAGATCCAACAAGTGCCTGGGCTGGATTTTGGAGACTTGGGCTTATCTACTGGTGTGATTATCCCTCACAAATTTAAGGCACCATCTTTCACCAAGTATGATGGGGCGTCTTGCCCTAAGCTACACCTCAGATCTTATGTGCGGAAGATTCAACCGTACACAGTGGATAAGAACTTATGGATCCACTTCTTCCAGGAGAGTCTTTCAGGGACTCATCTCGAATGGTTCTATCAGCTGGATGGGACCAAGGTTCGTAACTGGGAGGAGTTGGCTACTGCTTTTTACAAGCAGTATCAATATAATGCTGACCTTGCTCCTACACGTACCCAACTCCAAGGTATGTCGCTAGGATCAAGTGAAGGTTTTAAAGAGTATGCACAGAAGTGGAGGGATCTGGCTGGCAGGGTGCAGCCTCCGTTAACTGACCGTGAGCTGGTAAATATGTTCTTGGAGACCCTCTCTGGGCCATTCTTCAATCATCTTATCGGTAACTCGTCTGCAGGGTTCACTGATCTTATTCTGACTGGAGAGAGAATAGAGGCTGGAATGAAGTCCGGAAAAATTCAGAAGGGTGCATCTTCAAGTTCTAAGAAGAAACCCTTTAAAAAGGAGGCCAGTGCTGTGAATGGGCCTAGGAGGCAAGAGAAACCAGAACGCCGCCAATCTGTCAACGCGGTGATGATTGCTAAGCCTGCTGCCGCTCCTCGGCAAACTAATCCACAAAGGGCCGAAATACCCAGAAGAGAGTTTACCCGGCTGAGTATGACCTTGTCGCAAATCTTGCTGCAGTTGCTATCCACCAATTTGGTGACTGTCAGAGAGGCCCCGAAGGTTGTGAACACTGCCTCCCCCAAGTATAATCCAAATGCCCACTGTGCTTATCACTCCGATAGCCCGGGGCATTCTACTGATGACTGCTGGGCCTTAAGGAATAAGGTGCAAGCCCTTATTGATGCAAAGGAGATACAATTGAGGTGCCTGAGAGGCCAAATGTGGTGACTGCTCCTATGCCCCAGCATGGAGTGAATGCCATTGATGAAGATGTGTATGCCGTTTCTGTGAGTGATGTAGCTACTCCTCTGATGACTGTTAAGAGGAACCTACTGCTGGCCGGTTTATTTCCGGGTTGTAGCGAAGGTTGCCTTTTCTGTGCTGTTTCCCTTTCTGGTTTTCCTTTGCTGAAGTTAGGCATCCAAAGCCTGATGGACAGCAAAGAGATTCTGTTCAAGAAGACCGCTGTTCAGTTTGTTCCGGTGGAAGAAGTATCTGTTGTTACAATCTTTAATAATCCGATCAAGGCTCTCCCGAGGAAGCCTGTTAAAATCATGACTGTCGCACCCATTGTGATTACTGTTCTGGGGCCCCTCCCCTATGAATCTGATAAGGCTGTCCCATGGCACTATGGGGCAGATGTGTATGTACATGGAATAAAGCAAGAGTTCAATACTGGAACCAGCATCAGCAATATCACTGGTCCAGCAAAAGTTACCCGCAGTGGCAGGCTCTTCTCGCCTGACATTGCGCCACCTACTATTCGAAGACCTCTCACTATAACACCTGCAAGTGCACCTGTTCCCATTTCTGATCAAGTTGCTTCCCCTGCTGCCGAGTCATCTAATGCTCGGGGCAAAGGGATTGAAGATGAGCCTGCCCGGATGGAGGCACCAAAATCTGTGAATGCTGAGGCCTCCCAACAAGAGATGGAGGAGATTCTTAAAATAATCAAGAAGAGTGACTTTAATGTTGTTGAGCAGCTGGGGCATACCCCCTCCAAAATCTCTATCCTCTCCTTGCTACTGTGCTCAGAGGCCCATGCTAAGGCCTTGATTTCATTTCTCAAGACGGCTCACGTGCCACAGGAGACATCTGCAGTCCAGTTTACCGATTGCGTAGCCAATTTGACAGCCGACAATGGTTTTGGTTTCTCGGATGCTGACCTTACCGCTAAGGGAAAGGACCACAATGACGCCCTGCATGTCTCTATTGAATGCAGGGGCACTACTCTTGCGCACGTGTTGGTGGACACTGGTTCTTCCCTGAATGTGCTACCCAAAAAGGCCTTAGACCGGCTGGATTGTGAGGGCCTGGAGCTGAAACCTAGTAACATCATTGTCAGAGCCTTTGACGGTTCTAAGAGGATGGTCCATGGAGAGGTAGACATTCCTATTCGTGTGGGTTCTCAAGTATTCGACTCTACTTTCTATGTGATGGATATCCGTCCATCGTATTCTTGTCTACTGGGTCGACCTTGGATCCACAAAGCTGGGGCAGTGACCTCTACCCTACACCAGAAGCTCAAGTACCCCGTCAGAGGGAAGATTGTCACTGTGCAGGGAGAGGAGGAGTATATGGTGAGCCATTTGAATTCCTTCAGGTATATTGAGATGGACGGGGAGTTTATTGAAACCCCCTTTCAGCATTTTGAAGAGGTACCTCCAACATTGGCAGCGGCAGAAACGGTGGTCGAAGAGGATGTTCCTTTGAAGATGGCTTCCCTGAATGATGCCCGGTCCGTAATCGAGAAAGGTGAATGTGCTAACTGGGGCAGGCTCCTTGATTTCACTCTTAAAACTGACAAGTTTGGACTGGGTTTTACTGCAGAGGCTCAAAGGGCTGTGCACAAGGCAAAGACCAGAAGACCTCCTGTGCTCATTACCAATCCAGGAGTGAATACCATTGGGGATGAAGATGAAGTAGAAGAGTCAGAGTTTGATAGCTGGATTTACCCGACGACTGATGGTGGATTGACCAATTGGACTGCTAAAGATCATACTCTTGTTACTTTTGTTACACAGTAATAAACTCCTTTGTTTTTGTTATCTGTAATAAAAAATGAATTAAAACTCTATGGCCCGGTGTCTTACCCGGGGCACCGTGGCTTCATTTGTGAGGGTATATTAATTGTCATTTCATATATCATGAATAAAGACCTTGGACGTTTTCTCGTATTTCAAATCTTATGCTCCTTTTCTTTCTTTCCTTTCTTTATATATTGCAAAACAGTTGTATTTACACACACTCACTCGTACAGGTTTCAATCCACTCTGGATCTCACTGGTAACGACTCTGCTACTACCAGTTATGACTTCGAAAATCCGATCAACTTAGCCGAAGACGAAGGTGAAGATGATTTCGAAGTGCCTGGCGAGCTTGCAAGACTGTTACTCCAGGAGGAGAGGGCAATTCAACCACATGAAGAGCCAGTGGAGACAATAAATTTGGGTACTGAGACGGACAAAAAGGAGGTTAAGATTGGTGCCAACCTAGAGCTCAGCGTGAAGCAACGGTTGACTCAGATGTTACATGATTATGTGGAGATCTTTGCCTGGTCCTACGAAGACATGCCCGGGTTGGATACCGACATTATGGTCCATCATTTGCCTACCAAGGAAGACTGCCCTCCGGTTAAGCAAAAAGTCCGCCGTATGCGTCCAGAGATGTCTGAGAAGATCAAAGCCGAGGTCATGAAACAGTTTGACGCCGGGTTTCTCGCAGTGACTTCTTACCCTCAGTGGGTTGCTAATGTGGTGCCAGTACCAAAGAAATATGGAAAGGTCAGAATGTGTGTTGACTACAGGGATCTAAATAGGGCCAGCCCCAAGGATGACTTCCCCCTACCTCACATTGATGTCCTTGTTGACAATACTGCTCAGCATAAGGTGTTTTCTTTCATGGACGGTTTTTCAGGCTATAATCAGATCAAGATGGCTCCTGAAGACATGGAAAAAACTACCTTTGTTACTCAGTGGGGCACCTTCTGCTACAAGGTCATGCCTTTTGGACTGAAGAACGCTGGGGCAACCTACCAACGTGCCATGGTTGCTTTATTTCATGACATGATCCATTATGAGATAGAAGTGTATGTTGACGACATGATTGCAAGGTCTCAAACTGAGGAAGAACACCTGGATCATCTACAGAAATTGTTTGACCGTCTGAAACTGTACAAGCTAAGGTTGAACCCGAACAAGTGCACCTTCGGGGTTAGATCTGGAAAGTTGCTAGGCTTCGTTGTAAGCGATAAGGGTATTCAAGTGGACCCTGCCAAGGTTAAAGCCATTCAAGAGATGCCAGTTCCTAAGACAGAGAAAGAGGTCATAGGCTTTTTAGGGCGCCTGAATTACATTGCTCGATTCATCTCGCATCTAACTGCTACTTGTGAACCAATCTTCAAGTTGCTGAAGAAAGATCAGGTAGTACGTTGGAATGATGAATGTCAGGCTGCTTTTGACAGAATCAAGGAGTATCTCCAAGAACCACCCATCCTTATGCCACCGGTTGAAGGGAGACCTCTGATACTATACCTAACAGTACTTGACAACTCAATGGGGTGTGTGCTGGGGCAGCATGACGAGTCTGGCCGAAAAGAGCATGCCATTTATTACCTTAGCAAAAAGTTTACCGACTGTGAGACCCGATACTCACTGCTTGAGAAAACTTGCTGCGCTTTGGTATGGGCTGCTCGCCGGCTGAGACAGTATATGCTGACTCACACTACCTTGTTGATCTCAAAGATGGATCCAATAAAGTACATATTTGAAAAGCCTGCTCTGTCTGGGAGAATAGCAAGATGGCAAATGATCTTGACGGAATATGACATCCAGTACACAACTCAGAAAGCCATCAAGGGAAGTGTATTGGCAGACCACTTGGCACATCAGGCAGTAGACGACTATCAGTCAATGAACTTCGAGTTTCCAGACGAGAGTATCATGATAGTGACTGATTGCGAAGTACCTGGACCGGATGAAGGACCTGAGGAAGGATCCCGATGGTCTATGCACTTTGACGGAGCCTCCAATGCTTTGGGTAACGGCATCGGCGCTGTGATCATATCCCCCTAAGGCACTCATACTCCACTCACTGCCCGGCTATGTTTCAACTGCACCAACAACATGGCGAAGTATGAGGCATGCATCATGGGTCTTCAAGCTGCGATCGACTTAAGGATCAAGTTTCTGAGTGTCTTCGGAGATTCCGCTCTCGTGATCAATCAGATCAAAGGGGAGTGGGATACGAAACATCCGAATCTGATTCCTTATAGAGAATTTGTATTGACATTGATCCCCCACTTCACAGAGATAACTTTTGAACATTTCCCAAGAGAGGAGAATCAGTTAGCGGACGCGTTAGCTACGATGTCTTCCATGTTCAAGGTCAAATGGGACAATGAGGCTCCCCGGATCATCATCTGGAAATTGGACGAACCGGCATACTGTTGTGATCTCGAAACTGAATTGGTGACTGAGAAGCCTTGGTACCATGAGGTGAAGAGATATTTGGAAGCTCAGGAATACCCTGAAGGTGCATCTGTCAATGATAAAAAGTTTCTGAGAAGGTTCGCAGCGAAATTCTTCCTTAGCAATGGCATCCTGTATAAGCGAAACCATGATTCGACCTTACTGCGTTGTGTGGATAAGACTGAAGCAGAAAGGATCATGGCAGAACTGCATGAGGGTACCTTCGGAACACATTCCAGTGGACATACCATGGCAAAGAAGATCCTTCGGGCAGGGTATTTCTGGTCCACAATGGAAGCCGACTGCTACCAACATTCTCGGACATGTCACAAATGCCAGGTTTACCCAGACAAGGTGCATGTTCCTCCAGTTCCTCTAAATGTCTTGACAGCACCTTGGCCGTTTGCAATGTGGGGCATAGATATGATCGGTGAGATTAAACCTACGGCATCTAACGGGCATCGCTTCATCCTGGTAGCGATTGATTACTTCACGAAGTGGGTTGAAGCAGCTTCCTACGCTACGGTAACCAAGACTATTGTGGCACGATTCATTCGGCACGACCTGATCTGTCGATACGGCATCCCAGAAAGGATCATTACAGACAACGGTACCAATCTCAATATGATCACTGAGCTCGGCGAGCAGTTTAAGATACAGCACCACAACTCTTCTCCTTATCGGCCGAAGATGAATGGGGCTGTAGAAGCAGCGAATAAGAACATTAAGAAAATTGTGCAGAAGATGACAGTGACTTATAAAGATTGGCACGAGATGTTACCGTTTGCTCTACATGGGTACCGTACCTCAGCAAGGACATCAACCGGGGCAACTCCTTTTTCCTTGGTCTACGGCATGGAGGCAGTCTTACCGATTGAAGTGCAGATACCCTCTCTCCGGATAATGAAGGATGCAGATCTGAGCGAAGATGATTGGATCCAGACACGACTTGATCAGTTAAATCTAATTGACGAAAAGAGACTTGCTGCTATTTGTCATGGTCAGACGTATCAAAAATGGATGATCAGGGCATTTAACAAAAAGGTCAGACCACAAGAGTATCAAGTTGGGGATCTGGTAATCAAGCGTATCATCCTTCCTCAGAGTGATCCAAGGGGCAAATGGACCCCTACATACGAAGGGCCATTTGTGGTTAAGCATGTGTTCTCAGGAGGAGCCATGATTCTAACCAACATGGATGGTGACGATCTTCCTCACCCCGCCAATGCAGACATAGTAAAAAGATACTACGCATAAAAAAGACCCGCTAGGTTGACATACCTAGGCAAAAATTAGGGCTTCCCGGCGAACCAAAAGGGTTCGGGCAAAATGAAGGGATGAAATAAAAAAAAATCTGTACACCCGGCAAGTCGAAAACCTGAAAAGGCGGCTTGGGCAAAAATGGGTATCCCGGTGGACTGAAAACCCGAAAGGGCGGTCCAGGCAAAAATTAGGGATAAAGCGTAATACTATGTCTCATTGGATCACATTGCATCCAGAATCCGGTATCAACTGTCAAGTTCAAGCGGCATCGATCAATCAGCTTCATCTTCGTTTAGGTCATCAAGTGATGAGACGCTCGGAGACATAAAGGCGATAGCAGAGTTGAAACCTAGTGGGATTATTCTTTACACACAGCTGTTTTGTTTTCCCTTTTTCACAAATTGTATAAATTCTTTTGTTCGGCGGCGTTCTCTTACTAGGACGTCAGCCTCTTGTACGTAAACGCCTATTTACAAGCAAATTCAAAAATCAATACAAATATACTTTTCAGCTAAAATTGCCAAGTGTTTTTTCCTTTTTCTGTTTTGTTTTGCGAAGAACGTCCAAGGTTCAATTTGTGATATATGCATTGACACTAATCGCTAACTCATAAATATTTGCATACGAAACAAAGGATCAATTACAGGTAACATTAGAAACAGGGGCAATAATGAGTGGTCTAAGTGATCTAATTGTTCTGTCCACCAAGGTACCAAGGTAAGTTCAGCTGAAGAACACAACCAATTTATCTTAATTCCCCAGAGAGTAAGTCAGCAAGTCAATGCACTCTCCCCAAGCAAAGCTATACAATCAGCCTTAAGGAAGTTGGGTATCCCCCGCAGAGCTCAACATTCCCCAGCACGATATACAGATATTCTTAAACAAGCATCCCCGGCAGCCTTGACCTAAAAGATTGTTCCCCGGCGGTATATCAAACATGCAATGGAGTCACTTCCCCAATATAGTTCAAAATTTCCCCAGGAGAGTCCAATCAAGAGTTCCCTAGGAAAGTTTGAATCCATCTTCCTAGCACGGAGCTTATCCCCAGTAGATTCTGGAAGCTTTCCACCTACAGAGCACGAACGCGTCTCTCGGCTTTATTCAAAGGTTATTTCCCTACCAGGATATAACTGGGTTATCCTCAGCCAAAAGCCACGGAAAGACCGTTCTCGGCGAAGTCTTCTTATCCCCAGCGGAGTCCATTAACACTTCCAACATAACAATGGTATCCCCAGCAAAGTTACCATCAACATCCCAGCAAAGTATCTCTCTCCCCACAGAGTATTGTTCCCCAGCAAGATAGCTAGAGTAGTTATTCCCCGCAGAGTAATTTCTTCATCAAGTTCATTCCCCAACGGAGTCATTTTCTCCTACCGATATTCTTGCAACTATCATCCCCAGCAGAAACAACAAAGCACTATTCTCCAACATCAGCCCAGGATACGACTTCCCGGCACCCGTCAAGGATTTACTTTCCTAGACAAAAACATACATTCATAAACATCACATTCACATCATGATACATGCATAAACGCATCATATCGTACAAACTCATTTACATTTGAGAACATCATTGCTTGATCCACATCATGCATTGCATATGACTGACCTTTACCTTTCAGGAAAGATCCAGTTAAGTTCTCAGCTATGTCCAAGGCCTTCTCTGGTTCAGTCAGATCGACCCTAAGATCTCCCTGATTCTTATCCAGTTGAAGTTATTTCAAGACCTTGCCTGGTTCAGTTAAATCGACTCCTAAAGATTTTTCTGATTCTTATCCAGTCAAAGGCCTTCTCTGGTTCAGTCAGATCGACCCTAAGATCTCCCTGATTCTTATCCAGTTGAAGATTTCAAGACCTTGTCCGGTTCAGTTAAATCGACCCTAAGATTTTCCTGATTCTTATCCAGTCAAAGGCCTTCTCTGGTTCAGTCAAATCGACCCTAAGATCTCCCTGATTCTTATCTAGTTGAAGATTTCAAGACCTTGTCCGGTTCAGTTAAATCGACCCTAAGATTTTCCTGATTCTTATCCAGCCAAAGGCCTTCTCTGGTTCAGTCAGATCGACCCTAAGATCTCCCTGATTCTTATCCAGTTGAAGATTTCAAGACCTTGCCCGGTTCAGTTAAATCGACCCTAAGATTTTCCTGATTCTTATCCAGCCAAAGGCCTTCTCCGGTTCAGTCAAATCGACCCTAAGATCTCCCTGATTCTTATCCCAGTAGAAGTCATCCAAGATTCTCTCAGCGTTCCTGTTGAGGTAGTAATCTCCCAAGGTTCTCTCAGCGTTCCTGTTGAGGTAGTAATCACCCAAGATTCTCTCAGCGTTCCTGTTGAGGTAGTAATCGTCCAAGGTTCTCTCACCGTCCCGTTGAGGTAGTAACCATCCCTGGTTCATTCATCACCTTTTGAAGCTCCAGATTCAATTCCTGTAACCAGTCAGAATGCATCTACATGAAGAGTTTGAAGACCAGCTCCTGTAACAGGCCAGGTAATCATTTTCTTTTTTAGGTACGCAAGTTCTCGCTAAGGAATCTCCTACGCGATCGACACCCAGATGGCATCTATAAGCCCATCCACTCATCCATCATCTCTTAGCATGGCATCTATAAGCCCATCATCCTATCCATCAATCTCCAAATGGCATCTGTAAGCCCATTCCCACCATCACTGCTAACATGTGAGCGCAAATTTCTGGGCACTCTAGTGTTCAATCATCTTCCACCTTCGAATTACGAAAGGCACGTCAGCCAATCTGCATCCTCAGATTTAAGAAGATTGAACAGGGGCAACTGTTGTACCCCAAAATTTTCCCTCCCATATTCTTCAAGATTTGCAAAGAGAATGCTTCAAAATCTCCCAAGGGTTGCACAGTTCAAGGGCCTCCTAACAGTCAAAAAAATTAGGGTTTTGGGTTCTGACAAAGAAGTTGAAGTTTCCAAGGGTCCAATCAAGTCCCACATGCCTACAAACTTGGTAAAGCATCCATATGCCAAGTTTAAGGACTTACAGCACAAAATTGCACAGTCAAAAACCCTAATTGCTCAACAGTCAACTGCAGGGGCAAAATGGTCATTTGACAGTCAAAAGTCCAAATTTTTGGTCAACATCTTATTTTGAAGCCACAAACATAATTTGATCAATTCTTGATCATGATTCTAAAGGCATGGCTCAAAAAGTCTCAAGATGCAAAAGTTTCCATATTTGGACAGTTGAAAAAGTCAACTGTAACTTGACCAAGGCATAACTTCCACATGGTTTATCATAAAAATTCCATACAAAGCTCATTTTGAAGAGAAAGACATTTTCTACAACCCCTCTTCACACTTCAAGTCCAAGAAATGCTCTCACAAAAAGTTATCAATCTCAACATTATAGGTCATTTTCAAAAGTCAACAAAAAGGCACTTTAAGTCAAAGGCCATAACTTGAGATTGGTAAATCAAAATGACATGGGACAAAAGGCATTGGTTAGAGGACTTCAAGACCTTTCCAAAATGTCCAAGAACATGATCAAAGCTTAAATATTGAGCAGGATATGCCTTGTGGAAGTTGGGAAATTTTTGGGAATTTTGAAAAGTCAACTTTGCTTCAAATGCCTCAAAATTGCTAATGGGCCACAATTTCTTCCAAGAATCATCACCCAAAAGCTATGCACGACCCATTGACTTTAAAGGGAGTTATTTTATCATTTTTTATTAATTATTTGAATTATTATTATTATTAGTTCATTTAATTAAAATAAAATATGACAAAAATAGAAAACCATGTTTTCCAATCCCTTTTTGCAGCATATTCTCTCCATAAAACCTCAAGATTTCGTGCATCACTAATATGGAAAGATTTGGCCATGATTGGTATCAAAAGGGCATGAAAAAGATTGAAAAAAGATTCATTGAAAATCAAATATTGGATTCATGAATGCAAAGGTTTCTTGGCTTGGATTTTCACCCTAATTCATTCCTCATATAAACACAAAGCTAACCCTAATGCTCAGAACCTGGAAGCTGCGCCTCAGATCAAATACACACTTTGCATTTTTTGTCAAAAACTTCAAAACTGAAAACACAGTTCCAGCGTAATTCAAAGCAAAATAACCATTCCAATAGCTTGCCAAGGCATCCAGGAAACTACTCCAATCAAAATCAACTCTCCAAGCGCAAAGAATTGGTAGATAGGAGTCTAACTTTTCTGTAAAATTTTGATAATCGTGTTTGCATTTTCATACGTTATTCATGACTTTTGATATGTGATTTATACTAACATGATGATTCTAAAGCCATTGGTACCATTCAATTGAGTTTTGGACGCCTGTATGCAAAGTTACCATGAACACGCATTAGGGTTTCAGAAGCTTAAAAAGAGGGCTTCATTCATAAGGAAAAATTGAACCACAAGACCTATGCCATTAGAATCAGAAGCTTCATACGAATTAAGTCCACATGTCGCGCTCAATTTATGACCAACGGTTTTCTATTCGCTATTTTCTGGTGTTTCAGATTATGGGGGTTTAAAACCCCCGCTATCTAGTTTTATTTTTCAGGCAAAATAAAGAACAAGTGGAGAAGAAGATGAGTTGTAAGCACACGGTTGGCTGATTCAAAAGCTTGGCACGCGTTTTTGTGTTTTACGTCACTAACCCTTATTTTTATTATATTAATTGTTGTCCATCATAATGACAAAGTTGCTAAACAGCTCAGTTGGTGGAAAGTGTTGTTGGCAAGCCTTGGGACCTGGGTTCGATTCCCAGGTCCCCCATATTTCCTTCTATTTTTTCTCATAATTTGATTAGGTGTCCAACACGCCCAAGAGTCCACCAAATTCCCTAGCGCCAAAGCTTGCCAAATGTCCCAGGAGATGAATCTAAGGGCCATGATGAGAGTTCTAGGATACACGCTAGTCAACGCATGAGCACGTAATCAGAAGAAGTCAAAAAAGGCCTGACTATGGTGGGCCAAATTGCTCAAACATACCTCCAAAAGGGCCAACAAACCCCCCATGTTTGCCTTTCTTTTTTTCTATTTTTATTCTTTTCTATTATTTATTTTAATTATATTCTTTGTTTTATTTAATTCCATAAAATTAATTTTTATAATATAAAAATACAAAAAATTCAGAAAGTCAAAAAATAAAAATGTATTTTATTATTTAATTCAATAATGTTTTATTTTGTAAATAAATTTGATAATTAATTTAGCTTTAAATTAGGGTTTTAACTTTAACTTCTTTTCTTAAATAAATTAAAAAAAACATAAAAATTAGGGTTTCTAGCTTTTTATTCTTTTTTTAATAATTAAAATTTCTTCTTATTATTATTAATAATTAATTACTTTTGTAAATAAATTTGTAATTAAATAATTAGGTTAAAACTAGGTCAAACTTAAACATTTTTTTAATAAATTAAAAATAGTTTAAAATTAGGGTTTTAATTCTATTTAATTTTCTCATTAAATTCCATAAATACAAAAACTCCAAAAAAATAAGCTCTTGCTTTTATTTAATTTAATTAATTTATGATTTCGATTTAATTTCTTTAAAAGGGTCCAACACCCTCACATTCTTGATTTTATTTCTTTTTGCACATTTACTTTTATTTCCTTTTTTAAATTTCATGTACCTGCCCCAAAGCCTTGTAATAGATTAATTAGGGTATTTACTTTCCGCATTTTATTTCAAATCGGGTCTTGGATTAATTTGGCGATGTAGACCCGCGCCTTTGTAATAGCGTAGGACTTTTATCTTCTCGCATCTTTTAACTGTTAATAACCACATGAAAGAATGAATGCCAAAAATAAAAATAAAGCGTAGATCACCAATGCAAGACAAATACAACTGAAAATGACACACAAATCACACACCACCCCTAGGGTACGTCTCACTGTTGCCTTGCCCCTCGAAAAGTGGTCGTCGAGTAGAGGATGTTTTAGTAAGTCCTCATGTCCATGAACATGGCATGAGGGTAGCTTCTAAGGTGTCTTCCTATTGCTCTGGTGACCACAATGTCCCGAACCCTCGAATTGACCCGAACACCTCCAACGGTGGTGCTACCTACCTCTCAATGGTGGGATGGCACTATCTTAAGGACATTTACACAGACGAATTCCTTAGGGTAGGTAGGTGACTCGTAGATACTTGCTCTAATTCAAAACAAATCAAAACTCTTTTCATACTGACACTTTCAAAAGGCTTTCAAAACAACTTTTCAAACACTCTTGAGGACTGATACAAGAGTCGAACTGAAATTTTAAATGAAACTTTTTTTTAAACCCACAGTTGAAAAGCAAACAAACCTTTTGATAACACGATGAGCAAGTATCTAAGAGCCCATGGATAACCATGGATAGAAAGGGTGCTAACACCTTCCCTTTCTATAAATCTACCTCCCGAACCGAGAGCTAATCTCAATAAGGAATTTTTCTATGCTTTTGTCCTTTCCCTTTGGAGAAAATAAAAGACGGTGGCGACTCTTGCTTCCGCGACATTTTGTGAACCAGCGTTAAAATAGTCAGTTCCAGATCCACCGATCACAGTGCGATTCTTGGAACATATGTAATTCTAACAGGCTTTCTCGAGGAAGCCTTGGAAGAATTGTCGAGAACGGTGATAATAGCAACTTCTTCAGTACGAACTAAAGGAACAACAGACTTCTCAAACAGAATTTCTTTACTATCCATCAGGCGTTGGACACCTGATTTCAAAAGATGGCAACCGGTTGGTAGGGCAGAACACATACGACAACCTTCGTCGCAGCCCAGAAATAAACCGGCTAGCAAAAGGTTCTTCTTCACAGTCATCAAAGGGGTAACAATGTCGTTCATAGAAACCACAAACGAGTCTTCCTCTATAGTATTCACTCCATGCTTGGGCATAGGAGCAGTCACAACATTAGGTCTTTCGGGCGCCTCGAACTCAATCTCCTTAGCATCAATTAAGTCCTGTATTTTGTTCTTCAAAGCCCAACAATCATCTGTATTATGTCTTGGGCTATCAGAGTGAAAAGCACAGCGGGCATTAGGGTTATACTTAGGTGATGCAATGTTGGGATTCTGCGGAGCCTCCCTTAGAGTTACTAGATTAGTCTTTAATAACTGCGGCAGAATCTGAGACAAAGTCATGTTGAGATGGGTGAATTGCTTTCGAGGTCTCTCGGCCTTTTGTTGATTGTTGCGCTGAGTAGCACCAGCAGGTCTTGAAATAACAACCGCATTAACAACTTGGCGGCATTCAGGTCTATTCTGGCTTTTCGAACTGTAGACATCACTGGACTCTTTCTTAAAAGGCTTTTTCCCGGTGCTTGATGAAGCACCCTTTTGTATCTTACCAGCCTTAATACTAGCCTCAATCCTTTCACCGGTCATAATTAGCTCTATAAACCCAGACGAAGAGCTTCCAATCAGATGGTTGAAAAATGGACCAGACAAGGTCCCCAGAAACATATCTACAAGCTCCCGATCAGCCAAGGGTGGTTGCACTCTTTCGGAGAGGTCCCTCCACTTATGAGCATAATCTTTGAAACCTTCACCCGTTCCCATTGACATACCCCGGAGTTAGGTACGCGTGGGAGCGAGGTCGGAATTGTATTGGTACTGCCTATAGAAAGCAGCAGCCAAATCTTCCCAACTGTGGATACTGGCTCCGTCTAACTGGTAAAACCATTCAAGCTGAGTCCCTGAGAGACTGTCTTGAAAGAAGTGGATCCATAGGTTCTTATCAGTGGTGTACGGCTAAATCTTCCTTACATATGACCGGAGGTGCAGCTTCAGACAAGAAACTCCGTCATACTTAGCAAAGGCTGGTGCCTTGAACTTGTTGGGAATTACCACCCCAGATGATAGACCCAGATCACCAAAGTCCAGACCAGGCACTTTCTGAACTTCCATCGCACTCAACCGGTCTTCCAGTTGTTTATATCTTTCCTCAGCAGGAGGATACTGGTCTTCGTCGAAGTCCGTATCATTGTCTGAGACCACAGGGCTAGGAGCCCTCCTTTCTTCCTGACTATCTTTCCCTCCAGATGAGGTGGTCAAATCAACTTCATCCCGTAGCCTGTTTCCAAACCTGTGACCTGTGTTAAACAGGACTGTCCTCTTCTTCTTCTTCTTCTTCTTCTCTTTCAGAATCAGGGTCTTCAGATCTTGCTGACCCTTAGCTAGATTCATGAATAGCTCTTGGAATTGGGCATTCTGGGCCTGTAGGGCCTTGATTGCTTGCTCAGTTGATGGTTCAGAAGACATGATGCTGAAATAAACAGCGAAGAAGATGAGAAAACCTGTAGGGGTACCTGTTATGAGGTGCATGGAATGAAATGCGTATGCTATTATTTCAAAGACATCGAGAGATTCAAATTCGTAAACCAAAAAGGAAACACACTTTTATTAGATAAACTTGAAATTCAAATTGTTCAACAAATGCCCTTAAGGCGTTACAAGAAAGGAAATACTGAAAAGTAAATAAAAACTGGAAATAAACAAAGAACATTCAGTGCTCCCATGGTCGCTTCTTGTCGGTGCGGACATAGTCATTGAGGATCCGCTCGTTCTCCAGCTGTCTAGTCAACTTCTGGATCTTCTGATCTTGCTCGTTAAACTTTTCTCGGTAAGCATCCCGCTCTTCTCTCAGCTGCATCCAAGACCTTTTCAGTTCCCCAATATCAGTGGGCATATGAGGATGGAGGATGTTCGGAAGAACCCCTTCTTCATTAGCAACCTCAACAATGATAGGCAAGACGGCTTCATAGGGCATACCCAGCTTTTGGGCACGGATACGAACCCATCTGAGATATGGCTCCATCGGAAGTGAAGTCTTTGGGCCCAGCTCGTGTGGACCAGATCTGTGAACTCTATCCTAAGCCCTTATGAATATGCGGCGTTGCTCGTCGCTATCCCCTTGAAAATCAAAGATGATACTAGGCATTAGCAGCTCATGAGTTCCTTCTCTTCTGGCTCGCCCAAACTGACGTAAGGCCAAGCATGAATTGTAGGTAATCCCTCCATTGGTTCCTATCAGTGGAACATTGGGGTATTCCCCACAGCGATTAATAATGGCCACCTCGTCCATACCCTTGATAGTCCAGATGACGTCATTATGAGAGAGAGACATAACCCTATAAGCCTAGCCCATGCCTTCTTTGTTCTTCAGTACTGATTTGGGGAGGTGCAAAATAAACCACCTCGCTAATAATGGAGCACATCACATCAAGGTTCCTAGCTTACGAGCAGTTCAGGCATAAAGCTGATGAAGAATGTCACCCAAGAGAGTGGGTACAAGATTACGAGAGATGAAGATTTTCACTGCATTCACATCAACAAAGGAGTCAGGATTCAGAAACAATACCAAGCCATATATCAGAAGAGCCAGAATATCTTCGAATGCCTTGAAGTCTATACTATCCCATAAATAATTAGCTTTACCAACCAAGAACTTAGTCAGAAAGCCCTTTGCTCCACTTCTAGTCTCCCAATTAGCCATTACCTCATCCTTGGTCATATGAAGGGCTGAAGCAATCTCTTCTGGCCTAAGGATCTTCTCCCAACCAGTAAATGGGGTCTGCTCCAGAATAGAGATACCGAGAAGATCATAGAACTCTTCTAAGGTGGGAACCAACTGGTAGTCCTGGAAAGTAAAGCAATGATACATCAGATCATAGAACTGGACTAGGACACTCATCATTTGCTCGTCCAATTTGGAGGTAACCAAACTGAGAAGATACCCATGCCTTCTGATGAAGGAGGTAGTATCAGGCATCTTTGCAATCAATTCTTTAAGCATAGTAGGAACTTGGACAAAGTTGATCCGGATGGTATTCCTACGCATGGGCATCATGACCTACAAAACAGAACAAAGATGAATCCCTCCTGTCTTTGAAATAGGTTAGTCCAATGCAAGATGTATGCAATGTTATGATGTCATGATGTCATGATAGAAAGCACATCACAAGTATCCACAAATAGCAAACATGGTAAAGGCACACAAGTCACACATAGAGCCCTTAGATTTCAGGTTGGAAAGGAGCTTAGGTACTACCCTCTTTCAGTTCAGTTGGTTTAAACCTGTCCTAAAAATAGTAACCGGGTTCTAGAGGATCTCAATATCACTGACTACCCTCGATCGGTCATAATTCCATTTTAGAAACCTTTTCTTGCAGCTGGAATCATCGCGAGAGTTTAGTCTCAATGAGTGTAGCATACTACTACTGTTCTATGGCCAAGTTGGTAAATTTAAAGGTTCTAAGGTCAGTTGGTGCTTAATGACCCCTTAGAAGACCCATATTCTCCTCGTTCCAACACAAGGGATATCGGTACATACTAAAGTGCCACACCAACGTAGCTACTGCTTCAACCGTATTGGTCTACGCCGTACAGTTCCCTCATAGTTTATTGCTACTCACCTAAAGGGTATCCCCCAGATCCGGGTTAGGATCTATAGTAACTCCGATACAAGCCCACAAAGATAAATCATACAAGTCAAGCAATTGAAAACATTATGAACTATTCCTAAGGTATACCCCACTTATAAGCGTCCCCAGCAGAGTCGCCAGTTCTGTGATACGGTGGGAAAGAACTGACTGTTTTTTTGGAATGCTGGTTTGTGTTTTACGTTTGTTTTTGCAAAATGTCGCGGTAAGCAAGAGTCGCCACCGACTTTTATTTTATCCAACAAGGAAAGGAAAAAAGCACAGAAAAATTCCTTTTTTGAGATATTTCTCGGGTTCGGGGGGTAGATTATAGAAAGGGAAGGTGTTAGCACCCTTTCTATCCGTGGTTATCCACGGGCTCTTAGGTACTTGTTCATATTGTTTTCAAAATTGCTTTCTTTGTGTTTGTGGGTTTGAAGAAGTTTTTGTTTGAGAGGTGTAAGTGTGAAATGTTTTTGTTTTTGAAAGAGCAAGTACTTAAGAACCATCTACCTACTCGAAAAAGGAATCGTTCTATGCTATATTCCTTTAGACAATGCTATCCCACTATTGATGAGTAGGTAGCACCGTCGTTGGAGTTTAAGGGTCAATTCGATTAAGGGACGTGCGGTCACTAAAGCAATGTTAGGACGCCTTAGCGGTAACCCTAATGTCTTAGATCATTTTTCCGAGGCAACCGTTTCGAGGCAACTATGATCTTTAGACAAGAGGGAGACCTCTAAAGTGACCTATACTCAATGACCGCGTACAAAGGCAACCAAGTGGGGTGTACCCTAAGAGTGCACATGTGCGAGTGTGTCGTTTTCAGTTTATTTTATCTTTGTACATGTTAGTGGTTATCTATGTTGATTTTAAGTTAAACATTCGATCTTGTCATGCATTCCCTATTACCAAACATCTAACAGTTTATAAGTTGCGAAAACTAAATTGTGGAAATTAAACTAACTATTACAAGGCGTCGGGTATTTACATCGCCAAAAGCAACCCTTGAAATTAAAATGCAGAAAATAAATAAAGCGATAAAGATAGTCCTAATTATCTATTACATTCCGGAAACAAATACAATATTGAAATAAAATGGATCGCGTGCGGGAAATTAAATCGGGCGCAAGTTTTTTAGGGTTTTGACCCTTTAATTAAAGAAAAGATTTTTTTGGTTATTTTTTTAGTGAAGAAAGAAATTAATCTAGGTTAATGATTAAATTAATAAATAAATAAATTAATAAAAATATTTTTGGGTTTTTGGTATTTAAAGAAATAAAAATAAATTTGATCAATGTTAATAAAACCTAATTGTCTAAGTTAATTTTAATTATTGCAAAATATATTAAAAGTTATTCCTAATTAAATTAATATTGTTAACAAAAATAAAATGCTGAAATTTAATTTAAATAAGAAAATATTTTTTGGTTTTTAATTTTATGAAGAAAAAGATTTAATTGGTTAGTTAATAATAAAAATAATTAAGCAAATGAATAAATAAAATAAATATGAAATAGAAAGAATTAGAGGTTTGGGCCTGTTTAGGGAGTATGAATAGCAAATTCCATGGCCCAATTGTGCAGGTCTGGATGACTTTTTGAAATCCAGCGTGTGCATTTGAACAAGGAGTATGGTGGACGTTCCATCTGGGCCATCAGATTTGGCCTAGGGCCATCTGTCCATTGATTGGATGAAGGAGTATGATGTACTGCAGCGCCTGATTCACATGTGATAACCTGAAGAGAAAAAATAACAATGCATATGGGGGACCTGGGATTCGAACCCAGGTCCTGTTGGTCACTGAACACACGCCACTACCACTCAACCATCACGCTTCATCTGTTAACATATTGGATAATAATAATAATATGGGAAAACGCGTAATATGCCAGAAATTAAAAAAAAGAAGCGCGTGAAGTTTGAACCATCCAACCAGGGGGAGACACGTTTGTCGTCCCTAACCTCCAGCCCCTGTAAATTTACTTGCAGATTTATATCCGCAGCTAAATTTGTATGTCCACCCTAAAATCAGTTCTAGGCCATGAAAATTAAATCCAAGACCATGGTTATGCTCGTCTTCCTCCTCCGGTCCTGCCTATGTCCATCAATGGAGCTAATTTTGCCTGTGAAAGAAATGCCAAAAAAACAAACTTTAAAACCCTAGGTTGGGTTATGGGGTTACAGTCCATATAAATGCAATCAAACAATGCCAAAAGTTCAGAAATTTCATAAGCATCAGAAATATGTCAAAGATTTGACAGGAAAATGCAAGAATATGGAGTTACGATTTTGAATACAGGGCGATATTTTGAGATACTTACAGATCTTTAGAGCGTGTATGGAGATTGGCTTTAGGTTGGTTCTGCTTCAGTGATCCTCCAACAAGCGATTGGTATTGAGTTTTGCTCCTGAATTTGCCTCTAAGTGTGATTTTGGTTTCACACTTTTTCCACCTTTTTTCAAGTTTTGTTCTTGGTGTTCTTGCAGCCTCTAGGTCTAATTTCGTGTGCTTTGGCTTGTATAAGTATCATTGAAGGCATTAGGTCAACAAATTTGTCTTGAATCCTTCCACATCAATGCCTTGAGATTGAATTTGATTCACCATGGATAACTTGCCTAATTTGCAAAATATCCAATCTTTTTGCACATGGAATGCTTGATACGAATTTGATACACTTGATGATGATGATTCAATCCTGAAATAGCCAAAAAGAGATCAAATAATCAATGTTTGGATTTTATTGGATTTAATTTGATTAAAAATGAAATAATTCATTAAAAAATCAAATAAAATAATAAAATTGATAAATGGAAACAAGGCTGAATCTAAGACACGTGTGCAATAGGGAAAGCTCAAATCAAGTGGAAAAGAATCGGCCCATTTGACAAAATTTGAAGTTTTGGGGATAGTTGACTTTTGGCAATTTTGCAAAAATTCCCAACTTCAACAATACATAACTTCTTCAATTTTGCACTTTTGGAGGTTTTCTTTGACTTTTTAGAAAGCTTGAGATGTCCTCTAACCAACCCGTTTGGTATCATCTCATTTTGATCTTCCATTTTCAAGTTATAAGCTTTGGCAAAAAGGTGTTTTTGTTGACTTTCAAAAATGACCTATAATGTCAAAATTCATAACTTCTTGTGAGTGCATTTTTTGATCTTGGGGTGTGAAGATGGATTGTAGGAAATTTCATCCTCTTCAAAATGAGCTTTATATGGGTCATTTCTCATAAAGTATGATAAAGTTATGCTTGGTCAAAGTTGAGTTTACTTTTCCTACAAAACCCTAATTTAGCAACTTTTGAGTCTTGATAAATTTTGAGCAATCCTTGATGAATCATGATCAACCCTTGATCAGATGATGAAATATCCTTCAAAATGAGAATGTTGACAAAAAATCTTGAGGTTTGACTGTATTTGGGTCACAGCTGACCTTTGCCCTAGCACAGTCGATTTTTGGACCCTTTGAGCAATTATCTGAGCAAACTTCCTCTGCAAGGCTTGAAACTTGACATGGATGACCTTGAGAACATATTAGGACATTGGGGAGCACTTGAGGTCATTTGGATGCAAGGACCTTGGTGCAACACAAAACCCTAATTTGGGATTGACTGCCTTAGGAGATAGCTTGATTGTCCAACCCTTGAGCAAACTTGAGCAACTTGGAGATTTTTCTTGCAATGTTTTGAGAAATATGAGAGGGAAATTTTGGGGTACAACAATGGGTATGTCCACCTCCCCGTGCGCCATTCTCTTCGAACCATCAAAAGCCCTTACCACTATGTTACTGGGCTTCAAGATCAAACCTTCACAGTCTATTCTATTCAGAGCCTTCTTGGGCAACACATTCAATAATGAACCAGTATCTACCAGGACATGGGCCAAATTAGTTCCCCCGCATTCGACGGAAACATGTAGCGCATCATTGTGTTTTCTCCTTCTGGGTGTCAAATCAGCATCATAAAAACCCAAATCGTTATCAACCGTCAAACTGGCCACACAATCTTCAAATTGGTCAGTAGAGGTTTACTGTGGAACATGAGCCGTCTTAAGGAACTTCACCAAAGCCTTTGCATGGGCCTTGGATCATAACAGTAAGGCTAGCATAAAAATCTTTGAAGGGGTCTGCCTCAGTTGCTCGACCATATTGTAGTCGCTCTTCTTGATAATCTTCAAAATTTCTTCCATTTCCTTCTTGGAAGCCTCTGGGATAGATACTGACTGCGCCTTCGTCCGGACAGGCTCAACTAATATGTCTTTGCCCCGAGTCTCGGTCGACTCGGTGATAGGGGTGTCAGCAGGAGTAATCACAGGAACTGTAGTAGTAGTATCAGGAGGAAAAAAAGTAGGAATAATCACAGGATAGGTAACAACTTTCAGAGGAGAAATCTCAGGGGGGAACACTCTTCCACTTATGGTTATTTTTCCAGTTCCTGTAATGTTGCCAATGTCGGGGTCAATCTTCTCAGAAACCTGGTCTTCATTAGCCAGCCAATCTTGCTTGACGTCGTGGTAGTAGACGTCACCCTCATAGTTCCAGGGAACAATTTTGTCTGAGGAGTATGGGATTGGCTCTGGCATAGTAATTATCAGTGGAGTCGCCTTCGGAACAAATGTAATCCTGACGGGTCTTTTGGTGGAGACCCTGGGAGGATTGGCAGAAATGGTTATTATTGAAACATCCTTGTAAGAAGTGGTTGGAACAGGAGTATTTTCAAATAAAATCTCCTTGTCATCCCTCAGACGCTGGACACCTGCCTTTAATAAATGACAACCAGTCAGTAGAGATAAACAGAGGTGGCAATCTTCGCCACAGCCCGGAAAAAAACCAGCCTTCAACAGGATCCTCTTGACGGTTAGGAGAGGGGTAACAAGTTCATCAATAGCAGTAACAAACACATCATCTTCAACAACGTTAACACCACGGTCGTGCTTGAGCATAGGAGCAGTGATAACATTTGGAGTCTCAGGGGCGTCAAATTCAATTTCCTTCGCCTCGAGAAGGTCTTGCACCTTATTTTTCAAAGCCCAATAATTGTTGGTATGGCCCGGACTTTCTGAATGGTAGGCACAACAAGCATTGGGGTTGTAGTGAGGAGAGGTAGTGTTGGGATTCTTCAGAGCTTCCCGCAAGGTTACCAAATTAGATTTCAACAAATATGGCAAGACTTGAGACAACGTCATATTTATCCGGGTAAACTGTCTTACCAGCTTTTCTTTTCTCGATTGATTATTCCTTTGTTGAGTAGGTGCAGGCTTAGAGATATGACAATCCCTACCGTTGGACAGTGTTCAGTTCTATCCTGATTCCTTTGATGGTACACAACACTAACATCTTTCTTCCCAGCAAATGGCTTCCTTACTGCACTGGAGGATGCATCCTTTTGAATCTTCCCACTCCTAATTCCAACTTCCACTCTTTCTCCTGTCAGAATTAACTCAGTGAAACCGGCCGAAGAGCTTCCAATCAGGTGATTGAAAAATGGACTAGACAAGGTACCCAGAAACATATCCACTAGCTCCCTATCAGACATGGGATGCTGGACTCTTCCTGCTAAGTCCCTCCATTTCTAAGCATAGTCCTTAAAGCCCTCACTCGAACCCATAGACATATTTTGGAGTTGTGTGCGGGTGGGAGCAAGGTCTGCGTTATACTGATACTTCTTGTAGAAAGCAGCAACAAGGTCTTCCCAATTACGGATGTTGTCTCCTTCCAGCTGGTAGAACCATTCTATTTGAGTTCTGCATAGACTATCCTGAAAGAAGTAGACCCATAAGTCCTTGTCAACAGTGTGAGGCTGGATCTTCCTCACATAAGATCGGAGGTGCATCTTGGGACATGATACCCCATCATATTTGGAGAACACCGACACCTTGAACTTTTACGGGATGACAACCCCAGAGACCAAACCCAACTCTTCAAAATCCAGACCCGGTACCTTCCTGACTTCCATTACAATCAAACGATCCTCCGACTGTTTATATTTTTCATCAGCAGGAGGATACTGCTCCTCATCATAGTCGGATTTATCATTGGATTCTTTTGGACTGGAGTCTTCCTCTCTTGTTTCCTCCCTTTGATGAAGTTATCAGTTCAGAGGCTCTCTGCACTGGTCCTCTGATCCTTCTTCCCAGATTTACTAATCCAGTTGGCTTCTTTGGCTTCTTCTTCTCTTTAACAAGCAGGGCTTTCAGTTCTTCTTGCCCGTTTGTTAGAGCCACAATCATCTATTGAAACTGGGCATTCTGAGTCTGCAGATCCTTCACTGTTTGTTCTAGAGCCATTTCTTTACTTGCTGAAATAAACAACGAAGAAGATGAGAAACCTGCTATGAAACCTGTTTATTCAATGATATGTATGACATGCATATGCAATGATTTTAAGGATTTCGGGAAATTTAAATTTGCGAACCAAAATGAAACAAAGATTTTATTAGTAGAATTCAAAATACAATTGCCTTTTAGGCGTTTCAATTAAAAGTTCATAAAACTAAAAAAATCAGGTTTCCCATGGGAGATTCCTTTTCGCACCGAGATAGACATTAAGGTTTCTTTCCTCATGAAGTTGCTTCGTGAGCTCTAAAGCTTTATTCTCATGGGCATAAAACTGGTCTCTATAAGTATCCCGTTCCTTCTTTAGCTAAATCCAGGATCTCTGCAGTTCCTCAAGATCAGTGGGCATATCAGGATGAATAACTGTATAGGGAACATCCCCTTTGGCAATGGGCTCTACAATTACTGGTAAGACGACTATATATGTCATCGTGAGGTTCTGAGCTCGAGATCATAGCCACTGGAGATAAGGTTCCATAGGGATAGAAGACTTTGACCCCAAAGTCTTGATGTCAAATCTGTTTACCATGCCCCAGGCTCGTTTGAACCTCTGACGATACCCTTGAACATCATTCTCATAGCTAAACACAATACCCTGGATAAGCATCTCGTGAGGACCATCCCTTCGAGCATAACCAAATTGTCGCAATGCCATAGAAGGATTATAGGTTATGCCCCCTAATACCGAGTAGTAGGACATTAGGGAACTCCCCACATCGGTCAATAATAGATATATCTCCCATAGATCGGGAATACCAGAGAATATCCGCGTGAGAAAGTGATATTATCCTTTGCGACCAGCCCAAACCTTCTTCATTCTTTAGTACTATTTTGGGGAGGTGAGAAATAAACCACCTTGAAAGCAATGGCATACAACACATAAGAATCCCTCTTTTCCTCGTGGTACGAGTGTGGAAGGTATGCAAGATGTTTCCGAGTAAAGTGGGCACAAGGTTGCGAGAAAGGAAAACCTTGATGGAATTCACATCTATGAGTAAGTATGGATTAGGGAACAGTACTAACCCATAGATGAGAAGGACCAAGACCTCCTCAAAATTCTGGAAGTCCAAATCATCCCAAAACAGCTGAGCCTTCTCTATTAGGAACTTGGCTAGAAAACCCTTAACTCCGCTTCTTATTTCCCAGTTTGATACAATGTCGGACCGTTTCGGGTGTAAAGCTGCTGCGATGATCTCTGGTTTTGGAGCTTCTTCCAAACCGATGAAAGGCAACTGATCCAAAATAGGTATACCCAATATCTGAGATAACTCTTCCATGGTGGGTACCAACTGATAGTCTAGAAAGGTGAAGCAATGATGCTTATGGTGAAAGAATTGAAAGAGAACACTCATCATCTTCTCATCAAAACCCGAGGTAACTAGATTGAGGAGCCGACCGTAGTTCTTGGTGAATGAGGAAGTCTCAGAAACCCTGAATACTAGCTCTTTGAGTTGAAGCGGTATTCTCACAAAGCTGATTCAGATGGTATTTGTACGAGCAGAAGCCATGATCTGCAAAACACAACAAAGATAAATTCCCCTAATCCTTGAAATGGTTAGCGTAATGAAGAATGAATATGCATGATGTCATGTTTAAGCAAATTAATCACACACAAGAAAAGCACACAAGACCTTAGGTTTAGGCTTGCATGGGGTTTATAGGTAAATACCCTCTTGAAGTTTAGTTGGTTTCAAACCTGTCCTAGAAATAGTAACCGAGTTCTAAGGAGTCTCGATATCACTGATATTTCTTTATCCGTATTATTTCAGTTTAGCAATCTTTTCTTGCAAGCGAAACATCCCGAAAGTCCGATCTGAATGAGTGTAGTATCGAGTATCAACCGATTCCCAGCTTTACACCAAGGCCGACTATCTCACTACTTTCTAATGGCCAAGTTTGTTCAACTAAGGTTCTAAGGTTCGTTAGAGCTTCATGACGCGATGCGTCGGCCCCGTATTCTCCTTGATTCAACACAAGGGATACCTGTACCAACCAAAGTGTCACACCAGCACATCTATCACTTCATCCATATCGGTCTACACCGTACAATCTCCACGATCTATTGCTGTTTACCTAAAAAGTAACCCCAGATCCAGGTGTAGGATCTATAGTAACAACCCAAACAACCCTTCAAGGATAAAGCATACAAAGCAAAAAAAGCAGTTAAATAATGAACTAACTCTAAGGTAACCTCACTTTATTATTTTCCCCAACAGAGTCGCCAGTTCTGTGATATGGTGGCATAACCGACTATTATATTCTGGTTTTTCATTTTTTGTTCGCAAATGTGTGGTAAGCAAGAGTTGCCACCATCTTTTCTTTTATCCAACAAAGGAAAGGTTGAAAAGAACAGAAAAAGACCTTTTTGAGATGTTTTTTGAGTAAGGGAGGTAGATTATGGAAAGGGAAGGTGTTAGCACCCTTTCCATCTGTGGTTTTCCATGGTCTCTTAGAGGTTTGCTCATTTTTCAAGATGCTTTCATGCTTTATGTTTGAAAATGTTTTGAAAATGCCTTAGTACGACGAACTTTGTAATGTTTCTCGGGATAGTAGAGAATGTATGCAAAGTGTTTGAAAATGTCTTTTGAAAAAGTAGTATTTGTGTGTAAGTGCAAGAATAGTTTGAGCAAACTTCTAACAACTATCTACTTTGTTACTCGAAAAGGGTCGTTCTTTTCCTCTTTTCCTTTAGACAATGCTGTCCTACTATTAGTGAGTATGTAGCCTTATCGTTGGATGTTAAGGGACAATCGAAGGGACGTTTTACAGTCATGAAGGAAATTTTATGGAGATGCTTTAGCAATTCTATTTTAGGGACTAGATCATTTACCTAGAAGGCAACTGTAGGGTCATCGAGGGACTATGATCTTGTGATTTTACGGGTCTACGCTAAAGCATTCCTTCCTCATGACTGTTTTTTAAAGGCAACCAAAGTGGGCGTACCTTAGAGGTGCTCGTGTGCAATTGTGTTGTGTTTCAATTATTTTATCTTTAAACATTTAGGTGCTCTACCGTTTGTTTTCAGATCTTGTCATGCAATCCTAGTTAGCATACATCTAAGCAGTTAATATATGTACAGGAATTTAAAGTGCGGGAACTGTAAATCCTACGCTATTACAAGGCTTAGGGGAGGGGATTTACATTATGCAAGGATAATGGGGGATAAAGCAGTAAATATCCTAATTTTATCTATTACACCCAGTAAACATATACAATAATAGTAAAAATACGAAATTAAATAAACGCGCACAAAGTAAAAGAAATTTTTTTTGTTTTGTTTTTATCATGAAAAGAAAATTAAATCTGAATTAAGTCCTATATCCTAATTGGTTTTAGGTTAAGAAAATGGATAAAATTTAATTAATCAATTAATTAAGAAATTAATTATTTAATTAAAATATCTAAGCCCAATTTTTGTGATTTTTTGATTTAATGTTAATTAAAAAGATAAAAAGTCCACTAAAAAAATAAAGAAAAGAGAAAAAAAGCGAAATAAGAGTACAAAGGGGCATCCTTCGATTGGGGTGAAGAAGGGGAGGGTTTCGATCCAAAGGGGAAGAGATATGGCCTCTTCGATTCAAAGGAGGAAAAACCTTTCGATTCAGAGATAGAGGGAATTTTCGATCCAAGAGAGATGGGTGTCCTTCGACCCAGGGAGACACTAATTGTCTTTCGATCCAGGGGTGGATGCTATGAGGACAATGAATCTGTAAATGTATGCTAGCAAAAACGAAAAGCATGACCTGGGTGCTAAACCCAGGTCTTTCGATCCTGTGCACTGTGGCTTAATTTATGCTAGATCTACAACAAGTATTAGAAACGAAAGGAAACAAATATAGGCATTTTTCTTACCAACAGTGGTGTATGAATTTATGGTGAGGGGTGTGGATACGCTTGTTAAGGATTTCTTTGACTTGGCTTCTGGGTGTGAGCTTACTTAGGGGCTGGTGATGACTGGAACAGTTTCAGGAGAACTCCAAGAATGTATTTGCAATTTCGTGTGACCCTCTCTCTGGTTTTTTCGTCCTTCCTTCCTTTCCATGCAACACTTGTGATCTATTTATATAGAAAGGGTAGAGGGGACAGGAAGGCAAAGGTTTAAACAACCTTGAGTATGTGTTTGAAATCCATGAATGAGAATTTGTAACGTTGGCCAAACACATAGGATCTTGTCTATTTTTAAAATTTTGACTGATATGTAACTGGTCTTCGAATGCTCCCTTTTGAAGGGGCTGATGGCTTCCTTTGAATGACCCTAATTCAGCTCCTTCGAACGGCTCTGATGAAGCTCCTTCAAATGGCTCTTATGAAGCTCCTTCGAATGGCTCTTATGAAGCTCCTTTGAATGGCTCTTTACATGTTCTTCGAATGGAACCTTTGAAAGCTTCTTCGAATGGACCCTTTGAAAGCTTCTTCGAATGGACCCTTTGAAAGCTTCTTAGAATGGACCTTTGCATGTTCTTAGAATGGACCCTTTGAAAGCTTCTTCGAATGGATCTTTTAGAATGCCAATTGAAGGGCCTTTGTCCATACCAATCGAAGGCCTTGTTGATATTCCAATCGAAGGATACTGTTACCATGCCAATCAAAAGGTACTTGTTAAAATGCCAATTGAAGGACACTGTTACCATGCCAATCGAAAGGTGCTTGTTAAAATTCCAATTGAAAGACCTTGTTAACAGGCCATTCGAAGGACCTTTGTCCATGCCAATCGAAGGGCGCTATGTAGATGCCAATTGAAAGGAATTTTGGAGATGCCAATCGAAAGGCATTTTGGAGATGCCAATCGAAAAGCATTTTGGAGATGCCAATTGAAAGGCATTTTGGAGATGCCAATCGAAAGGCATTTTGGAGATGCCAATCGAAGGAAACTTAAAAACATCACTCACAAATTTTCCTTTTCTTTAGGAAAAGGTTTGTGACCAACCATGTAGGGGAAGACCTTGGAAAATATGAGAGGGAAAATTTTGGGGTACAACAGCTGGGCTCTGAAGAATAAGATTCAAGATATGATAGACAATAAAATAATTGAATTTGATCCACCTGCTACTCCAAATGTGATAAACCCACCAATGCCAAACCATGACAAAGGTGTTAATGAAATTGATGTTACTACTTTTGTTTCCTCCATTAAAGATTTAACAACTCCATTAACTACTGTGAAGGAAAATTTGCTGAGAGTCGGGGTGTTCCCTGGCTATTCTAAAGATTGTGATTATTGTGATCAACAAGTAAATGGGTGCAAGCAGCTGAAGGAAGGTGTGCAACGCCTGATAAATAACTGTGAGATTCTGTTTGAGAAGATTCCTACCATCAAAAGTTTAACCAACAAAGTTGAAGACCTGTCCATAATAACCATCTCCAACAAGCCTCTTAGGATCCCCTCAAAGGGTCCTATTAGGATTTCAAATGAACGAACCATTTCTCCTTTAATAATCACTGCCGCTGGGCCTATTCCCTACTCCTCTGTCAAAGCGGTTCCATGGAACTATGGTGCCGAGGTTTATTATCATGGGATAAAACAAGATTCTTGGATCAACGAAAACGAAGCTGATGTTACTAATATTGCAGGTTCTAGTAAAGTAACAAGAACATGGAGGATATTTTCCTTTGATATTTCACCGCCCATTACTACAACAACTCCCGTCTGCATAACCAATGACAAGTCTAGTACTAACACTAGAGGCAAAGAGAAAGAAGGTGAGCCTGCTGGGATAGAGGCACCTACCAAAGATACTGATGCTGAAGAACCATCCACTCGAGAGATGGAGGAAATCCTGAAAATCATAAATAAGAGTGACTTCAAAATAGTTGAGTAACCGGGGAAAACCCCCTCAAAAATCTCATGCTATCATTGTTACTCTGTTCGGACACTCATGCCTAAGCTTTAATCAAGTTCTTGAAGAAAGCCCATGTTCCCCAAGAAACCATAACTGACCAGTTCGAGAATTGTATATCAAGTTTAACGGTTGACAATGGATTAGGGTTCTCCGACGCTGATTTGTCTCCTATGGGAATGAACCACAACAACTTGCATGTCTCTATTGAATGCAAGGGAACCACCCTGGTACATGTCTTAATTGATACTGGCTCATCTCTAAATGTGATACCCAAAGGTGCTTTAGACCGGCTAGATTGTGAAGGACAGGTATTGAAGCCAAACGATATTGTTGTAAGGGCTTCCAATGGATCTAAAAGAATGGTTCATGGAGAGGTGGATCTCCCAATTAAAGTTGGCTCACATATTTTCAACTCTACCTTTTATATAATGGACATACGTCCCGCCTACTCTTGTTTGCTTGGGCTCCCTTGGATCCATGGGGAAGAGGCAGTAACATCCACTCTTAAAAAAAATTAAAGTATCCAGTCCAAGGGAAGATCGTTATTGTTTGCAGCGAAGAAGAATTTATGGTGAGCCAACTCAATGTGCAAATGGATGGTGAGTTCATAGAGACTCCGTGCCAGGCTTTCGAAGTTGTTCCTCCTATGGTTGCCGCCACCAACATATCAAAAGCTGATGAAGTTGTACCAAGAATGGTCTCACTTAAGGATGCCCGTGTCGTGGTCGAAGATGGAAGATGTACTATTTGGGGACAACTTCACGACATTTTGTTTAAAGCAGACAAATTTGGGTTGGGTTTCACCATCAAAGCTCATAAAGAAGTCAGGCGCACTCGCATGGGAAGCCACCTCTCTGCATCGGAAATCGTGAAGTAAACGATGTGGAAGACTCTGATGATGAATGCACTTTTGAAGAATGGATCTACCCTACTGCCGAAGGAAAGCTCAACAACTGGCATACAAAGGATTTCACTCTCATATCCTTCATCAAGGAGTAATTACTGTTTACTGTTTTCTGTTAATTCAAGAACTTTTGACTATAATCTTAATTCCGAACAATGAATTTTAAGCCACATGCCTTTCCCAGGGCACTATGGTCCATTTGTTAAGGGTTTTGTTCATGTTCATTTATGATATGATCATTCAATATAAACCATTGGACCTTTTGCATTCAAATTTTGTGTTCATGGTCTTTATTTTCCTTTATTACATTTTTTCAATAGCCATGTATCTTACATGCACACACACACTTGCAGATCTTCATCCACTTAGGATCTCATTACCAACAAATCTATTATTTCCAGTGATGACTTTGAACATCTAATTAACCAAGCCGAAGACGAATGCAAGGAAGATTATGAAATACCAGGGGAACTAGCCAGACTTCTGATGCAAGAGGAGAAATCTATTCAACCTCATGAAGAGCCAGTCGAAGTTATCAATCTAGGTACTGAGATAGACAGGAAATAAGTCAAGATCGACACTAACCTAGAAGATGGTATCAAGAGCATATTGGTTCAAATGTTACATGACTACTTTAAAGTGTTTGCTTGGTCGTATGAAGATATGCCAGGGTTGGATACCGATATTGTGGTTCATCGTCTTTCAACGAAGGAAGATTATCCTCTTATTAAGCAAAAGGTTCGTTGTATGCGGCCTAACATGTCTGAAAAGATAAAATCTGAAGTGATGAAACGATTCGATGCAGGTTTCCTAGTTGTGACATCTTATCCTCAATGGGTTGCGAACGTGGTTCCCGTTTAAAAGAAAGATGGGAAGGTTCATATGTGTGTAGACTATAGGGACTTAAATAGGGCAAGCCCCAAAGATGATTTCCCTCTACCTTATATTGACGTCTTGGTTGACAACACCGCTCAACATAAAATATTCTCCTTCATGGATGGATTTTCTTGCTACAACCAAATCAAGATGGCTCCCGAAGGCATGGAAAATACCACCTTTGTTATGCAATGGGGAACCTTTTGTTACAAGGTCATGCCGTTAGGACTAAAGAATGCAGGGGCAACATATCAAAGAGTTATGGTAGCTTTATTTCATGATATGATCCATCATGAAATAGAGGTATATGTGGATGATATGATTGCAAGGTCGCAAACTGAGGAAGAGCATCTCGATCACCTACACAAGCTATTTGAGAGGCTGGAGAAGTACAAGTTAAGGTTGAACCCTAATAAGTGAACATTCGGAGTAAGGTCTGGAAAGCTTCTAGGTTTTATCGTCAGTGGTAAAGGCATCAAAGATTAATCCTGCAAAGGTAAAAGCCATTCAAGAAATGCCAGTTCCCTGTTCTGAAAAGGAGGTTAGAGGATTCTTGGGTCGTCTTAATTACATTTCCCGTTTCATATCTCATCTAACTGCTACTTGTGAGCCAATCTTCAAACTCCTGAAGAAAGATCAAGTATTCAAATGGAACGACGACTGCCAAGCTGCCTTTGATAAGATCAAGGAATATTTGCAGGAACCTCCTATCCTTATGCATCCAGTGGAAGGAAGACCATTGATCATGTACTTGACTGTGCTAGAGAATTCTATGGGGTGTGTGTTGGGCCAACATGACAAGTCTGGTCGAAAAGAGCATGCAATATACTACCTGAGCAAAAAGTTTACCGACTGTGAAGCCAAGTATTCACTGCTCGAGAAAACTTGCTGCGCTCTGGCATGGGCTGCTCACCGGCTAAGACAGTACATGTTCACTCACACCACTTTATTGATTTCTAAGATGGACCCTATCAAGTACATCTTCGAGAAGCCCGCTCTCTCCGGACGGATAACTAGATAGAAAATGATTCTGACTGAATACGATATTCAATATACAACACAAAAGGACATCAAAGGAAGTGTATTGGGAGATCATTTAGCCCATCAAGCTGTTGATGATTATCAATCTATGAACTTTGACTTCCCGGATGAGAATATCATGTTAGTGACTGACTGTGCAAAACCTGGACCGTATGACAGACCTGAACAAGGATCCCGATGGACTATGGTTTTTGATGGGGCTTCCAACGCTTTGGGCAATGGGATCGGTGTTGTGATTATTTCTCCTGAGAGTTGTCATACTCCTTTCACTGCTAGATTATGATTGGATTGTACGAACAACATAACTGAGTACGAAGCGTGCATCTTGGGTCTAAAGGCTGCCATTGACTTAAGGATCCAGTTCTTGAATGTATTCAGATATTCTGCTATAGTGATCAGTCAAGTCAAAGGAGAATGGGACACTAAGCATCCTAACCTTATTCCTTACAAGGAGCTTGTGTTAACTCTGATTCCATGCTTTGAAGAGATCGCCTTTGAACATTTCCCTAGAGAAGAAAATCAGTTGGCTGACGCCTTGGCAACAATGTCTTCCATGTTCAAGGTCAAATGGGACAACGAAGCTTCTATGATTACAATTGAGATATTTAACGAACTTGCGCACTGCTATGAGCTTGACACTAACGAAGAGAAACCATGGTACCATGAGGTTAGGAGATATATTGAGGCACAAGAATATCCTGAAGGAGCTTCCATCAATGATAAGAAATTCTTGCGAAGATTTTCAGCCAAATTCTTTCTAAGCAACAAAATCCTTTACAAGCGCAACCATGATTCTACTCTACTCCGATGTGTGGACAAGAAGGAGGCAGAGAAAATTATGGAAGACATGCATGATGGCCTCTTCAGGACCCACTCTAGTGGATACACTATGGACAAGAAAATACCGAGGGCTGGTTAATATTGGTCCACAATGGAAACTGATTGTCATCATCACTCAAGGACTTGCCACAAGTGTCAAATCTATGCCGACAAGGTCCATGTACCTCCTATTCCTCTAAATTTCATGACTGCTCCGTAGCCATTTTCAATGTGGGGCATTGACATGATCGAGGATATCAAACCTACTTCCTCGAATGGACATCGTTTCATCCTTGTCGCCATTGATTACTTTATAAAGTGGGTCGAAGCTTCCTCATATACCTCAGTTACCAACAACGTTGTAGCCAGGTTTATCAAGCATAACCTCATCTGCCGTTACGGTATCCCTGAAAGGATCATCACTGACAATGGAACCAACCTCAACAATGCTATGATTATGGAACTTTGTACTCAGTTCAAAATCAAGCATCACAACTCTTCTCCATACAGACCCAAGATGAATGGCGCAGTGGAAGTTTCCAATAAAAATATCAAGAAGATTATGCAAAAGATGGTGGTAACGTATAAAGACTGGCATGAGATGTTACCATTTGCTCTCAGTGGCTACCGTACTTCATCTCAAACATCAACTAGGGCAACCCCGTTCTCCTTGGTCTATGGCATGGAAGCTGTCCTACCTGTCGAAGTTCAGATTCCCTCTCTAAGGATAATGAAGGAAGAAAATTTAGGTGAAGACGAATGGATTCAGACTAGTTTGGATCAGTTGAACTTGATTAACGAGAAGCGACTGGCTACAGTTTGTTATGGTCAGATGTACCAAAAGCGTATGATCAAGGATTTTAACAAAAAGATCAAGCCTCGAGTATATCATACTGGCGACTTGGTAATAAAGCGCATCGTTCTTCCACAAGGAGACCCCAGAGGCAAATGGACTCCCACTTACGAAGGACCATTTGTTGTAAAGAGTTTTCTCTGGTGGTGCCATGTTGCTGACTACTATGGATGGTGAAGACTTCCCACATCCTGTGAACGCGGACATAGTTAAAAAATACTACGCATAAAATAACCGCTAGGTCGACATACCTAGGAAAAAATAAGGGCATCCCGGAAAACCAAGAAGGTTTGGGCAAAAGTTAGTGATATATGCAAAAGATTGAACACCCGGCAAGTCGAAAACCCGAAAGGGCGATTTGGGTAAAAATGGGTATCCCGGTGGGTAAAGCGTATGACTATGTCCCGTGGGATCATTACAGCCAAATTTATTACCAAGGTCTGAGTTCCATTGGTCCAAGATCAATCCAATCGACCTTTTTCAACGGCAAGGGACGATGTTCAAAGACATAGGGGCAATAGTAGAGTTGGAACACAATGAGATCACTTCCACATGGCTGCTATTTTTTTTTTTTTGTATTCCTTTCATTCTTTCGACAATACAAATATACTTTGAAGTGTAAACTTTCTATTTTGAGTGCAAAAGTGTCCAATGACTAAAATTGAACGAATATATGCATATGAACATGATTAAACTTTTAACAAATGTATGATTAAAAACAATGACAAGCATTTCCTTAAATGCATTTGAGATATCCCCATAGAGTTATTTCAATAACATTATTTGGGTTCATAAAATCCACAACCAGAGTTTCGATCTCCAAAAAACCCTCTCCCCAGCTGATTTGGTCCTAAAAAAGAGGAAGCCTTATGGAATTCTTCCTAAAAAATATCCTCCCCAGCAGTTCATTAAAAATCCTCTTCAACAGGGTTTATTTCCCCAACAAACTACATATTCCCCAACTTGAGTTTGCCTATCAGACTATTACAAACCAAGGGACCACAAACCCTAATCCCTATTGAAGTCGCCAACAAATCATCGCTATCCCAATAAGTTGTTCAAGCCTGGACCCGACCAGATAACAATCAACTTCAAGCAAGTTACAACGAAGCCTGGATCCGACCAGATAATAGTTCAACTTCTCAAATCATTACTGAATCCTGGACCCGACCAGATAACAATAAATCTCAATTCCAAGTTACTAAAGCCTGGAATCGACCAGATAATAGTTTAACTTCTCAAATTGCTTAAGCCTGGACCCGACCAGTCAACAGTTCAAGCCTGGACCTGACCAAATACCAGTTAACCTCGAGTATAAATTGCTGAAGCCTGAACCTGACTAGATAACAGTAAATCTAAAATTTAGTAGCTAAAGCCTGGACCCAACCAAATATTAGTTTATCTTCTTAAATTACTGAAGCCTGGACCCGACCAGTCAACAATTTAAAATTCTGAAGCCTGGACCCGACCAGATAACAGTTCCAATTTCTGAAACCTGGACCCGACCAGATAACATTAAATCTCAAATTTAGTTGCTAAATCCTGGATCCGACAAGATATTAGTTTAACTTCTTAAATTACTGAAGCCTGGATCCGACCAATCAACAATTTAAAATTCTGAAGCCTGGACCCGATCAGATAACAGTTCCAATTTCAGAAACCTGGACCCGACCAGATAACAGTAAATCTCAAATTTAGTTGCTAAAGCCTGGACCCGACCAAATATTAGTTTAACTTCTTAAATTACTGAATCCTGGACCAAACCAGTCAATAATTTAAAATTCTGAAGCCTGGACTCGACCAGTTAAAAGTTCGAGTTACTGAAACCTGGACCCGACCAGATAACAGTTGATATCAAGTTCAAATTGTTGAAAATTGGACCCGACCAGATAACAGTAAATTTCAATTTTAAGTGGCTAGAGCCTAGACCCGACTAGATAGTAACTTAAATCCTCCATCTACTACAAAGCCTAGACCCGACCAATTAACCATTCAAGTTGCTGAAAACTGGACCCGACCAGATAACAGTTTAATTCTTACAAGTCACTAACAAAACTCCTCTTCCATAGTAGAGTTTTCCACCATCCCAGCGAGTTGCTGCTATTGTACCCCAAAATTTTCCCTCCCATATTCTTCAAAGTTTTGACAAGCATCATCTCAATTGGCTCAAGACTTCTCAAAGGTTGCATAGTCAAATATCCTCCTAAGCCAGTCAAAATTAGGGTTTTGGTTCTTGCAAGGAAGTTGAGGTTTTCAATGGCTCAATCAAGTCCCATATGCCTATATGCATTGTCAAGCACCTACATGTCAAGTTTCAAGGCTCACAGCATCAAATTGCACAGTCAAAAGTCCCATTTGGTTCACAATCAACTGCAGGGGAAAAATGGTCATTTGGCAGGCAAAAGTCAAAATTTTTGGTCAACATCTTATTTTGAAGCCACAATCATCATTTGATCAAGTCTTGATCATGATTCCATAAGCATGGCTCAAAAATCATCAAGATGCCAAAAGTTGCTATTTTTGGACAGCTGAAAAGTCAACTGTAACTTGACCAAGGCATAACTTTTTCATGGTTCATCAGAAAAATCCCATCCAATACTCATTTTGAAGGGGATAACATTTCCTACAACTCATCTTCACATTCCAAGTCCAAGAAATGCTCTCACAAAAAGTTTTCAATTTCTACATTATAGGTCAATTTCAAAAGTCAACAAAAAGGCATTTTAAGTCAAAGACCATAACTTGAGATTGCTAAATACAAATGAAATGGGACCAAATTCATTGGTTAGGGGACTTCCAGACCTTTCCAAAATGTCCAAGAACATGCTCATAGGATCAAAATTGAGCAAGATATGCATTGGAGAAGTTGGGAAATTTTTGGGAATTTACAAAAGTCAACTTTGCCCAAAACACTTCATTTTTGCTAATGGGCCTCAAATTTCTTCTTGAATCTTTGTCCAAGGCCTATGCACGACCCATTGAACTTAAATTGATTTATTTTCTTATTTTTAATTAATTAATTGAATTTTTATTAATATTAATTCATTTAATTCATTTAATTGTAGGAAAATTCAAAAGATATGGTTTTCAAATCTTTTTATGATGCAAATAAACTCAACACATGCTGAAGATTTCATGTATCAATCAAGGGGACCAAATTATCCAAAATTGGCAAGTTTTCTCAATCAAAAGATGCAAAAATATTTGATTGGAAATCAAAGATGCAAAACATTATTCCATGGATTCTTGGACAAACTTTTACCCTAATTCCATTCCAATACAAATACTGAAGCAAACCCTAAAGCCTTGGACGTACAAGCTGCTGTAAAACACCATAGTCAAATTCCAAAAAAAAATCAAAGAAAACCAAAAACTGTTCTCAACATTCCAGCACGATTCAAAGCCTTTCATTATTTCCAATACATTGCTGGAGGTGTAAATAACCTATTACAATCAAATTCGCGTGCCAAAGCTCAAGAAAACGCCCTACATAGTCGTACGGTTTGCACATATTTTTTTGAATTACATCACATTATTCATGTGCGTTTGATATGTTTTGTTGATTGTTTTATGTTCATAGAACTCACAGGAAGCTAATGGTGTGGTCCAATTGCCTTGAAACGTCCTGAATCATAAACTACCATTAACGTTTTCTAGGGTTTTCAAACTTTGAATTTGGGGGTTTGCTCCATGGGAAAAATTGGACCTTGAGACACATATGGTTGAATTCGTCAAGGCCAGACGAATTCAACCCAACCCTCGCGCCCTATTTATATAACGCACAGGTCTAATCGCTATTTTTGCATTTTGCAGTTTGTGGGGGTTAAAAACCCCCGCTATTTGATTGTTTTTATTACAGGCCAAGCGAAGAGGACAAAACGTGGAAGCAGGTGGTTGGTCCATTTAAACATAACGCGCGTGTTTTGGTTGTTTTCCAGCATGGGCGTTATTTTCATATATTATGTTTATTGCCCATTATAATAACAAAGACAACACAATGGCCTAGTGGGAGATGACGCGCTTGGTAACTACTGGGACCTGGGTTCGATTCCCAGGTCCACCCCAATATTTATTTCTATTTTCATAACATGATTCTATGCAGGATGCCCAGTGCGTTTCACCATGTACCTCACTTCCAAGCTTGCCAAGTGGCCACTAACGCCCATCTGATGGTCATGAGGCGTGGATCATGGTACGTTCCAGTCAAAGCAAGCACAGGAAATTCCCAGAAGTCAACAAAGGCTTAGGCAAATGGGCCAGGAATTCTAACAAAAACCTCCCAATGGTCCATCACCCCCTTGGTTTCTATTTCTTTTTCTTATTTTCTTTTCCTTTTTAATTCTTTTAATTATTATAATTATTATTATTAATTCATAAACAAATTATTTTCTTATAATAAATTCAGAGATCAAAAATTGTAAATATTTTTATTATTTATTATTTTTATTATTAACTATTATTTTTGTAAATAAAATACTAACAAATAAATTAGTTTAATTAGGTCAGTTTTAATCTTTTTTTCATAAATAAATAAAAATCATGTAGAATTAGGGTTTGACAATTTTCAATCATGTTTTCTTATTATCATTATTCTTATTTATTAATTATTATTTTTGTAAATAAATGTAAATTAATTAATTTAGTTAATTTAGGTTTAACTTTAATCTTTTTTACAATAAATAAAATTAGTTTAGAATTAGGGTTTTCTTGACTTTTAATTTCCTTTTTCTTTTTATTTTCATAAAACATAAAAAAACACAAAAAACATTTTTCTTGTAAATAATTAATTAATTAGTAAATTAGGTTTAATATTTTCATTAAATTGCAAAAAAGGCCAAAACTCATAATTTCTCAAAAGGGGGTCAAAACCCTAAGGACGTCCCGGTTCTATTTCTTTTCGCACTTTATTCTTATTTTCTATTTATGTATCTGCTCAAAATATGTAATAGTTAATTAGGTTTTACCGCTTTCTTTACTTTCTGCATTTATTTTCCAAAACGGGTTATGTTTTTGGTGATGTATAGACCCGCGCCTTGTAATAGCGTAGATTCACCTTTCCGCAATTTATTTTCTGCACTCTTAACTGTTAATATGCCTGCAAGACTGTATGATAATAAAATCAACTCGTAGATCACCATGATGCATGTACAAGATAAACATTAACTGAAAAACAACACACATGCACATGCCACTCCTAGGGTACGCCTCACTGGTTGCCTCGAACGTGGTCGTCAAGTATAGGGTGTTTTAGAGGCCGCCCTCCTGTCTAAAGATCCTGTTGCCTCGAAACGGTTGCCTTGGATAAAAAGGATCTAGGACATTAGGGTTACTTCTAAGGTGTCCTACTATTGCTTCGGTGACCACACTGTCCCTTAATCAAATTGACCCGAATACCTCCAACGACGGTGCTTCCTACCTCTCAATGGTGGGGTAGCACTGTCTAAAGGACTCTTACACAGCTTAATTCCTTATAGTAGGTATATTTCTCCTGGGTACTTGCTCTTTCAAAACAAAAAAACAACTTTTCGCACCTACACTTTCAAAAAGTTTTCAAACAAACACTTCATACACTCTTGAGGACTGATACAAGAGTTACCTAGAAGTTTTCAAAACGAAACTTTTTTTCAAAAACCCACAAACACAAGAAAAGCAAACATTTTTGAAAACATAGTGAGCAAGTACCTAAGAGCCCGTGGATAACCACGGATAGAAAGGGTGCTAGCACTTTCCCTTTCTATAATCTACCTCCCGAACCGAGAAACATCTCGAAAAGGAATTTTGCTGTGCTTTTGTCCTTTCCATGTTGGAGAACATAAAAGACGGTGGCGACTCTTGCTTACCGCGACATTTCGCGAACCAGCTTAAAAAACAATCAGTTCTATTTCCACCGATCACAGAACTGGCGACTCTGCTGGGGATTTAATAAGTGAGGTGTACCTTAGGATTAGATCATTCTATGTTTTCAATTGTATGCCTTGTTTGCTTTAATATTGTGGGCTTGCATCAGAGTTTCATATATCCTAACCCGGATCTGGGGGATACCCTTTAGGTAGCAATAAACTGTGAGGGACCTGTCCGGCATAGACCGACACGGGTGAAGCAGTAGCTACGTTGGTGTGACACCTTGGTCTGTACCGATATCCCTTGTGTTGGAACGAGGAGAATATGGGTCTTCTGAGGAGTCATTAAGCACCAACTGACCTTAGAACCTTAAATTGACCCAACTTGGCCATAGAACAGTAGCAGTATGCTACACCCATTGAGGCAAAACTCTCGCAATGTTTCTGGCTGCAAGAAAAGATTGCGACGCTGGAGTTATGACCGATTGAGGGTAGTCAGTGATATTGGGATCCTCTAGAACCCGGTTACTTTTGATAGGACAAGTCTTAACCAACTGAACTGAAAGAGGGTAGTACCTAAACTTCATGCTGGCCTAAACTCTAAGGGCTGCCTTGTGTGACTTGTATGCCTTATCGTGTTTGCCTTTGTGAATACTTGTGGTGTGCTTTATCATAACATCATACCATCATACCATTGCATGCATCCTGCATAAGGACTGACCCATTTCAAAGACAAGAGGGTTTCATCTTTGCTCTGTTTTGTAGGACATTATGATGCCTGTGCGAAGGAATACTATCCGGCTCAATTTTGTTCACCCACCTGATTTGCTTAAAGAATTGGTTGACAGAATTCCAAATACTACTTCCTTCATCCAGAGGCATGGTTCTCTTCTCGGGTTAGTCACTTCAAAGTGGGACCAACAACTGATGAGTGTCCTGACCCAGTTTTATGATCCCCTGTACCATTGCTTCACCTTTCAAGACCTCCAGCTGGTCCCTGCCCTGCAAGAATTATCAGATTTGCTTGGTATCCTTATCTTGGATCAGACTCCCTTCACTGGTTGGGAAAAGACTCTCAGACTTGAGGAGATTGCTGCAGCCCTTCCTTTGACCAACGAAGAGGTAATGGACAGCTGGGTGACTAGAAGCGGAGTTAAGGGCTTTTTGGCTAAATTTCTGATTGGTAAAGCTAACAGTTTCTGGAATGACTTAGACTTCAAGGCGTACGAAGACATTCTGGCTCTCTTAATCTATGGTCTGGTTTTGTTTCCTAATCCTGATAACTTTGTTAATGTCAATGCCATAAGGATCTTCATGTCTCGGAACCCTGTGTCCACTCTCTTGGGTGATATCCTGCAACAACTATATGCTCGTACTGCCCGAAGACGGGGAACTTTGTGGTGTTGTGCTCCTTTGTTAGTGAGGTGGTTTATTTCGCACCTCCCTAAGTTCGTGCTAAAGAACAAAGAAGGAAGGGGCTGGGCTCATAGGTTAATGTCTCTCACTGATAATGACATCATTTGGACTCTCAGAGGTTTGGATGAGGTAGCTGTTATTGATCATTGCGGAGAATATCCTAATGTTCCATTGATCGGTACTCAGGGAGGAATCTCTTACAATCCATGTTTAGCTCTCCGTCAGTTTGGAAGAGCCAGAAGAGCAGGGCCTCATGAGATGTTGGTGCCTCACATCAGTTTTGAGTTTCAGGTGGATAGTGACGAGATGCGTCGTAGATTCATCAAGGCTTGGGACAAAATTCACAAAGCTGACCCACATGAGTTGGGACCGAAGACTTCTCTGCCTATGGAATCCTACTACAAATGGGTCCGCATCCGTGCTCAGAAGTTAGGTATGCCATATGAAGCTGTCAGGCCTATTATTCTTGAATTTCCTAACAAAGATGGGGTTCCTCCAACTGTTCTCCCTCCTCAGATACCCACTGATGTTGACACACTAAAGAGGTCTTGGGCACAACTACAGGAAGAACGAGATTCTTATCGGGAAAGGTTCAACGAACAAGAGCAGAAAATCCAGAAGCTGACTAAACAATTGGAGAACGAGCGGGTCCTGAATGACTACATCCGTACTAAGAAGAGGAGGCCATGGGAGCACTGATGGGCCTTGGATGTTTCTATTACAGCTTTTATTTCCTTTTCAGTATTTTCATTCTTGTAACGCCTAAGGGCAATTTCTTTAACAATTTAAGTTCCAAAGTTAAATCTAATGAAGTGTGTTTCCTTTTTGTTTACAAAGTTGAACCCCGATTGTCTTTGAAAACATAAATCATACGCATTCCATTCATCATATGCATCACAGGTGCCCCTTTTTCTACAGGTTGCTTAATCTTCTTCGCTGTTTATTTCAGCAGTCATCATGAATCCTGAATCATCCAACGAACACGCAATCAAGGACCTCTAGGCCCAGAACGCCCAGTTTCAAGAGTTGGTCATGAGCTTAGCCCAAGGTCAAGAGGAATTGAAGGCTCTGCTGTTGAAAAAGAAGAAGAAGAGGACTGTGTTGTTTAACACCGGACGGAGGTTTGGTAATACACTGCAAAATGAGGCTGATCAAGCTACTTCCTCTGTGGGCAAAGACAGTCCCCAAGGGGGAAGGGTTCCTAGTCCTGTGGTCTCCGACAACGAGACAGATTTCAATGATGAGCAATACCCTCCTCTGAGGACAGGTACAAGTAACTAGAGGACCGTCTGAGTGCTATGGAGATCCAACAGGTGCCTGGGTTGGATTTTGGAGATCTAGGTTTGTCCTCTGGGGTGGTGATCCCACACAAGTTCAAGGCACCTTCTTTTGCAAAGTATGACGGGGCTTCCTGCCCTAAACTGCATCTCAGATTTTATGTGAGGAAGATCCAACCTTACACTGCATACAAGAACCTATGGATCCATTTCTTCCAGGATAGCCTTTCAGGGGCTCAACTCGAGTGGTTCTATCAGCTGGATGGAGCCAATATTCGAAACTGGGAGGACTTGGCTACTGCATTTTATAAGCAGTATCAGTATAATGCCGACCTTGCTCCTACACGTACCCAACTCCAGGGTATGTCGCTAGGATCAGGTGAAGGTTTTAAGGAGTACGCGCAAAAATGGAGAGACCTGGATGGCAGGGTGCAGCCACCGTTGACTGACCGTGAACTTGTGGACATGTTCTTGGGGACCCTGTCTGGTCCATTCTTTAACCACCTGATTGGTAATTCTTCTGCTGGGTTCACAGATTTGATCTTAACTGGTGAGAGGATAGAAGCTGGTATTAAGTCGGGGAAGATACAGAAAGGTGCATCCTCAAGTTCTGAAAAGAAGCCCTTCAAGAAGGAATCTAGTGCTGTTTATGGGTCAAGGAAACAGAATAAACCGGAACGCCGCCAAGCTGTCAATACGGTGGTAATCTCAAAGCCTGCTGCCTCTCCTCGACAATATAACCAACCAAGAGGTGAGAGACCCAGAAGGGAGTACACTCGGCTCAGTATGACCCTGTCTCAGATATTGCCGCAACTGCTGTCAACCAATCTGGTAACTATCAAAGAAGCCCCGAAGGTAGTGAACACAACCTATCCAAAATACAACCCCAATGCCCGCTGCGCTTATCACTCTGATAGCCCGGGGCATTCTACTGATGATTGTTCGGCTCTGAGGAATAAGGTTCAAGACCTTATTGATGCTAAAGAAATACAATTCGAGGCGCCCGAAAGGCCCAATGTTGTGACTGCTCCCATGCCCCAACATGGGGTGAATGCTGTGGAAGAAGACCTGTATGTGGCCTCCGTGGATGATATTGTTACTCCGTTGTTGACTGTCAAGAGGAACCTGTTGCTAGCCGGTTTATTTCCGGGATGTAGTAAGGGTTGCCTTCTATGTGCTGTTTCACCTGCTGGTTGTCCTTTGCTGAAGTCAGGCGTCCAAAACCTGATGGATAGCAAAGAGATCTTGTTCAAGAAGATTGATGTTCCCGCTACCCATACAGAAGAAGTTTCTATTGTCACTATTTTCAACAACTCTCCTAAGGCTCCCCCGAGGAAGCCTGTCAAAATCATGCCTGTTCATAAGATTGCACCTATCATTATCACTGTTCCAGGACCCCTCCCCTATACATCTGACAGAGCTGTCCCTTGGCACTATGAGGCAGATGTTTATGTGCTTGGAGTAAAGCAAGAGTTTGATACTAGTACCGGCGTCAGCAACATCACCGGGCTTGCTAAAGTTACTCGTAGTGGTAGGATGTTCTCATCGGATATTGCACCTCCAACTATTCAGAGACCTCTTGTCATCACACCTGCCAGTGTGCCTGTTTCCCCTCCTGATCAAGTTTCTACCCCTGCTGCCGAGTCATCTGACGCTCGGGGCAAAGGGATTGCTACTGATGTGCCTGCCCAGACGGAGGTGCCAAAGACAACCACTGTTGAAGCTTCCCAGCAAGAGATGGAAGAGATCCTCAAGATCATTAAGAAGAGTGATTTCAATGTAGTTGAGCAGCTGGGGCACACCCCCTCTAAAATTTCTATGCTATCACTATTGTTGTGTTCAGAGGCCCATGCCAAGGCCCTGATTTCCTTCCTGAAGACTGCCCATGTGCCACAAGAAACGTCTGCTGATCAATTTACCGATTGTGTGGCCAACTTGACTGCTCATAATGGGTTGGGTTTCTCTGACGCCGATCTGACTGCCAAGGGAAAGAACCATAACGACGCCCTGCATGTCTCCATTGAATGCAGGGGCACTACTCTTGGCCATGTGTTGGTAGACACTGGTTCTTCGTTGAATGTATTGCCCAAGAAAGCTCTAGACAGGCTGGATTGTGAGGGTTCAGAGCTCAAGCCTAGTAACATTGTTGTTCGGGCCTTTGACGGGTCGAAGAGGATGGTACATAGCGAAGTTGACATTCCAATCAGGGTTGGTTCTCAAGTTTTTGATTCTACATTTTATGTGATGGACATCCGACCGTCCTATTCTTGTTTGCTGGGTCGTCCATGGATCCACAAGGCTGGAGCTGTGACCTCCACATTACATCAGAAGCTTAAGTACCCGGTCAGAGGGAAGATTGTTACAGTGCAGGGGGAGGAAGAGTACATGGTCAGTCACCTTAACTCGTTCCGGTACATAGAGATGGACGGGGAGTTCATTGAGACCCCCTTTCAACACTTTGAAGAGGTGCCTCAGACATTGGCATCAGCAGAGACTGTGACTGAAGAAGATTCTCCTTTGAAGATGGCTTCCTTAAAGGATGCCCGGGCTGTGATTGAGAAGGGTGAGTGTGCAAACTGGGGCCGACTTCCTGATTTTACTCCGAAGACTGACAAATTTGGTTTGGGTTTCACTGTAGAGGCTCAGAGGGATGTGCGTAAGGCAAGGATTGGAAGACCTCCTGTGTTCATCACCAACCCGGGAGTGAATGCTATTGAAGACGAGGTGGAGGAATCTGAATTTGACAGCTGGATCTACCCAACAACCAACGGTGGACCAAGCAACTGGACTGCCAAAGATTTCATACCTATTACTTTTGTCACTCAGTAATGAACTCCTTTGTTTTAAATTCATAACGAACAATAATTTGAAACCTTATGGCTCGGTGTCTTACCCGGGGTACCGTGGCTTCATTTGTGAGGGCTTATTATTTGTCATTTTCATATATCATGAATAAAAGCATTGGACGTTTTTTCGCATTTCAAATCTTGTGCTCTCTTTCTTTCTTTATATATTGCAAAACAGCTATATTTACACACACTCACCTACACAGGTTCCAATCCACTCTGGATCTCACTGGTAACGACTTTGCTACTGCCAGTTATGACTTCGAAAATCCGATCAACTTAGCCGAAGACGAAGGTGAAGATGATTGTGAAGTGCCTGGTGAGCTTGCAAGACTGTTACTCCAGGAAGAGAGGGCCATTCAACCACATGAAGAGCCAGTGGAAACGGTAAATCTGGGTACTGAGGCAGACAGAAAGGAAGTCAAGATTAGTGCCAACCTGGAGCTTAGTGTGAAACAACGATTGATTCAGATGCTGCATGATTATGTGGAAATCTTTTCCTGGTCTTACGAAGACATGCCTGGGTTGGATACTGACATTGTGGTCCATCATTTGCCTACCAAGGAAGACTGTCCTCTGGTAAAACAGAAGGTCCGCCGTATGCGTCCAGAGATGTCCGAGAAAATCAAAGCTGAGGTTATGAAACAATTCGACGCCGGGTTTCTAGCAGTAACTTCTTACCCTCAGTGGGATGCCAACGTGGTTCCAGTGCCGAAGAAAGATGGTAAGGTCCGAATGTGTGTTGACTACAGGGATTTGAACAGGGCGAGCCCTAAGGATGACTTCCCTCTTCCTCACATCGACGTTCTGGTTGACAATACTGCTCAGCATAAGGTATTCTCCTTCATGGATGGGTTCTCAGGTTATAATCAGATCAAGATGGCTCCTGAAGATATGGAGAAGACCACTTTTGTTACTCAGTGGGGCACCTTTTGCTACAAGGTCATGCCTTTTGGGTTAAAAAATGTTGGGGCAACCTACCAACGTGCCATGGTTGCTTTGTTTCATGACATGATCCATCATGAGATCGAAGTGTATGTCGATGATATGATTGCAAGGTCCCAAACTGAGGAGGAACACCTTGACCATCTACAGAAACTGTTTGACCGTCTGAAATTGTATAAGCTGAGATTAAACCCGAACAAGTGCACCTTCGGGGTAAGGTCTGGAAAACTACTAGGTTTCGTCGTGAGCGACAAAGGTATTCAAGTGGACCCTGCCAAGGTGAAAGCCATACAAGAGATGCCAGTTCCCAAGACAGAGAAGGAAGTCAGAGGCTTTCTAGGACGATTGAACTATATTGCCCGATTCATCTCACATCTAACTGCTACCTGTGAACCAATCTTCAAGCTGCTGAAGAAAGATCAAGTAGTACGTTGGAACGATGAATGTCAGGCCGCTTTCGAAAGAATCAAAGATTATCTCCAAGAACCACCCATTCTTATGCCATCGGTTGAAGGGAGACCTCTCATACTATACTTGACAGTACTTGACAGCTCAATGGGGTGTGTGCTGGGGCAGCATGACGAGTCTGGCCGAAAAGAGCACGCCATTTATTACCTTAGCAAAAAGTTTACCGACTGTGAGACCCGATACTCATTGCTCGAGAAAACTTGCTGCGCTTTGGTATGGGCTGCTCGCTGGCTGAGACAGTATATGTTGACTCACACTACTCTGTTGATTTCAAAAATGGATCCGATCAAGTACATATTCGAAAAGCCCGCCTTGTCTGGAAGAATAGCAAGATGGCAGATGATCTTGACAGAATACGACATCCTGTACACGACTCAGAAAGCAATCAAGGGAAGTGTATTGGCAGACCATTTGGCACACCAAGCAGTGGACGACTACCAGTCAATGAACTTTTAATTTCCCGACGAGAATATCATGGTAGTGACTGATTGTGAAGTACCTGGACCAGATGAAGGACCTGAGGAAGGATCCCGATGGTCTATGCACTTTGACGGAGCCTCAAACGCTTTGGGTAATGGTATTGGCATTGTGATCATATCCCCTAAAGGCACTCATACTCCACTTACCGCCCGGCTATGTTTCAACTGCACCAACAACATGGCAGAGTATGAAGCATGTATCGTGGGTCTTCAAGCTGCAATTGACCTAAGGATCAAGTTTCTGAGTGTCTTCGGAGATTCCGCTCTCGTGATCAATCAGATCAAAGACGAGTAGGATACGAAACACCCAAATCTTATCCCTTACAAAGAGTGTGTGTTGACGTTGATCCCCCATTTCACGGAGATAACCTTTGAACACTTCCCAAGAGATGAGAATCAGTTGGCGGACGCGTTAGCTACGATGTCTTCCATGTTCAAAGTCAAATGGGACAACGAGGCTCCCCGGATCATTATCTGGAAATTGGACGAACCTGCATATTGCTGTGATCTTGAGGCTGAAGAGGTAACTGAAAAACCTTGGTATCATGAAGTGAAGAGGTACTTGGAAGCTCAAGAATACCCCGAGGGTGAATCTGTTAATGACAAGAAGTTTCTGAGAAGGTTCGCGGTAAAGTTCTTCCTCAGCAATGGCATTCTATACAAGCGAAACCACGATTCGACCCTACTGCGTTGTATGGATAAGACTGAAGCAGAAAGGATCATGGCAGAGCTACATGAAGGTACCTTCGGAACACACTCCAGTGGACATACCATGGCAAAGAAAATCCTTCGGGCAGGATACTTCTGGTCCACAATGGAAGCCGACTGTTACCAACATTCTCGGACGTGCCATAAATGCCAGATTTATGCAGATAAGGTGCACATTCCTCCAGTTCCTCTGAATGTTTTGACAACACCTTGGCCTTTTGCAATGTGGGGGATTGATATGATCGGCGAGATCAGACCTACGGCATCCAACGGGCATCACTTCATCCTGGTAGCGATTGATTACTTCACAAAGTGGGTTGAAGTAGCTTCCTACGCTACGGTAACCAAGAACGTCGTGGCACGGTTCATTCGGCATAACCTGATTTGTCGCTACGGTGTATCTGAGAGGATCATTACGGACAATAGTACCAATCTTAACAACAAGATGATCACTGAGCTCTACGAGAAATTCAAGATACAACACCACAACTCTTCTCCCTACCGACCGAAGATGAATGGGGCTGTAGAAGCAGCGAATAAGAATATCAAGAAGATTATGTAGAAGATGACAGTGACCTACAAAGATTGGCACGAGATGTTACCATTTGCTCTTCATGGGTACCGTACCTCAGTAAGTACGTCAACCGGGGAAACTCCCTTTTCCTTGGTCTATGGCATGGAGGCAGTATTGCCTATTGAAATCCAGATACCCTCTCTCCGGATAATGAAGGATGCAAGTTTGAGCGAAGATGACTGGATCCAGACTCGGCTTGATCAATTAAACCTGATTGACGAAAAGAGACTCACTGCTATTTGTCATGGTCAAACATACCAAAAACGGATGATCAGGGCATTTAACAAGAAAGTCAGACGACAAGAGTATCAAGTCGTAGACCTGGTAATCAAGCGCATCATTCTTCCTCAAAGTGATCCCAGGGGCAAATGGACCCCTACGTACGAAGGGCCATTTATGGTTAAACATATATTCTCAGGAGGAGCTATGATTCTAACCACCATGGATGGTGACGACCTTCCTCACCCCGCCAATGCAGACATAGTAAAAAGATACTACGCATGAATTAAAGACCCGCTAGGTTGACACACCTAGGCAAAAATAAGGGCTGCCCGGCGAACCAAAAGGGTTCGGGCAAAAATAAGGGATGAAATGAAAAAAATCTGTACACCCGGCAAGTCGAAAACCTGAAAAGGCGGCTTGGGCAAAAATGGGTATCCCGGTGGACTGAAAACCTGAAAGGACGGTCCAGGAAAAATTTAGGGATAAAGCGTAATACTATGTCTCATTGGATCACCTTGCATCCAGAATTCGGTATCAACTATTAGGTTCAGATGGCATCGATCAATCGGCTTCATCTTCAACTGAGCAGCAAAGTGATGAGACGCTTGAAGACATAAAGACGATAGCAGAGTTGAAACCCAGTGGGATTATTTTTCACATAGCTGTTTTGTTTTCCTTTTCAAAGTTGTATAAACTCTATGTTGTTCGGAGGCGTTCTCTTACTAGGACGTCGGCCTCTTGTACACAAAACGCCTATTTACAGGCAAATTTCAAAATCAATACAAATTCACTTTACCAGACAAATTGCCAATTGTTTTTCCTTTATCTGTTTTGTTTTCCAAAGAACGTCCAATGTTCATTTTTGATATATGCATTTGACACTAATTGCTAACTCATAAATATTTGCATACGAAACAAAGGATTAATTACAGGTGACATCAGAAACAGGGGCAATAAGAGTTGTCTAAGCGATGTAGTTGCTCTGTCCACCAAGGTACTAAGATAGGTTTGGCTGAAGAACATAACCAAGATACCTTCACTCCTCGCAGAGTAAAACAGGTTTCAGCAATACTCTCCCCCGAGCAGAGTTGGTCTCCCATCAGCCCTGAAAAGGCACAGTATCTCCAGCAAGTCAGCAACACTCTCCCCAAGCAGAGTTAGTCTACTGTCAGCCTTAAGGAGGTCGGGTATCCCCAGAAGATCTCAACATTCCCCAGCGGAGTATACAGATATTCCCGAGCAAGCATCCCCGGCAGTCTTAATGTAAGATTGTTCCCCGGCGGAATACAGACACCCCAGTGGAGCCACTTCCCCAATACAGTCCAAAGGTTTCCCCAAGAGAGTTGAATCAACTGCCCCAGTAGATTCTGGAAGCTTATCCCCAGTAGATTCTGGAAGCTTATCCCCAGTAGATTCTGGAAGCTTGTCTCCTGTAGAGTACGAACGTCTCTCCCCGGCTTTATTCAAAGGTTATTCCCCACCAGAGCTTATAACTGGGTTATCCTCAGCTAATTACCACGGAAAGATCGTCCTCGGCGAAGTTCTTCCAATCCCCCAGCGGAGTTCATCAAATTCCCCAAAAAACATATCAACGGAATCCCCAGCGGGATTATCATCAGAATCTCAGCGAAGTATCTCTTCCCACAGAGTAATCCCTGCAAAGTTATCTCTTCGCCAAGTTTATCCCCCAACGGAGTCATCTTCTCCTACCGGTTTATTCTTGCAACCATCATCCCCAGCGGAAACGAAGAACTCTACTCTTCAAATATCAGCCCAGGATTCAACGAACTTCCCGGCATTCGTCAAGGATTTATTTCCTAGATGAAGATACATTCACAAACATATCACATTTCATACATATTGCTTACATACATGACAAAGTGCATACGACACAATCTCATTTATTCTTGAGAACATCATGACATCATGCATTTCATACATCATGACATTGCATACAACTGATGTTTTTCCTTTTTAGGAAAAAGGTCAATCCAAAGATGATTACTATCAACTGTCGCAATTCCAGATTCGATTCCTGTATCTAGCCAGGGCATATCTGTGAGTGACTGATTGTAGATTCGACACCTGTATCTAGCCAGAGCATATCTGCATGAAGAGTTTAGAGATTCGATTCCTGTATCCAGCCAGGGCACATCTGTAGACGACCAATTCCAGATTCGATTCCTGTATCTAGCCAGGGCATATCTGTGAGTAACTGATTGTAGATTCGACACCTGTATCTAGCCAGGGCATGTCTGCATGAAGAGTTTAGAGATTCGATACCTGTATCTAGCCAGGGCATATCTATATACAAAGTATCCCAGATTCGATTCCTGTATCTAGCCAGGGCATATCTGTGAGTAACTGATTGTAGATTCGATTCCTGTATCCAGCCAGGGCACGTCTGCATGAAGAGTTTAGAGATTCGATTCCTGTATCCAGCCAGGGCATATCTATAGACGAAGAATTCCAGATTCGATTCCTGTATCTAGCCATGGCATATCTGTGAGTAACTGATTGTAGATTCGATTCCTGTATCCAGCCAGGGCACGTCTGCATGAAGAGTTTAGAGATCGATTCCTATATCCAGCCAGGGCATATCTATAGACGAAGAATTCCAGATTCGATTCCTGTATCTAGCCAGGGTATATCTGTGAGTATCTGATTGTAGATTCGATTCCTGTATCCAGCCAGGGCACGTCTGCATGAAGAGTTTAGAGATTCGATTCCTGTATCCAGCCAGTGCATATCTATAGACGAAGAATTCCAGATTTGATTCTTGTATCTAGCCAGGGCATATCTGTGAGTAACTGATTGTAGATTCGATTCCTGTATCTAGCCAGGGCATGTCTGCATGAAGAGTTTAGAGATTCGATTCCTGTATCCAGCCAGGGCATATCTGTAGACGACTAATTCCAGATTCGATACCTGTATCTAGCCAGGGCATATTTGTGAGTAACTGATTGTAGATTCGACACCTGTATTCAGCTAGGGCATATCTGCATGAGGAGTTTAGAAATTCGATACCTGTATCCAGCCAGGGCACGTCTGTAAGCAACCTTTTGAAGTTCCGGATTCGATTCCAGTATCTAGCCAGGGCACATCTGTGAGCAATTGATTATGGATTCGATACCTGTATCTAGCCAGGGTATATCTACATGAAGAGATTGAAGATCAACACCTGTAACAGGCCAGGAAATTATCTTTCTTTCTCAGGTACGCAAGTTCTCGCTAAGGAATCTCTTACGCGATCGACACACGACTCCAAATGGCATCTATAAGCCCATTCCCGACAAGGTTATGTCACATCTACATATGGCATCTATAAGCCCATCCTCCTATCCACCATCTCTCCAAATGGCATCTGTAAGCCCATTCCCGCCATCACATTGTTGATACTACACTATGCGAGTGCAAATTTCTGGGCACTCTAGTGTTCAATCATCTTCCACCTTCGGATCACGAAAGGCACGCAAGCCAATCTACATCCTCAGGTCTAAGAAGATTGAACAGGGGAAACTGTTGTACCCCAAAATTTTCCCTCCCATATTCTTCAAAGTTTTGACAAGCATCATCTCAATTGGCTCAAGACTTCTCAAGGGTTGCACAGTCAAATATCCTCCTAAGCCAGTCAAAATTAGGGTTTTGGTTCTTGCAAGGAAGTTGAGGTTTTCAATGGCTCAATCAAGTCCCATATGCCTATATTCATTGTCAAGCACCTACATGTCAAGTTTCAAGGCTCACAGCATCAAATTGCACAGTCAAAAGTCCCATTTGGTTCACAATCAACTGCAGGGGAAAAATGGTCATTTGGCAGGCAAAAGTCAAAATTTTTGGTCAACATCTTATTTTGAAGCCACAATAATCATTTGATCAAGTCTTGATCATGATTCCATAAGCATGGCTCAAAAATCATCAAGATGCCAAAAGTTGCTATTTTTGGACAGTTGAAAAGTCAACTATAACTTGACCAAGGCATAACTTTTTCATGGTTCATCAGAAAAATCCCATCCAATGCTCATTTTGAAGGGGATAACATTTCCTACAACTCATCTTCACATTCCAAGTCCAAGAAATGCTCTCACAAAAAGTTATCAATTTCTACATTATAGGTCAATTTCAAAAGTCAACAAAAAGGCATTTTAAGTCAAAGACCATAACTTGAGATTGGTAAATCCAAATGACATGGGACCAAATGCATTGGTTAGGGGACTTCAATACCTTTCCAAGATGTCCAAGAACATGCTCATAGGATCAAAATTGAGTAAGATATGCATTGGAGAAGTTGGGAAATTTTTGGGAATTTACAAAAGTCAACTTTGCCCAAAACACTTCATTTTTGCTAATGGGCCTCAAATTTCTTCTTGAATCTTTGTCCAAGGCCTATGCACGACCCATTGAACTTAAATTGATTTATTTTCTTATTTTTAATTAATTAATTGAATTTTTATTAATATTAATTCATTTAATTGTAGGAAAATTCAAAAGATATGGTTTTCAAATCTTTTTGTGTTACAAATAAACTCAACACATGTTGAAGATTTCATGTATCAATCAAGGGGACCAAAATATCCAAAATTGGCAAGTTTTCTCAATCAAAAGATGCAAAAATATTTGATTGGAAATCAAAGATGTAAAACATTATTCCATGGATTCTTGGACAAACTTTTACCCTAATTCCATTCCAATACAAATATTGAAGCAAACCCTAAAGCCTTGGACGTACAAGCTGTTGTAAAACACCATAGTCAAATTCCAAAAAATTCAAAGAAAACCAAAAACTGTTCTCAACATTCCAACACGATTCAAAGCCTTTGATTATTTCCAATACATTGCTGGAGGTGTAAGGAACCTATTACAATCAAATTCGCGTGCCAAAGCTCAAGAAAACGCCCTACACAGTCGTACGGTTTGCACATATTTTTTTGAATTACATCTCATTATTCATGCGCGTTTGATATGTTTTGTTGATTGTTTTATGTTCATAGAACTCACAGGAAGCTAATGGTGTGGTCCAATTGCCTTGAAACGTCCTGAATCATAAACTACCATTAACATTTTCTAGGGTTTTCAAACTTTGAATTTGGGGGTTTGCTCCATGGGAAAAATTGGACCTTGAGACACATATGGTTGAATTCGTCAAGGCCAGACGAATTCAACCCAACCCTCGCGCCCTATTTATATAACGCACAGGTCTAATCGCTATTTTTGCATTTTGCAGTTTGTGGGGGTTAAAAACCCCCGCTATTTGATTGTTTTTGTTACAGGCCAAGCGAAGAGGACAAGACGTGGAAGCAGGTGGTTGGTCCATTTAAACATAACGCACGCGTTTTGGTTGTTTTCCAGCATGGGCGTTATTTTCATATATTATGTTTATTGCCCATTATAATAACAAAGACAACGCAATGGCCTAGTGGGAGATGACGCGCTTGGTAACTACTGGGACCTGGGTTCGATTCCCAGGTCCACCCCAATATTTATTTCTATTTTCATAACATGATTCTATGCAGGATGCCTAGTGTGTTTCACCATGTACCTCACTTCCAAGCTTGCCAAGTGGCCACTAACGCCCATCTGATGGTCATGAGGCGTGGATCATGGTACGTTCCAATCAAAGCAAGCACATGCAATTCCCAGAAGTCAACAAAGGCTTAGGCAAATGGGCCAGAAATTCTAACAAAAACCTCCCAATGGTCCATCACCCCCCTGGTTTCTATTTCTTTTTCTTATTTTCTTTTCCTTTTTAATTCTTTTAATTATTATAATTATTATTATTAATTCTTAAACAAATTATTTTCTTATAATTAATTCAGAGATCAAAAATTGTAAATATTTTTATTATTTATTATTGTTATTATTAACTATTATTTTTGTAAATAAAATACTAACAAATAAATTAGTTTAATTAGGTCAATTTTAATCTTTTTTTCATAAATAAATAAAAATCATGTAGAATTAGGGTTTGACAATTTTCAATCATGTTTTCTTATTATCATTATTATTATTTATTAATTATTATTTTTGTAAATAAATGTAAATTAATTAATTTAGTTAATTTAGGTTTAATTTTAATCTTTTTTACAATAAATAAAATTAGTTTAGAATTAGGGTTTTCTTGACTTTTAATTTCCTTTTTATTTTTATTTTCATAAAACATAAAAAAACACAAAAAACATTTTTCTTGTAAATAATTAATTAATTAGTAAATTAGGTTTATTATTTTCATTAAATTGCAAAAAAGGCCAAAACTCATAATTTCTCAAAAGGGGGTCAAAACCCTAAGGACGTCCCGGTTCTATTTCTTTTCGCACTTTATTCTTATTTTCTATTTATGTATCTGCTTAAAGGATGTAATAGTTAATTAAGTTTTACCGCTTTCTTTACTTTCTGCATTTATTTTCCAAAACGGGTTATGTTTTTGGCGATGTATAGATCCGCGCCTTGTAATAGCGTAGATTCACCTTTCCGCAATTTATTTTCCGCACTCTTAACTGTTAATATGCCTGCAAGATTGTATGATAATAAAATCAACTCGTAGATCACCATGATGCATGTACAAGATAAACATTAACTGAAAAACCACACACATGCACATGCCACTCCTAGGGTACGCCTCACTGGTTGCCTCGAACGTGGTCGTCAAGTATAGGGTGTTTTAGAGGTCGCCCTCCTGTCTAAAGATCCTGTTGCCTCGAAACGGTTGCCTCGGATAAAAAGGATCTAGGACATTAGGGTTACTTCTAAGGTGTCCTACTATTGCTTCGGTGACCACACTGTCCCTTAATCGAATTGAACTGAATACCTCCAACGACGGTGCTTCCTACCTCTCAATGGTGGGGTAGCACTGTCTAAAGGACTCTTACACAGCTTAATCCCTTAGAGTAGGTAGATTTCTCCTGGGTACTTGCTCTTTCAAAACAAAAAAACAACTTTTCGCACCTACACTTTCAAAAAGTTTTCAAACAAACACTTCATACACTCTTGAGGACTGATACAAGAGTTACCTAGAAGTTTTCAAAACGAAACTTTTTTTCAAAAACCCACAAACACAAGAAAAGAAAACATTTTTGAAAACATAGTGAGCAAGTATCTAAGAGCCCGTGGATAACCACAGATAGAAAGGGTGCTAGCACCTTCCCTTTCTATAATCTACCTCCCGAACCGAGAAACATCTCGAAAAGGAATTTTGTTGTGCTTTTATCCTTTCCATGTTGGAGAGCATAAAAGACGGTGGCGACTCTTGCTTACCGCGACATTTCGCGAACCAGCTTAAAAAACAGTCAGTTCTATTTCCACCTATCACAGCTGCAAAGCCTGGAATCTGACCAGATAACAGTTAATTTCTTTATTCCCAACAAGTTATTGTGAAGCCTGGAATCCGACCAAATAACAGCTAACTTTCAAAAAATAATTCCCCACCAGAGCAATGGACAACTAAAACTCTTGAATACTGTTTCTCAAGCAGAAATCAACGCTCTCCACAGAGTCTTCTCAAGCAAAGTCAATATTCCTTAACAGAGTTTCTTCTCAACCAAGCAGGAATCCCCAACAGACGCATTTTAACAAAATCTGAAGATACACACACTCTTCAACCCCAACAACAATTTGAGATTTAACTTCTTAAAAAATCCCAGTATCTGTCAAGGATACACTTTGACAATATGTCACATTCATACATAACATAACATACATAACATATACATACAACATAATCTCATTTATTTTGAGAATATCATTACACCATGATTACATTCACATACAGCTAACCCTTTTGTTCCTTGCAGAAAAGATCATTGATCCAAAGACCTCTTCTGGATCTGAATTAATTCTTCCAGTTAAAGACATGCAAGACACTTAGTTTTCAACACGAACCGACCAAAGATTTATGCTGATGTTTCTCCCAGTTTCTACCATCATCTCTCCAAATGATATCTATAAACCCATTCCCGAATCAATACATCATTGAGTGCAAATTTCTGGGCACTTTAGTGTTCAATCATCTTTCACCTTTAAGCCACGAATGACAGATCCGTCAGTCTAACTCTTTAGGTTTAAGAAGATTGAACAAGGGCAGCTGTTGTACCCCAAAATTTTCCCTCTCATTTTCTCAATATTTCTCTCACAAGATGTCCATTGGTTCAAGAAGGCACAAGGATGGATCAGCTTAATACACCTCCTCAAGCACTGATGACTCAAAATTAGGTTTTGAGTTTGCACAAGTACAATTGGACTTTTAAGGCCCCATATGACTTTCATGGATCATTTTGGACTCTCAAGATTGTTCATATAAAGTTTCAAACTTTGAAGAATATTTTTTCTCAGTCAATTGATCAGTTGACCTAAAATTAACTATATTAGGCAAAAAGTCAATTGTACACTGAAAAGTCAAACTTTGATTTTTTTTAGGATCAAAATCAAATTTCAAAAATCATATTTCATCAAGACATGTCAAAATATGAATATTTTTCATCAAGAAATCAAAAAGTCAAAATCATCTTTGAAAAGTCAAAATTCTAAGACTTGGAAATTTTTCTAAGTGTTAGAAAGTTAACTTTTCCCATGACTTTGTGCCAAATTTTCACCATGATGTAAGATGATTCAAGGAAAAAAATTCCAACATGAAAGTTGTAGATCTCAATGAGATCTAAAACATTGTAGGGCAAGACTTTTCCTAGAAATGTTTGGATTTTAAGTTATAAGTTCATGAAGTCATGGCATTTTTTATTAAACACTTGGAGAAATTTTCAGCAGGTTTGGTCAGGTTTTTATCCCAACTTCTTGGCCAGTTTTCATTAAGTTCCAGTTTGATTTAGTAAAAGTGAGAAACATAAAAGTTGTAGAGGATGTTTCAAGCTTTCCAAAACATCCAAGAGCATGAATTTATCATACTTGAGCCAGGAGATTCAAGGATCTGAAGTTGGGCATTCATTCTTGACTTACAAGGAAAATTTGTGAAGAACACTTGATTCAATCTTCAAGCATGCTGTACAAATCCCACTTTGCAGGCTTCTAACTTAAATTTCACTCCATAATTGAATGCTTACACAACTGATTGAGCTATAATTAATGTGTTTGAACCATTATCCAATTGATCATTCCATTTTTGGAAGAAAGTTCACACTTCCATTTTGGAAAAGTGGCTTTAATCACAAAGTCCACTCTCCTTGAGCATTAGACCTATTCTTTCTGCACAAACTTCATATACAAGATCAGAAGCAAGCCATGCTAAAAGTTTAACCACTCTACAATAGCATGGTACAAGCTTTGGGAAGATGTTTGTCACTTGGCTTCAAAAACAAGTAAAGTTGCCAAAACATGGAAATTCAAATTCTGAGTTGTTGTAACACTCAAAACCTCTTGCCTATAAATACACACATTATTTACAACATGAGAGGAGATTACAAGCATAAAAACACCCTCAAATTCCCTCAAGCCAAAAATGGCACAAAATCTCCATCTTTGTGTCATTTCTGATTTTGAATACACAACTCATAATTCCCTCGTGCGTTTATTGAACAAACCATTCACATACATCATATAGACATCAACTCAAACTCAAGCACAACTTCTGTAACATCTCTATTTCTCCAAACTCAATAATACTCAAGGTAGTAACTCAAGCTCAAAACACAAATTCCAGCTTCAAGGTAAGTCTCCTTTAATTTAAACCCTTCATTTCAAGCATCATTAGTTGATTCATCTTTGAAGATAAAATGTAATAACCATTCCCCTTGAAGCTAACCTTTGTTTTATCTTTCATTCTTGTCATTTATATGTTGATAACTAACCCCTGCACGCAACAAAACAATGTTGGAGTGAAAAAAAATTACAATATAAGTCGACACATACCTGTATGAGTCGACACATCTTAGTGGAAAAACAGGCTATGAGTCGACACAAAGCATCATGAGTCGACACATACTTCTTTAACAGGCACAAAACAGAAAGAAAAAGGCTCATGAGTCGACACAAAATGCGTATGTGTCGATACAAATAGGAAATGAGTCAACACATCCTATTATGCATCGACTCATACTGAGTTGATTTGGCTTTATAGGGGCAAGGAAAGTTATGTGTCGATGCATAGCAACATGTGTCGACACATAATAGTTCAAAATGAAAATTTTCCTTTATTTTACACTGTTTTTACATTGTCTTCATTGTTATTTGATATGATTGTAATATTTAAGTTCCTACTTCATCCCAATTTGAAAATTGTACCCCCATCCCCTTAATGATGTAATAACGTAGGATTTTAATTTCCGCACATTTATCGTTTTCATATAATTGTTAGTAATTATGGTGTGTATGGAAAGATAAAATCAACCGTTAGAAAATCCTAATCTCAAAGACAAAATGCATGCAATCAAACTCACTTCACACACGTGCACCTTTAAGGTAATCTCACTTGTTTCCTCGGGAAATAGTCATGTCCCTCGAATATGGGCATTTTAGCAAAGACCATCGATAAAAAAGATCGTAGTCCCTCGACGTCCCTCGATGTTGCCTTCGGTAAACGATCTAGTCCCTTACGAAAATTTCTAAAACGTCTCATAACTTGCCTTCTATGACTATACGATTGACCCATGCCCGTCCCTTCGCATCCAATGATGTGTCTTCTTACCAATCAATGGTAAGATAGCAACATCTAAAGGAGGAGGAAAAGAACAAAGACCTTTTGAGTAGGTAGGACGCTCGTAGTTGCTTGCTCACAAATCAAAACCATTTTCACACTTACACTTTCAAAACATCTTCAAAAACAAACATCTCTTTGAACTATTTGCAAAACAAACACTTTGTATGCATTCTTATAGAGACGAGAATCATTACAAAGCTTGGCGTAACAAAGGCGTTTTAAAAATATTTTCAAACTTACACCAATCACAAACACATTTCAAACAAAGCAATTTCAAAAGTGATCTAGCAAACAATTAAGAGCCCATAGATAACTATGTATGAAATGGGTGTTAACACCTTCCCTTTTCATAATCTACCCCCCGAACTCAAGAAAATATCTCAAAGGTATTTCCTGTTATTTTCACCCTTTCCTTATTGGATAAAAGAAAAGTCGATGGCGACTCTTGCTATCCGCAATAATTGCGATAAAACACAAAACTCCAAGTCAGTTCTCCCACCATATTATAACGGTCCAGGCAAAATTTAAGGATGAAAAGCGTACGTCTATGTCCCGTTGGATCATTAACAATCAGTTTTATTAAGGTAAAAAGTTCAAACGATACGAGATCAATTCAATCAACTTCTTTCAATGGTAAAGGATGATGTTTGAAGACATAGGGGAAATAGAGGAATTGGAACCCAATGAGATCACTTCCACATGGCTATACAATTTTTTTGTTTTTTACCTTGTATTCTTTTCATTTTTTCGACGACTTCCTCCTACTAGGATTTTTGTCTCCCTGTACAAAAATGTCTGTTTTTAGGCAAATTATCAATACAGATATATTTTGAAGTGAAATTTTTTTGTTTTTTCTGTTTTGATTGCAAAAATTTCCAATGACTAAAATTGAATGAACATATGTGTATGAACATGATTAACTGTAAATAAATGTACGCACAAGAATAATAATAAGCATTTACTTAAGGATTTGGGATGTCCCCATAGAGTCACTTCAATAACATTATCCCCACGGAGTAAATTCATATATTCTCTACCCAGAGTGCCAATCAACATATCTCCTAGAAATTCTCTTCCGAGTTTGGTTTTCCAAAGCTGAGAAAGATACCCTACAAAAATTCTTCCTCAAATGAATACATTTCCCCAGTAAGGTCTTCAGAATACCTTCCTCGATAGAGTTTATTTCCCCAACGGACTACAGTCTCCCCAGCTTGAGTTTACTTCTCAACAGGCGACACCCCTTGTCCCCAACATAGTTGATACTATCACCAAAAAGTTGTTGTGAAGCCTGGAACCCGACCAGATACCATTTAACTTCATCTCCACCAGCCGATCAGAAGTCTTATCGTCGCTTTTATCCCCAGTCAGAGCATATGAGAATTAAATTCCCCAGTAGAGAAATGGATAATCAAGGTTCTTAAACTCGATTTCCCAAATAGAAATCAACACTCCCTGCAGAGTTTCCTCAAATAGTAAATGGGAATTCCCAGCGGAAGCATTCTAAACAAGGTTGAAGAGATACATACTCTTCATCTCCAGCAATCGTCCAAGATTTAGCTCCCCAACAGTTGTCAAGGATTTATTTTCCCAAATAAAAGATACACTTCAAATAACATTTCACATTCATACATCATGACATATGCATACAAAATGCATATAGCACAATCTCATTTATTTTGAGAACATAATTATGCAATGCATGCATCATGACATTGCATTACAACTAATTATCTGCCTTTTCAAGAAACATCAGTCAACAGACAAATACCATCAGCAACAAACATCTTGTCTACTGGTTTAGTTTAAATCAATCAACGATTTACTCTGATCCCATTCCGGTAGACACTTTCTCTGGTTCAGTTAAATCGCTCCAAAGATTTATACTGATTCGTTACCCAGTTAAAGATTATTCGAGACCTCTGCTGGTTCAGTTTAAATCGACCAGTGATTTATCCTGATTCCATTCTGGTAGACATTTTCTCTGGTTCAGTTAAATCACTATGAAGATTTATACTAATTTGTTATCCAGTTAAAGATTATTCAAGAACTCTGCTTGTTCAGTTTAAATCGGCCAATGATTTATCCTGATTCCGTTCTGGTAGACACTTTCTCTAGTTCAATTAAATTGCTCCGAAGATTTATACTAATTTGTTATCCAGTTAAAGATTATTCAAGACCTCTGCTGGTTCAGTTTAAATCGACCAATGATTTATCCTGATTCCGTCCCGGTAGACACTTTCTCTGGTTCAGTTAAATCACTCCAAAGATTTATACTGATTCGTTATCCAATTAAAGATTATTCAAGATCTCTTCTGGTTCAGTTTAAATTGGCCAATGATTTATCCTGATTCCTTTCTGGTAGACACTTTCTCTTGTTCTATTAAATCGCTCTGAAGATTTATACTAATTCATTATCCAGTTAAAGATTATTTAAGACCTCTGCTGGTTCAGTTTAAAATCAACCAATAATTTATCCTGATTCTGTTCTGGTAGACACTTTCTCTGATTCAGTTAAATCTCTCCGAAGATTTATACTGATTCATTATCCAGTTAAAGATTATTCAAGATCTCTTCTGGTTCAGTTTAAATCAACCAATGATTTATCCTGATTCCGTTCCAGTAGACACTTTCTCTATTTTAGTATAAATCGACCAAAGCTTTATTATGATACTTCCTCCAATCCTTACCAGCAGTCACTTATGATGGCATCTATAAGCCCATCTCCGAAAATGTTCTAGCACTCTCCAAAGGGCATCTTTAATCCCATTCCCGACACAATCAACCAACAACATTAATTCATGTGAGTACAAATTTCTGGGCACTCTAGTGTTCAATCACCTTTCACCTTCTAGTTACGAATGACGGACCCACTAATCTAACTCTTCAGGTTTCAGAAGATTGAACAGGGGAAGCTGTTGTACCCCAAAATTCCCCCCCCCCCCCCACACTTTCTCTAGACATTTCTCACAAGATCTCCAAAAGCTCAAATTTGCACAAGTGTTTACTAGGTCAAACCATCTCCTAAATACTAATGCCTCAAATTAGGGTTTTGATTTTCACAAGGGTAATTAGACTTATAATGCCTTAAATGACCTTCATGCATCATTATAGACCTTAAAGAATACTCATGTCAAGTTTCAAGTCTTGAATCACAAATTTGCTCAGTCAATTGACCAGATAACTAAAAATCAACTGTATTTGGTAAAAAGTCAACTATTGTCAAATTACTGTCAAACTTCAAGATTTTGGTCCACATCAACATTTTTAAGTTATATTCATCAATTGATCAAATTTGAATCATAATTCCTCAAGAAAAATGTTCAATTTTCCAAAAGGGCAAAATGGTCAAAATTAAGGTTTTGACTGTAATTGATTGATCATTGACTTTTGACGTAATACATGATCCAATGGTTTGAAGCATTATCTCAAGGATTCTAATAGAACATTTTGACCTAATCTCATGGCTCAAATCATATTTCAATATCAATGGATTGATAGTTGAACTTTGGGACAACCAATGAAAAGTCAACTGATGCACAAAAAGTCAAACTTTGACTTTTTGATCAAGGTTTGATTTCAAAGATCAAAATTAATTTAGACATTCAAAATATGAAGCTTGATTATTAAGAAATCAAGAAAGTCAAAAGTTAATTTGAAAATTCAAACTTTTCAAGACTTAGAAATATTTTCTAAGTGTTTTATACATGATAATTTCACTACTTCATGCCAATTTTTCACCAAGATGCAAGATGATTCAAAAGAAACTTTCAACATGAAAGTTTTATATCTTGATGAGATATACAACTTTGTATTAGAGGACCCATATCCAAAAAATGCTTAGATTTTGAGTTATAAGCCCATAAAGTCATGCACTTTTTCTAAAACACTTAGTGAAAATTTGACCTAGTTTAGGCAGATTTTTGACCTAACTTCGTGGCCAATTTTCACCAAGCTCCAAGATGATTTTGTCAAAATGGTCAACATGAAGTTTTTAGAGTATGTTTCAAGCTTTTCAAAATGTCCAATAACTTGAAGATATAATTTGTGATCTAGGAGAAGTTGGACTTTCATTCTTGAATTTCAAGTCATTTTCATGAAGAACACATAACCTAATCTCACGGATATGCTGCATAACTTCACTTAACAGGCTTATAACTTGTGTGTCACTCCTTAATTTAATGTTTACACATTTTATTGAGCCATTATCCAAGTGCTTGAGTCATTATCCAAAGCAGTGTTCCATTTTTGGAAGAAAGTTACCATTCCATTCTTGTAAAGCAAGCCTTATACACAAAGTCAATGCATTGAGTTCCTCACTTGTTTATTCTGATCAAACTCCATTGTAAAGTGAAAAAGCAACCTCCCTGCACCCAAAAAGCTCAGAACATGCCTGTACTTGCACTTTTAAACCATGAAAATCCATTTCAACTTGATTTCTCATTTTCAACCAAACCATAACATGTTATCTCAAGAATCTGGTTACTTCAAGATGTCAAACCTTTTATCTATAAATAGAGACACTATTTGTAAGCTAAGACACGAGTTTACAAGCCCTCAAACACCCTTATTCTCTCTTAAATCAGAAATTGCAACACAAGCACAAAAACTTGTCATTTCTGACTTTGAAATTCAAACTCAAAATTTACTCTTACGTTTTCCCTTAAAATCATTCTAAAAGCTTCCATACATCAAATAAAACTCATCCCAAATCCTTGTTTCCTAACTGTAAATCCATTTTACCATTGTCCAAACTCAAAAATAGAGCATTGCAGTTGGACTTCTCCAGACCATTTCAGCCACTCTCAATTCAAGTTAAGCATTGCATTAGCTTCCTAGAGGTCCAAGGAAGCTAACCTGATCATTGCAGCATCTTGAAACAAACTCAAACTCAAAACACGAATTCCATTTTCAAGGTAAGTTTTATGACTTTTTAACTCTTCATATAGGCATCATTAGCTTTCCATTTTCAAAGATAAAATGTAGACATCATAGCTCTGAAACTGACCATGTCCTTAGAATTCATTTATGTTTCCCGAGTAGTGAGAATTTTAGAGTTGAAATTTTTGAAAAAGTTAGATCAAATATGGTACCATTTAAAATTCATGCTCATCTTTGATCTACTGTTTTAGTTATTTACATATTTGGAATCATGGTGAAATTTCTAACAAGTTTGATGTTTATAATTTCTGAAATGATTGAGAAAAGAGAAAGTTACAAAGCTCTGGTTATGGCGCGAGGTTGAAGATGAAGTACAACCATGGACATGTTTTATTTTAAGTTTATTAATTATTATATTACTAATGGATGAAACAGCCACCCCCGTGGCAGGAGGAACGTGCGTAAGGCATTTATGCTAAGGGTCTTGGGTTCGAGCCCCAGTGACACCTTTTGTTTTTTTCCCCACATTTTCCTTGTTTCACTTTGCAGCGCATGGGCTTTTCAGCAATTGGGCCTTTCCTTCTTACTTTCTCTCACACCCCTGTATGTTAAACCATAAGCATCCCATTTTATTTTATTTTTTATTTTCTGACTTGTACAAAAACCATTTTTGGGCCTAAAACCAAACTGTTTTGTTTAATTACCTCCTAAACCATTTTCAAACCCCCTGACTTAATTTTTAATATTTTTATTTTATTTTACTTTTCTTTCTTATTTAATATTATTATTATTATTATTATTATTATTATTATTTTAATAAAAAAATATCAAATTTTTTTTATTAAATATTTAGGCTAATTATCTTTTATTTCTATTTTTTTAAAATTTTATTTTCTTAAACATAAAAAACCCTAAAAATTATTTTCTTAATTAACTTAATTCCTTTAAAGTTTAGTTTTATTAAATCAACTTAGATTAATTATTTATTTTCTTTCTTTTTATTAGTTTAATTAGGTTAATCATAAAACCTCTTCTATCAAAAAACTCATAAAACATTTTCAATTACATTATCTTTATATTCTTGTACATTTTATTATTTTGCATTATTAAATTTGGTTGTAATAGTAATTAGGTTTTAATTTCTTTCACCCTCATTTGTAAATTTGTATCCCCATCCCCAAAAGTATTGTAATAGCGTAGGATATTTACTTTTCGCAATTTATCGCTTTCCGTATTATTGTTAGTAATTATGGTTTATATGGCAACACTTAAAATCAAACAAGTAGACAATCCTAATTCAAGACAAATTAAATGAAAACATTACACTTTACACACATGCACCTCTAGGGTAACCCACACTTATTGCCTCGGATAAAACAGTCATATCCCTCGAATGTGGGATACTTTAGCAATGACCCTCGAATACAAGATCGTAGTCCCTCGATGATCTTTCAATATTGCCTTTGGTAAACGATATTAGTCCCTTACAATAAATTGTTGAGGTATCCTACATTGTTGCCTTCTATGACTGTATGACGACCCACGCTTGTCCCTTCACATCCAATGATAAAGTTGCTTACCAACTAATGGTGGGATAACACTATCTAAAGGAGGAGGAAAAGAATAAAGATTTTTTGAGTAGGTAGAACGTTCGTAGTTGCTTGCTCACAAACATTTCAAAACATATTTCAAACACACCAACACTTTCAAATGAAATATTTTCAAAAGTAAACACTTTGTATACATTCTTATAGAGACAAGAGTGATTACAAAGTTTGCCTAAACAAAGGAACTTTCAAAAAATACTTTCAAACCATCACAAACACATTTCAAATAAAGCATTTCAAAGTGAGCTAGAAACTAAGAGCCCGTATATAGCTATAGATGAAAAGGGTGATAACACCTTCCCTTTTCATAACCTACCCCCCGAACTCAAGAAAATTCTCAAAAGGTCTTTCCTGTTCTTTTCACCCTTTCCTTTATTTGATAAAAGAAAAGTCATTGGCGACTCTTGATATCCGCAAAAATTGCGATAAAACACAAAACACCAAGTCAGTTCTCCCACCGTATTACACAACCCATTGGGGATACGATGTTACCGCCAAGAAACCTGCATTGAACTGTTTCATTACCTCAGCCTTGATCTTTTCATACATATCAGGATGCATGTGGTGAACCTTTTGTTTGGTCGGAGAATAACCCTCTTTTGTTGGTAGATGATGAACCACGATATCAATATCGAGCCCTGGCATGACCAAGAAAAGACCTCAACATAGTCATGGAACATCTGAACCAATATGCTCTTGTAACTGTCTTCTAGGTTGGCGCCAATATTGACTTCTTTCTTATCTGCCTCAATACCCAAATTTATCACTTAAACCGGTTCTTCATGCAGTTGGATAGCATTTTCCTCTTATATCAGGAGTCTGGAGAGTTCTCCAGGCATCTCATAATCTTCTTCACTTTTGTTTTCGGCTTGATAGATTGGATTTTCAAAGTCATAAACGGTAATAGCATAATTATTGTCAATGAGATCTAGAGTGAATGTGGATCTGCAAATGTGTGTATGTATGTAAGATGGCTATTTGAAAATGCAGTAAAGTAAAAGAAAGACAAGGAGCACAAAATTTGAATGCAAAATATTCCAATGTTTTCATTAAATGAGCATATGATATATGAAATAATAACCATTAACAAATGGACCATTATGCCCTGGGCAAGGCACATGGTTTAAAGTCATTGTTTTTTTAAAAGAGATTTCAAAAAAAATTCTTAAAGAAATAAAAACAGGAAATATCAATTACTCCTGGATGAAGGATATTGAGATGAAGTCTTTGGCCTTCTAGTTATTAAGTCCACCGTCAGTATTTGGGAATATCTAGTCGTCCAAGTCACCATCACTATCAATGTCTTCCAGAGCATTGACTTCTTTGTTGCTAATACAGAGAGGCGGCCCTCCAGCACGATTACGTCGAACCTCTTTCTGAGCCTTTAAAGTGAAACCCAACCCAAATTTGTTGGATTTGAAGGGGACATCAGGGAGTTATCCCCAAATAGTGCAACCTCTATCTTCTACCACAGCCTGAGCATCTTTTAGAGAGGCCATTCTAGGTGAATCCTTGGTAATCTTAGGAGTAGCAGGAGTAGCTTTAGAAACAACAATTGTTGGAGGGATTACCTCAAATGTCTGAAAAGGAGTTTCAATGAATTCTCCATCCATTTCAACATATTTGAAAGAATTTAAATGACTGACCATATATTCTTCCTCTTAACAGACTATGTCAATCTTCCCTTTTACTGGGTACTTCAGCTTTTGATGTAATATAGAGGTAACCGCACCTGCCCCAAGAATCCATGGGCGTTAGAGCAAGCAAGAATAGGCCAGGAAGATATCCATTACATAAAAATTTGAATTGAAGACTTGAGATCCCACCTTGATCGACATATCAACCTCTCTGTGGACCATTCTTTTTGAACCATCTAAGGCTCCTAGCACAATATCGCTGGATTTCAACACCAGCCCATCACATTCCAGCCTATCCAAAGCACCTTTAGGTAAAACATGGAGGGAGGACCCAGTGTATACTAACACATGTTCCAAGTTGATGTCTTTGCATTTAATAGATATGTGCATAAATTTTTTGTGATTCTTCCCCACTAGATTTAAATTTGCATCAGAAAATCCCAAACCATTATCAGCAATTAGGCTTGCCACACAATTCTCAAATTGATCAGCAGTGGTCTCTTGTGGTACATGGGCATTCTTCATAAATTTCAGAAAGCTTGGGCATGTGCTTCGGAGCATAACATCAAGGACATCATGGATATCTTTGAGGGTGTCTGCCCCAGTTGCTCAACTATTTTGTAGTCACTTTTTCGGATGATCTTTAGAATTTCTTCCATCTCTTGTCTAGATGGGTCTTTAATTGTAAATCTTTGGATGGTGCCTCCGTCAGGGCAGGATCAATAACTTTATATTTACCTCAGGCGTTAGCATTTGGCCCAACAGTAGGAATACGAATAGGTGTTGTTGTAGATGTTGGAGGAGAGATCTTCGGAGAGAAGATCCTTCATGTCCTAGTGACCTTACTAGTTTCGGCAATGTTTGTAATTTCAAGCTCTTCAGTTTTAGTAATCCATGGCTCTTGCTTGACACCATGATAATAAACTTCTACCCCATAGTTCCAGAGCACAACTTTTCCAGAGATATAGGGGACTGGCCCCGGTGTAGTGATGATCAAGTGAGCCACTCTTGGCTCAGTCAGAATCCTTATAGGGCCTTTATAGGTGATCCTAATAGGAGCATTTAAAATGGTGATTATGGAAACATCTTGAGGTATAATTTCAAGTAAACTCTTCATGGACAGAGTTTTCTCAAACATAATTTTATGGCTATCAATCAGGCGTTGAATACCTTTCTTCAGCCACATACAACCATTGGTTTGGGAAGCACAATGGTAACAATTTTCAAGGCAGTCATGAAATAAACCGGCTTAGCAGATTCTTCTTAACAGTCAATATGGGAGTAGTCAAATCACCGATGGTGGAGACATAGGAAACATCATCAACAACATTAACACCTTTACCATGATTGGGCATGAGTGCGGTAATCACATTTGGAGTTTGTGGAGGGTCAAACTCAATCACTTTGTTGTCAATTAAATCTTGGATTTTGCTTTTTAGGGCCCAACATTCATTGACGTCATGCCTAAAACTATTGGAATAATATGCACACCTTGCATTTGGGTTATACTTCGGAGATGATGTATTTAGATTTTGAGGAGGATCCCGCAATGTTACCAAATATGCCTTCAACAGATGTTGTGAAGCTTGAGACAATGGCATATTGATCCTAGTGAACTGCCTCCTCGAGGCATCTGGCCATTGTTGATTGTTTTTTTCGTTGTGGTCGTTGAACTGGGTTGGGTTAGAAATCAATACTACTCTTACTGAGTGATGACGATCATTCTTGATACGAATTCTTTGTCCATAAATAACATTATTTTCTTTCTTACCAACAAATGGTTTCTCTACAACAGTAGAGGTTGAGGCCATTGGGATCTTCCCACTTTTGATTCCACTTTCAACTCGCTCACCAATCAAAATTAGCATAGTGAACCCTGACGAAGAACTCCCAATCAACAAATTGAAGAATGGACCAGTCAAGGTGCCCATGAACATGTCCACCAATTCTCGATCAGTCAACGGAGGTTTCACCCTTCCATCCAGGTCCCTCCATTTTTTAGCATACTCCTTAAAGCCTTCGCTTGAGCCCATAGTCATATTTTGTAATTGCACGCGAGTTGGTGCAATATCAACATTGTATTAGTATTGTCTATAGAAGGCAGTAGCCAGATCCTCCCATGTGTGGATATTAGTCCCCTCTAGTTCATAGAACCATTCCAACTGTGTTCCAGATAAGCTCTCTTGGAATAAATAAACTCATAACTTCCTATCGGTCGTGTGTGGTTGAATCTTGCAGATATAAACCTCAGATGCATTTTGGGACAAGAGACCTCATCGTATTTGGAAAAGACAGGAACCTTGAACTCGTGGGGAATGACCACCCCATGGACCAAACCTAAATATCCAAAGTCCAAACCAGGCACTGTTTGGATCTCTGCATCCTTAAGTCGATCTTCTAGCTATTTTTATTTGTCCTCCACCGGTGGGTACTACTCATTAGATTAGTCTTTATCCTCAAAAATCTGGTTATTTCCATCCCTAGCCCTGGTGCTTCTAACTTCCTCTTATTAATTGTCTTCTTCCTCATAATAAGCCTCCTCTATTTGAGCCATTTGGGCGGGCCCCTTGAACCTTCTTCCCATGTTTAGGATAACAGCCCATTTCTTGTTCTTCTTTTTGGTGGCCAAGAGCGTCATCATTTCTTGCTGACCTTTATCTAAGTTGAGGAGAGTCTCTTGGAATTGTGCCTGTTGAGTCTGCAGATCTATGATGGTTTACTCTAGAGCCATCTTATACTTAAATAAACGGTAAAAATATGAGGAAACCTGTATCGAAAAACTTGCTTATGATATGATGCATGCTATGTGGATGCAATGTTTTCAAGGACCTGAAGAGATTTAAACTTTCTAGCCAAAAAGGAAACAAGATCTACAATTGTATTAATAAGTTCAAAAGTTTCAATTTCCCTTTGGGCTTACAATAGAAAAGGTCTCAATGAGACAACAAAATTAACTTCTAAAACAAAAGACTTAAGTCTCCCACTGACACTTCCTCTTTGGTGTAATTTATGCATTCAGGCTTCACTTTTCGTGAAGTTGCCTTGTGAGCTCCAACACTTTCTTCTCGCTTGCATAGAATCGAGCTTCGAAGGTGTCTCATTCCCCCCTTGAGTTTAATCCACAATCTCTGCAATTCCTCAAAGTCGGTAGGCATTTCGGGGTGGAGAATGGTATAAGGAATATCTCCCTCAGTAATAGGCTCCACAACTATTGGTAGGATATCAAGATATGCCATCATGAGATTTGAGCACGAGCTCGCACCCATTTGAGATAAGGCTCCCAAGGATTAGAGTTATTATGCTCCAAAGTCTTGCTATCAACCTTTTTTACCATGCCTCAAGCATGTACAAACCTTCAATGATAACCTTGAACGTCGTTCTCGTAGTCGAATACAATACCTTGTATGAGTGCGTCGTGGGGACCATCTCTTCGAGCATAGCCAAATTGCCATAGAGATAGAGAAGGGTTATAAGTAATACCTCCCCTAATTCCCAAGAATGGAACATTAGGGAACTCCCTATAATCGTTAATGATAGTAATGTCCTCGTGAGATCGAGAGCACCAATGGGTATCCGAATGAGAGAGCAACATCATCCTTTGAGACCACCTCAAGCCTTGCTCATTCTTCAACACTGATCGGGCAAGGTGCAAAATAAACCACCTAGACAACAAAGGTAAGCAACACATGAGAGTGCCTCGCTTCATCATAGTGAGAGTGTGAAGAGAGTGCAAAACATCCCCAAGCAATGTAGGCACAAGGTTACGAGTAAGGAAAATTTTGACAACATTCACATCTATGAGTTGGTCAAGGTTAGGAAAAAGCACCAACCCATAGATTAGAAGAGCCGAGATCTCCTCAAAATCTTGTAAATCCATATCATCCCAAAATAGTCGATCCTTCTCCATCAGGAATCTATCCAAAAAGCCTTTGACTCCACTTCTTGTCTCCCAATTGGCTACAATGTCAGAACTCTTTACATGTAAAGCCTTGGCAATAACTTTAGGTATTGGAGCTTCATCTAAACCGGTGAAGGGTATTTGATCAAGAACATATACTCCTAGTATTTGAGAGAATTCCTCCATTGTGGTAACCAATTGATAATCGGGAAAAGTGAAACAATGATACAGGGTCAAAGAACTGAAAGAGCACCCTCATCATGTCTTCTTCAAAGCTTGGGGTAACCAAATTGAGAAGTCGACCATATCTTTTGGTGAACGGAGAATTTTTAGGAACCCTTAATGCTAACTCTTTGATTTGAGGAGGTACCCTTACGAAGTTAATTCAGATGGTATTTCTACAAGCAGAAGCCATGTCCTACAAAACAGAACAAAGATAAATCCCTAGGTCCTTAAAATGGTTGGTGAAAATGATATGGCATGATGATATGATGTCATGAACAAATAATCACACACAAACAACGAACACAAGGTCTTAGGTTTAGGCTTACATGGAGTTTATAGGTAAATACCCTCTTGAAGTTTAGTTGGTTCAACCTGTCCTAAAATAAGTAATCGGGTTCTATGAGCCTTGATATCACTGATCTTTCTTAATCGGGAATTGTTTTAGCTCAAGCATCTAAACTGTGGCCAAAATATATCTAAAGTACGATTTTAATGAGTGTAGTATCGAGTATTAACCAACTTTAGTATTGCACCAAATCCATCTATCTCACCATTTTCTAATGGCCAAGTTGTTCAACTAAGGTTCTACGGTCAGTTAGTGCTTCATGACACCACACAACGGCCCCGTATTCTCCTTGACTGGACTCAAGGGACACCAGTACTAACAAATGTGTCACACTAACGTAGCCATCGCTTCAACCATGTCGGTATTACACCGCATAGTCCCCACGATCTATTGCTACTTACCTAATATGCCCCAGATCCGGGTATAGGATCTATACAAGAAATAAACCAAAGCATAACCCACAAATGGAAAGCAAACAAGGCAAACAAGTAAAGAAAATAAAGGTGATCTAGCTCTTAAGGTAACCCTACTTTTAGTTTCTATCCCCAGTAGAGTCACCAATTCTATGATACGGTGGGAGAATTGACTTGGGTGTTTTTGCGTTTTACCGCAAATGTTATAGATAGCAAGAGTCACCATCGACTTTTCTTTTATCCAATAAAGGAAAGGGTGAAAAGAACATGAAATAGCTTTTGGGAATTTTCTTGAGTTTGAAGGGTAGGTTATGAAAAGAGAATGTGTTAGCACTCTTTTCATCTGTAGTTATCTACGGGCTCTTAATTGCTTGATCACTTTTAAAATGCTTTGTGTTTGTGTAACTTCCAAAATATTTTGAAAACGCCTTTGTATGGAAAACTTTGCAATAATTCTCATATCATTGAGAATGTATACAAAGTGTTGATTTTGGAAATATTTGCTTGAAAAGGAGTGTTTGGAAAGATGTTTTAAAAATGCCAATGTAAGGCAATTTTATAATTATTCTCGTATCATTGAGAATGTATACAAAATATTTGAGAAGTGTTTTAAAAGTGTGCGGTATGGAAATGGTTTTAGTTTGGGAGCAAGAAATTACGAGCAATCTACCTACTCAAAAAGTCTTTGTTCTTTTCCTCTTCCTTTAGATAATGCTACTTTACCATTAATTAGTAGAGAGCCATATCATTGGATGTGAGGGACAGGCGTGGGTCATCGTACAGTCATAGAAGAAAAATTGTAATATGTTTTAGCAATTGTCGTAAGGGACTAAGATCATTTACCGAAGGCAACATTTAAGGGTCATCGAGGGACTACGATCTTTTAATCGAGGGTCTTTGCTAAAACATCCCACGTTCAAGGGACATGACTGTTTAAATTCGAGGCAACAAGTGTGGATTACCCTAGAGGTGCATGTGTACAAAGTGTTTTGATTTCAAATATATTGTCTTTTAATTAGGGTTTTCTATGGTTTGATTTTAGTCTTGTCATGCAAACCCTAATTACTAGCAATAATAAGGAAAGCGATAAATTGCGGAATTTAAATGTCCTACATTATTACAATGCTTTGAGAATGGGGAATACAATTTTGTGAACAAGGGGAAGAAAGCAATAAACCCTAATTATCTATTACAAACCATTGTATATGAATTATAATAATAATTCACAAAAGTTAAAGATGAAGAAGAAAAGGAATTGTTTTTAGGGTTTTTTTAATAGAAAAAAGGTTTTAGTAATTAACCTAATTAGACTAATTAAATTTAATTATAGAGAAGTTAATTAATATTTAACAAAACCTAAAATATAAGTTAGTTAAAATGAAACCTAAGTCTAAAATAGTTTGTTTAGAAAATAATTTGAATGTTAATACTAATATCAATTTGTAAAAGAAATAATAAAATAAAATAGTTACATTAAAATATTTTCAATTTAATTATCTAAGAAAATATATTTTTATATTTTTGGTTTAAAAATAAATAGATAAATAAAAATAATGAAAATATATAAATAAATAAAAATAAATAGGCTAGGTGTTAAAAAGTAGAATGGGGGTTAAGAATTAACAAACAGGCCCAAAACAGTTTTTTTTAGAAACAAAAATTAAAATAAAAAGGGAAACCGGACCCATGTTTTTAGTAAAAAGGGGGTGAGATTCAGTAAAAAGGGAAAACTGATTTGGTTGTTTTGCGTTTGATCGCAATTGTTGCGGATATCAATAGTCGCCACCGACTTTTCTTTTATCCAATAAGGAAAGGGTGAAAAGAACAGGAAAGACCTTTGAGATTATTTTCTTGAGTTCGGTGGGTAGGTTATGAAAAGGGAAGGTGTTAGCACCCTTTTCATCCGTAGTTATCTACGGGCTCTTAGTTGCTTGCTAGATCACTTGCTTTTGCTTGAAAATGTGCTTGTGATGTGGGTTTTGAAAGTATTTTGAAAATTTCTTTGCAATGGTTCTCGTTTCTATAAGAACGCATACAAAGTGTTGTTTTGAAAATAGTTCAAAGAGGTGTTTATGGAATGTGTTTTTGAAATTAATTTTGAAAAGGTGTCTTTGTAATGGTTCTCCTTTCCATAAGAACGCGTACAAAAAGCTTTGTCTTTTGAAAATGTTTCAAGATGAAAGTGTTGGTGTATAAAATGCTTTTGTTGTGAGCAAGCGAGCAACTAGGAGCATCCTACCTACTCAAAAGGTCTTAATGTTCTTATCCTCCTCCTTTAGATGTTGCTATCTTACCATTGGTTTGGTAAGAAGCCCCATCAATGGATGTGAAGGGACGGGCGTGAGACATTTGTATAGTCATAGAAGGCAACCTATGGGACGTTTTAGAAATGTCGTTTAGGGACTAGATCGTTTACCGAAGACAACATTAAGGGTCATCGAGGGACTACAATCTTTTACCGAGGGTCTTTGCTAAAACACCCATATTCGAGGGACATGACTATTTTTCCAAGGCAACAAGTGAGATTATCCTAGGGTTGCATGTGTATGAATAGTGTGTTTGATTGCATGCATTTTGTTCTTTGAATTTTAAGTTATCTACTTGTTGTTTTTATCTTTCCATACATCCTAACTACTAACATTTATGCAAAAGCAATAAAAAATAAAAAAATAAATCCTACACTATTACAACCATATTGAAATAGTAAGAAAATATAAATACAAAATAAAAATTAAAAGAATAAAAATGAGCTCTTTTGATTCAGGCATAAGCATATTTCGATTCTGGACTTTTTTTTAACCTCTTTCGATTTGGGCCTGGAGTCAGTAGGGTTATGTCCTTCGAATGGGAGCTGGAAGTCAGCAAGGCTCTTTCCTTCGATTGGGAGTTGGAAGTCAGCAAGACCACCTTTCTGATTACTTCCTTCGTTTGAGGCTTGGAGTCAGTGTGAGATGAATTCTACTGGCCACTTCCTTCGTTTGAGGCTTAGAGTCAGTGTGAGATGCCTTCTTTGCCTCAGGCTCCTTGATGACTCCTTCGACTGTTAGCATGTTAGGCCCTCAGGTTGAGATTCGAAATGCTTGAGCATTTAGCCAATCGAAGGGTATAGTGAACCTGTCTTAAATTCTTAAAAATACAACATTCAAGTATAACTACAGGCCAGGAGTTAACACAAAATTATTAGGTCTCAAAGTCCAAAGCCTAACTAGTCAGAGTTAAGGTTTTCAGCATATGGGCAGTTAGAATCGAAGGTTAAAACATGGTTAAGCTCCCTATATGAAATATCTACATTTCTATTTATTGGCATGTGCACATGATACTTAAATAAAATAGATTCAAGTTTAAAAGGGAACTTACCTCTTGAAGTTCTTAAATCGAAAGAAACTGCAAGTCTCTTCCTTGGTGGTGAATGGAAATTCATTGGGGCCTTCCTGAGACTAATCCAGTTACTACTTGGTGCAAGCAGTCACTGAATCGAAGGAGGGTGTGTGAGTGGATCGAAGGTTCTTTCTATAACAAGTAACAAAATGAATCAAAGGGTTACTGTATTATTGTGGGTGAATCGAAGGATTCACTTTTTGTACAAAGAGGGTTGAGTTTTTTTGTGTGTTGAGAATTTTTAAGGAAAAGCTTAGGATGGATATTTGAGAGTTTGGGGAATTTTCATAAGAGTTCTCTTGCAACTCTTCAGGCGCCCCTAACATGTGTGGTGGAGTATCATATTTATAGATGGTATGGGCTGATGTTTTAGGAGGGAAAACAAAAGGTTTAAACAAAAAAGGCATGTTGTGTTTGTAGCTTTCGAGGGACAGTGTTTGTATGCCATTTTGGTGCAAGGAATAAGGCAGTGTTGTAGGATTGCTGTGCAGCAATTCTGGAGTTTTATGGCCAATGTATTAGGCCTGAACTTGGCAGCGCATGGGACTTGGTCAACAAGTACCTTTGGGTATCTCAACCTTTTGTCTTAACCCCCTAGCCCTATCCTTCGACCAGACTCTTCAGCAATCATTTCTTTTTTCAAATCGAAGTGTCCTTCGAATAGCTGACGTGGGTATCCTTTGAAGGAGCCCAAATAAGTGTCTTTCGACCAGGCCCTTCATGGGTTCCTTTGAATGGTCCAAATACATGCTCCTGGGGGGGGGGGGGGTCGACAAAACATGTCATTCGACTGGGACATTTAGACATGTCTGACAATCCCTTCGAATGTGCCACCATGGTACTTCTTTCGCATGAGACAATGACATAGTGTAGAATTTGTGTGTTGCAGCAATCCATTTCCAAGGGAGATATTGCCCACTCAAACTTGCCTGCAAGGAGTCATATGGCTAAACGAAAGGGTGTATGTAGGGGGTCCCTGCTTTGTGACTTTTTGCAATCATGCAATAGATCTTTGCTCAAACGAAGACTTGTAAAAATGGGATCCATATGACCAAATGAAAGGTGTGACCAAAAGCTTGTAGTGAAGAATTCACACACCCCAAACGAAGGATGCATACAGAGGACAAAATGCACAATCGAAGCTTGCAACACAGGGAAGGCCATATGCCCCAGGCGAAGGAGGCCTGCAGGAGGCAGGATGTGTAACTGAAAGAGACCAGAACAGAGGCTTTTGCCTCCTTAACCGAAGGACATCATCAGGAGGCTTTTTGTCTGGAAAATTGAAGCTAGTTGAAGATAAGTGTTGCCCTGTCGAAGCTTGTAACAAGTTGTTTCAAAGGGTGACTTTAGCCTTGTACATGCTAGCATGGTAAGGAATTATGCCTTGTAAATCTTGGCTAACACGCAGGAAAGATACTATATGGCCAAACAAAATATTTTCACTAAGAGAATACAATGTTCAAACGAAGTCCAATGCGCCAACGAAGAAGGAAATCAACTTGCCCAAAAGGAGTCCAGCGCCCAAATGAAGGATGCAACCAAACCTACAACGAAGGAGCCAAAGTGCCCAATCGAAGGATGTGAAATCAAAGAGAACTTGTTTTTCCTTCAAATTTGTCAAAAAGAGCATTTTCATTTGTTTTGCCCTTTTTAGTAATTTCCTCTTTAATCTTGATGCTGAAAAATCCAAATATATTTGTGTAAGCTCGAGTTTTTTGGAGCCCCTTGTGAGAAATGCCTTGAGAAATAAGAGGGCAAATTTTGGGGTACAACAGCTGCCCCTGTTCAATCTTCTTAAACCTGAAGAGTTAGATTGGAGAATCTGTCATTCGTGACTTGAAGGTGGAATATGATTGAACACAAGAGTGCCAAGAAATTTACACTTGATGATGTTGTGGTTGATTGTGTAGGGAATGCGCTTAAAGATTCCATTTAGAGAAATGATGGATAGTTGTTGGAGATTGGCTTATAGATGCCATCCAAAGGTGATTGTGGACTGAAATTAGACTAAGTCTAAGCTTGACTTTGACTGGAAAACAATCAGAATAAACTATTGATTGATTTAAACTGAACTAGAAGAAATCTAGAAAAGAATCTGAATAAATCTTTGGAGAGATTTATCTGAACAAGAGAAAGCGTCTACCAGAGAGGAATTAGGATAAACCATTAATCGATTTAAACTGAACCAGTAGAAGTCTTGAATAATCTTTAACTGGAAAGAATCAGTATAAATCTTTCGAGTGATTTATCTGAACCAGAGAAAGCGTCTATCAGAGAGGAATCAGGATAAACCATTGATCGATTTAAACTGAACCAGCAGAAGTCTTGAATAATCTTTAACTGGAAAGAATCCGTATAAATATTTGGAGAGATTCATCTGAACCAGAGAAAGCATCTATAGGAGAGGAATTAGGATAAACTATTGATCAATTTAAACTGAACCAGTAGAAGTCTTGAATAATATTTAACTGGAAAGAATCAGTATAAATCTTTGGAGTGATTTATCTGAACTAGAGAAAGCGTCTACCATAGGGGAATCAGGATAAACCATTGATCAATTTAAACTGAACCATCAGAAGTCTTGAATAATCTTTAACAGGAAAGAATCAGTATAAATCTTTGGTGCGATTCATCTGAACCAGAGAAAGCGTCTACCTGAGAGGAATCAGGATAAATCATTGATCGATTTAAACTAAACCAACAGAGGTATAAAGGAAGTATTTGTCATGTAGATAGTCACCCAGTCCTGTTTCGGGAATTGATCTACAATTGATTCATTCACAGATAGTTGTCATGTCTTGTTGAAAATTTGTTGATGATGATTTTTTGTTGATGGATCTTTCCTGAAAAGGTAAAGAGTTAGTCGTATGCAATGCCATGATGTATGGAATGCATGGCATAATAATGTTTCTCAAAATAACTGAGATTGATATATGCATTTGTGTTGTCAATGTTATGATGTATGAATGCAATGTATGCACATATTAGATGTTCTGCTGCAGTGCTGTTTAGATTGGGGAAAATAAATCCCTGATTGCTGTTGGGATTGTGGAGTGTAATCCTTCATATTTTGTTGAAATTGAAGTGTTAATAGATTGGTCTCCGTTGTTAGAGAAGTAAACTCTGTTGGGGAAGGGAAACACCGTGTATTGCTTATGGACTTGGTGAAATCCTGTTGGGGAATCCTGAGCAGCTGGGCAATTTTCACTGGAGAATCCTTGATGTGGAAATTAGAAACTTTGCTTTGTCGGGGATATGATAGCACCTGATATAGTTAGGCTGCACACCGGAGATATGCCAGTGATCCTGTAGCATGATGTCTTTGCTTATGATCTTGATGGAGAAATTACCTGTGGCGATTTTATGGAATGGCCTATAAATATTATCTTGTTTCTTAAAACCATTAGTAATTCTCTTTCTATTTTATGTTCCCTTTTTTATACGCTCATTTGTAAACAGTAATTACATTCAGATGCATATGTTCAAAAAATAATCACTGGACATTTTTGCAAACAAAACAGGAAAGTAAAAGAAAAACAGATAGTTTTGCACTTTTAAAGGAATAAGTTTGCATTAACTTGAATAAGTATTTTGTACAAAGAGACGAACATCCTAGTAAGAGAATCTTGTCGTGAAAATGAAAACTAATACAAAGAAAGACAACTATGTGAAATAATCCCATGGGGTTCCCATTCTGCTATAGCCTTTATGTATTTGAGAGTCTCATCCACTTGCTGCTTTGTCCGAAGCTGATTGGTTTAATTAGTACCATTTGAGTTTGGCGATTGATACTGAAGATTGGCTGTAAGGTTATTCAACGGGACATAGTCATACGTTTTAAATCCCTAACTTTTTCCTGGACTGTCCTTTGGGGTATTCAGTCCACCGAGATTTCCTTTTTTGCCCAAGCCGCCTTTTCAGGTTTTCAGCTTGCCGGGTGTACAATTTTTTTTATAAATATTTATCCCCAATTTTTGCCTAGGCCAGTCAACCTAGCGGGTCTTTTTCATGCATAGTATCTTTTAAGTATGTTCGCGTTTATAGGGTGCGGAAGTTCGTCGTCGTCCATAGTGGTTAAGATCATTGCCCCACCAGAAAATACGTTTTTAATCATAAATGGTCCTTCGTATGTAGGAGTCCATTTTCCCCTGGGATCACCTTGTGGCAGTATGATACGCTTGATTACCAATTTACCAACCTGATATACCTAACGTCTTACTTTCTTATTAAAAGCTTTAATCATACGTTTTTGGTACATCTGTCCATGGCAAACAACCGTAAGCCTCTTCTCATCAATCAAGTTCAGCTGGTCAAGTCGAGTTTGAATCCATTCATCTTCACTCAACCCTACATCCCTCATGATTCTCAAAGAAGGTATTTGAACTTCAATTGGTAGGACAACTTCCATGTCGTATACCAAAGAGAAAGGAGTTGCCCCTATTGATGTGTGTGTCGTGGTACGGTAACCGTGGAGAGAAAATGGTAACATCTCATGCCATTCCTTATAGGTCACTGTCATCTTTTGTATGATCTTCTTGATATTTTTATTAACGGCTTCTACAATGCCATTCATCTTCGGCCGGTAAGGAGAAGAGTTATGATGCTGAATCTATAATTACGCGCATAGTCTAGTGATCATAGTATTGTTGAGATTGGTACCATTATCTATAATGATTCTCTCCGGAATACCATACCAACATATAAGATTATGTTTGATGAATCAGGCCACAATGTTTTTGGTAACAAAAGCGAATGAAGCTGCCTCGACCCATTTCTTGAATTAATCAATGGCAACCAAGATAAAGCAGTGACCATTAGAAGCTATAGGCTTGATCTCTCCAATCATGTCAATGCCCCACATTGTGAATGGCCAAGGAGAAGTTAGGACGTTTGGAGGAACTGGAGGCATATGTACTTTATCATCATAGATCTGGCACTTGTGACAAGTCCGTGAATGCTGATAACAGTCTGCTTCCATAGTGGACCAATAATATCCTACCCATAGGATCTTTTTAGCCATCGTATGCCCACTAGAATGGGTGCCAAAGGTACCTTCGTGTAAATCAACCATGATCTTATCTGCCTCACTCTTGTCTATGCACCGAAGCAAAGTAGAGTCGTGGTTGTGCTTATAGAGGATTCCGTTACTGAGGAAGAATTTAGCAGAGAACCTTCTCAGGAACTTCTTATCATTGACTAAAGCTCCCTACAGATATTCTTGAACCTCAAGATATCTCTTAATTTCATGGAACCAAGGCTTGTCCAGCACTTCTTCAGTATTAATCTCATGACAGTAAGCAGGTTCATCCATCCTCTCAATAGTGACCTGAGGTGCCTCATTACCCCACCTGATTTTGAACATGGATGACATAGTGGCTAGCGCGTCTGCTAGTTGATTTTCCTCTCATGGAAAATGCTCAAAGTTAATTTCCTCAAAATAAGGGATGATATTAGGATGCTTCGTGTACCATTCTCGTTTGATCTGACTGATGACTAAGGTTGAGTCTCCAAATACACTCAAGGAACTGATCCCCAAATCTATGGCAGCTTTGAGACCCATAATACACGCTTCATATTCAGCCATATTATTGGTACAGTTGAAACACAGCCTGACAGTGAAGGGAGTGTGACAGCCCTCAGGAGATATGATCACGGCACCTATGCTGTTGCCGAGTGCGTTGGAAGCCCCGTCAAAAACCATGGTCCATCGGGATCTGTGATCGGTGGATCTGGAACTGACTGTTTAACGCTGGTTCGCGAAATGTCGCGGAAGCAAGAGTCGCCACCGTCTTTTATTTTCTCCAAAATGGAAAGGACAAAAGCACAGAAAAATTCCTTAAAGAGATTGCTCTCGGTTCGGGAGGTAGGTTATAGAAAGGGAAGGTGTTAGCACCCTTTCTATCCATGGTTATCCATGGGCTCTTAGATACTTGCTCACTTGTGTTTTCAAAAATGGTTTGTTTGCTTTTCAACTGTGGGTTTTAAAAAAGTTTCTTTGAAAGTTTCAGATCGACTCTTGTGTCAGAGTGTTTGAAAAATTGCTTTGAAAGCTTTTGAAAAGTGTCGGTGTGAAAAGATTTTTTTATTTGTTTTGAAGAGAGCAAGTATCTACGAGAACCTACCTACCCTAAGGAATTCGTCTGTGTAAATGTCCTTTAAAGTAGTGCCATCCCACCATTGAGAGGTAGGTAGCACCACCGTTGGAGGTGTTCGGGTCAATTCGAGGTTCGGGACATGGTGATCACCAGAGCAATGGGAAGACACCTTAGAAGCTACCCTCATGCCAGGTTCCCGGATCATGAGGACTTACTAAAACATCCTCTACTCGACGATCACCTTTCGAGGCAAGGCAACCGTGAGGCGTACCCTAGGGGTGGTGTGTGCGAATTGTGTGTCGTTTTCAGATATTTGTCTTGTCATGTTAACGTGTTCTATGCTTGATTTTATTATGGCCCATACATTCTTTCATGCTTTGTTTAACAATTTAAATATTTGCGGAAAAGTAAATCTAAAGCTATTACAAATGGCGCGGGTCCACATCGCCAAATTAAACCGGACCCGATTTGACAGAAAGTAAATAAAGAAAAAGAAATAAAAGTGCGAAAAGTAAATGTTACAAAGCTTTGGGGGAGGTAAAAAATTATTATAAATGACATAAAATAAATACGCGCAATTAAATAAGAAATTAAGAACGTGACGAGGGCGTTGGACCCCTTTTGCAAAAATTAAATTAATAAGGAATTAAAATTAAAAGAAAAGGTTTTTGGTGTTTTTATGTTTTTTTGTGTATTTAATAAAATAAAAAAATTAATCAAAGCTAAAATAAAATGTTAAACCTAGTTCTAATTATTTTTAAGTTATTAGGAAAATATTAAATTTAAACTAAATTAACCCTAATTTTTTTTACATGCAAATTTAATCAGGAAAATAAATAAGATAAATAATATTATGGTGAAAAAAAGAAAAAAAATTAAAAGGGATAAAAATTGTCAATTAAACCTAATTCTATATTTTTGGATTTTTGTTATGAAAAGAATTTAAGTTAAACCTAATTTAAAACTAAATTTATTATATACAATTTATTACAAGAAAAATGTTAAAATAAAAATATTTATTGCATTTTTTATCTTTTTCTGATTTTTTGGGGTATTTTTATATTTATGAAAAAAATAGTTAATTAATTAAATCAAAGCAATAAAATAAATAAAACAATAATTGAAAAAATAAAATATAAGAAAAAATATAGAGAATGCAAACCAGGGGGGGTTCAGTCCCCAGATGGAGATATATCTTGAGAATGCTGGCCCAATAAGCAGTGGCCTTTTTTGACTTTTTTTGAATCATGTGTGGTGCGTTGACTAAGGTCTGCCATATACTTTGAATCTGAGCCCTTTGGTTGATCTCCCAGGACACGTGGGCAATGATCTTTGAACGTGCATGAAGATCTTCAATGTAAGTACTGCATAGGATTTGTTAGGGAAAAATAAGATTGAAATATGTAAGACCTGGGGCTCGAACCCAGGTCATGTACCTTCATCACCAATCCTAGTTGCCAACTGAGCTAAGCGCATATTCAATTATTATACAAACAAACAAATAATATAAAAAGAAGCAACGCATTAGTGGATTGAAATGCGCGAAAATTCAAATCAACGAATCATGTGTTGACAACACATCATCTTCTTCACCATCCCTGTAAGACAAAGAACAAACGCAACGGTTTTTGGACGTTCTTTTAGGCATGCTACCAAGAAATAGCGATTAGGCCTATGCAACTCATAAATTAATCGCGACTATGGTAATCTCTTCGTCCAGGTCTGCTGATTGCAATGGTGGTGGCCTGGAGTCCTAATTTTTCCTTGGGTGAAAAACCCCAAATCAAAACTCTGAAAACCCTAAAAGCCAAGCATGGTGAAATCTCATATATAGCGTAATAATCAAATTAAAGGCATTGGTTAGCTTCAAAACATCATAATGAACATGAATTCATAAATAAAAAATGCAAAAGATGCGTGGATTATGATGCACGATTCTGCAATTTTTCTGAAACAGTTTGAGTCCTAGGTACCGATTCTTGGCGTTTGAGTGGAAGTTTGTGATTGGAATATGATCAAGGAACCTTGAGGAAGCTATTGGAAAAGTTTGTGTGCCTTGAATCGCCCTCTACCAATGATTTCAGAATTGAGTTTTATGGAGAATTTTTCAAGTTTCTAGAGAGCTTTTCTGCGCAGCTTTTAGTGTGTGGGCATTAGGGTTAAGATCAAGCATATGTAGTGAAGCTATTAGGTCAACAAAACTCAATAAAATCCAATGCCATAATGGTTTTGCATATTTGATTTCTTAAGGATCTTTTCATATCTTTTTCAAGTGTTCTTGTGCCAATTAGCATCCAATCAATCCAATTCTTTCCTAATTAGCATGTGCACGAAATCTTGATGGCAAAATATGTATAAAAAGATTTGTTAAGGCAAGTTAGATATTTTTCATGTATTTAATTGATTTAATTGAATTAATAAAAATAAAAATTCAAATAAATAAATAAAAAATGAGAAAATACTTCCCTTTGGGCCAGGTGGTCGTGCATATGCTTGGAATGATGAATCATGGAAGAAAAATGGGCCCATTAGCATTTTTAGGTCATTTGGATCAAAGTTGACTTTTCAAAATATCCAAAAATTTCCCAACTTCCACAAGGCATAACTTGCTCAATTTTTAATCTTTTCTCATGTTCTTGGACATTTTGGAAATATCTTTGAGTCCTCTAACCCATGCCTTTGGTCCCATGTCATTTTGATTTACCAATCTCAAGTTATGGCCTTTGACTTAAAGTCCCTTTTTGTTGACTTTTGAAAATGACCTATAATGTTGAAATTGATAACTTTTTGTGAGAGCATTTCTTGGACTTGAAGTATGAAGATTAGTTGTAGGAAATGTCTTTCTCTTCAAAATGAGCTTTGGATGGAATTTTTCTGATAATCCATGTGAAAGTTATGCCCTGGTCAATTTCAGTTGACTTTTTCAACTGTCCAAATATAGTAACTTTTGCATCTTGATGATTTTCTGAGCCAAATTTTGAGAATCATGATCAAGCTTTGATCAAATGATGTTTGTGGCTTCAAAATGATATGTTGACCAAAAATTTGAACTTTTGACTGTCAAATGACCATTTTGCCCCTACAGTTGACTGTAGTGCAATTTAGGGTTTTGACTGTGCAATTTTGAGCTGAATGCCTTGAAACTTGATATGAGGATGCTTGACCATATTTGTAGGCATATGAGACTTGATTGGGCCTTTGAAAACTTCCTTTCTTGATCAGACTCAAAAACCCTAGTTTTGACTGTATAGGAGATAGTTGGACAGTGCAACCCTTGGGGAATTTTGTGACTTGGCTTGGCAATTTCTTGAAGAATATGGGAGGGCAAATTTTGGGGTGCAACAGCTGCCCCTGTTCAATCTTCTTAGACCTGAGGATGCAGATTGGCGGACGTGCCTTTCGTAATCCGAGGGTAGAAGATGATTGAACACTAACGTGCCCAGAAATTTGCGCTCACATAGTAGCAGTGATGGTGGAATGGGCTTATAGATGCCATTTAGAGGTTGCTGGATAGGATGATGGGCTTATAGATGCCATCTGGACGTTGATCGCGTAGGAGATTCCTTGGCGAGAACCTGCATACCTGCAAAAGAAAAAATGAGTACCTGACACGCTGCAGGAGCTGATTTTAGATGCTTGGTATAGATATGTCCTGACTGGTTACAGGAGCTGAGTCTGGAGCTTTCAAAAGATGATGAATGAACCAGGGATGGTTACTGCCTTAGCATGAATGGTACGAGAACCTTGGGTGACTTTAACCTCAACAACGCTCGTTGAGAGAAATCTTAGCGGGAATTACCATCTTTGCAGTATCGGGAAGAGAACCATAGGCCATTATAATCTGAAAGGGAATCACCTCACTCGCCGTCGGAGAGGGAATCATAGGAAAAGGAATTGTCACCTCACTCACCGCCGGAGAGGGTACCATAGGAGACTATCACCTCACACTCACCGTCAGAGAGGGAACATCTGAAAAAGGGATTACCACCTCACTCGCCGTCGGAGAGGGGACCATAGGAGAATATCACCTCACACTCACCGTCGGAGAGGGAAACATCTGAAAAAGGAATTACCACCTCACTCACCGTTGGAGAGGGGACCATAAGAGACTATCACCTCACACTCACCGTCGGAGAGGGAAACATCTGAAGAAGGAATTACCACCTCACTCACCGTTGGAGAGGGGACCATAAGAGACTATCACCTCACACTCACCGTCGGAGAGGGAAACATCTGAAAAAGGAATTACCAACTCACTCACCGTTGGAGAGGGGACCATAAGAGACTGTCACCTCACACTCACCGTCGGAGAGGGAAACATCTGAAGAAGGAATTACCACCTCACTCACCGTTGGAGAGGGGACCATAAGAGACTATCACCTCACACTCACCGTCGGAGAGGGAAACATCTGAAGAAGGAATTACCACCTCACTCACCGTTGGAGAGGGGACCATAAGAGACTATCACCTCACGCTCACCGTCGGAGAGGGAAACATCTGAAAAAGGACTTACCACCTCACTCGCCGTTGGAGAGGGAACCATAGGAGACTATCACCTCACACTCACCGTCGGAGAGGTAAACATCTGAAAAAGGACTTACCACCTCACTCGCCGTTGGAGAGGGGACCATAACTTCTGCTGAGTCTTTATCAGAAAAATCTGTTGGGAGTCGATTTAGCTGGACTAGAGAAGGCTTTGAAATATGTTTGAGCGTTTTAACTGCGTCTTTCCTGTAAGGTAAAGGTCAGTCATATGCAATGCATGATATGGATCAAACAATGATGTTCTCAACATAAATGAGATTTGTATGATATGATGCGTCTATGCATGCTATAATGATGTATGTGATATTTTACGAATGTTTTTGTCTAGGAAAGTGAATCCTTGACGGGTGCCGGGAAGTCGTATCCTGGGCTGTGTTGAAGAATAGATTTTTGCTTCCGCTGGGGAGGATAGCTGCAAGAATACCGGTAGGAGAAGATGACTCCGTTGCGGAATAAACTTGGCGAATGTAAGATTCTGCAGGGAGAAAAGATACTCTAGCGACCTTGCTGGGAAGCGAAACTCTGTGGGGATAGAGATGTTTTGCTGAATTGTTGATAACTTGCTGAGGATATCCTTGTTGTGCTGGAAGTGTTGATGAACTTCGCTGGGGTAAGAAGACTTCGTCGACGACACTCTTTCCGTGGCTTTTGGCTGAGGATAACCCAGTTATATACTATTAAGGAAATAACTCTTTAAATAAAGTCGGGCGACGCGTTCGTGCTCTGCGAGGGGATAAGCTTCCAGAATCTACTGGGGATAAGTTTACTGCTTGGGGATACGGACTCCATCTTTCCTGGATTAGACTCTTCTGGGGAGTTTTGATATGCTGGGGAAAGTGATTCCTTTGAACGTTGGTATACCGCCGGGGAACAATCTTTAGACCAAGACTGCCGGGGATGCTTGTTTAAGGATATATGTATTGCTGCTGGGGAAGTATTGAGATTTACGGGAGGATACTCAATTTCCTTGATATTTGATAATTTTGCTTGGAGAGAAATGTACTGTTTTGCTTGAACCACTCTCTGGGGAATTAATATGTATTGGCCGTGTTCTTTAGCTGAACCTACCTTGGTACCTTGGAGGATAGAACAATTAGACTGCTCAGACAACTCTTTATTGCCCCTGTTTCTAGTGTCACCTGTAATTAATTCCTTTGTTTCGTATGCAAATATTTATGAGCTAGCAAATTATTGTCAATGCATATATCACAAATTGAACCTTGGACGTTCTTCGCAAAACAAAACAGAAAAAGAAAAACACTTGGCACGTTTAACTGAAAATATATTTGTATTGATTTTGAATGGCCTGAAAATAGGCGTTTTGTATACAAGAGGCTGACGTCCTAGTAAGAGGTACGCCGCTGAACAAAAGAGTTTATACAATGTTTTGTACAAGAGAAAATAAAACAGCTGTGTGAAATATGAATGATCCCACTGGGTTTCAATTCTGCTATCGCCTTTATAGCTCCGAGCGTCTCATCACTTGATGACCTTGGTTGAAGGTGAAGCTGACTGATCGATGTCGTCTGGACTTGATGTAGATACCGGATTCTGGATGCAAAGTGATCCAATGAGACATAGTATTACGCTTTATCCCTAATTTTGCCTGGACCGCCCTTTCGGGTTTTCAGTCCACCGGGATACCCATTTTTGCCCAAGCCTCCTTTTCAGGTTTTCGACTTGCCGGGTGTACAGATTTTTTCATTTTCATCCCTTCATTTTGCCCGAACCCTTTTGGTTCGACGGGAAGCCCTAATTTTTGCCTAGGCATGTCAGCCTAGCGGGTCTATTTTCATGCGTAGTATTTTTTAACTATGTCTGCATTGGCGGGGTGAGGAAGGTCGTCACCATCCATGTTGGTCAATATCATTGCTCCTCCTGAGAACACATGTTTAACCACAAATGGCCCTTCGTATGTAGGGGTCCATTTGCCCCTTGGATCACTCTGAGGAAGGATGATTCTCTTGATTACCAGATCCCCAACTTGATATTCCTGTGGTCTGACCTTTTTGTTAAATGCCCTGATCATCCGTTTCTGATACGTCTGACCATGACAGATAGCAGCAAGTCTCTTTTCGTCAATGAGGTTGAGTTGATCAAGTCGTGTCTGGATCCAATCATCTTCGTTCAGATTAGCATCCTTCATTATCCGGAGAGAGGGTATTTGCACTTCGATTGGCAAGACTGCCTCCATGCCATAAACCAGAGAGAAAGGAGTTGCCCCGGTTGACGTCCTAGCTGAGGTTCGGTACCCGTGTAGAGCGAACGGTAACATCTCGTGCCAATCTTTATAAGTTACTGTCATTTTTTGCACGATTTTCTTGATGTTCTTATTCGCTGCTTCTACAGCCCCATTCATCTTCGGTCTGTAAGGAGAAGAATTGTGGTGTTGTACCTTGAATTGTTCGCAGAGCTCAGCGATCATCTTATTGTTTAGATTGGTACCGTTGTCTGTAATAATCCTTTCTGGGACGCCGTACCGACAGATCAGGTTGTGCCGAATGAACCATGCCACAACAGTCTTGGTTACCGTAGCATAGGAGGCTGCCTCGACCCACTTTGTGAAATAATCAATCGCCACTAGGATGAAGCGATGTCCATTGGATGCCGTAGGTTTTATCTCACCAATCATGTCTATGCCCCACATTGCAAACGGCCAAGGCGCAGTCATTATATTCAGGGGAACCGGGGGAACATGCACCTTATCTGCATAGATCTAGCACTTGTGGCATGTCCTGGAGTGTTGGTAGCAGTCAGCTTCCATGGTGGACCAGTAATATCCTGCCCGTAGGATCTTCTTTGCCATTGTATGTCCACTGGAATGCGTACCAAAGGTCCCTTCATGTAGCTCTTCCATGATTCTTTCCGCTTCAGTCTTATCCACACAACGCAGTAAGGTTGAATCATGGTTTCGCTTGTACAAGATGTCGTTGCTAAGGAAGAACTTTGCTGCAAACCTTCTCAGGAATTTCTTATCGTTGATAGATGCACCCTCAGGGTATTCCTGAGTTTCCAGATATCTCTTCACTTCATGGTACCAAGGCTTCTCAGTCACCAATTCAGTTTCGAGATCACAACAGTATGCCGGTTCGTCCAGTTTCCAGATGATGATCCGGGGAGCCTCATTATCCCATTTGACCTTGAACATTGAAGACATTGTAGCTAACGCGTCCGCTAACTGATTCTCTTCTCTTGGAAAGTGCTCAAAGGTTATCTCTGTGAAGTGGGGGATCAGGGTCAACACACATTCTCTGTAAGGAATCAGGTTTGGATGTTTCGTATCCCACTCTCCTTTGATCTGATTGATCACAAGAGCGGAATCTCCGAAAACACTTAGAAATTTGATCCTTAGGTCGATCGCAGCTTGAAGACCCATGATACACGCCTCATACTCCGCCATGTTGTTGGTACAGTTGAAACACAGCCGGGCAGTGAGTGGAGTATGAGTACCTTGGGGTGATATGATGATGGCGCCGATACCATTACCCAAAGCATTGGAGGCTCCGTCAAAGTGCATAGACCATCGGGATCCTGGTTCAGGTCCTTCATCCGGTCCAGGTACTTCACAGTCAATTACTATCATGATGCTTTCATCCGGAAATTCGAAGTTCATGGACTGATAGTCATCTACAGCTTGATGTGCTAAGTGGTCTGCCAATACACTTCCCTTGATGGCTTTCTGGGTTGTGTACTGAATGTCGTATTCCGTCAAGATCATTTGCCATCTTGCAATTCTCCCAGACAGAGCAGGCTTTTCGAATATGTACTTTATAGGATCCATTTTTGAGATCAACAAAGTAGTGTGAGTCAGCATATACTGTCTCAGCCGGCGAGCAGCCCATACCAAAGCGCAGCAAGTTTTCTCAAGCAGTGAGTATCGGGTCTCACAGTCGGTAAACTTTTTGCTAAGGTAATAAATAGCATGCTCTTTTCGGCCAGACTCGTCATGCTGCCCCAGCACACACCCCATTGAGCTGTCAAGCACTGTCAGGTATAGTATCAGAGGTCTCCCTTCAACCGGTGGCATAAGGATAGGTGGTTCTTGGAGATACTCTTTGATTCTGTCGAAGGCAGCCTGACATTCATCGTTCCAACGTACTACCTGATCTTTCTTCAGCAGCTTGAAGATTGGCTCACAGGTAGCAGTCAGATGAGAGATGAATCGAGCAATGTAATTCAGGCGTCCTAAAAAGCCTCTGACTTCCTTCTCTGTCTTGGGAACTGGCATCTCTTGAATAGCTTTGACCTTAGCAGGGTCCACTTGAATACCTTTATCACTGACCACGAAGCCTAGCAATTTCCCGGATCTTACCCCGAAGGTGCACTTGTTCGGGTTCAATCTCAGCTTATACAGTTTCAACCGGTCAAACAACTTCTGCAGATGATCTAGGTGCTCTTCCTCAGTCTGGGACCTAGCGATCATGTCGTCCACATACACCTCTATCTCGTGATGGATCATGTCATGAAATAAGGCCACCATAGCACGTTGGTAGGTTGCCCCAGCGTTCTTTAATCCGAATGGCATGACCTTGTAACAGAAGGTACCCCACTGAGTAACAAATGTAGTCTTTTCCATGTCTTCAGGTGCCATCTTGATCTGATTGTAACCTGAAAAGCCATCCATGAAAGAGAATACCTTGTGCTGAGCCGTATTATCAACAAGGACATCAATGTGAGGTAAGGGGAAGTCGTCTTTGGGGCTGGCCCTGTTCAGATCCCTGTAGTCAACACACATTCTGACCTTACCTTCCTTCTTAGGTACCGGCACCACATTAGCAACCCACTGAGGGTAAGAAGTCACTGCAAGGAACCCGGCATCAAACTGTTTCATAACCTCGGCCTTAATCTTCTCGGACATCTCTGGACGCATCCGACGGACCTTTTGCTTAACTGGAGGGCAGTCTTCCTTAGTTGGCAAGTGATGGACCACAATATCGGTATCCAACCCGGGCATGTCTTCGTAGGACCAGGCAAAGATCTCCATATAGTCATGTAACATCTTGGTTAACCGTTGCTTCACGCTGAGCTCTAGGTTGGCACCAATCTTTACCTCTTTTCTGTCTGCCTCAGTACCCAGGTTTATGGTTTCCACTGGCTCTTCATGGGGTTGAATTGCCCTCTCTTCCTGAAGTAACAGTCTTGCAAGCTCGCCAGGCACTTCGCAATCATCTTCACCTTCGTCTTCGGCTAAGTTGATCGTATTTTCGAAGTCATAATTGGCAGTAGCAGAGTTGTTATCAGTAAGATCCAGAGTGGATTGAAACCTATATGAGTGAGTGTGTGTGTAAATACAGCTGTTTTGAAAATTATGTAAAGGAAAAGAAAGACAGAAAAGGAACACAATATTTGCAATGCGAAAAATACGTCCAAGATTTTCATTTATGATATATGAAATGACAGTTTGTATGCCCTCACAAATAGAACCACGGTGCCTCGGGTAAGACACCGGGCCATAGAGTTTATCATTGTTTATTACAAAATAACAAAACAAAGAAATTTATTACTGCGTCACAAAGGTAACAGGGGTATGATCCTTAGCAATCCAGTTGTTCAATCCGCCTTCAGCCGTTGGATAGATCCAGCTGTTGAATTCAGCTTCGTCCACTTCATGGTCTTTCCCGACAGCGTTCACTCCTGAACTTTTAATAAATACCGGAGGCCTTCCGATCTTTGCTTTCCTCATAGCTCTCTGACCTTCTGTGGTAAAACCCAGCCCAAGTTTATCAGTCTTATGTGTGAAGTCTGGAAGTCTGCCCCAGTCGGCACATTCACCCTTCTGAACTACAGCCCAAGCGTCCTTTAGGGAAGCCATCTTCAAAGGAGCACCTTCTTCTGTTGCTGTTGCTGCAATGGGAAACACTTCCTCGAAATGCTGAAAGGGGGTTTCAATAAACTCCCCATCCATCTCAATGTACCTGAAGGAGTTCAGGTGGCTCACCATATACTCCTCCTCTCCCTGCACGGTGACGATCTTCCCTCTGACGGGGTACTTCAGCTTCTGATGCAAGGTAGAGGTCACTGCCCCAGCCTTATGTATCCAAGGTCGACCCAATAGGCAAGAGTAAGATGGACGGATATCCATCACATAAAAAGTGGAGTCGAACACCTGAGAGCCCACCCGAATCGGAATGTCAACTTCTCCATGGACCATCCTCTTTGAACCATCAAAAGCCCTGACGATGATGTTGCTGGGTTTTAATTCCAGTCCTTCACAATCTAGACGGTCCAAAGCCTTCTTGGGTAGCACATTCAAAGATGACCCAGTATCCACCAACACATGTGCCAAGGTAGTGCCCCTGCATTCAATAGAGACATGCAGAGCATCATTATGGTCTCTCCCCTTTGCGGTCAAGTCAGCATCTGAGAAACCCAAGCCATTATCTGCCGTTAGACTTGCCACGCAATCAGTGAACTGGACTGCAGAGGTTTCATGTGGCACATGGGCCGTCTTGAGGAATGAGATTAGGGCCTTAGCATGGGCCTCGGAGCACAGCAATAAAGAGAGCATGGAGATCTTGGAGGGCGTGTGCCCCAGCTGTTCCACAACATTAAAATCGCTCTTCTTTATGATCTTCAGAATCTCCTCCATCTCTTATGGGGAGGCCTCAGCAGCTATGGGTATGGGTGCCTCCATCTGGGCAGGCTCAACTTCAATTCCCTTGCCCCGAGCATTGGATGACTCGGCAGCAGGAGAAACAATCGGATCAGCAGCAGGAACATGTATACTTGCAGGGGTTATGAGAAGTGGTCTTCGGGAAGCAGGCGGTGCAATGTCAGGCGAGAAGAGCCTGCCACTGCGGGTAACTTTGGCTGGGCCAGTGATGTCACAAATGCTGGCGCCAGCGTTGAACTCTTGCTTAATCCCATTTACATATACGTCTGCCCCATAGTGCCAAGGGACAACTTTATCAGATACATAGGGCAGGGGCCCCGGAACGGTGATAATAACAGGTGCAACGGTCATGATTTGAACGGGCTTCTTCGGGAGAGCCGGGATTGGATTATTGAAAATAGTCACCACAGAAACTTCTTCTACTGGAACCAACCGAACAGCAGACTTCTTGAATAGAATTTCCTTGCTATCCATTAAGCTTTGGATGCCTAACTTTAGCAAGGGACAACCAGATGGGGACACAGCGCAGAACAGGCAACCCTTACTACAACCCGGAAATAAACCAGCCTGCAGTAGGTTCTTCTTGACAATCTTTAGAGGAGTGGCTAGATCATCCACAGAAACAGCATAAACATCTTCATCCACAGCATTTACCCCATGTTGCGGCATAGGGGCAGTAACTACGTTCGGCTTCGCAGGCGTTTCGAACTGTATCTCCTTTGCATCGATAAGGTCTTGTACCTTATTCTTTAACGCCCAACAGTCGTCGGTAGAGTGCCCCGGGCTATCTGAATGGTAAGCACAACGAGCATTCGGGTTGTACTTGGGAGATGTAGTATTGGGGAACTTCGGGGCCTCCCTGACAGTCACTAAGTTAGTGGAGAGCAACTGTGGCAGGATCTGCGATAGGGTCATGCTTAACCGGGTAAACTCTCGCCGGGGTCTTTCAGCCCTTTGAGGATTGTTTGGCCGAGGAGCGGCAGCAGGCTTAGCAATCATCACCGCGCTGACAGATTGGCGGTGCTCAGGTCTCTCTGATTTCCTAGAGCCATACACGGCACTAGATTCCTTCTTGAATGGTTTCTTTTCCGAACTAGATGATGCACCCTTTGCAATCTTTCCAGACTTCAGCCCAGCTTCAATTCTCTCTCCAGTCAGAATCAAATCAGTGAACCCAGCAGAAGAATTCCCAATGAGATGGTTGAAAAATGGCCCAGATAGGGTCCCCAAGAACATGTCCACCAACTCCCGATCAGTCAACGGTGGCTGCACCCTGCCAGCCAGGTCTCTCCACTTCTGAGCGTACTCCTTAAAACCTTCGCTTGCACCTAACGACATACCCTGAAGTTGGGTACGTGTGGGGGCAAGGTCGGCATTATATTGATACTGCTTGTAGAAAGCAGTAGCCAACTCCTCCCAGTTACGAACCTTGGTCCCATCCAGCTGATAGAACCATTCGAGATGAGTCCCTGAAAGACTCTCCTGGAAGAAGTGGATCCATAAATTCTTATCCGCAGAGTACGGCTGAATTTTCCGAACATAGGACCTCAGATGCAGCTTGGGACAAGACGCCCCGTCATATTTGGAGAAGGATGGTGCTTTGAACTTGTGGGGGATGATCACACCAGTCGACAAACCCAGATCTCCGAAGTCCAGCCCAGGTACCTGTTGAACCTCCATAGCCTTCAACCTGTCCTCCAGTTGCTTGTATCTGTCATCAGCAGGAGGGTACTGCTCTTCATCAAAATCTGTCTCGTTGTCGGAGACCACCGGACTAGGAACCTTTACTTCTGCCTGAGAAGGACTCTTGCCAACAGAAGAACCAGCCTCTTCATGTTGCAGAGTATTGCCAAACCTTCGGCCCGAGTTGAACAGAACAGTTCTTTTCTTCTTCTTCTTCTCCTTCTTCAGGAGCATAGCCTTTAGTTCTTCTTGGCCTTTAGCCAGACCCTTGATTAATTCTTGAAATTGCGCATTCTGCGCCTGAAGAGCCTTGATTGATGTCTCAGTTGATGCAGATTCGGGATTCATGATGCTGAAATAAACAGCGAAGAACTGTAAGCAACCTGAAAAGAGGAAAAACCTGCTATGCACATGATGTATGAAATGCGTATGCAATGCATTCAAGGGTTCGAAAGTTCAAATTTGTTGTAGACAAAAAGGAACACACGTTATCATTAAAGAAATCATTGTTTAATACATCAAGGCCTCATGGGCAAAAGTAAAAAAATCAAATCAATCCCAAAATACACTGCGCATCCTCTTTGGAGCTATGTAGGTGTTGAGGTTCCTCTCCTCATGCAACAGGCGGGTGAGCTCCAAGACCTTCTTTTCACTGGCATGCAGACTAGTCTCAAGAGAATTCTGTTCTTCCTTAAGCTGGATCCAGCTCTTCTGCATCTCTTCCCAGGATGTGGGCATATCAGGGTGCTGAATAACGTGGGACACTTCTCCTTCCAAGACAGGCTCTTTGATTACCGGGAGCATATGAGGATAAGGCATTATTAACTTCTGGGAGCGGGCTCGTACCCACTTGAGATAAGGCTCCAATGGGATGGAATTCCTGTGCCCCAGTGTCTTGCTGTCTATCCTACTGGGCATCCTCCAAGCTCTGATAAATCTCTGGCGAAGTCCTTGAGTATCGTTGTCGAAATCAAAAACTATGTCAGGAATTAACATGTCATGAGGACCATCCCTCCGAGCATAACCAAACTGTCTCCAAGCCAGGCATGGGCTATAAGTAATACCTCCTCTGATTCCAAGTAAAGGAACATTAGGGTACTCCCCGCAACGATCAATGATAGTGACATCTCCTCTGGACCTAGGACACCAATGTATATCTGCATGCGTAAGAGTCATCAACCGTTGTGACCATCTCAAACCCCGCTCATTCTTCAAGACTGATTGTGGAAGGTGCGAAATAAACCACCTTCCCAGGAGAGGAGTGCAACACATAAGGACACCTCTTTTTCTCATGGTTCGAGTGTAACATGAGTGAAGGATGTCCCCCAGCAACGTAGGTATAGGATTCCTGGACATAAAGATCTGAACCGCATTGATATCAATAAGCTGATCTGGGTTAGGGAACAACACCAAACCATAAACAAGGAGGGCCACAACCTCTTCAAAAGCTTGCAAATCAAGGGAGTTCCAACATTCATGGGCTTTTTCAAAAAGAAACCTGGCTAAGAACCCTTTGATGCCACTTCTAACTTCCCAATGTCCCTTGAGGTCAGATGACTGTAGGTGCAAGGCTTTAGCAATCTCTTCAAGCTTAGGTTCCTTTTCTGTACCGTTGAAGGGTAGCTGATCAAGGATAGGGATCTTCAGGATCCGGGAGAACTCCTCCAATGTAGGTACCAACTGATAGTCCAAGAAGGTGAAACAGTGATGCAGAGGATCAAAGAATTGGAACAAGACCTTTATCATATCTTCCTCAATGTTGGTGTTGACCAAGCTGATGAGGCTTCCATGCCTTTCACTGAATGAAGAGTTCTCGGGGATCCTGGATATAAGCTCCTTAAGCTGAGGATGGATCCTTACAAGATTGATTTGAATTGTCTTTCTACGAACAGTTTCCATATCCTACAAAACAAGAACAAAGATGAAAATTCGAACCCTTGAAATGGTTAGTCAATGCATATGATGCTGGATGATGTCATGATGCTATGATTAAACACACCACAGATATTTACAAAGACAAACATGTAAGGCACACAAGGCACACAAGACAAGCCCTTAAGGTTTAAGGCCAGCATGGGGTCTGGGTAGTACCCTCTTGAAGTTGGTGGGTTCAACCTGTCCTAATCAAAGTAACCGGGTTCTAAGGTTCCCAATATCACGGGATTGCTTTCATTGTTCATCGTTTCGATTTAGCCACTGAACTGGCGACCGAAATATTCCAGGAAAGCAACCCTCAATTGAGCGTAGTATCGAGTATCAACCAACCTCGGACTGCACCAAAGTCAGTTATCTCACTACCCTAAAGAGGCCAAGATAGTTCAATTAAGGTTCCTAAGGTCTGTTGATGCTTCATGACACCACGCGGAGGCCCCGTACTCTCCTTGACTGAACTCAAGGGTTACCGGTACACACCAAAGTGCCACATCAACGTAGCAGACTGTTTCAACCATGTCGGTATACCCCGCACAGTTCCCTCACAGCCTTGTTGCTACTTTCTAAGAAAGATATCCCCCAGATCCGGGTTAGGATCTATAGAACTCCCAAGCAACCCACAATTTAAAGCATACAAGGAAAACAATTGAAAACACAGTTATGAGCTAACCCTAAGGTACACCTCACTTTAAGTTTATATCCCCAGCAGAGTCGCCAGTTCTGTGATCGGTGGATCTGGAACTGACTGTTTAACGCTGGTTCGCGAAATGTCGCGGAAGCAAGAGTCGCCACCGTCTTTTATTTTCTCCAAAATGGAAAGGACAAAAGCACAGAAAAATTCCTTAAAGATATTGCTCTCGGTTCGGGAGGTAGGTTATAGAAAGGGAAGGTGTTAGCACCCTTTCTATCCATGGTTATCCATGGGCTCTTAGATACTTGCTCACTTGTGTTTTCAAAAATGGTTTGTTTGCTTTTCAACTGTGGGTTTTAAAAAAGTTTCTTTGAAAGTTTCAGATCGACTCTTGTGTCAGAGTGTTTGAAAAATTGCTTTGAAAGCTTTTGAAAAGTGTCGGTGTGAAAAGATTTTTTTATTTGTTTTGAAGAGAGCAAGTATCTACGAGAACCTACCTACCCTAAGGAATTCGTCTGTGTAAATGTCCTTTAAAGTAGTGCCATCCCACCATTGAGAGGTAGGTAGCACCACCGTTGGAGGTGTTCGGGTCAATTCGAGGTTCGGGACATGGTGATCACCAGAGCAATGGGAAGACACCTTAGAAGCTACCCTCATGCCAGGTTCCCGGATCATGAGGACTTACTAAAACATCCTCTACTCGACGATCACCTTTCGAGGCAAGGCAACAGTGAGGCGTACCCTAGGGGTGGTGTGTGCGAATTGTGTGTCGTTTTCAGATATTTGTCTTGTCATGTTAACGTGTTCTACGCTTGATTTTATTATGGCCCATACATTCTTTCATGCTTTGTTTAACAATTTAAATATTTGCGGAAAAGTAAATCTAAAGCTATTACAAATGGCGCGGGTCCACATCGCCAAATTAAACCGGACCCGATTTGACAGAAAGTAAATAAAGAAAAAGAAATAAAAGTGCGAAAAGTAAATGTTACAAAGCTTTGGGGGAGGTACAAAGTTATTATAAATGACATAAAATAAATACGCGCAATTAAATAAGAAATTAAGAACGTGACGAGGGCGTTGGACCCCTTTTGCAAAAATTAAATTAATAAGGAATTAAAATTAAAAGAAAAGGTTTTTGGTGTTTTTATGTTTTTTTGTGTATTTAATAAAATAAAAAAATTAATCAAAGCTAAAATAAAATGTTAAACCTAGTTCTAATTATTTTTAAGTTATTAGGAAAATATTAAATTTAAACTAAATTAACCCTAATTTTTTTTACATGCAAATTTAATCAGGAAAATAAATAAGATAAATAATATTATGGTGAAAAAAAGAAAAAAAATTAAAAGGGATAAAAATTGTCAATTAAACCTAATTCTATATTTTTGGATTTTTGTTATGAAAAGAATTTAAGTTAAACCTAATTTAAAACTAAATTTATTATATACAATTTATTTACAAGAAAAATGTTAAAATAAAAATATTTATTGCATTTTTTATCTTTTTCTGATTTTTTGGGGTATTTTTATATTTATGAAAAAAATAGTTAATTAATTAAATCAAAGCAATAAAATAAATAAAACAATAATTGAAAAAATAAAATATAAGAAAAAATATAGAGAATGCAAACCAGGGGGGGTTCAGTCCCCAGATGGAGATATATCTTGAGAATGCTGGCCCAATAAGCAGTGGCCTTTTTTGACTTTTTTTGAATCATGTGTGGTGCGTTGACTAAGGTCTGCCATATACTTTGAATCTGAGCCCTTTGGTTGATCTCCCAGGACACGTGGGCAATGATCTTTGAACGTGCATGAAGATCTTCAATGTAAGTACTGCATAGGATTTGTTAGGGAAAAATAAGATTGAAATATGTAAGACCTGGGGCTCGAACCCAGGTCATGTACCTTCATCACCAATCCTAGTTGCCAACTGAGCTAAGCGCATATTCAATTATTATACAAACAAACAAATAATATAAAAAGAAGCAACGCATTAGTGGATTGAAACGCGCGAAAATTCAAATCAACGAATCATGTGTTGACAACACATCATCTTCTTCACCATCCCTGTAAGACAAAGAACAAACGCAACGGTTTTTGGACGTTCTTTTAGGCATGCTACCAAGAAATAGCGATTAGGCCTATGCAACTCATAAATTAATCGCGACTATGGTAATCTCTTCGTCCAGGTCTGCTGATTGCAATGGTGGTGGCCTGGAGTCCTAATTTTTCCTTGGGTGAAAAACCCCAAATCAAAACTCTGAAAACCCTAAAAGCCAAGCATGGTGAAATCTCATATATAGCGTAATAATCAAATTAAAGGCATTGGTTAGCTTCAAAACATCATAATGAACATGAATCCATAAATAAAAAATGCAAAAGATGCGTGGATTATGATGCACGATTCTGCAATTTTTCTGAAACAGTTTGAGTCCTAGGTACCGATTCTTGGCGTTTGAGTGGAAGTTTGTGATTGGAATATGATCAAGGAACCTTGAGGAAGCTATTGGAAAAGTTTTTGTGCCTTGAATCGCCCTCTACCAATGATTTCAGAATTGAGTTTTATGGAGAATTTTTCAAGTTTCTAGAGAGCTTTTCTGCGCAGCTTTTAGTGTGTGGGCATTAGGGTTAAGATCAAGCATATGTAGTGAAGCTATTAGGTCAACAAAACTCAATAAAATCCAATGCCATAATGGTTTTGCATATTTGATTTCTTAAGGATCTTTTCATATCTTTTTCAAGTGTTCTTGTGCCAATTAGCATCCAATCAATCCAATTCTTTCCTAATTAGCATGTGCACGAAATCTTGATGGCAAAATATGTATAAAAAGATTTGTTAAGGCAAGTTAGATATTTTTCATGTATTTAATTGATTTAATTGAATTAATATAAATAAAAATTCAAATAAATTAATAAAAAATGAGAAAATACTTCCCTTTGGGCCAGGTGGTCGTGCATATGCTTGGAATGATGAATCATGGAAGAAAAATGGGCCCATTAGCATTTTTAGGTCATTTGGATCAAAGTTGACTTTTCAAAATATCCAAAAATTTTCCAACTTCCACAAGGCATAACTTGCTCAATTTTTAATCTTTTCTCATGTTCTTGGACATTTTGGAAATATCTTTGAGTCCTCTAACCCATGCCTTTGGTCCCATGTCATTTTGATTTACCAATCTCAAGTTATGGCCTTTGACTTAAAGTCCCTTTTTGTTGACTTTTGAAAATGACCTATAATGTTGAAATTGATAACTTTTTGTGAGAGCATTTCTTGGACTTGAAGTATGAAGATGCGTTGTAGGAAATGTCTTTCTCTTCAAAATGAGATTTGGATGGAATTTTTCTGATAATCCATGTGAAAGTTATGCCCTGGTCAATTTCAGTTGACTTTTTCAGCTGTCCAAATATAGTAACTTTTGCATCTTGATGATTTTCTGAGCCAAATTTTGAGAATCATGATCAAGCTTTGATCAAATGATGTTTGTGGCTTCAAAATGATATGTTGACCAAAAATTTGAACTTTTGACTGTCAAATGACCATTTTGCCCCTACAGTTGACTGTAGTGCAATTTAGGGTTTTGACTGTGCAATTTTGAGCTGAATGCCTTGAAACTTGATATGAGGATGCTTGACCATATTTGTAGGCATATGAGACTTGATTGGGCCTTTGAAAACTTCCTTTCTTGATCAGACTCAAAAACCCTAGTTTTGACTGTATAGGAGATAGTTGGACTGTGCAACCCTTGGGGAATTTTGTGACTTGGCTTGGCAATTTCTTGAAGAATATGGGAGGGCAAATTTTGGGGTGCAACAGGATCCTTTTTCAGGTTCGTCATATGGTCTGAGTTCTTCACAATTATTTACCAACATGATGTCTTTATCCGAGAATTTGAAATTCATGGATTGATATTCATCCACAACTTGATGAGCCAGGTGATCAGCTAGCATACTTCCCTTTATTGCTTTCTGGGTAGTGTACTGAATATCGTATTCGGTCCGAACCATCTGCCATCTTGCTATTCTTCCAGAGAGGGCGGGCTTCTCGAATATGTATTTAATTAGATCCATCTTGGATATCAATAAAGTGGTGTTAGTCAGCATATACTATCTTAGTCGGCGAGTAACCCATGCCAGAGAGCAATAAGTTTTCTCGAGCAGTGAATATCTAGTTTCACAATCGGTAAACTTTTTGCTCAGGTAGTATATTGCATGCTCTTTTCGGCCAGACTCGTCATGCTTCCCCAGCACACACCCCATTGAATTTTCCAAAACTGTTAGGTACATGATCAAAGGTCTTCCCTCAACTGGAGGCATCAAAATGGGAGGCTCTTAAAGATACTCTTTAATCCTATCAAAAGCAGCCTGGTAGTCGTCATTCCATTCCACCATTTGATCTTTCTTCAGTAACTTAAAGATTGGTTCACAAGTAGCGGTCAGATGGGAAATAAATCTGGCGATGTAGTTTAGCCGTCCTAAGAATACCCTAACTTCCTTCTCAGTGTGAGGAGCAGGCATTTCTTGTATTGCTTTCAACTTTTCAGGGTCCACTTCAATACCTTTACCACTGACAACGAAGCCTAAGAGCTTACCTGACCTTACTCCAAAAGTGCATTTATTCGGGTTCAACCTTAGTTTGTATTTCCTCAGTCTTTCAAACAGTTTATGTAGGTGGTCGAGGTGTTCCTCTTCAGTTTGAGATCTGGATATCATGTCATCCACATAAACCTCTATCCCGTGATGGATCATATCGTGAAACAAAGCTACCATGGCGTGCTAATAGGTTTACCCAGCGTTCTTCAGTCCAAATGGCATAACTTTGTAACAGAATGTGCCCTACTGTGTGACGAATGTCGTTTTCTCCATGTCCTCAGGTGCCATTTTGATCTAGTTGTATCCGGAGAAACCGTCCATGAAGGAGAATACTTTATGTTGTGCGGTGTTGTCAACTAGAATATCAATGTGGGGAAGCGGGAAGTCATCCTTGGGGCTTGCCCTGTTCAGGTCTCTGTAATCCACACACATACGTACCTTACCGTCCTTCTTAGTCACTGGGACAACATTAGCGATCCATTGTGGATAGGAGGTGACAACTAAGAATCCGGAGTTGAACTGCTTCATGACTTCAGTCTTGATTTTCTATGACATTTCTGGCCGCATGCGACGGACCTTCTATTTCACTGGAGGGCAGTCTTCTTTGTTCGGCAGACGATGGACCACGATATCAGTGTCGAGTCCTGGAATGTCTTTGTATGACCAAGAAAAGACCTTAACATAGTCACGTAGTAACTGAGTTAAGCGCTTCTTGACACCATGCTCTAAGTTGGCACCTATCTTGACTTCTTTCCTGTCCTCTTCAGTACCTAAGTTAACTATTTCAACCAGCTCTTCATGGGGTTGTATGGTCCTTTCTTCCTGTTTTAATAATCTGGAAAGTTCCCTTGGCACCTTGCAATCTTCCTCACCTCCATCCTTGGCTTGGTAGATTGGATTTTCAAAGTCATGATAAGCCATAGCAGAATCGTTACCCATGGGATCCCGAGTGGATGTGGATCTGCATTTTGATATGTGAGCGTGTGTAAGAGCATAGCTATCTTTGATAAAATAAAAGGTAGAAAAAGAAAAATAAAGAGCATAAAATTTGCATGCAAAAACGTCCCATGATTTATTAATGACATATGAAGATGAAGTAACAACCCTCATAGATGGACCATTGTGCCTCCGGTAAGAAACACGATTTTAAAGTCTAAATTTTTTAAATATTACAAGTCCGAAAAATTTAAAAGACAATTACTCTTGAATAAAAGTAATAGGAATAAAATCTTTGGCCTCCCAATTGTTGAGTCCTCCGCCGATGGTTGGAAAAATCCACTCGTCCATGTCACAACTGCCATCACTATCCTCCAATGCATTGACTCCCTGATTGCTGATACGTATAGGTGGTCCCCCAGCGCGAGTACGTCGAACAACTCTTTGGGCCTTTAAAGTAAAACCCAAACCAAATTTGTTGGATTTGTAGGGAATATCTGGAAGTTGACCCCATATGATACATCTACCTTCCTCAACTACTGCTCAAGCATCCTTCAGAGAGGCCATTTTCAATGAAGTTCTGGTAACCTTCAGAGTTTTGGTAGCAGCAACCGTCTGTGGGACCTCTTCAAAATTCTGACATGGAGTCTCAATGAACTCACCATCCATTTCAACATACCTGAAAGAGTTCAGGTGGCTAACCATGTATTCCTCCTCCCCATGGACTGTGATGATCTTTCCCTTGACTGAGTACTTTAACATCTGATGTAGGGTAGAAGTGACGGCACCAGCGCCATGGATCCAGGGTCAACCCAATAGACAGGAATAGGATGGGAAAATATCCATCACATAGAAGGTTGAATCAAAAGTCTGGGTTCCAACTTTGATAGGGATGTTTGCTTCTCCATGCACTGTTCTTTTAGAACCATTGAAAGCCCTCACCACAATGTTGCCGAGCTTTAATATGAGTCCTTCGCAATCTATTCGGTCAAGAGCATTCTTGGGTAAGACGTTCAACGACGAACCTGTATCCACCAGAACATGGGCTAACATAGTGCCCCTACACTCAATGGAGACATGCAGTGCATCATTGTGTTTCCTTCCTTTGGGAGTTAAATCAGCGTCAGAAAAACCCAATCCATTATCAACATTTAGACTGGCCACACAATTCTCAAATTGATCAATGGAGGTCTCTTGGGGCACGTGGGCGGTCTTCAAAAATTTTACTAAGGCCTTGGCATGGGCCTCAGAGCATAAAAGCAAAGACAACTTTGATATTTTTTAGGGGGTCTGCCTCAACTGATCTACGATGTTGTAGTCACTTTTCTTGATTATCTTTAGTATCTATTCCATCTCCTTGCTAGAAGCTTCAAGAATGACCTCTGGATGTGCCTTCTTCTGGATATGCTCAAGCAGTACCTCTTTTCCCCTTGTCTCGGTGGCATGGATAAATTTAGGACTAACAATGGGAGTATCACTGGGAATGCTGGTAGGAGCAGTAGCGGGAATAATTACAGGATTAACAATGGTCTTTGGAGATATCTCGAGGGAGAAAACCATTCCACTTATTGTTATCTTACTTATCCCAATGATATTGTCGATGTCAGGATCAGTACCTTTAGCAACTTTGTCTTTGATAGCGAATAGATCTTGCTTGACGCTATGGTAATAGACGTCAGCCCCGTAGTTCCAGGGAACAACTTTATTCGAAGAATATAGTATTGGCCCCGGCATGGTGATGATTAGGGGAGCAGACTTTGGAACAGATGTAATCCTAACGGGTCTTTTGGTGGAGACCCTGAGAAGATTGTCAGAAATGGTGATTATTGAAACATCTTCACAGGAATTTCTGGCAAGAGGAACTTTCTCGAACATGATTTTTTTGTTAAGCATCAGGCGCTGGATGCCCATCTTTAGTAACAAACAGCCATCGGGTAGAGACATACATAAGCGACAATTTTCATCACAACTCAGAAACAGACCGACTTGCAATATATTCCATTTAACAGTCAAAAGGGGAGTAGTTAAATCATCCACAGAGGAAACAAAACAGTCATCATCAACAGCGTTGACACCTTGACCATGTTTGGGCATTGGCGTCGTTATTACATTAGGTGTTTCTAGGGGGTCAAACTAAATCTCTTTCGCCTCGATAAGGTCGTGTACCTTATTCTTAAAGGCCCAACAATCGTTTGTATCGTGCCCTAAACTTTCAGAATGATAGGAACATCAGACATTCGAGTTGTAGCAGAGAGAAGCAGTATTGGGGTTCTTGGGAGCTTCCTATAGAGTCACCAGATTGGACTTCAATAAATGCAGCAAAACTTGGGACAAGGTCATGTTGATCCGGGTGAATCGTCTTATGGGCGCCTCTGGCCTATGTTAATAGATACGCTGTTGATTTGATACAGGATTGGAGATCATAACAGCCCCTACCATCGGGCGACATTCAGTTTTGTTTTGATTCCTGTGGTCATAAGCAACACTGACCTCCTTCTTTCTGGTAAAGGGTTTCTTCATCGTGCTCGAGGACACATCCCTTTGAATTTTTCCTCTCTTAATACCAACTTTTACCCGCTCACCAGTCATGATTAGTTTAATAAATCCATCTGAAGAGCTTCCGATAAGATGGTTGAAGAATGGATCAAACAATGTGCCTAAGAACATATCCACCAATTCTCTGTCAGATAAAGGGGGCTGAACACTTCCCGCAAGATCCCTCCATTTTTGGGCATGAATTTTGAAACCTTCACCAACACCCATAGACATGCCTTGCAGTTGTGTCTGAGTTGGATCTAGGTCCACATTATACTGGTATTGCTTGTAAAAAGCAGCATCCAAATCTTCCCTATTGCGAATATTGGTTCCTTCCAACTGATAGAACCAATCCAACTGCGTCCCTGAGAAACTTTCTTGGAAGAAATGTATCCATAAGTTCCTATCAGTAGTATGGGGTTGAATCTTCCTGAAGTATGATCTTAAATGCAGCTTTGGACAAGAGACACCGTCATATTTAGAAAACGTGGGGACCTTGAATTTTTGCGGGATGAACACCCTTGAGACAAGTCCTAGCTCTTCAAAATCCAGCCCAGGTACCCTCTGGATCTCTATAGCATTGAGGCGATCCTCCAGCTATTTATATTTATCATCAGCGGGAGGATACTGTTCGTCAGAATAGTCAACCTCTTCTTCTTCTTTAGAATCTGGGTGGTCATTTCCTTCCTTGTTCTTTCCTTCTTGATTATCTCCTTCACCCGACGAGGTTGCAAAATCTAGAGTTCGCCTGGCTGGTCCTTTGAACCTTCTTCCCAAATTCAAAATGCCGACTGGTTTCTTCACCTTCTTCTTCTTATCTTTGATCATAAGAGCCTTCAGGTCCTCTTGTCCTTTAGCTAGAGACAAGAACATCTGTTGGAATTGAGTGTTCTGCGCTTGAAGATCCTTTACTGTTTATTCAATATCCATCTCACTGAAATAAACAGTAGAAAGATAAGGAGACCTATTGTAAGAAACTTTTTTGTGTTATGATGAATGAAAATGCATATGCAAATGATTTCAAGGAAATTAGAGATTAAAATTTCTTTAGACAAAAACGAAACACACATTGTATTAATAAATCCAAGTTCGAGTACATCATGCCTCTTTGGGCTTACAATGAAAGAAATAAAATACAAAAACTCCTAAGACAAAAAGGTTGAACGCATCCTCTTTGGTGCTATGTAGGCGTTCAAACTCCGCTATTCATGAAACTTCTTGGTGAGTTCCAGAACTTTCTTCTCACTGGTGTAGAACTGGGCTTCGAAGGTGTCTCTCTCTTCCTTTAGGTGAATCTAATCCTTTTGCAAGTCTTCAAGAGAGGTATGCATGTTGGGATAAAGGATAGTATACGGGACATCTCCGCTATAATAGGTAGGATGGAGGGGTAAGGCATTACGAGACTCTGAGCACGAGCTCGTACCCACTTAAGGTAAGGCTCAAGGGGAATGGAATTTTTGTGTCCCAATGTCTTACTATCCACTTTGTTTACCCTTCTCCAAGCTCTTATAAACCTCTAACGGTAGCCTTGATTGTCGCTCTCGTAGTCGAATACCACACCTTGGATGAGCGCATCATGAGGACCATCTCTTCTGGCATACCCAAACTGTCATAAAGCTAAGAAAGGGTTGTAAGTGATACCTCCCCTAATTCCAAGCAAAGGGACATTAGGGAATTCCCCACAATGGTCAATGATAGTAATGTCCTCCAAGGATCAAGAGCACCAGTGGATATCTGAATTTCTGAGTGACATCAACCTATTGGACCATCTCAAGCCTTGCTCGTTCTTTATAACGGATCAGGGGAGGTTCGAAACAAACCACCTAGCCAACAGAGGAGTGCAACACATAAGGGCTCCTCTTCTCTTCATGGTGCGAGAGTGGAGAGAATGCAAGATATCTCCCAACAAAGTAGGCACTGGATTGCGAGGTATGATGATTTTGACAGCATTCACATCTATAAGTTGGTCAGGATTTGGAAATAGTACCATCCCATAGATGAGAAGAGCCAATATTTCTTCAAAAGCTCGTAAATCCAGAGTGTTCTAATAGTCTTGAGCTTTTTCCAATAGGAACTTGGCTAGGAACCCTTTGACACCACTTCTTGTTTCTCAATTAGCCGTGACATTGGATTGTTGTAAGTGTAAATATGGGGCAATCTCTTCAGGGCTTGGGTCTCTTTCAATACTGTTTAAAGGTAATTGATTGAGAATGGGAATTCCCAAGAGTTGAGAGAATTCTTCCATAGTAGGCACAAGCTGGTAATTGAGGAAGGTAAAGCAATGGTGCAAAGGGTCGAAGAACTGGAAAAGCACCTTCATCATGTCTTCATCAAAGATTGAGGTAACCAGGTTGAGAAGTCGTCCATGTCTTTTGGTAAATGGAGAATTCTCAGGGACCATTGATGCTAACTCTTTGAGCTGAAAAGGTCCTTGTACGAGGTTGACTTGGATTGTATTCTTGCGAGTGGGAGTCATGTCCTACAAAACATAACAAAGATGAATCTCAAAATCCTTGAAATGGTTAGTCTAAAATGCTATGGTATGATGCCATGATGTTATGTACAAGCATATGCACAAGTTAATCAAACAAGTCCTTAGGTTTAGGCTTGCATGAGGTTCATAGGTAAGTACCCTCTTGAATTTTAGTTGGTTCAACCTATCCTATAAAGAAAACGTGTTCTAGGGAATCTTAATATCATTGATCTTTCTTCATCGGGCATTATTTCAGCGCAAGCCTCCTTATTGGCGACCGAAATATCCCGAAAGTACGATCTCAATGAGCGTAGTATCGAGTATCAACCAACTTCAGACTGTACCAAAGCCGACTACCTCACTACTTCCTAATGACCAAGTTGTTCAAGTAAAGGTTCTAAAGTCAGTTAGTGCTTCATGACACCACACAACGGCCCCGTATTCTCCTTGACTACTCAAGGGCTACCGGTACCAACAAATGTGTCGCACTAACGTAGCTATTGCTTAGACCATGTCGGTATAACCTGCACAATTTCCACAAATTATTGATACTTACCTAAAAAGGTGCCCCAGATCCGGGTAGAGGATCAAAATATGCCTAAACAAGGAACCATAATGTAAAGCAAACAAGTCAAACAATAAAAAGCAAGTAAAGGTGATCTAGCCCTAAGGTAACCCCACTTTTAAGATTTCCCCAGCAGAGTCACCAGTTCTGTAATACAGTGGAAGAACTGACTTGGTTGTTTTACGTTTGATCGCAATTATTGCGGATAGCAAGAGTCGCCATCGACTTTTCTTTTATCCAATAAGGAAAAGGTGAAAATAATAGGAAAGACCTTTGAGATTATTTTCTTGAGTTCAGAGGGTAGGTTATGAAAAGGGAAGGTGTTAGCACCCTTTTCATCCGTAGTTATCTATGGGCTCTTAGTTTCTTGCTAGATCACTTTCTTTTGTTTGAAAATGTGCTTGTGATGTGGGTTTTGAAAGTATTTTGAAAATGTCTTTGTAATGGTTCTCGTTTCTATAAGAACGCGTACAAAGTGTTGTTTTGAAAATATTTCAAAGAGGTGTTTGTGGAATGTATTTTTGAAAGTGATTTTGAAAAGGTGTCTTCGTAATGGTTCTCGTTTCTATAAGAACACGTACAGAAAGATTTGTCTTTTGAAAATGTTTCAAGATGAAAGTGTTGGTGTATAAAATGTTTTTGGTATGAGCAAGCGAGCAACTAGGAGCATCCTACCTACTCAAAAGGTCTTAATGTTCTTTTCCTCCTCCTTTAGATGTTGTTATCTTACCATTGGTTTGGTAAGAAGCCTCATCATTGGATGTGAAGGGACGGGCATAGGACGTTTGTATAGTCATATAAGGCAACCTATAGGATGTTTTATCAATGTCATTTAAGGACTAGATCGTTTACCGAAGGCAACATTAAGGGTCATTGAGGGACTACGATCTTTTACCGAGGGTCTTTGCTAAAACACCCATATTCGAGGGACATGACTATTTTTCCGAGGCAACAAGTGATATTATCCTAGGGGTGCATGTGTGTGAATAGTGTGTTTGATTGCATGTATTTTGTCCTTTGAATTTTAAGTTATCTACTTGTTGTTTTTATCTTGCCATACATCCTAATTATTAACATTTATGTAAAAGCAATAAAAAATGCAAAAATAAATCCTACACTATTACAACCATATTGAAATAGCAAGAAAATATAAAGACAAAATAAAAATAAAAAGAATAAAAATGAGCTCTTTCAATTCAGGCAGAAGCATCTTTCGATTCTGCATATTTTTTTACCTCTTTCGATTTAGGCCTAGAGTAAGCAAGGTTCTGTCCTTCGAATGGGAGTTGGAAGTCAGCAAGGCTCTGTCCTTCGATTGGGAGCTGGAAGTCAGCAAGACCACCTTTCTGATTACTTCCTTTGTTTGAGGCTTGGAGTCAGTGTGAGATGCATTCTACTAGCCACTTCCTTCGTTTGAGGCTTGGAGTCAGTGTGAGATGCATTCTTTGCCTTAGGCTCCTTGCTGACTCCTTCGACTATAAGCATACTAGGCCGTCAGGTTGAGATTCGAAAGGTTTGAGCATTTAGGCAATAGAAAGGTACAGTGAACCTATCTTAAGTTCTTAAAATACAACATTCAAGTATAACTACAGGCCAGGAGTTAGCACAAAATTATTGGGTCTCAAAGTCCAAAGCCTAACTAGTCAGAGTTGAGGTTTTCAGCATATGGGCAGTCATAATCGAAGGTTAAGACATGGTTAAGCTCCCTATATGAAATATCTACATTTCTCTTTATTGGCATGTACACATGATATTTAAATAAAATAGATTCAAGTTTAAAAGGGAACTTACCTCTTGAAGTTCTTAAATCGAAGGAAACTGCAAGTGTCTTCCTTGGTGGTGAATGGAAATTCATTGGGGCCTTCCTGAGACTAATCCAGTTACTACTTGGTGCAAGCAGTCACTGAATCGAAGGAGGGTGTGTGAATGGATCGAAGGTTCTTTCTATAATAAGTAACAGAATGAATCAAAGGATTATTGTGTTGTAGTTGGGGAAGTATGTCGAAGGCTAGTTAGATGGTCACTTGGGGGGTGAATCGAAGGATTAACTTTGTGTACAAAGAGGGTTGAGTTTTTTATGAGTGTTGTGGATTTTTAACGAAAAGCGTAGTATGGATGTTTGAGAGTTTGGGGAAGTTTCATAAGAGTTCTCTTGCAACTCTTCAGGCGCCCCTAACATGTGTGGTGGAGTCTCTTATTTATAGATGGCTCGGGCTGATGTTTTAGGAGGGAAAACAAAAGGTTTAAACAAAAAAGGCATGATGTGTTTGTAGCTTTCGAGGGACATTGTTTGTATGCCATTTTGGTGCAAGGAATAAGGCAGTGTTACAGGACTGCTGTGCAACAGTTTTGGAGTTTTATGGCCAGTGTATCAGGCCTGAACCTGGAAGCGCATGGGACTTGGTCAACAAGTACCTTTGGGCATATTAACCTTTTATCTTGACCCCCTATCCTTCGACCAGAATCTTCAGCAATCATTTCATTTTTCAAATCGAAGTGTCCTTCGAATGGCTCATGTGGGTATCCTTTGAAGGGGACCAAATAAGTGTCTTTCGACCAGGCCCTTCATGGGTTCCTTCGAATGGTCCAAATACATGCTCCTGGGGCGGGTCAGCAAAACATGTCATTCGACTGGGACATTCAGACATATCTAGAAAGTCCTTCGAATGTGCCACCATGGTACTTCTTTCGAAAGAGACAATGACATAGTGTAGAATTTGTATGTTGAAGCTAGCCATTTCCAAGGGAGATACTTCCCTCTCAAACTTGCATGCAAGGAGTCATATGGCTAAACGAAATGGTGTATGTAGGGGGTCCCTGCTTTGTGACTTTATGCAATCATGCAATAGATCTTTGCTCAAATGAAGACTTGTAAAAATGGGAGCCATATGCCCAAACGAAAGGTGTGACCAAAAGCTTGTACTGAAGAATTCACACACCCCAAATGAAGGATGCACGCATAGGATGAAAGGCACAATCGAGCTTGCAACACAGGGAAGACCATATGCCCCAGGCGAAGGAGGCCTGTAGGAGGCAGGATGTGTAATCAAAAGAGACCAGAAGAGAGGCTTTTGCCTCCTGAATCAAAGGACATCATCAAGAGGCTTTTTTTCCTGGCGAATTAAAGCTAGTTGAAGATAAGTGTTGCCCTGTTGAAGCTTGTAACAAGTTGTTTCAAAGGGTGACTTTGGCCTTGTGCATGCTAGCATGGTAAGAAATTATGCCTTGTAAATCTTAGCTAACACGCAGCAAAGATACTATATGGCCAAACGAAAGATTTTCACTAAGAGAATACAACATTCAAACGAAGTCCAATGCCCCAACGGAGCAGGAAATGAACTTGCCCAAAAGGAGTCCAGCGCCCAAACGAAGGATGCAACCAAACCTACATCGAATGAGCCAAAGTTTCCAATCGAAGGATGTAAAATCAAAGAGAACTTGTTTTTCCTTCAATTTTGTCAAAAAAAGAGCATTTTCATCTGTTTTGCCCTTTTTAGCAATTTCCTCTTTAATCTTGATGCTGAAAAATCCAAATATATTTGCGTAAGCTTGAGTTTTTGGGAGCCCCTTGTGAGAAATGCCTTGAGAAATGAGAGGGCAAATTTTGGGGTACAACAATGTGTAACCAACCCTTTGGAGGTACATCATGTGCCTGCTTTGTGGTGTGTTGGATGAGACCTTATGATGATCATGTGGTGAAGGAATGAGAGTGTATGGCTCGCGTATTATGCTCAATGCACTAGATCTGCAAGGAAATAATAAGAAAAATCCAAAAGGGTACCACTGGGGCTCAAACCCAGGTCCCTATAGATAAATGCCTTATGCGTGCTTCCTCTGCCACTTGGGTGGCTGTTTCATCCGTTAATAATACAACTTGCAATAAATTTAAAATAAACCTCTTCCTAAAGGCACTTCATCCCTAACCTTGCGCCAGTATATCCAACACCATTTTTGAATTTTGTAACTTCCTCATTTCTCAACCATTTGCAAAAGTATAAACATCAAACTTGCTCCATTTTTCAATACGAACTCAACCATGTAAACAACTTAAAATATAAATCAAAGATGAACATTAATTTCTATTTGTACCAAATAAAACCTAATTTTTTCAGAAAGTTTAAACTCAAAATTCGCATCACTCAGGCAACATAAATGAAAACTAAAGGCATGGTTAGCTTCAGGACTATGATGTCTACATTTTTCATTCACAAAGTAACCATTAATGATGCTTGTAGAGAGAGTTCAAAGTTGAGAAAACTCACCTCAAAAATGGAAATTGTGTATGGAGTTTGAGCACTTCTGGAGGTGTTGTGATGATCTGGATAGCTTCACTACAGTCCTAGGAAGCTAATGCAAATCTTACTTTGTGCTGAAAGTGCCTGAATCGTGTTGGAGAAGTCAATGTGAAGAGTTCTGTTTTTTGAGTTTGGAAGATGAGAAACATGATGTTACAGTTGTGAAATAGGGGTGGGGATGATTTTTTTATGATGTATAAATTCTTTGTAAATGATTAGGAGTGAAAACGCATGAGGGATTTGACTGTTTGAAGTGTTTGGTCAGAAATGCCAACAATGGAGGTTTGTGTGCAATTCTGAGTTTTAGGGAGTTTGAGTGATTTTGATGGTTATTGAATCCGTGTCTCGGATTTCAAATAGTGTCTCTATTTATAGAGAATATGTTTGGAATGCTCAAGTTGATCAGAATTCAAAATCACATGTTAAGCTCAACATGTAATTTTCTTGAAAAATCAAGTTTCAATGCCTTGTATCTTTGATTATAGAGTGGTTAAACACTTTAATCACAATTCTTATGAACTTGTATATGGAGTTTGGTAAGAGGGAACAAGTAATAGGCTCAAGAACTAACTTTGTGCATAAAGCTTGCTTTTCAAGAATGGCAATGTTAACTTTCTCCCCCAAAATGGAAAATTGACTTGGACAATGCTTAAACCACTTGGACCATAGCTCAAAAGTCTATATAACCCATTAATTATGGGTAGATACACAAGTTCTAAGGCCTTCAAAGCAATATTATGTGGCATAACATTGAGATTGGATTATGTATTCATCAAGAAAATGACTTATAATTAAGAATGGATGCCTAACTTCTTCTCTTCGAAACTTCTAGCTCAAGCATGATCTCTTCAAGTTCTTGGAAATTTTGGAAATATTGAAACATTGTATACAATCTTCATGTTAACCACTTTGGCAAAATAAAATTGGAACTAGGTGAAAATTGGCCAAGAAGTTAGGACAAAAATCTGCCTAAACTTGCTGAAAATGTCACTAAGTGTTTTGTAAAAATGTCATGATTTCTTGGGCTTATATATTCAAATCAAAGCATTTTTTGGACATAAACCCTAAAGGAAAAAGTTATAGGTTTCATCAAGATCTAAAAAATTTATGTTGAAAGTTTTCCTTGAATCATCTTGCATCTTGGTGAAAATTTGTCATGAAGTAGTGAAATTATCAAGGTTAAAAAAACATTTAAAAATTTTCTAAGTCTTGAAAATTTTGACTTTTTGTTGACTTTCTTGATTCTCTTGATTCTTGATGATACAGTTTGATATTTTTGAAGGTCTTGATGAATCTTTATCTTTGAAATTCAATGTTAACCAAAAAGTCAAAGTTTGACTTTTTGTGTATCAGTTGACTTTTCATCAGTTGATCAATTTTCAACTATCAATCCATTGATCTTGAGAAATGATTCGAGTAATGAAATTAGGTCAACATGTTTTGTTTGAGTCCTTTATATCATGCTTCAATACATTATATCATGTACTAGGTCAAAAGTCAATGGTTAGTCATTCTCAGTAAAAACCCTAATTTTGACAATTTTGCTCCTTTGATGATTTGAGTGCTTTTCTTGAGGCATTATGATCAAAACTTGATGAATTGATGAATATGACTTCAAAATGTTGATTTTGGTCAAAAATCATGAAGTTTGATTGTATGTTGACCACAATTGACTTTTTACCCAATACAGTTGATTTTCAGTCATCTGAGCAATTGATTGAGCAAATTTAAGATGAAAGACTTGAAACTTGGTATGAGAAATCTTGGATACATATAATGAACTATGAAATTCATTTGAGGCATCAAAATTCCAATTGTCTTTGAGAAAACTAAAACCCTAATTTATGGGCTCAGCGCTTAGGAGGTGAGTTTGTCTGATCCGTTCTTGAGAATCCTTGAGCATTTGAGATCTTTTTGTGAGAAATGTCTTGATAAAAGAGAGGGAAAATTTTGGGGTACAACACAGTGTCTTTAGAAAGAATATGGAGGATTGTAATTTGTTTGATCTTGGAGCAAAGGGTCCTTATTTCACCTAGAGAGGGCCTATATATCATGGAGGGCAGTAAATCTATGAGATGTTGGATAAAGCAATTAGTAATGAGGATTGAAGATTGATGTTTACAGAAGCACAAGTTAAGGTTTTAACTAGAGTTGAGTTTTCTGATCATCATCTAATTATGATTTTGTTAGCTTGTAGTAATCATGAGAGGGTGCCAAAACCTTTTTGGTTTGAAAGTGCATGGAAGAGAACAATTATATTGATAGACTTAGAGGATTTTGGAATAAAAAGGACGAGCTTATTCAGAATCTTAAAATAATTGAAACTGATGCGAATGCATGGAAGAATTGTTCAGTTAATCATGTGCAAAGGGTGAATAAAGGTTTAATGGCGATATTTATTAGCATTCAATGCAATATTCAGAATAAGAATAATAATAAAGGGTTGATAAGGTTGGAAAAGAAGTTGCAGGGTGTAATACAATTTTGAGACAAGAGGAACTCATGTGGTTCCAACGATCAAGAGCCAAATGGTTGGTTGATGGGGACTGAAATACAAAATACTATAAATTGAAGACTGGTAACAGGAGGAGAAGTAATAAAATTCTTATGATTAAGGATGATAGTGGAAGGTGGACTGAAGATAGAGAGCAGATCAAAAGCTTGGTGAATGAGTTCTATAAAAATCTTTTCTCTATAGGTGGAAATTGGAATAGCTGGAAGCAAACTAATATATCCTTCCCTATAAATATGGAGGAGGACATTATTAAATTGGATGCTAAGGTGAGTAATGAGGAAGTGAGAAAAACTATGTTTGAAATGAAGCCTTGGAAGGCGCATGTGCTTGATGCATTTCCTGTGGGGTTTTATCAAAACTCGTGGGGAGTGGTTGGGGAAAGTGTTTTTGAATTTATGATTAAGATGTGGGAGAAACCGAGTGAAATAGCTTATGTTAATCAAACAGAAATATGCCTAATCTTGAAAATTGAACATCTGAATCTGGTTTCTCAATTTAGACTGATATCTTTGTGCAATACTATTTATAAGGTTCTTAGCAAGATTGTGGTGGGGAGACTCAAACAACACATGAATAGGTTGATATCTCCTTATCAAAATGGTTTTGTTCCTGGTAGGCTTATTCATGAGAATATAATTATAGCTAGGGAAGCCATGCTTACGTTGGAGAAAATGAAGGGGAAAACATGTACTTTTGCTATCAATGTATATTTGTCTAAAGCTTATGATAAGTTGAGCTGGGAGTTTATATGGCACACATTGCAAGAGATTCATATCCCTGAAAGAAAGATGAATGTGATAATGCACTCAATTACAAACGTTGAAACAAATGTGAATTGGAATGGTTCTAAGAATGCTTTCTTTTGTCCTCAAAGAGGTATCCGACGGGGTGATCCAATCTCACCTTACTTGTTCATGATATGCATGGACAAACTTTCTCATTTAGTTGAAGAATAAGTTGTGCATAAATGGTGGAAAGGAATCAAGCTAGGCAAGCAGGGAACCATGGTATCGCACCTCATGTTTGCAGACGATTTGCTAATTTTTGGAGAGGCTACCGAGATTCAAATGTAGTGTGTCATGGAGACACTTGGAACTTTCTGTCGAATGTCTAGGCAAGAGGTTAGCTATGAAAAAAATAGTATCCTTTTCTACAAGAATGTTAATAGAAGCATGCAAATAAAGCTTCAACATATCTATAAATTTAGATGCACAAAGATTTTTTGTAGATATCTCGGTGTTCCATTAAGTGGAAAGAAGCTCAATCATAATGACTTTCATTACATTGTGGAACAAGTTGATGAAAAATTAAATTGCTGGAAGAAGAATAGTTTGGCTCTTACTGGTAGAATTACACTTGCTAAAAGTGTTATTGAAACAATTCCTTTGTATCCAATGATGAGAAACAAATTGCCTAAGTCTTGTATTGATGTTATTCGGCTATCCATGGTTTGCAAAAGAAGTTCATGTGGGGAGATACTAATGAGAAGCAGAAGCTACACGTAGTTGCATGGGATATAATTATGATACCAAAACAGTTGGGAGGAGTTGGATTGAGAGACCTCAATGTTTTGAATCAGGTGTGTTTAATTAAACTTGGTTGGAATTTATACAATAACTCCAATGATATTTGGTGTACCATTCTGAGAACTAAATACAAGGTTCTTGAAGGTGATGATTGTGTGAAGATAAGCCCAATAGACTCTACCCTTTGGAAGGATGTTACAAACACCTTTCCAATCATGATGGAAACTGGCATGTGGATAATAGGAGATGACAAGAGTATTCGGGCTTGGGGGGATAATTAGCTAGGGAATGAGTTTTGCTTGGTTAAGTATAATGTGAATATTATAGAGGAGCTAAGTGGAGCTAAAGTATGTGACTTGGTGACTGAGTATGCTGAGTGGAACATGAGTATTCTTGAAACTTGATTGTCGAATCAATGGATATAGAATTTGAAATCTTGCTTGCCCCGAGTATGGGGAAATGTTCTAACATTTTTTGTTTTGCAGGTACTAGTAATGACAAATTCTCGGTTAAGGAAATGTTCAATGAGATAGAAGGATATAATTTTGAGAATGCTGATGGCGATTGGAAAAAAATCTAGAAAGCATCGGTTCTTGAAAGATGTAAGAGTTTCATGTGGCTGCTTAAAAATGACCAGCTTCTTACAAACTATAACAAGAGCAAGAAAGGTCTTGGAAGTGTTGGTTCAACATGTGTGGTAATATTTGTGAAACCAACATCCATACTTTGCGAGATTGTCCCAAATGTATGTAGGTATGGAAGAGTTTGGTGCCAAGTGACATGCTTGTGGATTTTTTCACAGTGGATATCACGGATTAGATAAGGATAAATCTTAATTATAGTGGCTTTATTACTACATATTAGAGTAATACTTGGATTATAGATTGTCATGGATTATGGTCATGGAGGAATTTGGAAGAGCATAATGAAAGTTATGCAAAACTTCTTGATCCTATCAATCATATTTTGAAAAGGGTTGAAGAATACAAGAAATCTATGAATTTGTATAAGAGAATTACAGAAGAGGGGAGTGGGAATATGTATTTGGGTTAGAAACCTCTTTCAAGGAGCATGATTAAACTTAATACGTATGGTGCAAGCAAAGCTAATAATGTTGCGGGGTATGAAGGAGTTCTTAGGGATCATAATGTTTATTGGAAATGAGGCTTCTCCAAAAATATGGGGAATAATAGTGTTATATCGGTGGAGTTCTAGAGAGTATTGGAAGGGTTGAAGCTTACAAAGTTACTAGGATATAGTAAGGTGGAAATTAATGTTGATTCCATGTTGGTAGTTAAAGCTATTGAGAATGGCGAGATTGGGCATGTCGATTGTGTCTCCACTCTTTGGTGTATTATGGAGGCTATTTCCCTGTTGGAAGTAGTAGTATTTTCACATGTTTACAGAAACTCAAATACTTATGCAGATTGCTTGGCGAACTATGGGTGCATGGAGAAGAATTTCATTATCTATAATGAGGCGCCAAACTTCTTGAAGCCTTACTTGGATTATGATGTTTTTGGGATTGTTTCTCCCACTATTGATTTGTTGTAGTTTTTTTTCTTTTTGGGCCAAGGCCCTCTTCGTTATAAAAAAAGCCACTCGTGTAATTACAAACCACTTACCAAGATCTCATTTAAATTCAAAGTAAATAATTTAATTTAACTAAATATTATCTTGTTTTCTTTATGCACAAATAAAGTCTGGGTTTAAAAAATGTAGGGAGTTTTTATTGGACCTAACTTCCATATATTTGCACCTCTTATTTTTTTGCACCTATATTATTTTTTATTTTATTTTATAAGGAAATCATATATTTCATGGTTTATACCTTTAAGTATAAGACTAATTAAAAATAGTTGGTCAATTTTATTTTTACTACATGTTTACACTTAAATAAAAATACAAAAAAAAAATACAAAAAAAAACATAAAAACATGTATTTTATCTTTATTAGGCTAATTAATCAAAAATAACAAAAAAAACAAATTTGTACATATTTGTTAAGGTTTCCCCGATTCAATTACGACATTCATACCACTTGTAAATAATTCACAAGTTGGCAAATAATTTTTTTAACTTGTACATAATATCAAAACCATTTTCGCAATCAGACCTAATTAACTTTTTACAAATAATTAGACGGGGTGGATGTATATTCACTCTTTCCCCAAGTAATCGATTGGTCGGCATATGCCGCATCGATCGGCCACTTAAATCAAAACATCTTAGAATCAACTAAAACACACTCAAATTATCTTTCACACCCCCGTGCGTCAAATTGACCTTTTCCGCCACCATGCATCGAAATCATTTTCATAAATTAAAATCAATCAACCCACAAATATTGTAAAGCCGAACTACGAAGGCTCTGACTTTCTCATTACACTTTGAGAATACTTAGGCACATGGTTTGAAACCCTGGCGAGCTCAATAACAAAAAACTAATATTTCCCTCTTTAAATTATTTTGTAAATACCCTTTTTTTAGAAATAGAACAAATGCAAACTTTTCCTTAGCAAATAATTGAACTCTAGTCTATAGGAAGATCTCGTTGGATACAACGAATGTCAGAGGTGTCTAACACTTTCCCCTTGCATAACCGACTCCCAAACACATATTTAGTTATGATGACTATCTTATCCTCTTTCTTTAGTGTTATGTCATTATTTCCCCTTTTCTTAGTAATAAATAAAATTTGGTGACGACTCTATGTCTATTTCGAGTGTTCAGATGCTTGGGTGTTTTTTACGACACAGTATATACTAGTTGGTTGGATGAGCATGTTGGTGATAGCTCTTTTTGAAGTTGTTTGTTGTTATACTACCACACTTATGAGACAAAGCTTAAACACTTATGAGACAATTGCATGTTGGGATGAAATCATAGAAATTATGATTTAGCGCAGTTTTCCTATATTAGAATTTTGGTGCAACTATTGACAAAAGATAGTAAAGGAAGAAGCATTTTAACCAAGAGGAGTTGGTTCGAAACCCACAAGTTACAAAGATATATTTTGTTAAATTTTCGATTAACATCTGACACCAAAAAAATTAATTGTATAAGCCACATAATTAATTAGTGTCAGAATAAAAATTAAAAAACAAAAGTCAAATCAGCAACGTTAGCCACATAGATTTTTTTAACAGGACTTTGACGTTAGGGACTAACGCTAACAAGAAAGTAACTTATAAAGACTCCATCCAAAAAAAGATTTAAGGACCAAAATTTTTTTCCAACTTACAGAGACTAACAAACTATTTAAGTCTAATTTTAATTATTATTTATTTAATAAATTGCATTTTAATTTTTTTCTAGGAACGAACTTCGAAGAAAGGTATTAAGATTGTAGCACATGGAAGTAAATTAATAGAGTGGATTCCACCGTATCTCCCATAAGTGATACATAGCTGGTTGAATGATTCTAGCCTATCTTCACTTAAAATATCTGTTTGAAGAGATGACATCCTAACACATTTCCCTTTCATATTATTCGGTAAAATGACGATTACTCTCGATGATGTTGCTTTCCTATTTCACCTCCTTATTAGGGATGATCTATGGGATGTCCCACCGAGTATCAATGAAGAAAGTGTTGATGCTCATGTTGTAGAGTTAATAAGGGTGATTACAAAGGAGGCCACACTAGAGACACATACTTGTAAGGGTCCAAATTATGAGCTAGAGTAGATGCATTTTTTACTTGAGTGCCATCGAGGTCTTAATCAACTCAACTATGTTGTTAGAGATTTATATTGATGTTGATCGATTACACTATTTTTGCATACCAGAGTTTTAGTCTTATAGAGACAAAATACCTACTACTATTTAGGAACTTGTCATCATGTGGTAGCTATAGTAGGGGCACAACTTCTTTGGTCACCTTGTACATATTTCAAGGAGACAGATTTATGTTTACCTAAAAGCAGCTCGATGAATACATCATTATGTAACAAATATTTATTTATTTTTTAATTTTGATTGTTTTTATTTATTTTCATTTATTTATGTATTTGTTCATTTATTATTGGAAATATTAATGTTGTAATAGTGTTTGGTTCATGAGCATTTTGTGAATTATTGGTAAGAGATCAAAGATCCAAATAGAAACTAGCGGTAGTGGACTTCCCCGCGCTATGTGATGGGCATATAAGTAAGAAGCATTGAAGGTTGATGATTTGAGGAGTGTGTTCGATGAGTTGACACATGTTGTATGGCACCCCTTTGAGACTCATAAACTGGAGCGACCATTGAATGATATATGTCTTATATGGGGTTTCTTGGATGATGTGACATAATTATTCTATACTTTCTTGACAAATGTATATGTGAAATTAGATTTAGATAATATATACCACCTCCACCTCTTGATTATAACACAGATGATGTTGATGTTAAAGAAATTGGTTATCATTCCAACGTGAAAAAGGTGGTTGGTCTTGCAGTTGTGTCCAATACTCCATATCATGTTGATGTTGGATATATGGAGTGATATTATAGAGTTTTACATCCTCACTTGGTAGCACCCCCTTAGGATGCATAGAGAGTAGTGTCTATTCATATATATGATGCAGAACCGTCAAATATGAGGCTATTGTTGGTTGTAACAAAATATAACTTACATAAAACTATTCTAAGATGACAATGTTTGACACTATAGGTGCAAGTTGTTGCCAATATTGTAGTCGTCAGAAACGAATCTCACATTCAAGATGTTGCTTCTCGTGAACGAATTTTGTTTCAGGGTAGGGTTGGAGGTGGACGTCGATGTTGTAATTCCCCAGACTGCCTTCGGGATTACCGACTGATCCCAGAAACCAACACAGGTATTTTCAGCGTGTTTTATCCTCACTCACTCGCTTTCCAGGAAACTTCCCAGAAGGTCACCCATTCTATAATGGCTCCAAGTTAAGCACGCTTAACTATGGAGTTCGTATGAATGAGCTATTGAAAATAAGATGCATCTTGTTGGTATAGGTAGTACCAATTAATCCTTATAAGTCTTCCTTCAACCATGCATGAAATTATATTTAGATAATATATACCACCTCCACCTCTTGATTATAACACACATAATGTTGATGTTAAAGAAATTTGTTATCATTCCAACGTGCAAAAGGTGGTCGGTCTTGTAGTTGTGTCCAACACTCTATATCATGTTGACGTTGGATATATAGAGTGATACTATAGAGTTTTACATCCTCACTTGGTAGCACCCCTTTAGGATGCATAGAGAGTTATGTCTATTCATATCTATGATGCAGAACCGTCAAATATGAGGCTATTGTTGGTTGTAACAAAATATAACTTACATACAACTATTCTAAGATGATAATGTTTGACACTACAGGTGTAAGTTGTTGCCAATATTGTAGTCGTCGGAAACAAATCTCACATTCAAGATGTTGCTTCTTGTGAACGAATTTTGTTTCAGGGCAGGCCTGGAGGTGGACGTTGATGTTGTTATGCCCCAGACTGCCTTCGAGATTACCGACTAGTCCCACAAACCAACACAAGTCTTTTCAGCGTGTTTTATCCTCACTCACTCGCTTTCTGGGAAACTTCCCAGAAGGTCACCCATCCTAGACTGGCTCTAAGTTAAGCACGCTTAACTATGGAGTTCTTATGAATGAGCTATCGAAAAGAAGATGCATCTTGTTGGTATAGGTAGTACCAATTAATCCTTATAAGTCTTCCGTCAACCATGCATGAAATTAGATTTAGATGATATATACCACCTCCACCTCTTTATTATAACACACATGATATTGATGTTAAAGAAATTGGTTATCATTCCAACGTGAAAATGTGGCTGGTCTTGCAGTTGTGTCCAACACTCCATATCATGTTGATGTTGGATATATAGAGTGATACTATAGAGTTTTACATCCTCACTTGGTAGCACCCCCTTAGGATGCATAGAGAGTAGTGTCTATTCATATCTATGATGCAGAACCGTCAAATATGAGGCTATTGTTGATTGTAACCAAATATAACTTACATAAAACTATTCTAAGATGACAATGTTTGACACTGTAGGTGTAAGCTATTGCCAATATTGTAGTCGTCAGAAACAAATCTCACATTCAAGATGTTTCTTCTTGTGAACGAATTTTGTTTCAGGGCAGGCCTGAAGGTGGACGTCAATGTTGTAATGCCCCAGACTACCTTTGGGATTATCGACTGACCCCACAAACCAGCACAGATCTTTAGATAATATATACCACCTTCACCTCATGATTATAACACACATGATGTTGATGTTAAAGAAATTGGTTATCATTCCAACGTGCAAAAGGTGGTTGGTCTTGCAGTTGTGTCCAACACTCCATATCATGTTGATGTTGGATATACAGAGTGATACTATAGATTTTTACATCCTCACTTGGTAGCACCCCCTTAGGATGCATAAAGAGTAATGTCTATTCATATCTATGATGCAGAACCGTCAAATATGAGGCTATTGTTGGTTGTAACAAAATATAACTTACATAAAACTATTCTAAGATGACAATGTTTGACACTATAGATGTAAGTTGTTGCCAATATTGTAGTCGTCGGAAACAAATCTCACATTCAAGATGTTGCTTCTTGTGAACGAATTTTGTTTCAGGGCAGGCCTGGAGGTGGACGTCGATGTTGTAATGCCTCAAACTGCCTTCGGGATTACCGACTGACCCCACAAACCAACATGGGTATTTTCAGTGTGTTTTATTCTCACTCACTCGCTTTCCGAGAAACTTCCCAGAAAGTCACCCATCCCAATACTACTCCAAGTCAAGCACGTTTAACTATGGAGTTCTTATGGAACGGGATAGCGAAAATAAAATGCATCTTATTTGTATAGGTAGTACAAATTAATCCTTATAAGCCTTCCTTCAAATATGCAGTCCAATACCTGCATAGCCTCAAGATACGTCTCATTCCGATGTGGTGACCACTCATAGCCTTCTTCGGCCTCTAGTGTTACACATGCAGTGCAACCACCCTCCGCCTTCTCCGGCTTCGGGTTTTACAGAGCCATACCTCTTAGGCCTCGGGTGTTACATATAGTGCAAACACTACTCAACTTTTTCGGCCTCGGTTGTTACATGTCCACCAGCTTCTGCATGGTTCGTCCTCGAACCACATCGTACTGGGAGAGGTATGACTCTGATACCATTTGTAATGCCTCAGACTGCCTTCACGATTACCGATTGACCCCAAAAATAAACACGAGTCTTTTCATCATGCTTTGACCTTACTCGCACGCTTTCCAAACATCGTACTGGGAGAGGTATGACTCTGATACCATTTGTAATGCCTCAGACTGCCTTCACGATTACCGATTGACCCCAAAAATAAACACGAGTCTTTTCATCATGCTTTGACCTTACTCGCACGCTTTCCAAGAAATTTCCCAGAAGGTCACCCATCCCAAAGTTGCTCCAAGTTAAGCACGCTTAACTATGGAGTTCTTATGAATGAGCTACCGAAAAGAAGATGCATCTTGTTGGTATAGGTTGTACCAATTAATCCTTATAAGTCTTTCTTCAACCATGCTGTCATATACCTGCATAGCCTCAGGATCCCTCTCATTCCGATGTGGCGACCACCTTTGCCCTCTTAGGCCTCGGGTGTTACATGTGGTGCAACCACTCCTCACCTTTTTTGGTCTCGGGTGTTACATGTCCACCAGCTTCCGCATGGTTCGTCCTCGAACCACATCGTACTGGGAGAAGAATGACTCTGATACCATTTGTAATGCCTCAGATTGCCTTCACGATTACAGATTGACCCCACAAATAAACATGAGTCTTTTCAGCATGCTTTAACCTTACTCGCACGCTTTCCAAGAAATTTCCCAGAAGGTCACCCATCCCAAAATTGCTCCAAGTTAAGCACGCTTAACTATGAAGTTCTTATAAATGAGCTACCAAAACGAAGATGCATCTTGTTGGTATAGGTTGTACCAATTAATCCTTATAAGTCTTTCTCCAACCATGCAGTCCTATACCTGCATAGCCTTAGACTGCCTTCACGATTACCGATTGACCCCACAAATAAACACGAGTCTTTTCAACATGATTTGACCTTACTCGCACGCTTTCTAAGAAATTTCCCAGAAGGTCACCCATCCCAAAATTTCTCCAACTTAAGCACGCTTAACTATGGAGTTCTTATGAATGAGATACCGAAAAGAAGATGCATCTTGTTGGTATAGGTTGTACCAATTATTCCTTATAAGTCTTTCTTCAACCATGCAGTCCTATACCTGCATAGCCTCGGGATCCCTCTCATTCTGATGTGGCGACCACCTTTGCCCTCTTAGGCCTCGGGTGTTACATGCGGTGCAACCACTCCTAACCTTTTTCGGTCTCGGGTGTTACATGCACACCAGCTTCTGTGTGGTTCGTCCTCGAACCATATTTTACTGGGAGAGGTATGGCTCTGATACTATTAGTAATGCCCCATACTGCCTTCAGGATTGTCGACTTACTCCACAAACCAACACGAGTCTTTTCAGCATGCTTTGATCTTACTTGTACGCTTTCTGAGAAATTTCCAAGAAGGTCACCCATCTCAATACTACTCCAAGTCAAGCACGCTTAACTGTGGAGTTCTTATGGAACGGGCTACCAAAAAGAAGATGCATCTTATTGGTATAGGTAGTACAAATTAATCATTATAAGCCTTCCTTCAAACATGCAGTTCCATACTTGCATAGCCTCAAGATACCTCTCATTCCAATGTGGCGGCTACTCATAGCCCTCTTCAGCCTCGAGTGTTACACATGCGGTGCAGCCACCCTCCACCTTCTTCGGTCTCGGGTGTTACACATGTAGGAAGACGTATGTTCAGAGCATCGTCATCCTCACTATTCTTGTGGTGTGATGAATCGTGTGTGCCCGAATGAAGGGCCAAAGTTGATGGGATGTGGAAGGTAGAGCAGATTTGGCCAATCGAGTTGTTGGTCCAGTCCAGAACAGGAGCCCCCTAATTTTTTGCTCATAGGCGTAAGAGTGATGACTTAGAGTTAGCCTGTGTGTCGAGGAGGTGGCGAAGCTTTTGGTGCTCGTCGAGGACGCTTCAGGATACATTCGGGGGAAACTGTGTCGGGAAGCCCGAACATGGTCTCTCATGTTCAGTGCGCGAGGAGCCGAATGGTTAATTGGACTATGAGAGATAGTGTGCCATGCTTGCATTAAACCACATATTATCTTTAATACATGATGACGATAAATCTAGGGACTAGGGCACAATGATGATGACCCATAGGCTTCCCTAGGCGTGTGCTCTCTCACGTGCTAATAATGCTGCCTATAAATAGGAGAGAGGAAGCTTTATTTTTACTTTTTGCTTGCTTTCTCCTTCTCGTTTATGCTAGTTCTACAAAACGTCATTGTTCATTATTGAAGTTTTTGCTCGTTCCGTCGTTAATCCTCCCCGACCAAGTAAGTTTCTTGATTTTCCTCTGTTTCTCTGAATTTCATCTCTGTTCTAGGTTAGATTTTTTGATTTTGCTTTTAGTGATGCATGCAGTTAGGATTAAAGTAGCTTAATATTGAAATTTCTGGTGGTTTATAAGTGTCTGATGGTGGTTCTGCTACATGAGGATGTCGGCTCTATCGTAAATCCGTTTGGAGATATCTGGTGCTAGGGCTGGTAACGGCGATTTACAATGAGTTTTTCGATGATGTTGGACCGTTTCTGGGCTTCTGATATGATCTTCATGCATTTATGTCGGGGAGTGTTGTACCCTAAAATTTTCCCTCCCATTTTATTCAACATATGTTCATTGAGATCCTCAATTTGCTCAAGGATGCCCACGAGTTGACCATACAAACTCTCTCCTAAAGAAATGAATCTCCAATTAGGGTTTCCATTTTCATCAAGATGGGTGAGATCCAAATGCCTAATATGCTCTCCATAGTCCTAATATGTTCTCAAGACCATCCATGTCAAGTTTCATGCCTTTCACAAGAAGTTTGCCCAGTAAACTGCTCAGATGCTTGAAAATCAACTATATCAGGTCAAAAGTCAACTGGGGCCCATATACAGTCAAACTCCAAGATTTTTGGTCAACATAAATATTTTGAAGTTATATCCATCATTTGATCAAGGCTTGATCATGATTCCCCAAGGAATGCTCCTAATTCATCAAAAACTCAAAAGTTGCTAAATTAGGGTTTCTTAGGAAAAAGTCAACCAAACTTTGACCAGGCATAACTTTCTCATAGTTTATCAAACATTTCTCATCCAAGGCTCATTTTGAAGAGAATTTAATTCCCTACAACTCATTTCAGTTCTCAAGTTCAAGAAATGCACTCATTAAAAGATATAAATACAGACATTATAGGTCATTCCAAAAAGTTAACAAAACACCTTTTGGGTCAAAGATTCTTACATGAGCACGGAAGACACAATTGAAATGAAACCAAAAAGGGTGTTTAGGGGACATCCTAAGCTTTCTAAAAAGTCCAAGAACACCCTCTTAGGGTCAAAATTGTAGGAGATATGCATTGTCAAAGTTGGCTATTTTTAGAGAATTGTCAAAAGTCAACAATGCCCAAAATTACATTTTTTTGGCAAATGGGCCTAACTTTTTATGCTTGCATCTTACTTTTAACAATGTCCACGACCCAAACACTCTTCCATATTGTATTGAATTTATTTATTTAATTTATTTTGATTTTAATTATTTAAAAATCAAATTAAATCAAATAAATGATATAAAATATGGAAGATTTGTTTTTGATCTGATTTTGAATGAAATGCAATCCATTTATGCTGCCAAAACAGAATCAAATCGTGCCAAGGTTGATTGGAGTGAGAATGGAATGATTTAGCTTGATTTGGAAATAAATAATACAAGGTTGGAATGAAATAAAATCTTAATAATTGGCAAGGATTTGGAGCTCTTTTGTTAACCTAATTCAAAGAGATACATATATAGAAAAGATTCCAAGCACGAGGGGGCAGAAAAATCGTGTGAAATGGCCAAGAACAAATTGCACTTTTGTTAAAAAAATCTCAATTGGAATCCCATATTACAGCCATTCTCAAGGAGGTTTAAAGCTTGCAACACATTCCTGGACGCCTCTGCAAGCTTTTCCAACCCTTGCCAAGCTCTGAAGCATCAAGAATCACGCTCCATACACATCACAGTTTGACATATTTTTTTGATTTTGATTACGTGCATACAGGATTTTTCTATGAAATTTAATCATGTATTCTGGTTTTTCAGAAAGGTTTGATGCTTGTTGAATGCTTTAATTGAGTTTTTAGTGCAGGGAGGGAAGATTTCCATTCCTAGGGTTTCCAAGCTTCGTTTTGGGGCTTCCCTATATAGGAAAAATTAGATCAAATCATGGGCACCATTGAATCTAGGGCATGATTTCTGATTGTCCTATACCTTTGGTTTAAATTTATTTGGCTTGTGTTGCATTTTCAATTATTGTAGGTTTGTAGCCATGGACGAAAACTGTCAATATAACCTTCAATGACAGTTTTGTCCGTAGGTAAAAGATGGGCATCTAAAACAACAGTCCTGAGGAAAGAGACGATTGCATGGCTGACTTCAATTGGTCCATTTAAATTCACGTGCGCGTTTTGGGCATGAAGCATTGTTTCCATTATATTATTATTTTGTCATGTATATCAACGAATGACAAGTTGGCATGGTGGTAAGGAGGAACGTATGGGAGGCGAGAGTCCTGGGTTCGAGACCCAGGTTTGGCATTTTTATTTTCTAACAATCTGATTGCAGATCCGGTGTGTCTAACCTTCCCAACACCTGGTACGCGCCCCAGATCCTTCCATTGGATCATCACCATCACAGATCCAACGCTCAGCATACGCAGGTCCACCATGGATCCTCAAAAGATGGTCTCATTGGATCAGGCGCCAGACTTTGGGCCATCATTTAGGGCCCGTTACAAATTTGACAATGCACCCCCTGGAATGCTAATTCCATCATACCCATCCTCTTTTTCTTTCTATTTTTTTATTTGTTATTTGTTTTAATTTGTTATTTTAATTATTTTCACAACAAAAAAAAATACTTTTTTTAATTAAATCATAAAATCAAAAAATCCCTAAAAAAATTAGATTTAGTTTTTTTGTATAAAATATTTAATTGCAATTTATTAATTAGTAATTAGATTACTTCAAATTCCTATTTTGGTAATTAAAATTCAATAGAAAATTAGGTCAATTTAAAAGCTTTTTTTACATAATTAAAAATAAATAGAAATTAGGTTAATTTTCAAAATTAGTTGCTTTCCTAAAAAAAACCAAAAATATCTTTTCCTCATTCCCGTCTTAATTCTTCGCGCATGTTTTTATTTATTTATTTATTTTCAAATTATTGTAATTGTTCCGAGTTTATAATAGATTAATTAGGATTTTAAATTTCTGCGTCTTTATTTTTTCAGTCAAATATTGGTGTATCTGTCCAAAAGCCCTGTAATAGCGTAGATTTTTCTTTTTCCGCTTTTAATTTCCGCAACTATTAAAATGCTAGATGTATGGATAATAGGATTGAATGGTAAGACAAATAACTTTAAAACGGTAGATAACCCTAATTGTGCAAAGATAATTAACTGAAAAAAGCTCACTTGCACATGCTCACTCCTAGAGTTTGCCACACTTGGTTGCCTCGGAAATAATGGTTGTGTCCCTCGAACGTAGGGATACCTTAGTAATGACCTGCGATTTCAAAAGTCGTCATAAAGATCATAGTCCCTACTTATCCCTCGAGTTGCCTACGAATTGATCTTATGACGATAGTCCCTTTGAAACGCTAAGGTATCTTTACTTGTTGCCTTCAGAGACCATTTCGTCCCTTCGAACGTCCCTTTAAAATTCCAACGATGGAGCTACCTAATCCTTAATAGTAGGATAGCGCTGTCTAAAGGAAACTAGAACAAATACTTTTCAAAAATCCTTAAGTACTTGCTCAAAACAAATACTTTTCAAAAATAGTTTTCAAAACAACTTCGTCACACTCTTGAGGACCGATACAAGGGTTATCACGAAGTAAACAAAACTTTTCAAAACAAGCACGCACAAGCAATTTAAAAAATGAGCGAGTACCTAAGAGCCCATGGAAAACCACTGATAGAAAGGGTGCTAACACCTCCCCTTTCTATAATCTACCCCCCGTACTCAGAAATATCTCGAAAAAAGGTTTTTTCTGTTCTTTTTCCTTTTCCTTTGTTGGATGAAATAAAAGTCGGTGGCGACTCTTGCTTACCGCAACATTTGCAAACAAAAACCGCAAACCAGTATTAACAGTCGATTCTACCACCGTATCACAGAACTGGCGACTCTACTGGGGAAAATTATAAAGTGGGGTATACCTTAGGATCTAGGTCATTTCTAAAAATTGCTTTCTTGTTTGTTTTGTCTGCTTTATCCTTAAAGGGTTTTGTTTGGGCATTGTTAAAAGATCCTACACTCGGATCTGGGGGAACTTATTAGGTAAACAACAATAGATCGTGGAGACTGTACGTCATAGACCGATATGGTTTAAGCAATGGATGTGTTGGTGTGACACTTTGGTTGGTACCGGTATCCTTCGTGTGAAAACAAGGAGAATACGGGGCCGCCGCGTGGTGTCGTAAAGCACTAATGGAATTTAGAACCTTAGTTGAACAAACTTGGCCATTAGAAAGTAGTGAGATAGCCGGCCTCGGTATAAAGCTGAGGATTGGTTGATACTCGATGCTACACTCGTTGAGGTCAGACTTTTGGGATATTTCGGCCGCAAGAAAAGATTGTCTGAGCTGAAACAATGCCCGATAAAGGATGTTCAGTGATATTGAGAATCTTTAGAACCTGGTTGTTGTACCCCAAAATTTTCCCTCTCATTTCTCAAAGGATCATCCTGGACCCTCAGGTTTGCTTCTATCAAGTTTCAAGTCTTGAATTACAACTTTTCAAGAAAATCATTCACAAAGGCAAAATGGTCAAAAGCACACTGAAAAGTCAAACTTTGACTTTTAGATCAAAAATCAAGTTTCAACAATTATATTTCATCAAGACATGAAATTGGTTCATCAAAAATCAGAAGTCAGAAATTACTTTGAAAAAATCAAATTTCTGAACATTTAGAAAATTTTCTAAGTGTTAAGAGAATATGATACTTCAGAACTTCTAAGCTAGCCTCCACGCAAGTGCAGTCAGAATTTGCAAACATGGTTCAGAACATGAATCTTCAGCATATGCTTCAATCAGAGCATTACCCATTGAGTTTCATTCTGGTCTTCTTCGATCAGAACATCACAAAGCCCCAAAACCTTGTTTGAATAGCCTGCTGCACTGCTATAGCACAGTCCTGCAACCAGCTGCCACAACACTCCAAATTGTTGTTGATCTAGTCCACGCCTGCATTTTTCTCAAACCCTATATTTGCACCAAATTAGCATACAAAAACTGTGATTAAAAAGCAATGGAACAGTATACCAAAAAGGTTTTAATCCCATTTGTTTTCCCCCCCAAAACCATAACAAACACATCTATAAATAATTGGCTCCATCATACATTCAAGGGGGCTGGCTTTTGGAGAGAGAGAATCGTCAAAAGAGAGAAAAGAAAATTGTGAAACCTTCGTCAAAAATCCAGAATTCCAAAATAGAAAACCAAACCTTTGTTCTTCCCTATGAATCAAAGAACTTGGCATTTTCTCTTCCGTTGCTCTTGCTTACTCCAGCACATCTGAAGGCAGCAGTTCAAGTTCCAAGCACACACTTCAGATTCAAGGTAAGTCTTTCTGACTTTGCATACTTTAATTTTAGAACATCATTAAATATGTAAATATCATAGTATTAATGTTGTCCATATCATTGCTTAAGTAGAAAAATTGGGGATCCGAACTTCTTGATTAGGGGCTAGGCTCAGATTTAGGATTAAAACTTTTATAAACTGTTGTGCTTTTTTGCTTCTGATTTATTGTTTGTTAAGAACTGAATAAATTGTTGATGTGTTGATTAAAATGAGGAAAGATTTGAAAGGTGGCACAGAACCTCTGATTTCCACTCACTGTTTTAGCACAACACAGAACTTCTGAGTTCTCCTTACTGTTAAACACACTGAACTTCTGATGTTTCCACTCAATATTTTAACACTTAGAACATATGATTTTCATACGGTGATAACACATTGAACTTCGGATGTTCACTCACTGTCTTAGCACAATACAGAACTTCTGAGTTCTTCCCACTGTTTTAACACATATAGAGCTTATAAGATTTTCTCACTACCCTCACATTTAGAACTTCAGCACGTAGTAACCTAGAACTTCTGTGTTTTCCCTCTAACGTTTCTTGCAGGACCTCAGAGTGTATCAACCCAAAACTTCTGATTTCCTCTTATGTTTCTTGCTGAACCACAGCGCGCCCAGCATCAGAACTTCTGATCCCCGTTGCTTTGCTTTCAGCAACATGCTGATACTTTTCTCTCGTTATTTTCCTTTTTTATCATTTTTAACATCAACATCCTTTTTTTATTAATATAAGAAAAACAGATATAAAAAATATTTTCTCTTTTAGCTAGTTTATTTCTTTTATTTATTTATTTCATTAAGACAAAAAAACCATTTTTAAAAACAAATCCTTTTTCTTTCTTGCATTGTACATGTCAATATGGTTGTAATAGTTAAATAGGATTTAAGTTCTTATAAACCCCCATTTGTAAATTTGTACCCCCATCCCTAAATATTGTAATAGCATAGGACTTTATATTTCTGCAATTTATCGCTTTTCAAATATAATGCTAGTAATTAGGGTGTATATGGCAAGACATGAATTCAACGAATAAATCACCCTAATCTAGATTAAACGCATGCAATCAAACACACTTTGTACACACACACCCTTAGGGTAATCTCACTTGTTGCCTATCCGAAATTAGTCATATCCCTTGAACATGGGTGTTTTAGCAAAAGACCCTCGATAAAAGATCGTAGTCCCTCGATGACCCTCAATGTTGCCTTCGGTAAATGACCCAGTCCCTAAACGACATTGCTAAAACATCCCATGGGTTTCCTTCTATGACTATACAAACGTCTTGTTCCCGTCCCTCCATATCCAACGATGGGACTTCTTACCAAATCGGTGGTAAGATAGCAACATCTAAAGGAGGAGGAAAATAACATTAAAGACCTTTTGAGTAGTTAGATCCGCTCCTAGTTGCTCGCTTGCTCACGACCAAACATTTCACACCAACACTTTCAAAAACATCTTTCAAACTTGAAAACGTTTTCAAAAGATCAACACCTTTGTATACATTCTTACGAACGAGAATCTTTACAAATTTGGCCTAAACAAATGGCCTCTTTTCAAAATACTTTCAAAAACCACACAAAGCACATCTTCAAACAAAAGTAAGTGATCTAGCAAGTAACTAAGATCCCATGGGAAACCATGAATGAAAAGGGTGCTAATACCTTCCCTTTTCATAATCTACCCCCCGAACTCAAGAAAACATCTCTAAAGGTCTTTCCTATTATTTTCAGCCTTTCCTTATTGGATAAAAGAAAAGTCGGTGGCGACTCTTGCTAACCGCAAGATTTGCGATCAAACGCAAAACAACCAAGTCAGTTCTCCCACCGTATCACAGAACTGACGACTCTGCTGGGGAATAACTTAAAAGTGGGGTTACCTTAGGGTTAGATCACATTTACTTGCTTCCATTGTTTGACTTGTATGCTTTACATTATGGTTCTTTGTTTAGGATTGAATCATCTACCCGGATTTGGGATACCTTATAGGTAAGTAGCAATACGTTGTAGAAACTGTGCGGGGTATACCGACATGGTCTAAGCAATACCTACGTTAGTGCGACATATTTGTGGGTACCAGTAGCCCTTGAGTAGTCAAGAAGAATACGGGGCCGCTGAGTGATGTCATGAAGCACTAACTAACTTCTAGAACCTTTATTTGACCAACTTGGCCATTAGGACGTAGTGAGATGACCGGCTTTGGTGCAGTCCGAAGTCGGTAGATACTCGATACTACACTCATTGAGGTTTGGTTTTTTGGAATATTTTGGTTGCCATTAAAGAGGCTCGCGCTGAAAATGCCCAAGGAAACGAACCAGTGATATTGAGCTCCTTAGAACCCGATTACTATTGCTAGGACAGGTTTGAGCCAACTAAACTGCAAGAGGGTACTTACCTATGAGACTTCATGCAAGCCTAAACCTAAGGACTTGTTTGCTTTGTTTGTATATCTATACCTGTACATAACATCATAACATCAAGAACATAATAACATCATACTCATACTCACTAACCATTTCAAGGATTTTTGTGATTTATCTTTGTTTCTGTTTTGTAGGACATGGATTCTATTCGCAGGAAAACCATTCAAGTCAATCTCGTAAGGATTCCTCCTCAGCTCAAAGAGTTAGCATCGAGGATTCCTGAGAATTCTCCATTTACCGAAAGACATGGTCGCCTCCTAAACTTAGTTACCTCCAAAACTGATGAAGATATGATGAAGGTGCTCTTCCAGTTCTTTGATCCTCTACACCATTGCTTCATATTTCCTGATTATGAACTTGTGCTAACTTTGGAAGAATTCTCTCAACTCTTGAGGATTCCCATTCTCAATCAACTACCTTTCAACGGTACAGAAAGATATCCAAATCCCGAAGAGATGGCTCAAGCTCTACACATGCAACCATCTGATATCACAACTAATTGGGAGACAAGGAGTGGTGTCAAAGGTTTCTTAGCAAAGTTCTTGTTTGAGAAAGCCCAAAACTGTTGGAACTCTTTGGATTTGCAAGCTTTTGAGGAAATTGTGGCTCTCCTCATCTATGGGGTGGTTTTGTTTCCAAATCATGACCATTTCATAGATGCGAACACCGTCAAAATCTTCATGTCTCCTAACTCCTCTCTTGGCAAGATGGATTATTTCGTATCTTCCCCAATCTGTATTGAGGAACGAGCAAGGTTTAAGGTGGTCACATAGGTTGATGACACTCAAACATTCATATATTCATTGGTGTTCCCGATCTATAGATAATGCTACTATTGTCGACCATTATGGAGAATTCCCTAATGTCCCTTTACTTGGCATCAGAGGAGGTATCACCTATAACCCTTTCTTAGCTTTAAGATAGTTTGGTTACGCTCGAAGGGATGGCCCATATGAGATGCTCATTCAAGGTTTGGTATTTGACTATGAGAACGACAACCAAGGTCATCGCCAGAGGTTTATTCGAGCTTGGAGGATGTTGAACAAGGTAGATAGCAAGACATTGGGGAACAAGAATTCCATCCCTCTTGAGCCTTACCTCAAATGGCTACGAGCTCGTGCTCAAAGTCTTATGATGCCTTACCCATCCATTCTCCCAGTGATCATAGAGCCTATTGTGAAAGAAGATGTTCCATACACTATCCTGCATCCTGACTTGCCCACCTCTCTTGAAGACTTACAAAGAGATTGGATACAACTCAAGGGGGAGCGAGACACTTTCGAGGCCCAGTTCTATTCCAACGAGAAAAAGAATCTGGAGCTCACCAAACAGCTCCATGAGGAGCGGAATCTTAACGCCTACATCGTACCAAAGAGGATGCGTACAACCTTTTTATCTTAGAGTTTTTGTATTTCTTTGTAAGCCCAAAGAGGCATGATATACTCAAGCTTTGATTTATTAATATAACGTATGTTTCCTTTTTGTCTAAAGCAAATTTGAATCTCTAATTTCCTTGAAATCATTGCATATGCATATCATCCATAACATTGCATAAGCAGGTACCGTTACAGGTTTCTCATCTCCTTCGCTGTTTATTTCAGCAAAAATGTCTTCTGAACAAAGCATCAAAAATCTTCTGGCACAAAATGCCCAATTTCAACAGATGTTCATAACCCTGGCGAAAGGGCAGGAGGATCTGAAGGCCCTCATCTTGAAAGAGAAGAAGAAGAAGAAGAAGAAGAAGAAGCTCGCTGGTGCCCTCAATATGGGCAGAAGATTTGGGGGTCGCTAAGGCAACAAGTCGATCTGACATCCTCATCCAAAGAAGGGGAAAATCAAGAGAGAGAAACAAGGGAGGAGAACCATAGTCCTGAAGTTTCTGACAATGATACAGACTATAATAATGAGCAGTATCCTCCCACTGAGGATAGGTACAAGAAGTTAGAGGATCGGTTAAGCACTATGGAGATCCAGAGAATACCAGGGCTGGATTTTGAAGAGCTTGGATTGGTGTCTAGGGTAGTCATCCCACAAAAATTTAAAGCTCCAGTTTTCGCAAAGTATGATGGGGTGTCTTGTCCCAAGCTTCATCTCCGTTCCTATGTGAGGAAGATCCAACCTTACACTGCTGATAGGAACTTGTGGGTTCACTTCTTCCAAGACAGTCTGTCAGAGACTCAGCTTGAATGGTTCTATAAATTGGAGGGAACCAATGTCTGAAACTGGGAGGATTTGGCCGCTTCTTTTTATAAGCAATATCAATACAACGCCTACTCAACTTCAGAGTATGTCCATGGATGCAGGTGAAGGCTTTAAGGACTATGCGCAGAAGTGGAGAGATTTGGCTGGGAGAGTCCAACCCCCTTTGTCTAATAGGGAGTTGGTCGACATGTTTATTGGGACGCTTTCTGGTCCATTCTTCAACCATTTGGTCGGTAGCTCATCGGCTGGTTTTACTGAGCTGATATTAACTGGAGAGAGGGTAGAAGCCGGGATCCGAAGCGGCAAAATACAGAAAGACACTTCCTCGGGTTCAGTAAAGAAGCCCTTCACTGGTAGGAAGGAAGCCATTGCTATCTATAGCCCAAGAGGTCAGAGCAGAGTTGAACATCGTCCGACGGTAAGTGGTGTAATGATACTTATTCCTGCAGCTGCTTCACAACATAATAATCAGCAAAGGGTAGAAAGACCACAAAGGCAGTTTACCCGGATTAACATGACATTGAGAGAGGTTCTACCCCATCTTCTGAGATCCAACTTGGCAACCTTGAAAGATGCCCCCAAGAATCCTAATACCACCCCTCCTCGGTACGATCCAAACACTCAGTGTGCCTACCATTCTGAGAGTCCTGGTCACGATACAAATGACTGTTGGGCTCTAAGAAATAAAGTACAACATCTGATTGAAGCTAAGGAGATTGAGTTAGATGCCCCGGAGAAGTCCAATATCATAACTGCTCTCATGCCTAAGCACAACCATGGAGTTAATGCCGTTGATTCCGATCTATTTGTGACCTTAGTTGATTAAGTTTATACTCCTCTTGTAACCATTAAGGATAATTTTTTGTTGGCCAATTTATTTCCGGGTTGTGGCGAAGGTCGCCACATGTGTTCATCTCTGCCTTCTGGTTGCTATTTGCTGAAAATAGGTATCCAACGCCTGATGGATAGCAGAGAAATTTTTTTCGAAAAGACTTTGATGCCAGTTGTTCCGTTCGAAGATGTTGCTATTATAACCATTTACGCAAATCCTTCCAAGGTCTCCTCGAGAAAACCTGTTAGGATTACACCCGCTCCGAGAGTTGCTCCATTAAAATTCACTTTTCCTAGTTCTGTCTCGTACGCCTCAGACAAAGCTGTCCCTTGGCATTATGGCACCGATGTTTACTATCATGGCGTTAAACAAGATTCAAAGAATGAAGAGGTTGATCTCGATGTCAGTAACATTGTTGGGACCAACAAGATTACCAGAAGTGGAAGGTTTTTTTCTCCCGTGATTTCCCCGAAGACTGCCAATAAACCTATTATTATTCCATCTGTCATTCCTGCTAGAACTTCAGCTACTACTCCCGTTCTTACTCCAATTGTTACCCCTGCCGATGATTCATCTGAGACTTGAGGTATGATACGGTGGCAGAACTGACTATTTAATATTGGTTTGCATTTTGCGTTTTGTGTTTGCAAAATGTCGTGGTAAGCAAGAGTCGCCACCGACTTTTATTTCATCCAATCATGGAAAAGGAAAAAGAACAGAAAAAACCTTTTTTCGAGATATTTCTGAGTACGGGGGGTAGATTATAGAAAGGGAAGGTGTTAGCACCCTTTTTATCCATGGTTTTCCATGGGCTCTTAGGTACTTGCTCATTTTGAAATTGCTTGTGTGTGTTTGTCTTGAAAATGTTTTTAATTCGTGATAACCCTTGTATCAGTCCTCAAGGGTGTGACGAAGTTGTTTTGAAAACTATTTTGAAAAGTGTTTTTGTGAAAAGTTTTATTTTGAGCAAGTACCTACTAGCATCTACCTACTCGAAAAAAGATTGTTTCTGTTCTATTTCCTTTAGACAGTGCTATCCCACTATTAAGGAGTAGGTAGCACCATCGTTGGAGTTGTAAGGGACATTCAAAAGGGACTTACGGTCACAAAAGCAATGTTAGGACACCTTAGTAACCATCCTAGAGTCCTAAAGATCTTTTCCGAGGCAACATTTCCGAGGCAACATTCGAATGGGATAATTTGATCTTTTAAGACATAGAGTATAGCCTCTAAAACATCCTATGCTTCATGACCGTTTACCGAAGGCAACCGGAGTGAGAGTATACCCTAAGAGTGAGCATGTGCAAGTGTGATTTTTCAGTTAATGTTATCTTTGCACATTTGGGTTTTCTAACTGTTTTAATTTTTCATGCATTCTTTCCATTCAATCCTATTAGCCATACATCTAACAGTTAAATATTGCGGAAATTAAAAGTGCGAGGAAGTAAAACCTAGCTATTACAAGGCTTCGGGGAGGGGAATTAATTATATAACCAAAAATTGGGGATTTAAAGCAAGAAATAAAACCCTAATTTAACTATTACAAACCCTGAACAGTTACAAAATAATGGAAAAAAATAATTAACAAGCGCGCGGAAAATTAAATACGGGGACGGTAATTAATAACTTAAAACCCTAATTGAGAGAAAGAAATTTTTGTGGATTTTTATTTGAGAAAACAATTAAATCACAAATTAATTAAACCTAATTTCTAATTGTTATTAATTATGAAAGAAATTAAAGTTTCCCTAAATTAATTAAACTAATTAATTAAAAATAAAATTTATTAAGAAAATAAGTCTTTTTGTGATTTTTTGATTTGTTAATTGAATAAAATATTTTTTGTATTGATTAAAAAAACAAAATAATTAAAGAAAAAATTAAAGAAAACAAAGTAAAAATAACCAAATGGACCTGCTGTCAGCAAATCTGGGAGTGTATTGAACTTCTGAATCTCAGAAGGATGGCTCAGAGTCTGGCGCCTGATCCAATGAGACCATCTTCTGGGGACTCATTGTGGACCTGTGTATGCTGGCGTTGGATCTGGTGAATTCAGAGGATGAGATCAGAGGGCATGTGCTGATCCTCAGAAGATGAGGTGCGATGGATCTGGCTGGATGTGGATCCAGAGGATGATGATCCTCAGAAGATGAGGTGTGCTGGATTTGGCTGGAGGTGGATCCAGAGGATGATGATCCTCAAAAGATGAGGTATGCTAGATCTGGCTGGAGGTGGATCCAGAGGATGATGATCCTCAGAAGATGAGGTATGCTGGATCTGGCTGGAGGTGGATCCAGAGGATGAGATCAGAGGGTGCTGGTGTGTTGGATCTGCTAGAGATTGATCCAGAGGATGATGATCCTCAGAAGTTGTGGTGCGTTGGATCTGGTGAAAATAATGGAGAAAATGCCAAAAGCTCACGCCTGTGATTGAACCCAGGACATGAGCTTCTGACTTCCTTCCTCTGACCAACTGCGCTGGATGTTAACTTGTTAATATAATATAAAGATAAAACTAAAGTGTAAAATAATGATTATGCCAAAAACACGCCAGAATTCAAACCAGCCAGTCAGGTTGTGACATGTTGTTGTCTTCTTCCCTATCCGTTGTTTTAGGTTTTTGAACCTTTACCTAGAGACGCAAGTCTGTTGCTAAAAGCCTGTGTTATTCAATAATCAAGCACACACAATATAAATTTAATTGGGGACCATGAATCAACTGGGTTTGAAGCTCTGATCATCATGGTACCCATTATCAGGCCTAATTTTGCTTAAATCACAAAACCCCAAATTGGAGCACGAAACCCTAGCAATGGCAAAAGCTTGTTCCTGCACTGTAACTTAAATCAAACTATCCAGAAACATTGTAAACATGATGATGAACATAAATATATGGGTAAAATACATTCATAATGCGTAAATCATAGAAATCGAATTTGAGTTTTTTTGTGTAAACTATGATGTTGTAACGTGCGATTCTTGACACTTTGAGGCTTGCAAATGAATGGAGAAGCTTCCTGAGATGTCCAGGAATGTATTGCTAGCCTTGAAACTCCTTGAGGATGGCTCTAAGATGGATTTCGATCTCACACTTTTTGTCCAAAATTTCAGTTTTTTCTTGCTATTTCACGCCTCCAATCCTTGTGTTTATGATCTGGAATTGTCATGTATATGTATTGCACTGAATTAGGTCAACAAAAAGTATTCAAATCTTGGCAAATTAGGAAGATTGGATTAGATTTCCTCATATATGATTTATTTCCAAAACTTGCTTCAATCCAATCTTTTTCAACCCTAATGAAACTTGCACGATTTGGTTGGCATGCTAGCTGTACATGGACTCAAAACATGCATAAAAATCTCAAGATTTGATTTGTTTTCATTATTTTACCATTTAATTTGATTTATTTTGATTTAAATGAATAAAAAATCAAAATAAATGATAAAAATAATAAAAAAAATAGGTGGAAAAGATCAGGGGTCATGGGTCCTATTAGAATCATATTTCAAGCAAGAAAACATGGGCCCCTTTGGAAAAAATGCAAATTTGATCAATGTTGACTTTTGACAATTTTCCAAAAATTGCCAACTTTGACAATACACAGCTTTCTCAATTTTGACCCTAGGAGGGTGTTCTTGGACTTTTTATAAATCTTGGGATGTCCCCTAAGCAACCCTTTTGGTCTCATCTCAATTGAGTCTTCCATGTTCATGTATGAAGCTTTGACCCAAAAGGTGTTTTTGTTGACTTTCCAAAAGGACCTATAATGTCAAAATTCACATCTTTTTGTGAGTGCATATTTTGAACTTGTGAGCTGAAGACAAGTTGTGGGGAATTGTATCCTCTTCAAAATGAGATTTGGATGGAAATTTTCTGATAAAGCATGTGGAAGTTATGATTGGTCAAAGATAGGTTGACTTTTCCTGAGAAACCCTAATTTAGCAACTTTTGGGTTTTAATGAATTTGAAGCATTCCTTGAGGAATCATGATCAACCCTTGATCAAATGATGGATAACACTTCAAAATGATGATTTTGAGCAAAAATCTTGAAGTTTGACTGTATGTGGGCCACAATTGACTTTAGACCTAACATAGTCGATTCTCAAGCATCTGAGCAGTTGACTGAGCAAACTTCTTATGCAATTAAAAATTGGCATGGATGATCTTGATAACATATTGAGACCTTGGAAGGCATTTGGGATCCTTTGGACTCAAGCATCTTGATGAAAAATGAAACCCTAATTTGAGGTATACTGCCTTAGGAGAGAGTTGGTCTAGTCAACTCTTGGACTTTCTTGAGAAACTTGGGGACCTTTAGGAGTATTTATTGAGTAAAATGAGAGGGCAAAATTTGGGGTACAACAACTGCCCCTGTTCAATCTTCTTAAACCTGAGGATGTAGATTGGCTCGTCTGCCTTTCGTGATCTGAAGGTGGAAGATGATTGAACACTAGAGTGCCAAGAAATTTGCACTCGCATGAAGTGATACTTGATTTATGATTTCGGGAATGGGCTTACAGATGCCATTTGGAGGTCGAAGATTGAAGATTGTCGGAGATGGGCTTAAAGATGCCATCCTAGATGCGACTGAGAATTGCAGGAGATGGGCTTAAAGATGCCATCTAGGGGATGTTGATTTCCTGTCTTGGGAGAACTAGAGTTTTAGGAGCTTCAGTTGTTCGTTACTCTATTGGGGAATAACTCCAGCTTGAGGAAGCGGAAGTGAACTGCATATCTGGTCAAGGTATATGTTTCACCGTAATTTACTGGGGAAATGCGAAACTAATCGTGTTTGATTAGGTTCTAGCCTTACAGTGTTATGGACCGTTGTTTGGGGATAAGAGAGAAGGAACTTGGATAGTAAGGTTATGAGAAGGAACCGGGATAATAGGGTTGCTTAGATATGAAAACCTGGATAGTAGGGTTGTGAGAAGGAACCTAGATAGTAGGGTTACTTCGATATGAAAGCCTGGATAGTAGGGCTGCTTCGATATGAAAGTCTGGATAGTAGGGCTGTGAGAAGGAACTTGGACACTAGGGTTACTTCGATATGAAAGCCTGGATAATAGGGCTTTGAGAAGGAACCTAGATAGTAGGGTTACTTCGATATAAAAGCCTGGATGGTAGGGCTTCTGAGAAGGAACCTAGATGGTAGGGTTACTTCGGCATGAAGGCCTGGATAGTAGGGCCGTGAGAAGGAACCTGGGCAAGGTTGCTTTGTGAGGAGTTTGGGTAAAACTGCATTTGAACTGAGAAGGAACCTGGGTAAGGTTTCTTTGTGAGGAGTTTGGGTAAAACTGCATCTGAACTGAGAAGGAACCTGGGTAAGGTTGCTTTATAAGGAACCCGTGGAAAGCTTCATTTGGTCGCGCAGATAATTATTCTGTTTAGTTTCAGGAGCTAATCTTGAACTTGCTGGAAAGGTACATGATTAATCGTATATGATGCATGAAATTCATTGTATGATGATGTTCTCAAAATAAATGAGATTATGTTGTATGCAATATGTATGCGCACGTCATGATATATGAACATGAAATGCTATTGTGGCACGTCCGAGTTTGGGAAAATAAATCCCTGACTATTGCTGGAGAGTACTGGAAATTACATTCCTGATCATAGTAGATAAAGTGGTTCTTCTACTTCCGCTGGGGATAGTGACCGCAAATTATTAGCTTTCTGAAGGAACCTGCTGGGGAAGGAATTCCTGCTTGGGGACCTGGAGATCGGACTTTGGTCATCTCGGATCTGTGGGGAATATAGGTATCACTGGCTTGTATGTGATAGTGACTTTGTTTCCAACTGTCTCTGCCCCTTGTACCATGCTGGAAAAAGTACATACAAAGATTTTGTGGATGGATCTATATCGTGATTGTACTTGAACATGTATTTAATGAGTGTCAGGATGACATCCGTCTCGGGATCGTATCTGAACTGTACTTGAAACATGTGTTGAACGAGTGTCAGAATGACATCCGTCTCTGGATCGTATCTGAACTGTACTTGAAACATGTGTTGAATGAGTGTTAAAATGACATTCGTATCTGGATCGTATCTGAACTATACTTGAAGCATGTGTTGAATGAGTGTCAGAATGACATCCGTCTCTGGATCGTATCTGAACTGTACTTGAAACATGTGTTGAATGAGTGTCAGAATTACACCCGTCTCTGGATCGTATATGAACTGTACTTGAAACATGTGTTGAATGATTGTCAGAATGACATCCGTCTTTGGATCGTATATGAACTGTACTGAAAGCTGAATCTGAATGAGTATCAGAATGGCATTCGTATCTAGATCGTATCTAAACTGTATCTGAAAGCTGATTCTGAATGAGTATCAAAATGGCATCCGTATCTGGATCGTATCTGAACTGTATGTGAAAGCTGAATCTGAATGAGTATCAGAATGGCATCCGTATCTGGATCGTATCTGAATTGTATCTGATGTATGAAAATCTTGAATAAGTAGCAGAATGACATTCGCATATGGATTGTATTTGAACCGTTTCTAGATGAAAGTCTGGAATAAGTGTCAGGATGACATCCGTCTCTGGATCATACCTGAACCATTTCTAGATGTATGAAAATCTTGAATAAGTAGCAGAATGACATCCGCATTTGGATCGTATCTGAACCGTTTCTCGATTCTGGTGCTCTTGATGAATGTTGATCAAGGTACAAGTCTTCCACTGATAGACAGGTGACGGGACATAGTCATACGTTTTAAATCCCTAACTTTTGCCTGGACCTCCCTTTCGGGTTTTCAGTCCACCGGGATACCCTTTTTTGCCCAAGCCGCCTTTTCAGGTTTTCGACTTGTCGGGTGTACAAATTTTTTTGTATATCCCTAACTTTTTCCCGAACCCTTTTGGTTCACCGGGATGCCCTTAATTTTGCCTAGGTATGTCAACCTAGCGGGTCTTTTTCATGCGTAGTATTTTTTGACTATATCCACGCTCTCAGGATGTAGAGAGTTATCACTGTCCATAGTGTTGTGTTGTAGTACTGTCAAAAATGTTTTCTTGATGGCACATGAGTCGTCGCTGGAATGCATGTGCAATGCCCCAAGTGATTCGGATGGAGATCTGCTCCTGGTTATTTGGCACCTTTGGAGAGACTTCCCCATGTGTGTTAGACACCATGTCCTGCCCCCTTTCTTATGGAAGACCTGTTTATTGGAAGTGTCCTTCATTTGTAGTAATTATGGAGAGTTTCCATTATTCGAACTTCTGTCATGAGAACTTCTCTGCTGTCAAACAAATAGTTACATGCAAACAATGGTATTTAAAGAATGCAAAGCTTATGTATGTCTTGAGGTTTTGAAAATGCAGTTTTTTTTAGTAAAATAAAATTTTGCAAAGATGTGATATCAACTCAGGATTTGTAACGGACCTTACAGGAGTCAGGATACCTTTTATAACAGTATTCTTTCGAACTAACCCATGCTTCATCTAGGACTTTTAAGGGTTATAACGTGGTCTGGTTCACGGTTCAAGAAACAAAGGATAAAGGCTTAAATTTTATTTGTTCCCAACCCGTTCTTTGTGATGTTCTTCAGTCCTAAACTCAGCTAATTGTGCATTTAGATCTCGTTTGAGTCTTTGCTCTGATATTCCAGTGATGGTTCGTTTATTTTGAAGTGGCAGTCATTTTTGTAATCTTCTTTCTATCGAGGATTTATAGTAACCTCTTCCTTTTTTTGTTTTCGTTATCCCTACTTTTGCCTGAACTGTTTCTTTTGGGATTACAGCCAGCGGGATGCCCCAGTTTTTTTCTTAAGTCTCCTTCGTAGGTTTTGACTTAACGGGCTTTTATTTTGAGGGGTAATGACTGCCTGTCTTGATGATTATGTGTAACCATCACCATTTTTTTTCTTCGGAAGGACGTCTTTGATGCCACTCATTGTGTACGAAGCGGCAGATTGTGACTGAATGCGCCTCTGAATTAACTGAAAAAACTACCCTGCCCCGGGTTATGATTAAGGGTTTTAATTTGTGTAAAAGAAAAACTCCTGCTTCTTTGGCTCAAAGGGATTAACTAGGGATTATCTTCCTTATATCTCCAGTGTTTAGGATTTGAAAAAATTCCTGTACATCGTCAGCTAGGTCTGTCCAAAAGCATATTGTATGGAACATGGTATTTTTCGCCATCCTCCCTCTAAAGGCTTGTAGCTTGTAACCAAGAGTTGAATATCACAAAAATAAGTAAAAACACAATTTAAATATAATGAATTACTTCAAGACAAACATATGCAATGCATTAATGGGAACCCCAAAGTTTGACATTACAGTAATTGTTCGAACAAGCAAAAGAAATTACAATTGAAAAATTACAAATGAATGGGACACTCTCAATGATTTGGCCTAGGAGCAGTGATCACTTTATGAGTCTCTGGAGGGTCGAATTTAATCTCCTTGGCGTCAATCATATCCTGAATTTTGTTCTTCAGGGCCCAACAGCCATTCGTATCATGTCCAGGACTATCAGAATGGTATGCACACCTTTCATTGGGGTAGTAACTGAGAGAGGAAGTATTGGGATTCTGTAGAGGAGCCTTTAACGTAATCATCCCTGCCTTCAACATGTGTTTTAATGCTTGTGCTAGTGACATGTTGATCTTGGTGAATTGTCTTTTAGGTGCGACCTCCTTACGCAGATTCCCCTGTTGATGTCGTTGCGCGGGCGTAGGATTAGAGACCAGCATTGCCCCCGCAGATTGGTGGTAATTTATCTTGTTACGACCCTTCTGGCCTGTTGTACCCTAAAATTTATCCTCTCATGTTTTCAAAAGTCTTCCCTTACATGGTTGGTCACAAACATTTGCCTAACGAAAATAAAGTTTTTTGAAGATGAACAAAGTGTCTTTCGATTGGCATCTGGGAAAAGTCTTCGATTGGGGATCCAAAATACTTTGATACAGGCTTGACTCACCAGTCTTCGATTGGGCATTTGGCACTCTTTGATCAGGCTTTGATTAGTAAGCTTCGATTAGGTGTTTGGAACCCTTCGATCAAGCTTTGGTCTGCAAGTCTTCGATTGAGCGCTGGACCTCCTTCGATCAAGCTTTGGTGTGCAAGTCTTCGATTGAACGCTGGACCCCTTCGATCAAGTTAATTCCATAATGCTTCGACTAGTACTTCAGAGGGTCCTTCGACTGGAACTTCATACTTTACCTCAATCAGAACATCAGAACGAAATGACCTTCAAATGGCATTTCAGTGCAGAGTTTCTCTTAATCTAAGATGCTCTGATGAAGGAAGTTCTGGACACTTCGAATTAGAACTTAGACTCATCACAAGGCCAAGGGCTGGTCGAAGTTGTCTAATAGGGAATGTTCTAAATAGATTCGAATTGGACTTTGAAGCTGGCAAAGAAGGCAGATTCGAAGGAATGAAATAGGCTGGCATGACTAAGCAAAAACACATATCCTAACCTGTCCAGGTTCACCCAAAGTTCACAATGGCATGTGTCCCTTGCAAATATAGAAATAATTAAATGCTGATTGTGGACTCAATTATTTGAATTAAAGGCCAGATTCTTGCCTTGTTTGCTCCCAACCCTACAAGAGCTGATTCGACCAGGGTGATCCTTTTCGAATCAAGCAATCGAAGCAGAGGGAGGCTCAATCGAAGGGGCTATGAAATTGAAGCTGGAGTAATTCGATTTGGGACTTTGAAGCTATCAAAGAGAAGCATTCAAAGGGTCATTCAAAGAACATTCAAAAGGTCCATTTGAAGAAGCATTCAGAAGGCCCATTCGAAGGGCACATAAGAAGTCCATTCGAAGGAGGCAACTCAAGAACAATCGAAGAGCAAGGCCTGGAGGCATTCGAAAATCAAAGGTGTCCAGGTTCATTCAAGATTCCAAAGAGACATGAATATTTCAAAAAAGGAAATCTTTTAATATGTCTGATTCTTGTCTCATGGCTTTAAAGACCTGTTTAATTGGTTGTCTCTTGCCGTTACTAGACCATCATACTCCTATAAATACAAGGGCAAGCATACAGTGCCAGGGGGGAAAGACACACAAAAACTCTGCAGAAACGGAAAAAACCACGAAAGCACCAGCCTGCCCCACGAAAGTCTAGACTACATTGCAGGCACCTTCCGTCCAAATCCAGGCGCCTCCAGTGAGCCAAAAGCAGGAGTCATGCCTTTTGAATGAGCAAGCAGCTCAGGGGTGAAAGAGAATTCGCTCAATCGAAGGGACTAGGATCCAATATCACAGGCCCTGTATTTTCAATTTCTAACAAACTTCCTTGCAGGTCCAACATCCCAGGTCCCCCAAAACTTTTATGTTTTTCCTTCAGGTATTCAGGCGCAGCATCTCAAGCGTGGACCACCATATGTCCTCAGATCTCAATGTGCCAAGTGGCTTCAAGCTAGATCCAAAGGCCAGAACCATTGATCCACCATGGATTCAAGTCAATGCAAGTATAGCCAATCTGGAGGGTCAACAAGGGCCAGCGTTCTGGGCCTGGAAAAATTGTTGATCATACAACCTCTTCAGCCCCCCCCCAAAGTTTGCTTATATTTTATTTCTTTTCATTTTTTTACTGCTTTTCATTATTATTATTAAAACTAATTAATTAACAAACTAACTTTTTTTTCATAAAAAATCAGAAAATAACAAAAAAACAATATTTATTAATTTCACTATTTTATTTTTGTAAATAAACCATTAATCAATTAATTTACTTTTTAATTAGGTTTAATTTTAACGTATTTTTGCATTAAATTAAAATTGATTTAGAATTAGGGTTTTGATATATTTTTACCTTTCTAATTTTATTTCCTTAATTAAAATAAAACTCAAAAAATATTTTCTTTTAATTAATTAATTAATTATTAGTTAGACTTAATTCTTAAATCAAAAATAACAAAAATATGCTTTATTCAATAAAAGGGTCAAAACCCTAAAGGACAATCCGATTCAATTTTCTCGCGCGTATTATTTGTTATCCATATATTGTAATTGCTCCGAGGATGTAATAGTTTTAACTTAGGACCTTTATTTATCGCTTTTATTTACTTTTTCGCATTTAATTTTAAGGATTTGTTTTTGGCGATGTAAATACCCGATGCCTTGTAATAGCTTAGCTTTATTTTCCGCAATTTATTTTCTGCAATCATTAACTGTTACATGTTTGAACAATAGGCTATGCATGACAAGATTAAACTTTAATTTAAAATCAACCGTAGCTCACCATAACATGTACAAAGATAATATAACTGAAAAACAATACACTCACACATGCCACTCTTAGGGTACGCCTCACTTGGTTGCCTCGAACGTGGTCATTAAGTATAGGATGTTTTAGAGGTCATCCTCTTGTCCAAAGATCATAAGTTGCCTCGAAACGGTTGCCTCGGATAAAAATGATCTAAGACATTAGGGTTACCGCTAAGGTATCCTAACATTGCTTTAGTGACCACACGTCCCTTAATCGAATTGATCCGAAAACTCCAACGACGATGCTACCTACTCCTCAATAGTGGGATAGCATTGTCTAAAGGACATTTGCACAGTTTAATTCCTTTTTGATTAGCTAGATGTTCTTAAGTACTTGCTCCTTTTAAAACAAAACAAAACTTTTCGCACTTACACTCTCTTTCAAACAAAAACTCTTTTCAAACCCACAATCACAAAGGAAAGCAAACTTTTGAAAACATAGTGAGCAAGTACCTAAGAGCCCATGGATAACCACAGATAAAAAGGGTGTTAACACCTTCCCTTTCTATAATCTACCTCCCGAACCCGAGAAACATCTCAAAAAGGAATTTTTCTGTGCTTTTGTCCTTTCCTTGTTGGATAAAATAAAAGACGGTGGTGACTCTTGCTTACCGCGACATTTTGCGAAAATAAACGCAAACGCGAACCAGCATTCCAGAACAGTCAGTTCTCATTCCCACCGATCACAGAACTGGCGACTCTGCTGGGGAATTGTTATAAGTGAGGTGTACCTTAGGATTAGATCACTTGTGTTTTCAATTGTATGCTTTGTATGCTTTAAATTTTGTGGGCTTGTATCGGAGTTCTATAGATCCTAACCCGGATCTGGGGATACCCTTTAGGTAAGTAGCAATAAATTGTGAGGGATATGTCCGGTGTAGACCGACACAGATGAAGCAGTAGCTACGTTGGTGTGACACCTTGGTCTGTACCGATATCCCTTGTGTTGGAACGAGGAGAATATGGGTCTTCTAAGGAGTCATTAAGCACCAACTGACCTTAGAACCTTAAATTGACCAACTTGGTCATAGAACAGTAACAGTATGCTACACTCATTGAGACTAAACTCTCGCGATGATTCCGGCCGCAAGAAAAGGTTGCTAAACTGGAATTATGACCGATTGAGGGTAGTCAGTGATATTGAGATCCTCTAGAACCTGGTTACTATTTTTAGGACAGGTTTAAACCAACTGAACTGAAAGAGGGTAATACCTAAACTCCATGCCAGCCTAAACTTAAGGCTATATGTGTGACTTGTGTGCCTTCAAACTTGAACTACTTGCACATTCTTGTTATCTGACAACATGAGTTCCTTGCAGGTTTTGTTTACAGTCCTTATCCAATAATTTGGACTTATTGCAGGGTTTACTTATATCACCTCACACTTTTGCTTAAACGCATAGCATACACATCATAACATCATGCCTTAACATTTCCTTAACTATTTCAAGGATCTCAAGGGTCTGTGATGCAGTTTATGGTAAATCAGATGTCCAGCAAGGGGCAAAGGGGATTTATTTTCCTCTAGCCAATGCCATCTAGAGATCAAAACACGATAACTTGAGTCAGGGGCTATGACCCACTCGATATGGTGAGCTTGACTCTTGAAGAAGGACTCTCAGCAACATGAAGTTCCTTCAATCAAGCTACCAGATTCAGATTCTAACAGTTTCTTGTTTACCCCGCGAGATCCTTGAAAACATTGCATACATATATCATACATATCATTGCATAACAGGTCTCCTAGTGTAGGTCTCTTATCTTCTTCGCTGTTTATTTCAGCAATCATCATGTCTACTGAACCTTCAACCGAGCAAGCTATCAAGGCCCTCCAGGCCCAGAATACCCAATTTCAAGAGATGTTCATGAATCTAGCTAAGGGTCAGGAGGACCTGAAGACTTTGATTCTGAAGGAGAAAAAGAAGAAGAAAAAGAGGACCATCATGTTCAACACTGGACGCAGGTTTAGAAACGGGCTGCAGAATGAAGTTGATCTGACCACCTCATCTGGAGGGAAAGATAGTCCACAAGAAAGGAGGGCCTCTAGCCCTATGGTCTCCAACAACGAGACGGACTATGATAAAGAACAGTATCCTCCTGCTGAGGATAAGTACAAACAGCTGGAAGACCGTTTGAGCGCTATGGAGATACAGAAGATGCCCGGTCTGGACTTCGGAGATCTAGGTCTATCCTCTGGGGTGGTGATTCCCCATAAATTCAAGGCACCTGCCTTTTCCAAGTATGACGGAGCTTCCTGTCCAAAGCTGCACCTCCGGTCATATGTAAGAAAGATCCAGCCTTACACTGCTGATAAGAACTTGTGGATCCATTTCTTTCAAGACAGTCTCTCAGAGACTCAGCTTGAGTGGTTCTATCAGCTGGATGGAGACAGTATCCGTAGCTGGGAAGATTTGGCTACTACATTCTATAGGCAGTATCAGTACAACTCCAACCTCGCTCCTACGCGTACTCAACTCTAGGGTATGTCAATAGGAACGGGTGAAGGATTTAAAGAGTATGCTCAAAAATGGAGGGACCTTGCCGGTAGGGTGCAACCCTCTTTAACTGACAGGGAGATGATTGACATCTTCATGGGAACATTGACAGGGCCTTTCTTCAAACACTTGATCGGAAGCTCTTCAGCCGGGTTCACCGAGCTAATACTGACGGGCGAAAGGGTCGAAGCTGGCATCAAAAGTGGGAAGATTCAAGAAGCTACACCTTCTGATGCTCAGAAAAAGCCCTACAATGGGAAGAAAGAGTCCAATGTTGTGTATGGTCAAAAGAGTCGTCATGACCAACACGTAGGAGAAATCTTGATCTCTAATCCTACGCCTGCTCAACAAAGACAGGGGCATCAGCGTAAGGAGGTCATTCCTAAAAGACAATTCACTAAGATCAACATGTCACTGGGTCAAGCGCTACAACACATGTTGAAGGCAGAGTTGATTACGTTAAAGGCTCCTCTCCGGAACCCAAATACTTCTGCTCCTACCTATCATCCCAATGAAAGGTGTGCATACCACTCTGACAGTCTGGGACATGACACAAACAACTGTTGGGCTCTGAAGAACAAGGTCCAAGACATGATTAATGCCAAGGAGATCAAGTTTGACCCTCCGGAGACTCCAAACATAATCACTGCTCCTATGACGAATCATTGAAAGCTTTTGTTCATTTGAATTTTCAAGTTGTAATCTCTTTGTTATTCAAACAATTATCTATTAATGCCAAACTTTGTTTCATTAATGCATTGCATATATTTGTCTTGATTTGATCCACTCATTTTCATTACATTTAAACTATGTTTTTTTTACTCACTTTATGACATTCAACTCTTGCTAAAAGTTACAAGCCATTAGAGGGAGGATGACGAAACAATACCATAATCTCATACAGTATGCTTTTGAACAGACCTTGCTGACGATGTACAGGCGTTTCTTTCAAATCCTAAACACTGGAGTTATAAGGAAGATAATCCCTAGTCAACCCCTTCGAGCCAAAGAAGTAGGAGTTTTCTGTTTTAAAACAAATTGAAACCTTTGATTAAACCTGGGGCAGGGTAGTCTCTCAATTAATTCAAAAGATGCGCATTGAAGTCGCAAAACTCTCAGTTCATAATACAACGAACGACATCAAAAGCATTCCTCTGGAATCAAAATACAATGGTGGTTCCTTATCTCATAGGCAGTCAATCTCTCAAAAGAGAAAAGCCCACTGAGCCAAAACCTATAAAGGAGGCTTAAGAAAGCTGGGGCATCCCGCTGACTGTAATCTCGAAAACAGAAACAGTCAGGAAAAAGTTAGGGATAACAAATCAAAAGAACGAGGTCGCTACAAATCCTCAACAACATGAAAAATGTTGCAAAAATGACTGACTTCCAACAAATTCAACTTGTGTGAACCATCACCAAAACGGCGTTCCAAATTCGAATAGAGTTCGACGCACAATTAACTGAGTTTAGGATTGAAGAACATCACGAAGAGCGGGTGGGTACAAATATACTTGGAGCCTTTATCCTTTGTTTCTTAAACCGTGAACCAAGCCACGTTACAACCCTTCAAAAGTCCTAATTGAAGCATGGGTTAGTTCGAAAGCATATTGTTACAAAAGGTATCCTGACTCCTGTAAGGCTTTGCCCTAAATCTTGTGTTGAATTTGTCTTATAAAAAGTTTTTTGCTAAAAAACGCATTTTTTAAAAAACTTCGAGACAAGCATAAACTTTGCATTATTTGAATATCACTGTTTGCATTTGGCTATTTGTTTGACAGCGGAGAAATTCACACAACGAATATCCGATGAACGAAAGCCCTCCCAGTGAACAAAATCACTTCAAAAAGGATGACACTTCCATTGAAAAATCTCCTATCAACAAGGGGGCATGACACGTCACTATCCAGCACACTTGGGGCAGTCCAGTCAAGATTTCAAGAAATCTCTGAAGAAGTGCAGAGTAACCAGGGGCAAGTCTCCATCTCCGTCACTTGGGGCATTGAACATCAATCTCAGTGAAGGTTTACATACAATTAAACATTTTCTGGCAATGTCACAAACACTTGCTACTAGGGGCAATGACAAATCTCCCCAAAATCCTTCTCATAGGGTGACTCCCAGCAAGGGTTTAATCTCTGAAAACCTTTCCCCAGCTGAATCAACCTCAAGAATCCTCGAGGACTTCCCCCAACGAAGATGTCACCTCTCTAGCAGACTGACGACAGGGTTTATTTCCCCAACAACACCAGGATTCCCCAGCTTGAGTTTGCCTCTCCGACTACTACAAATCAAAGGACCACAACTCCTCTTCCCCAGTAGACTACTCTACAATCCCCAGCAAGTTACTGCGAAACCTGGACACAACCAGATATCAGTTCAACTTCGACTCCCCAGTAGAGCAACGGACGACTAAGACTCCTGAACTCTTTTCCCAAGAAGAAATAAACATACTCCCCATAGAGTTTTCAATATCCCCCAGCGGAGTTCTCCTCAAACAACAAAGCAGGGATCCCCGGTGGAAACATTTTGAGCAAAGTCCAAGACAAAATTACACTTCAACAACATTCATAACATATGCATACAAAATACATATGACACAAATCTCATTTTATTTTGAGAACATCATTACACAATGCATACATCATGACATTGCATACAACTAACTCTTTACCTTTTCAGGAAAGATCAATCAACAGGCGAAGATCATCATCTTCTGAGATTCCTTCTAGAGACAGTTCAGATGCGATCCAGATATGGCTGACATTCTGATACTTATTCCAGATTCCTTCTAGAGACAGTTCAGATGCGATCCAGATATGGCTGATATTCTGATACTTATTCCAGATTCCTTCTAGAGACAGTCCAGATGCGATCCAGATATGGCTGACATTCTGATACTTATTCCAGATTCCTTCTAGAGACAGTTCAAATGCGATCTTGATATGGCTGACATTCTGATACTTATTCCAGATTCCTTCTAGAGATAGTTCAGATGCGATCCAGATATGGCTGACATTCTGATACTTATTCCAGATTCCTTCTAGAGACGGTTCAGATGCGATCCAGATATGGCTGACATTCTGATACTTATTCCAGATTCCTTCTAGAGACGGTTCAGATGCGATCAAGATATGGCTGACATTCTGATACTTATTCCATATTCCTTCTAGAGACGGTTCAGATGCGATCCAGATATGGCTGACATTCTGATACTTATTCCAAATCCCTTCTAGAGACAGTTCAGATGCGATCCAGATATGGCTGACATTCTGATACTTATTCCAGATCCCTTCTAGAGACAGTTCAGATGCGATCCAGATATGGCTGACATTCTGATACTTATTCCAGATTCATTTAAATTACAGTCCAGATACGATCCAGATTCGGATGTCATTCTGTCACTCATTCAAATACATTTCAGATACGCTCCAGATGCAGACGCAATTCTGGCAATCATCCAGTTCCAGCTTATAGATACAGTTCAGCAATCACTTCTGGATGGCATCTTTAAGCCCATCTCCTACCAACAATCTCCAAATGGCATCTGTAAGCCCATTCCCGACATCACAATGTTGATACTACACCATGCGAGTGAAAATTTTTGGGCACTCTAGTGTTTAATCATCTTCCACCTTCGGATCACGAAAGGCACGCAAGCCAATCTACATCCTCAGGTTTAAGAATATTGAACAGGGGCAACTGTTGTACCCCAAAATTTTCCCTCTCATGTTTTCAAAAGTCTTCCCTTACATGGTTGGTCACAAACATTTGCCTAACGAAAATAAAGTTGTTTGAAGATGAACAAAGTGTCTTTCGATTGGCATCTGGGAAAAGTCTTCGATTGGGTATCCAAAATACTTCGATACAGGCTTGACTCACCAGTCTTCGATTGGGAATTTGGCACTCTTCGATCAGGCTTTGATTATTAAGCTTAGATTAGGTGTTTGGAACCCTTCGATCAAGCTTTGGTCTGTAAGTCTTCGATTGAGCGTTGGACCTCCTTCGATCAAGCTTTGGTGTGCAAGTCTTCAATTGAGCGCTGGACCCCTTCGATCAAGTCAATTCCATAATGCTTTGACTAGTACTTCAGAGGGTCCTTCGACTGGAACTTCATACTTTACCTCAATCAGAACATCAGAACGAAATGACCTTCGAATGGCATTTCAGTGCAGAGTTTCTCTTAATCTAAGATGCTCTGATGAAGGAAGTTCTGGACACTTCGAATCAGAACTTAGACTCATCACAAGGACAAGGGTTAGTCGAAGTTGTCTAATAGGGAATGTTCTAAATAGATTCGAATTGGACTTTGAAGCTGGCAAAGAAGGCAGATTCGAAGGAATGAAATAGGCTGGCATGACTAAGCAAAAACACATATCTTAACCTGTCCAGGTTCACCCAAAGTTCACAATGGCATGTGTCCCTTGCAAATATAGAAATAATTAAATGCTGATTGTGGACTCAATTATTTGAATTAAAGGACAGATTCTTGCCTTGTTTGCTCCCAACCCTACAAGAGCTGATTCGACCAGGGTGATCCTTTTCGAATCAAGCAATCGAAGCAGAGGGAGGCTCAATCGAAGGGGCTATGAAATTGAAGCTGGAGTAATTAGATTTGGGACTTTGAAGCTATCAAAGAGAAGCATTCAAAGGGTCATTCGAAGAACATTCAAAAGGTCCATTTGGAGAAGCATTCAGAAGGCCCATTCGAAGGGCACATAAGAAGTCCATTCGAAGGAGGCAACTCAAGACCAATCGAAGAGCATGGCCTGGAGGCATTCGAAAATCAAAGGTGTCCAGGTTCATTCAAGATTCCAAAGAGACATGAATATTTCAAAAAAGGAAATCTTTTAATATGTCTGATTCTTGTCTCACGGCTTTAAAGGCCTGTTTAATTGGTTGTCTCTTGTCGTTACTAGACCATCATACTCCTATAAATACAAGGGCAAGCATACAGTGCCAGGGGGGAAAGACACACAAAAACTCTGCAGAAACGGAAAAAACCATGAAAGCACCAGCCTGCCCCACGAAAGTCTAGACTACATTGCAGGCACCTTCCGTCCAAATCCAGGCGCCTCCAGTGGGCCAAAAGCAGGAGTCATGCCTTTTGAATGAGCAAGCAGCTCAGGGGTGAAAGAGAATTCGCTCAATCGAAGGGACTAGGATCCAATATCACAGGCCCTGTATTTTCAATTTCTAACAAACTTCCTTGCAGGTCCAACATCCCAGGTCCCCCAAAACTTTTATGTTTTTCCTTCAGGTATTCAGGCGCAGCATCCCAAGCGTGGACCACCATACGTCCTCAGATCTCAATGTGCCAAGTGGCTTCAAGCTAGATCCAAAGGCCAGAACCATTGATCCACCATGGATTCAAGTCAATGCAAGTATAGCCAATCTGGAGGGTCAACAAGGGCCAGCGTTCTGGGCCTGGAAAAATTGTTGATCATACAACCTCTTCAGCCCCCCCCCCCCCCCCAAAGTTTGCTTATATTTTATTTCTTTTCTTTTTTTTTTACTGCTTTTCATTATTATTATTAAAACTAATTAATTAACAAACTAACTTTTTTTTCATAAAAAATCAGAAAATAACAAAAAAACAATATTTATTAATTTCACTATTTTATTTTTGTAAATAAACCATTAATCAATTAATTTAGTTTTTAATTAGGTTTAATTTTAACGTATTTTTGCATTAAATTAAAATTGATTTAGAATTAGGGTTTTGATATATTTTTACCTTTCTAATTTTATTTCCTTAATTAAAATAAAATTCAAAAAATATTTTCTTTTAATTAATTAATTAATTATTAGTTAGACTTAATTCTTAAATCAAAAATATGCTTTATTCAATAAAAGGGTCAAAACCCTAAAGGACAATCCGATTCAATTTTCTCGCGCGTATTATTTTTTATCCATATATTGTAATTGCTCCGAGGATGTAATAGTTTTAACTTAGGACCTTTATTTATCGCTTTTATTTACTTTTTCGCATTTAATTTTAAGGGTTTGTTTTGGCGATGTAAATACCCGACGCCTTGTAATAGCTTAGCTTTATTTTCCGCAATTTATTTTCTGCAATCATTAACTGTTAGATGTTTGAACAATAGGCTATGCATGACAAGATTAACCTTTAATTTAAAATCAGCCGTAGCTCACCATAACATGTACAAAGATAATATAACTGAAAAACAATACACTCGCACATGCCACTCTTAGGGTACGCCTCACTTGGTTGCCTCGAACGTGGTCATTAAGTATAGGATGTTTTAGAGGTCGTCCTCTTGTCCAAAGATCATAAGTTGCCTCGAAACGGTTACCTCGGATAAAAATGATCTAAGACATTAGGGTTACCGCTAAGGCATCCTAACATTGCTTTAGTGACCACACGACCCTTAATCGAATTGACCCGAAAACTCCAACGACGATGCTACCTACTCCTCAATAGTGGGATAGCATTGTCTAAAGGACATTTGCACAGTTTAATTCCTTTTTGAGTAGGTAGATGTTCTTAAGTACTTGCTCCTTTTAAAACAAAACAAAACTTTTCGCACTTACACTCTCTTTCAAACAAAAACTCTTTTCAAACCCACAATCACAAAGGAAAGCAAACTTTTGAAAACATAGTGAGCAAGTACCTAAGAGCCCGTGGATAACCACGGATAGAAAGGGTGCTAACACCTTCCCTTTCTATAATCTACCTCCCGAACCCGAGAAACATCTCGAAAAGGAATTTTTCTGTGCTTTTGTCCTTTCCTTGTTGGATAAAATAAAAGATGGTGGCGACTCTTGCTTACCGCGACATTTTGCGAAAACAAACGCAAACGTGAACCAGCATTCCAAAACAGTCAGTTCTCATTCCCACCGATCACATGGCCATACACAGCATTGGCTTCCCTCTTACCCGCAAATAGCTTCTTATCAGCATTAGAAGGTGCAACCATCAGGATCTTCCCACTCTTGGTACCACTTTCAATCCTTTCTCCAGTCAGGACCATATCTGTGAAACCGGATGAGGAACTCCCAATTAGCAGATTAAAGAACGGGCCTGTCAGAGTGCCCATGAACATGTCTACCATTTCCCAATCATTCAGAGGAGGTTGTACCCTTCCAGCCAGATCCCTCCATTTTTGGGCATAGTCTTTAAAGCTCTCACTCGAACCCATAGACATATTTTGGAGTTGTGTACGGGTGGGAGAAAGGTCTGCATTATACTGATATTGCTTATAAAATACAGCAGCAAGGTCTTCCCAGTTTCGGACATTGGCTCTCTCCAGTTGGTAGAACCATTCAAGCCGAGTCCCTGACAGACTATCTTGAAAGAAATGAACCCACAAATTTCTATCAACGGTGTGGGGCTGGATTTTTCTGACATAAGAGCGGAGATGGAGTTTTGGGCAGGACACCCCATCATACTTTGCAAAAATTGGAGCTTTGAACTTCTGCGGGATGACCACCCCCAACACCAATCCCAATTCTTCGAAATCCAGCCCAGGTATCCTCTGGACTTCCATAGCACTCAAGTGATCTTCCAACTGCTTGTATCTATCCTCAGTGGGAGGATACTGCTCATCATTGTAGTCGGTATCATTGTCGGAAACTTCAGGACTGGGATCCATCTCCCTTGTATCTTCTTCTTGATTCTCCCCTTCCTTGGATGAAGAGGTCAGATCGACTTGTTGCTTCAATGACCCTCTAAACCTTCTGCCCATATTCAGAATACTGACAGCCTTCTTCTTTTTCTTTTTCTCTTTCAGGATGAGGGCTTTCAGATCCTCCTGCCCTTTTTCCAGATTTATGAACATTTGTTGGAACTGGGCATTTTGTACCTGAAGATCCCTAATGCTTTGTTCGGGAGCCATTGCTGAAATAAACAGCGGAGGTGATGAGAAACTTGTTATGAATCCTATTATGCAATGATATGTATGATATGTATGCAATGTTTTCAAGGATTCTTAAAGGCTCATATTTGTTTAACCAAAAGAAACACACGTTAATTATATTAATAAGTTCGAATTGTCACAAAGAATGCCTTTTAGGCTTACAATTAAGCAAAAACAAAACTTAAAAAAAAAGAAACTAGGTCTCCCAGGAGCGCATCCTCTTTGGCGCGATGTAGGCATTTATGTTCCTTTATTCATGAAGTAGCCTAGTGAGCTTCAGGACCTTATTCTCGTTAGCATAGAACTGAGCTACAAACGTGTCCCGCTCCTCTTTAAGTTGAACCCAAGACTTATGTAATTCTTCACGATCAGTTGGCATGTCGGGATGATGACCAAGTGAAGTAGTGTCTTCTTCAGTAGCTGGCTCCACGGTTATTGGTAGGACAGCTGGGTAAGGCATCCTAAGACTTTAGGCGCGAGCTCGTACCCATCGGAGATAAGGCTCAAGAGGAATGGAATTCTTGTGCCCTAGCGTCTTGCTATCAATTTTATGTACCATGCCCCAAGCTTTTATGGACCTTCTACGATAGCCTTGAACGTCATTCTCATAATTGAAGGTGATTCCTTGGATAACCGTATCATGAGGACCCTATCTTCTTGCATAACCAAATTGACGTAAGGCCAAACAAGGATTGTAAGTGATTCCTCCCCTAATGCCTAAGAGAGGGACATTAAGGAATTCACCACAACGATCAATGATGGTAATATATTCCGAGAACCGTGAACACCAATGAATGTCTGATTGCTTAAGGGACATCAGTCTGCGAGACCATTTCAAACCCTGTTCATTCTTCAAAACAGCCATGGGTAGGTGCGAAATAAACCACCTATCCAATAGAGGAGTGCAACACAGGAGGGTTCCCCTTCTCTTTAGAGTGCGAGCATCCAGGGAATGCAGAATATCCCCGAGTAATGTAGGTACCGGATTATGAGACAGGAAAACCTTGATAGTGCTCACATCTACGAGTTGATCAGCATTAGGGAAAAGTACCGTCCCATAAATGAGAAGTGCCAGTACATCTTTGAAAGCTTGTAAATCTAAGGTATCCCAAAAATGATAGGCCTTCTCAAATAGAAACTTAACCAAAATTCCTTGGACACTCCCTCTAGTCTCCCAATTTGCCACTATGTCAGACCGGTGTAAAGACAAAGCTCTAGTAATTTCTTCAGGCTTTGGATGTTCTTCCGTACCATTGAAAGGAAACTGGTCAAGAATAGGTACCCCCAACAACTGAGGAAACTCCTCCATAGTAGGTACTAGCTGATAATTCGGGAAGGTGAAACAATGGTGTACCGGGTCGAAGATTTGAAACAGCACTTTTAACAACTCTTCATCAGGTTTTGCAGTGACCAGGTTGAGCAACTGACCATGCTTTCTAGTGAAATGAGAACCTTCAAGAACCCTTAATGCCAAATCCTTTAGTTGGAGAGACACTTTCACAAGGTTGATTTGTATAGTGTTCCTACGGGTAGATGTCATGTCCTACAAAACAGAGCAAAAATGAGCCCTAGGGAATCCTTGAAGTGGTTAGTGCAATAAGAATGGATGCTATGTTATGATGCATGATGTCATGATAAAACATAGGTATAGCAAACACAGGTATAGCAAGCACAGTCAAATCACACAAAGTCCTTAGGTTTAAGGCTTGCATGAGTTCAAAGGTAGTACCCTCTTGAAGTTAGTTGGTTTAAAACCAATCTTAAAAAGTAACTGGGTTCTAGAGGATCTCAATATCACTGACCATCCCTTATCGGGCATTGTTTCAGCTCTCAATCTTTTCTTGCGGCCAAAATATCTTGAAAGTCTGATCTCAATGAGTGTAACATCGAGTATCAACCAGTTCTCAGCTCTACACCGAGGCCGGATATCTCACTACTTTCTAATGGCCAAGTTGGGCAATTAAAGGTTCTAAGGTCAGTTGATGCTTCACAACACCACGCGGCGTCCCCGTACTCTCCCTGATTGACTCAAGGGTTACTGGTACTATTGTACCCCAAAATTTGCCCTCCCATTTTCTCAACATCTCTCATCACAAAGCCTTTGGAGATCAAGATCCAGTTAGGGTTTCATCTGCTCAAGACTTCTCCTTGCACTGATGACCCAAATTAGGGTTTGTGTTTGCACAAAGATGTTTTGACCTAAAATGCCTAAGATGACTTTCATGCTTCATATTGGACTCCCAAGTTTATCCACATCAAGTTTCAAGCCTTGATTCCAAGTTTTGTCCAGTCAATTAGACAGTTGACCTAAAAACCAGCTGTATTGGGGAAAAAGTCAACTGTGGCCAATTGACAGTCAAATCTCATGAAAATTGACCCCCATTAACATTATGAACTCACATGGACCATTTGATCAAGTTTGGATCACAATTCCACAAGAAATTTGATCAGATCACCAAAAGGGCAAAATGGTCATTTTTAGGGTTTTGACTGCACAAAGGCAATTTTTGATTGTTTGACCTAGCCAATGGAAAACCAAGCTCACATATGGACTCAAGGACCCCATGGAATTGTCTTTACATGCTCAACAAGTTCAAAAGATCCCAAATGCACAAGATTGACAGTTGAATTTCCCAGTCAATTGATCAGTTTTGACTGTATACTGAAAAGTCAAACTTTGACTTTTTGGTCAAAATCAAGTGTCAAGATTCATTTTTCATAAAAACATGCCAAATCATGAAACTTGTTCATCAAGAAATCCAAGATTGCAAATTAGGGTTTGAAATGAAGATTTTTCATAACTTAGAATTTTTCTAAGTTATGAAAAACCCTAATTTTTTCCTAAATTTGCCCCACTTTCTCACCAATATTCATTTGGATTCAAGCAAAAGTCAAAACATGAAAGTTGTAGCCTATTGCATAATCTACAACTTTGATTCACAAAGTTTTCCCAAAAGAGGCTTGTATCTCAAGTTACAATTTTTGGAACAAGGGTACCAAACCATTCTTAACTTAGTGAAAATTTGACCTATTTTAGGCAAGGTTTTTACCTAACTTCAAGACCATTTTTCACATACTTCCACTTGGAATTTCAATTTGCATTTCAAAGATGGATTGTAGTACACATTCCAAGCTTTCGAAAATGTCCAAGAACTCATCAAACAACCTCATGGTTAGGGAGAATCGAATTTGGCAAGTTGGGAAAAAGTCACTTTGATTCATGGCCATGTACATGTTCATAACTTGTGCAATTTTTCAAATCAGCTTGCACAACTTGGTTACATGCCCTAAATATCTTTCACACTCATAAATTTAATGCAAACTCATTGTGCCAAGACCATGTTCTATGTGTTCAAGCATTGCATAGTGGTTTAATCCATTTTTAGATAAAGCATTTTATCCATTTTGGAAAAGTTTCACTTTATGTCAAAATACAATCCAAACAAGGACAGATCAAATCTCTTTGGCACAAGTTTAGGACTAATCACACCGGTCAATGCCAAGGTTTGCAGCACATTAGGGGAGCCTCTAGCTGTCTAAAACTCAAGTGGACATTTGTTTTCTTAAGTGTGAAGAAAGCTAGCATAACACAGCACAACTTTCATCTCAGCACAAAAAAAGCTTAAGCAAATACTTTGTACACTTCCTAAACATCCATCCTAAGCTAGAACACGAGCTAACCAAGTCCCAAACACTCTCACTCACAAAATCACCATTGAACTGTACAAAAACAGGGCCTGCTGCAGTTTGAGTTCCAACTCTCATCCCTTCCATGCATTCTTGCTAAAAACTTGTCAAACACATCCCATAACATCTCTTGAAGCTAATCAAAACCTCAAACACGACATGTAACACTCCCAGGCATCATCACCATTTTCATTTTCTTGTTTTGCAGTTGAAGTTCTATAGCTCGATTCAAAAGGTTTCAAGACAAAGTAAAGCTTGAAATAGCATCCCTGGACATCAAGGAAGTTGTACCAATCATCACCTTGCTCTGAAAGTACCTCCATCATCAGATACAACTTCAACTGAACAGGTATCTTCTTGAACTTCTATCTCCCAATGTAGGCATCATTAGCTCTAAGTTTGTGAATAAGAAGTGTTCTACTCATGCCCCTGAAACTGTACATACTTTTACTTTCCATTTATTTTGCCTGAGCTATGAGAATTTAAGGTCTGAATGTTGATAAAAAGTTAGGTTAGGATTTGGGAATGATAAAATTCTCTCTCATTTCTGAGAGTTAGGAGGAGTTCTTTACATATTCAAAATCGTGATTCAATGCTTAACATTTTTGGTGTTGTAAGTTTTTGTTAAAACTCAAGGAATCAGGATGTTTGAATTCATACACCAAGCGCGCGTTTTTGAACAAGAACTATCTGGAGGTTGAAGAAGGTCTTCATGGGCTGGGCCTGATTTGCTATTGCTTTTTACACACTATTTTTGCCTTCACACCCCCTGAGCCCATTTTGTTTGTTTTAATGATTTTTTGACTTTTCTTTTTTTATTCTGACTTATTTATTTTTGCTAATAATATTAAAAATATAAAAAATATTGTTTACACCATTTTCATATTTTTTAGGCATTTATTTGTTTATATTGACATTTGTACATAAATAAATATATAAACTTACTTTTATTTAAAAATACCAAAAATAATGTAAACACATTCATTTTTCACATTTATTTTATTTTATCTTCTGAAAATATTTTATATAATATATACTTTTTTATAAATATTAAATATTATTATTTTTGTATATATAATACATATTTAGAAATTAATACATATATATATATATATATATATATATATATATATATATATATATATATATATATATATATATATATATATATATATATATATATATATATATATATATATATATTAGAATATTTAGTAAATAATACAAAAATATATACATTTTATTTTTTATTAATATTTGATAGTAAAAATACATTTTTGACAAACATACTTCATTTTTATTTTATTTAGTATATAATTGATAAATATATGTACATATTAAATAATTAATGCATTTTACTTAATAAAATTAGGGTTTTGCCCTAAACATAAAAAAGCTCCAAAAATAATACTTTTTTTATTTTGTTTATTTGACATATAAAAATACTTTTTTTTCATACATATAAAAAACCTTTTTGCATCTTGCATATTTATTTTATTTCTATTTAATTTGTGCAATCAATTATCTTGTAAATAATTCCAAATTGATGTAATAGCTAGGTTTAAATTCCTTGTCAAATATCCCCCCATTTGAACATTTGTACCCCCCTTCCTATATTGTGTTGTAATAGTTTAGAATTTTATTTTTCTCACTTTAATGCTTTCTAAATATACCATGTTAGAATTAGGGTTTGTATGCAAATAAAAAGAACAAAAATAGTTTGACCTAATTTCAAGATAAACAAGCATGAAAATGGACAACACATATCACACTTACACCCCTAGGGTATTCCACTTGTTGCCTTCAATAAATGGGCCATATTGCATGTTAGGTCTCTTTGGGCAAAAACAAAACAATTCAAATGATCATAGTCCCTCGATGACGCTTTCGAAAGTTGCCTAAAAAATGATCGAGTCCCTTAAAGGAAAATTGCCCAAAGATACTTGGCACCATTTCAATTATGGTCTAAACGATGACCCGCGCCCGTCCCTTTCACCTCCTAACACAAGATTGTCCACCAAATACAATGGTGGAACAAAATTGTTAAAAGGGTTAAAACATAGCATAAATCTTTGAGAACTTTAGGGTAGATGACTCTTAAGTACTTGTCAACTTGCAAAACAAAAAACAATTTCTTATTTTTCAAACCACACTTCACAAACACTTTCAAAAACCTTGAAACATCTTTTCAAAAAGACAAACACCTTTTGTAAAACATTCGAGTAAAGAATTGTTACAAGGGTAGCCTAGACAAGGCATCTTTTTCAAAAAAATTTCAAAACCACACACAAAGCACCATTTCAAACAATTTAAAACCAAGACAAGTTGATCTAAGCAAGTACCTAAGAGCCCATGGATAACCATGGATAGAAAGGGTGCTAATACCTTCCCTTTCTATAATCTACTCCCCGAACCCACGAAATATCTCAAAAGGTTTTTGCTGTGCTTTTTTAACCTTTCCTTAGGATAAAATAAAAAGTCGGTGGCGACTCTTGCTCAACCGAAACATTTGTGAAAACAAACGCAAAACCATAGTAAGTTCTCCCACCGTATCACAGAACTGGCGACTCTGCTGAGGACATTTTTTAAAGTGGAGTAACCTTAGGGCTTAGATCACCTTCTTGCATGACTAATTGTTTGATTTGTTTGCTTTTATATCTTGGCTCTCTTGTTTGGGTTTGCAAATCCTACACCCGGATTTTGGGAAACATTCATAGATAGCAATACGTTGGGGAAACTGTGCGGGGTATACCGACACGGTTGAAGCAATAGCTATATTAGTGTGACATATTTGTGAGTACCGGTAACCCTTGAGTTCAATCAAGGAGAGTACGGGGTCGCTGAGTGATGTCACTAAGCACTAATGACCTAGAACCTTACTTGACCATCTTGGCCTTTTATTAGGGGTAGTGAGATGACCGGCTTTGGTGCAGTCCGAAGTTGGTAGATACTCGATACTACACTCATTGAGGGTTGTTTTCTTGGAATATTTTGGTCGCTAGTTAAGTGGCTAAACCAAAACAATGAACGATGAAAATAATCCAGTGATATTGAGCTCCTTAGAACCCGGTTACTATTTATAGGACAGGTTTTAAGCCAACTAGACTCAAGAGGGTACTTACCTATGAAACCTCATGCAAGCCTGAAACTAGGGTTTGGTGTGATTTGCTTGTACATATGTTTTGTGCATACATCATAAACATCATAAAGCATCATATGCATTCACTAACTGAAATTCTGGCTGCAGATACTCAATGTCACGTTCAATGTTATGACACCGTATCTGACTTTCTATTCGACAGTAAATACAAAAACAGTAAAGAACACAGTCAATTGTTTACCCAGTTCAGTATGCAACAACACCTACTCTGGGGGCTACCAAGCCAGGGAGGAAATCCACTATAAGAGATATTAATTCAGGAATAAACCAACCAGTTTATCTCCTTCACTTAAGACCTACCCAATGCAACTTCAATCTAAGTACAACTTAAACCTGAGTTCCTACTCACTCCCCCTCAATCACAGCAGTGATACATAAAACAATTTGACTAATGAATTGATGAAGACACTCTTCAAAACATACACTTGATTATGCTTCACAACTTTTTAATCAAGCAACACAAACACTCTTGCTTCACAGCTTTGAGTGATACACAAACCTAACTTGACTTTGCTTCACAGCTTTAGTCAAGAGACATACAAACACTCTTGCTTCAAAGCTTTGAGTGATACACAACCCTTACAATTAAAACCTATTCCAAGTCACTTATCACAATGATAATTGCTTGGATTACAATAGTTAAAACTATACAGCTTCTAAATGATCTTCTGTCAAAAAGGGATTGATTCCAAAACAGCAACTCTGTTGAATATATAGCAACTGCATCTTCAGTTAGGGTTTTCACAAAAAGCCAGGGTTAATTTCGTTTGACCTTAAGACTAGGTCACAGGACTTTATCAACCAGGTTAGGGTTGAGCTAGGTTAACCCCAAGTCCACGACATTTTCTGTTCTGGAAAGACTGAGTCATAATCCTGAAAAAACTCAGAATTACCCAAACTGCATAACTGTTAGTTCAGAACAGGATGTCTTAACATTTGTTATGACATCTGAGGACCTGTCTACTGATTTAGGTAAATGTGATCTTTTTGCAAAATGCTCAGATACACACTTATAAACAGCAGCACCTGTATGACAATATTTTTCTGCAAAGGTACCTAATGAATCAGTACAAACTAAACTAGAATGTTATGACATCAGTCATGACATTCATACACCTGGTTTTACCAAAAATGCATGCCAATACCTAAACAACTACAAACTCCCCCTTTGGCATATTTTTGGCTAAAGCCCCTAAGCAATCAGAGATAGATAGCAGCAGAAAGAAATGCCTGCAGAAAAATAGAATGTCTAATAAAGTACCAAAATATATATCCCCCTCTTTAGCCACAAATGGGCCAAAGATACATGTTCTTAAAAGTTATACAGTCATCTAGAAAAAGGAATAAGAACAGCAACTAAAAACTGAACACACTTCCAAACTCTACCAGGTACCAGCACCAACTCCACCAATCAGCAACTCCACCAACCTTTAAGCACTGTCATCAGACTCAGAGGAGCTAGTTTCTTCAGTATTGAGATGATATTCAGCTTCTACACCCTTTTCCCTTCTGTTTCCTTCAGCTTCCTCCTTTTCTAACCTGGCAATTAGGTTTTCTAGGGTCTTTTTCCTAGCTTCCAGTTCTTTGCAGGTCTCTTTTAAAACAGCTATAACATCAGATGTTTTGGACTGAGTCTTCACAGAAGATGTCTCAGCTGATGTTATGACAATATCAGGAGCATGAGATCCCTGAAACAGTTTGTAGTGCAACCCAAGGGCAGGAGCTCTTTTGCAAGCAGTATCTCTTGCCACCAGGATATCAGGGTATTGTGCAAGGATAATTCCACAAAGGAGGGAGGGAAAGGCAATTGGTCCTTTGACAGCATAACTACCAGCATGTTTTAAAGTTTGTTCAAAAATATACCTGCCATAGTCAAAAACAGTCTTGGTTCCCACAGCATAAATAAATCTCCCCAATCTTGTGGAGATAGTTGATTTATGGTTTGTAGGGACCCAGTTGGCTGCACCAATATTGTGCAGGATGGCAAATTTCATGCTAAGTTTGCTGGCATTCAACTTGCCTTTCAAGGGACAGCACTTCACTTGTTTTGCTGTGATGGTTTGACAAACATCATTTTCAGTGACTTCCAGTTCAGGACAATCCTCATTTGATCTTCCAAGAAATTTGTTAATTTCTGATGGAGAGAAATTAACCCTTCTTCCTCTAACATAAACACTTTCAAAGTCAGCTGACCTTCCATCAGCACACTCATTAGACAAGTTAACTATGAACTCCTTGACCAGATTTTCATAACACTTGTTAAATTTTACCACTGTCTTCATCAGTCCAGCATTCTTAATCAGGTCCATGATGTCCTTGCACTCTATGGCATCATTGTTTAGCTCTCTTTCTAAAGCTATTCTCTTCAAGCAAACATACTTCCATCTGTTTGCATTGTCAGGATGATGAAAAGAGATGTTGTCTGTTGGGACTTCAGGAACTCTAGCAATTTTGCTGGAGGGGAGCTTCCTTCTGATAGGAATTTATTCAGCATCAATCTCAAACTCTGATTCCTCATCAGAATCAGAAGATTCAGGTTCTTTTCTCTTCTTTGTAATTGGTTGTCTACCAGTATGCACCTGGGCTTTCACCTTCCCTTTGGACTGAACAGTTTTCACAGATTCTACCCCAGCCATGCCTTCAGCCTTGGATTTCTTATTTGCAGGTTTATCTTTTGTCATACATTTTCCAGCATTCTGATTATCCTTCCTTTTCATCATTCTCCTAGCTATGCTAGGGTTTACATTGGCAATCAGATCATTGTCTGAGTATTCCTCATCCACATCAATGATAGGTGGATCAACAGTCTTCTCTTAAGGGTTCTGAATGTTGTCATTTTGTGTCACAACATTCTCAGAGACATCTACATTTGGGCTTGCTGATTCTTGATTTAATGGGACAGAAATCCCCGGTACAGGTTAGTTTCCTCTTAGTATACTAGTAACAAGCCTAGAAATAGCTTGATGAACTTGAACTGATCCTTCTCTATTTGGTACAGAAGAAGAAGGATGAGAAGGATTACCAGAGGCAGCAGTTTGAGCTCTTCCTGCATGTCTAGTTCTCAGCTTTTTGACTTTGGCGGGGTCAGTTGCCATCTCTCTGAGAGGAGTGATCTCAAGGACTTCAGATTCTATGCATGTGGTGATTGCTCGAGAGTCTTGGTCAGATGATGAAGATGAAGAGGTCTCCTTGGTTGAAGATGATGTTTGAGACATTTTGATTGACTTAGAGCACCAGTAACAATTTGAGAGAGAACTTTGATTGAGAGAAGGGAACAGGTTGCAAAGTCGAGAGAGGTAGGAGGCAAAAGAGAGTCTTTTCAACTTCTTAAAGATTTTGAAAGAATTGGGAAAACATATGATTAACCCACTAAAAATAGACTTAACAAAATTAACTCCTTCAACCCTTGTTTTAAGCAAAATTAATTGCTATAATCTCTCATGTTGGTAAATACCAAACCTGCCCCTCAAGTTTTCAAGTTTATTTCTAACAAGAGCCTTGGTAGAAGAATCAGCCAGCTGAAGCTTAATGATACCATGTTCCAGTTTAATTGACTTCTTCTCTACAAAGTCAATGTGCTTGGTCCTGCTATGCTGTATAGGGTTCATGGAAATATTGATTGTATTCAGATTGTCATAATACAATGTTACAACATCTTGTGAGACATTATACTCAGTGAGCATCTGTTTTGTCCAGATATTTTGAGAACAGTTACTACTAGCTGCAACCATTTCAGCACAGAGTTGGGAAGGCATTCTTTTGACATGAATCACAGTTCTGGCAGATTCCTGTATGTTCCTATTTTTCTTTTTGTCAACTCCATTTTGATGATGAGTTATAGGAGAAGAGACTTCATGACTCAGTTTTTCTGGGAAACAGAATTTATTAAACTTGTTGTTTCCAAATTCTTTGTCATGATTACTTCTGGTTCTGACAACACATCCTTCTTCAAGTTTATTCACCACATCATAGACATGTCTCTTTTTACCAAGCCTTTCAATTTGGAGTTCACCACAAACCCTCCTTTTATCAATTTGCAGTCTTGGAATCCTTCTGACTGCTTCCATAGAGATAGTTCTTTTCATTCTTTTTAGATGAAGATGGCCAAGCTTATGGTGCCACAGTTTCATCTCTTTTTCTTCTTTGGTAATGGAACACATAGTGGAGTTATTAGTGTTCTCAGGCTGCCACAAGTAACAGTTATCTTTGGATCTGATTCCTTTCATTACCACCTCTAGTTTTTCATTAATTACTAGACATTCAAATTTTGAGAAGATGACCTTGAATCCTAGATCACACAATTGACTGATACTAATGAGATTAGCAGTCAGGCCTTTTACCAATAGAACTTCATTTAGATTTGGAACTTCAGGGCAGTCCAAATTACCAACTCCTTTGATTTCACCTTTAGCACCATCTCCAAAGGTCACATAACTAGTGGTGTGAGGTTTAACATGATTGAGAATGTTCTTTATTCCAGTCATGTGCTTAGAGCACCCACTGTCAAAGTACCAGCCTTCCCTTGCAGAGACTCTCAGGGAAGTGTGGGCTATCAGGGCAGTAGCCTTTTTCTTCCATTGAGGAGTATGTGGTACCCTTTTTGACTTAGGTTTAACACCTGAGTTTTGATTAGGGTAACCATGCAATTTGAAGCAGAAGGGCTTTATGTGGCCATACCTCCCACAATGATGACATCTCCATCTTTGGTACTTTTTCTTCATATATCTCTGTTTCTGATGTTGAGAGTTGTGTTGAGACATCTGCTTTGACATTTGTTTAACAGGCCTAATCTTCTTGTCTGTACTAGATTTCTTGGCTTCCACAAATCCTAGTCCAGATTTGTTTCCCACATTTTGTCCAACTTGAAGAATCTCTTCCAATTTATCTGTTCCATTAGACAGCATCTTGACAGATTTGGTCATTTGGTTCAGTTGTGAGTTCAGCAATTGAACTTCCCCTTCTAGATGACTTATAGTTTCAAGATCTGCCCTTTTTTCAGCCTCCAGCTTTATGATGAGTTTTGATTGTTTCTCATTCTGCACACAGACTTCAGCACTTCTGATACACAATTTCTTGTAGGTATCAGTCAGTTCTTCAAATGTCACTTCTTCATCACTAGTGTCACTTTCAGAGGTACAAACACTAGTTAGAGCAGTAACTAGTTTGGCAGATTCTTCTTCAGAATTACTTTCTGAATCACAGTAAGACCAAGTAACAGTCATTCCTTTCTTTTGTTTCTTAAGAAAGGTAGGACATTCAGCTCGAATATGCCCATATCCTTCACAGCCATGGCATTGAATACCTCTGCCTTGATTTCCCTTCTCTTCTGACCTTGGTCTTCTGCTGGAACTGTCAATGTCAGAGGGAATGTTATGAACATTAGACCTTGACTTTGGATCTATTCTTTTGATGAGTTTGTTGAACTGTCTTCCAAGCATGGCTATAGCTTCTGAAATATTTTCTTCTTCATCCTCCTTGTTTTCAACATCAGTGTTGGATACAAGTGCTATGCTCTTGTTCTTCTTGTCACCATTTTCAGTGATCCCCATCTCAAAAGTCTAAAGAGACCCAATTAGTTCATCCACTTTCAACTTGCTGATGTCCTGGGCTTCCTCTATGGCAATTACCTTCATAGCAAATCTTTTAGGCAAGGATCTGAGAATCTTTCTCACCAATTTTTCTTCTGACATATTTTCTCCCAGTGCTCCTGAGGTGTTGGCAATCTCCAAGATGTTCATGTGAAACTCATGAATGGTTTCATCTTCCATCATTTTTAGATTCTCAAACTTGGTAGTCAACATCTGAAGCCTTGACATTTTCACTTTGGAAGTGCCCTCATGAGTAGTTTTGAGAGTGTCCCAAACTTCCTTGGCCAATTCATATTGATGTACTAGTCTGAAAATGTTTCTATCAATTCCATTGAACAAGGCATTTAAAGCTTTGGAATTTCCCAGGGCTAACTCATCTTCTTCTTTACTCCAATCTTCCTCAGGCTTCAAACTGATTGTCCCATCTTTCTCAGTTATGGTGGGATGGATCCATCCTTTGTCAGCAGCTCTCCAAGCCTTTTTGTCCAGAGATTTTAAGAAGGCAATCATACGAGGTTTCCAGTAGTCATAATTTGTTCCATCCAGAATGGGTGGTCTATTTCCAAAAACTCCTTCTTTGTCCATAGTGCCAGAAAGTGATATCCCTAGATCTCACCCAGTAATACAGGCAGGGTGCCTGCTCTGATGCCAATTGAAATTCTGGCTGCAGATACTCAATGTCACGTTCAATGTTATGACACCGTATCTGACTTTCTATAAGATAGTAAATACAAAAACAGTAAAGAACACAGTCAATTGTTTACCCAGTTCAGTGTGCAACAACACCTACTCTGGGGGCTACCAAGCCAGGGAGGAAATCCACTATAAGAGATATTAATTCAGGAATAAACCAACCAGTTTATCTCCTTCACTTAAGACCTACCCAATGCAACTTCAATCTAAGTACAACTTAAACCTGAGTTCCTACTCACTCCCCCTCAATCACAGCAGTGATACATAAAACAATTTGACTAATGAATTGATGAAGACACTCTTCAAAACATACACTTGATTATGCTTCACAACTTTTAATCAAGCAACACAAACACTCTTGCTTCACAGCTTTGAGTGATACACAGACCTAACTTGACTTTGCTTCACAGCTTTAGTCAAGAGACATATAAACACTCTTGCTTCAAAGCTTTGAGTGATACACAACCCTTACAATTAAAACCTATTCCAAGTCACTTATCACAATGATAATTGCTTGGATTACAATAGTTAAAACTATACAGCTTCTAAATGATCTTCTGTCAAAAAGGGATTGATTCCAAAACAGTAGCTCTGTTGAATATATAGCAGCTGCATCTTCAGTTAGGGTTTCCACAAAAAGCTAGGGTTAATTCCATTTGACCTTAAGACTAGGTCACAGGACTTTATCAACCAGGTTAGGGTTGAGCTAGGTTAACCCCAAGTCCACGACATTTTCTGTTCTGGAAAGACTGAGTCATAATCCTGAAAAAACTCAGAATTACCCAAACTGCATAACTGTTAGTTCAGAATAGGATGTCTTAACATTTGTTATGACATCTGAGGATCTGTCTACTGTTTTAGGTAAATGTGATCTTTTTGCAAAATGCTCAGATACACACTTATAAACAGCAGCACCTGTATGACAATATTTTTCTGCAAAGGTACCTAATGAATCAGTACAAACTAAACTAGAATGGTTTGACATCAGTCATGACATTTATACACCTGGTTTTACCAAAAATGCATGCCAATACCTAAACAACTACACTAACCATTTCAAGGGTTTGGATCTTCATCTTTGTTCTTGTTTTGTAGGTCATGGAAATTCCTCGCAGAAAAACCATCCAAGTCAACCTTGTGAGAATCTCTCCTCAACTCAAGGAGCTCACCTCAAGAATTCCGGAAAGCTCATCCTTCAGTGAAAGACATGGTAGACTGCTCAGCTTAGTCAACACCAACATTGAAGAAGACATGATGAAAGTGCTATTCCAGTTCTTTGACCCTCTTCACCACTATTTCACTTTCCCTGATTACCAGTTAGTGCCCACTTTGGAGGAGTTTTCTCAACTCCTACGAATACCTATCCTTAATCAACTACCCTTCAACGGTACGGAAAAGGAACCAAAGCCGGAAGATGTTGCTCGAGCATTACATCTACAACCATCCGACATCAAGGGGCACTGGGAAACCAGAAGCGGCATCAAAGGATTCTTAGCAAAATTCTTGTTTGAGAAGGCACAAGAATGTTGGAATTCATTGGACCTACAAGCCTTTGAAGAAATTGCGGCACTCCTTATCTATGGGTTGGTCTTGTTCCCAAATTCTGACCAATTGGTAGATGTCAACGCCGTCAAAATCTTCTTGTCCAGGAACCCAATACCAACATTGCTTGGGGATATCCTTCACTCATTTTACACACGAACAATGAGAAAGAGGGGTGTTCTCATGTGTTGTACTCCTCTCCTTGCAAGGTGGTTTATTTCGCACCTTCCACAATCTGTCTTGAAGAATGACCAAGGCTCAAGGTGGTCCCAACGGTTGATGACTCTTACTCACTCTGATGTGCATTGGTGTTCTCGGTCCAGAGAAAATGTCATCATCGTCGATCGTTGCGGAGAATTTCCTAATGTTCCTTTACTTGGAATCAGAGGAGGTATCACCTACAACCCTTGCCTAGCTTTGAGGCAATTTGGATATGCACGGAGGGATGGCCCTCACGACATGTTGATTCCTGACCTAGTTTTTGACTTCGACAATGATGCGCAAGGACTTCGCCAAAGATTCATCAGAGCTTGGGGGAGGCCCAACAAGGTTGATAGCAAGACACTGGGACACAAGAACTCCATCCCTCTTGAGCCTTATCTCAAGTGGGTACGAGCCCGAGCCCAGAGTCTGATGATGCCTTATCCTCATGTTCTCCCTGTGATTAAAGAGCCCGTCATGGAAGGAGAGGTTCCCTACACCATCCTACATCCAGACATGCCTACATCGTGGGAGGAAATGTAAAAAAGTTAGATTCAGCTCAAGGAGGAACAGAACACTTTTGAAGCCAGCTTCTACGCCAGCGAGAAGAAGGTTCTAGAGCTTACCCGCCGACTCCATGAGCAAGAGGCCCTCAACACCTACATCGCACCAAAGAGGATGCGCAATGTCTTTTTACCTTGAGAAGTTGTTTTTGTAATATTTGGCCCATGGGGCATTTATGTACTAACAAGTTTCTTCTTATTAATATGACGTGCGTTCCTTTTGTCTACAACAAGTTTGAATATTCTAAATCCTTGAATGCATTGCATACATAAGCATACCATTCATCATGTGCATAAGCAGGTCTCACTCCAGGTTTCCTTATTTGTCTGTTGTTTATTTCAGTAGGATGGATCTCGAGCAAACAGTCAAAGACCTACAAGCTCAAAATGCATAGTTCCAGCAACTCCTGACAACCTTGGCTAAAGGTCAGGAGGATCTCAAGACCTTGCTGGGGAATAAAGACCCAGTGAAAAAGAAGAAAAAGAGGCTCGGGGTGGCTACTTTAGGGAGAAGATTTGACGGAGAGGCCAGGAGAGTGCTTGAATTTCCTCCTACTTCTGATGAAGGGACCAGTAAAGGAGGTGGGGTTGCAGTACCTTCCGAGTCCGATGTGGAAGAAGAAGAGGTCGAAGAGGATGAAGATTACTCTGATCAACAATACCCTCCAGCTGATGATAAATACAAAGGTTTAGAAGACAGGTTGGCCGCCATGGAGCTACAGAGAGTACCGGGTTTGGATTTTGAAGACTTGGGTTTGGTTGCCGGGATTATGATTCCCCCAAAATTCAAAGTGCCAGTTTTTGTGAGGTATGATGGGCTGTCCTGTCCAAAAATGCATCTCAGGTCCTACGTGAGAAAGATCCAACCCTATACGGCAGATAAAAACCTTTGGATTCATTTCTTTCAAGACAGCCTTTCTGGAGCTCAATTGGAGTGGTTTTATCAGCTAGAGGGAACCAGCATCCAAAATTGGGAAGACTTGGCCACCGCCTTCTACAAACAATATCAGTACAATTCTGACCTTGCTCCTACTCGTACCCAACTTCAGGGTATGTCACTGGGAACAAGCGAATGATTCAAAGAATATGCACAAAAATGAAGGGATTTGGCTGGCAGGGTGCAGCCTCCTTTAACCGACCGTGAACTGGTTGATATGTTTCTAGGGACCCTATCTGGGCCATTTTTCAATCATCTGATTGGTAACTCTTCCGCGGGGTTTACCGATTTGATCTTGACGGGCGAAAGAATAGAAGCTGGCATCAAGTCAGGAAAGATTCAGAAAGGTGTTGCTGCAAGTGTTGAGAAGAAGCCTTTTAAGAAGGAAACGGCTGTTGTATACTCCCAAAGAAGAGCAGGGAAGACTGAGCGCCGGCCAACCGTGGGGGCCGTAATGATTCAAAACCCTTCAAGTGAGCAGCCTCGCTATAACCAGTCCAGACCAAATCAGCAACGGGTAGAACGGCCACAACGGCAGTTCACCCACATTAATATGACGCCAGCGCAAGTGCTTCCCCATCTGTTAAAGTTGAATCTCGCCACTATCAAAGAGGCACCAAAAAATGTGAATACGTCCTCTCCGCATTATCATCCTAATGCTAAATGTGCCTACCATTCTGACAGTGTCGGGCACGACACCAATGATTGTTGGGCACTCAAGCATAAAATCCAAGACCTGATAGAGGCGAAGGAGGTGGAGTTTGACACTCCGGAGAAGCCTAATGTGATATTTGCTCCCATGCCGAAGCACGACCGAAATGTCAATGCCATTGAAGAAGATTTGTATGTTGCTGATGTTAATGATCTGATAACTCCATTATTAACCATCAAGTTGAATCTGTTAAGGGTCGGGATCTTCCTGGGATGTAAAGAAGACTGCTATTGTTGTTACTCTCTGCCATTTGATTGTCTGTTACTGAAGAAAGGCATCCAAGGCCTAATGGATAGTCGACAAATTTTGTTTGAAAAAGTTTCTGCTGTTCCAACCCATACTGAAGATGTCTCAATCATAACCATTCACGCCAATCTTTCCAAGGCCGTCAGAAAGACTGTTAAGATTACACCAGCTACGAAATCTGTTCCTTTGAAGATAACAATGTCGGGGAATGTCCCCTATGTTTCTGAGAAGTCAATACCATGGAACTATGGTGGTGACGTTTACTACCATGGTATCAAACAAATCGAAATAACTGAAGAAAGTTCGGATGATGAAGAAGCCAGCATTGGTAACATTGCAGGCACGAGCAAAATCACCCGGAGCGGGAGAATATTTTCTCCAGAGATTGCCCCTCCAAGAGCAATCTTTGGACCCTCATCTGTCGACAAGGTCATCCCTGCACCAATAAAACTCTCCGCTAGAACCCCTTTGATTGAAGATGTTGTTGTTCCTAATACTGTCCCTCCTACCGCTGCTGATAAAGGTAAGGGAATCCAAGATGAGCTCGTCAGGACGAGGGCTCAACCCTTGGTCATCCCGGAAACCTCTAAGAAGGAAATGGATGAGATCTTGAAGATTATCAAAAGGAGTGATTACGATGTGGTAGAACAACTGGGGCAAACCCCCTCAAAGATCTCCATGCTGGCACTACTACTTTGCTCGGAAGCGCACGCTAAAGCTCTGATAAAATTCCTGAAGGCAGCCCATGTGCCCCAGGAAACCTCTGCAGATCAATTTCAAAATTGCGTGGCTAGCCTTACTGCGGACAATGGGTTAGGTTTCTCTGATGCCGACCTAACTCCTAAAGGTAGAAACCACAATGATACTTTGCACATTTCAGTCGAGTGTCGAGGAACTACTCTCGCACATGTCTTGGTCGACACTGGTTCGTCGCTGAATGTACTGCCTAAGAAGGCCTTGGACCGACTAGATTGTGAAAGGTTGGAGTTGAAGCCGAGTGATATTGTTGTCAGAGCTTTCGATGGTTCGAAGAGAATGGTCCATGGGGAGGTTGAAATTCCCATCAAGATAGGCACTGAGGTGTTTAAATTTACTTTCTATGTGATGGATATCCGTCTGTCGTACTCTTGCTTGCTGGGTAGGCCTTGGATACACCATGCTGGGGCAGTCACCTCCTCCTTACATCAGATGTTGAAGTATCCTGTCAAGGGAAAGATCATTACTGTCCATGGCGAAGAGGAGTATATGATTAGCCACTTGAATTCCTTCCGGTATGTGGAAGTAGAAGGGGAGTTCATTGAGACGCCTTTCCAGCATTTCGAAGAAGTCCTTCCTGAAATAACAGTAGCAAAGTTGGCAGCTGAAGTACCGAGACAGATGGCCAGGATGGCATCTCTGGAGGACGCAAGGGCCGCAATAAAGGAGGGGAAGAATTCAGCATGGGGGCAGTTGCTTGATATTCCACATAAGACAGACAAATTTGGATTAGGGTTCACTACCGCGGGCCAAAAAGCTATGCGCCGTTCGAAGATTGAAAGGGCGCCAGTCAAAATTTCTCCCTACGGAATCAATGCTTTGGAGGATGAAGACAAAGAAAGCAACATCGAAGAGTGGATTTACCCAACTGTCAAAGGAGGATTGTGCAACTGGGAGGCAAAAGACTTTGTCCCCATCACTTTTATTCATCAGTAATTTATCTGTCAAACATTTCCAATTTGGTCTGTAATATTTATTTTTAAACAATCCGTACACTGCCTTTTCACCTCATGCCTTGCCCGGGGCATGTAGGTCCATTTGTAAGGGTTTTGATTATTTTTCATATCCACATGCCATGTTTAATGATTCATTGGACGTTTTTCATTTGATAAACTGCTTGTGTTCATTTTCTTTCCTTTTGCATTTTTTGTTTAAGGATGGCTATCCCTTACACACACCCACACTCACCAATGCAGGTACCCATCCACTCCGGATTCCATGGGTGACTATTCTACTATATCCTTCAATAACTCTGAAGATCTGGTCAATCAAGCCGAGTACGAAGATGACGAAGGTTGTGAAGTACCAGGGGAACTAGCCAGACTTCTACAGCAAGAGGAAAGGGCCATCTTACCGCACGAAGAGTCATTGGAAACTGTCAACTTAGGGACCGAGGAAGACCGGAAGGAGGTGCAAGTGGGTGCCAATCTGGAACCAAGTGTCAAGGAACGCCTGATACAGTTGTTGAATGAGTATGTTGAAATCTTCGCTTGGTCTTATGAAGACATGTCGGGTTTAGACACAGATATCGTGGTTCACCGTCTCCCTACAAGAGAAGACTGTCCACCGATCAAGCAAAAAGTCCGCCGAATGAGGCCTGACATGTCTGAAAAGATCAAAGTAGAAGTGATGAAGCAATTCGACGTTGGCTTTCTGGCTGTTACGTCCTATCCTCAATGGGTCGCTAACATCGTGCCAGTACCTAAGAAAGATGGCAAAGTCAGGATGTGTGTGGACTACCGGGATTTGAATAGGGCCAGCCCCAAAGATGATTTTCCACTTCCACACATTGATATTTTGATCGACAATACAGCTCAACACAAAGTGTTTTCCTTCATGGATGGATTCTCGGGCTACAATCAAATCAAAATGGCCCCCGAGGATATGGAGAAAACAACTTTTGTCACACAATGGGGCACTTTCTGTTACAAGGTGATGTCGTTCGGGCTGAAGAACGCAGGGGCAACTTATCAATGCGCCATGGTAGCTTTGTTTCATGATATGATACATCATGAGATTGAAGTTTACGTAGACGATATGATAGCTCGGTCACAAACAGAGGAAGAGCACCTTGAACATCTAGAAAAGCTGTTTGCCAGGTTGAAAGAATACAAACTCAGGCTGAATCCAAGTAAGTGCACTTTTGGAGTTAGGTCTGGTAAACTTCTAGGATTCATTGTAAGCAACAAAGGCATTGAAGTCGATCCAGCAAAAGTGAAAGCAATACAAGAGATGCCTGCTCCCCGTACTGAAAAGGAGGTTAGAGGGTTCTTGGGGCGCTTGAACTATATTGCCAGATTCATCTCTCATCTGACTTCTACCTGTGAGCCAATTTTCAAACTCTTGAAGAAAGATCAGGTAGTCGAATGGAACGACGATTGCCAAGCTGCTTTTGATAAAATCAAGGAGTATTTGCTAGAACCTCCAATTCTGATGCCACCCGTCGAAGGAAGACCATTGATCATGTATCTGACCGTCTTGGATAACTCAATGGGGTGTGTTTTGGGCCAGCATGACGAGTCTGGTCGAAAAGAGCATGCTATTTATTACCTTAGCAAAAAGTTTACCGACTGTGAGACTCGCTACTCACTGCTCGAGAAAACTTGCTGCACTTTGGTATGGGCTGCTCGCCGACTAAGGCAGTATATGTTGACTCATACTACCCTGTTGATTTCCAAAATGGATCCTATCAAGTATATCTTCGAAAAGCCCGCCTTATCTGGAAGGATAGCTAGATGGCAAATGATCCTAACTGAGTATGACATCCAGTACACCACCCAAAAAGCTATAAAAGGGAGTGTACTAGCTGACCATCTGGCTCATCAAGCTATCGAAGAATATCAACCCATGAGATTTGACTTCCCAGACGAGGACATCATGAATTTGGACAACATTGAAGGTAACAGACCGTATGACGGACCCAAAAAGGGATCCCGATGGACCCTGTACTTTGATGGTGCTTCAAATGAACTCGGAAACGGTATCGGCGCAGTACTCATTTCTCCGGAAGGTTGTCACACACCTTTCACGGCCCGACTTTACTTCAGTTGCACGAACAACATGGCCGAATATGAAGCTTGCATTTTTGGTCTCAAGGCTGCTATAGACTTGGGGATCAAATCTTTGGTCGTATTTGGGGACTCAGCTTTGGTTATCAGTCAAATCAAAGGAGAGTGGGATACCAAGCACCCTAATCTTATCCCATACAAAGAACATGTCTAGACATTGTTACCTCATTTCGAGCAAATTACCTTCGAGCATTTCCCGCGAGAAGAGAATCAGCTAGCAGATGCTCTGGCTACAATGTCCTCCATGTTTAAACTCAACTGGGATAACGAGGCTCCCCAAATCACCATCGAGCGAATGGATGAACCGACACATTGTCATGAGATTAATACCGAAGAAGTAGTGGAACAACCTTGGTTCCATGAAATCAAAAGGTATCTCAAGACTAGAGATTATCCCGAAGGAGCTTCCGTAAATGACAAGAAGTTCTTAAGGAAATTTGCTGCCCAAATTCTTCCTGAGCAACGACACCCTTTACAAACGGAACCATGATTGTGTATTACTCCGATGCGTAGACAAAGCTGAAGCAGAGTTGATCATGACTGAGATACACAGCGGCACATTTGGCACTCACTTGAGCGGGCATACAATGGCTAAGAAGATCCTAACAGGCAGGCTATTACTGGTCTACCATGGAAGCTGATTGCCATCAACATTCCCGTACTTGTCACAAATGTCAAGTCTATGCTGACAAAGTTCATATCCCTCCGGTTCCTCTCAATGTTCTGACTGCTCCTTGGCTATTTGCAATGTGGGGCATTGACATGATTGGAGAGATCAGGCCCACGGCTTCCAATGGACATCGCTTCATCCTAGTTGCCATTGACTACTTCACCAAATGGGTCGAAGCAGCTTCCTTCGCCTCTGTTACTAAAAATGTGGTTGCCCGCTTCATCAAGAAAAATCTCATATGTCGGTATGGTGTTCCAGACAGGATCATCACAGACAACGGTACAAATCTGAATAACACGATGATCACCGTGTTGTGCGAACAGTTCAAGATTTATCATCACAATTCATCTCCCTATCGGCCGAAGATGAACGGTTCTGTTGAAGCTGCGAACAAAAACATTAAGAAGATCATTCAGAAAATGACAGTCACTTACAAAGACTGGCATGAGATGTTACCGTTTGCTCTACATGGATACCGTACGACGGCACGTACTTCAACCGGGGCAACCCCATTTTCTTTGGTATATGGCATGGAAGTTGTCCTGCCTATGGAGGTTCAGATTCCTTCCCTAAGGATTATGAAGGACACAGGTTTGAATGAAGATGATTGGATGCAGAACCGACTTGATCAACTCAATCTGATCGACGAGAAGCGACTCGCTGCTATATGCCATGGTCAGACGTATCAAAAGCGGATGATCAAGGCCTTCAATAAGAAAGTCAGACGTCAAGTGTATCAAGTCGGAGATCTCGTAATCAAGCGGATTATCTTGCCGCAAAGTGATCCCAGGGGCAAATGGACTCCTACATATGAAGGACCATTTGTGATCAAGAGCATATTTTCTGGTGGTGCAATGATCCTGACCACCATGGACGGCGACGATTTGCCGCACCCTGCGAACGCAGACATAGTCAAAAGATACTACGCATAAAATAACCCGACAAGTCGAAAACCCGAAAGGGCGGCTTGGGCAAAAATGGGCATCCCGGTGAACCGAAAACCCGAAAGGGCGGTTCAGGAAAAAATTAGGGATAAAAACAAAAAAATCTGTACACCCGGCAAGTTGAAAACCCGAAAGGGCGGCTTGGGCAAAAAGGGGTTTCCCGGTGGATCGAAAACCCGAAAGGGAGATTCAGGCAAAAGTTAGGGAATTAAAGCGTATGACTATGTCTTGTCGGATCACTTCAAAGACAATCTCTTCATCAATCAGTTCCAGGTTTCTGATCAATCCAGTCATCGGCAAACGGAGCATTGGATGGACAGATATTCAGAGTTGTGAAGGCTATAGCGGAATGGAATCCCACGGAATTATTTCACATAGCCATCTTTATTTTGTATAAATCTTTCAATATTTACGACAAAATCCTCTTACTAGGATGATTGTCTCCTTTGTACAAATATACTCAGAGAAAGTTAATACAAATACTTTTCCCAGAAATTTGTGTCTTTTCCTTGTTCTTTTTCTCTTGCACTAATTGTTTTATTTTGAGAAACGTCCAATGTTTTGTTAAATAGGCATATGCATTTGAACATAATCATTTCCTTGTGAATCAAGAAAGAGGATTACTGATAGGTTGAAGGTGCAGTTGGATATCTTGATACCCTTTCAAAGGAAGTCCCCAGGAGATTTGGAATCCATATCCCCAGCAAGTCTTGAAGCTTATCCCCAGTAGATTCTGGAAGCTTATCCCCTGCAGAGTACGGACGTCTCTCCCGAGCTTTATTCAAAGTTATTCCTCACAAGGGCTTATAACTGGGTTATCCTCAGCTTATTGCCACGGAAGATCGCACTCGCCAAAATTCTTCCTATCCCCAGCGGAGTTCATCAGAGTTCCCCAACATAGCTTATCAATACAATCCCCAACCAGAGAATCCTCCGGAACTCAATTCCCCTCAGAACTAAGTTTTAGTATCCCCAGCGGAACCAGACTAGTGAACCTTCTCCCCACAGAGATACTTCCCACCGAACTGAAGATTCTCAGTCTTGCCTCCCCAGCATGAGTCTATTAGATTGGAACTCCCCAGTAGAAGTCATCAGGAATTCTCTTCCCCAGCAGCAGCCAAGGAATTATTCGTCTCGGCAGCAGTCAAGATGCTTTTATCTTCAGCCATCTCGGATCCATCTATCCTCAGCAAGACAGCTCTCCAGCTTACATACGCATCCATTTACATTCATATCATATAACATACATTGTATCATGCATCATGATATTGCATATAACTAACTCTTTACCTTTTCAGATAAGATCAGTCGACAGACTAAAATCATTATCTTCCGAGATTCTTTCCAGAAATAGTTCAGATGCGACCCAGACATGGCAACATTCTGATGCTTATTCCAGATTCATCCAAATGCAGTTTTTACACGAGCTCATCATCAGGAAACCCTACACCGGCTGCTTATTCAACTCCAAGATTTCTGAAAACAGTTCACGGGTTCTCCAAGTAACGGATGTTAACCTATCGCTTGTTCAGTTTCTTCTCAAGACTTCTGAAAACAGTATATGGATTCTTCCCAACAACGGATGTTAATCTATCGCTTGTTCAGATGCAACTTTTTAAAACAGTTTACAGACGCTTCCCAACAACGGATGCTGCTCTATTGCTTATTCAACTCCAAGATTTCTGAAAACAGTTCACGGGTTCTCCAAGTAACGGATGTTAACCTATCGCTTGTTAATTTTCTTCTCAAGACTTCTGAAAACAGTTTATGGATTCTTCCCAACAACGGATGTTAATCTATCGCTTGTTCAGATGCAACTTTTGAAAATAGTTTACGGACGCTTCCCAACAACGGATGCTGCTCTATTGCTTATTCAACTTTAAGATTTCTGAAAACAGTTCACGGGTTCTCCAAGTAACGGATGTTGACCTATCGCTTGTTCAGATTCTTCTTAAGACTTCTGAAAACAGTTTATGGATTCTTCCCAACAACGGATGTTAATCTATCGCTTGTTCAGACTCTTCTCAATCTCTGAAAACAGTTTACGGATGCCTCCAGATACGGATGTCAATCTATTGCCTATTCAGACCCCAGTTCAAAGATGGTCCTAAACATGGACACCTTTCTGATACTCATTCCAGATGGCATCTTTAAGCCCATCCCCGACAAGTTTTTGTCACTCCTCCCGATGGCATCGCTAAGCCCATCTCCAAATGGCATCTCTAAGCCCATTCCTGCATCCATTACTTTGACGAGTGCAAATTTAAGGGCACTCTAGTGTCCAATCTCCTTTTACCCTCGAGTCACGAAAGGCAAACTTGCCAATCTAACTCTTCAGGTTCAAGAAGATTGAACAGGGGCAACTGTTGTACCCCAAAATTTTCCCTCCCATTTTCTCAACATCTCTCATCACAAAGCCCTTGGAGATCAAGATCCAGTTAGGGTTTCATCTGCTCAAGACTTCTCCTTGCACTGATGACCCAAATTAGGGTTTGTGTTTGCACAAAGATGTTTTGACCTAAAATGCCTAAGATGACTTTCATGCTTCATATTGGACTCCCAAGTTTATCCACATCAAGTTTCAAGCCTTGATTCCAAGTTTTGTCCAGTCAATTGGACAGTTGACCTAAAAACCAGCTGTATTGGGGAAAAAGTCAACTGTGGCCAATTGACAGTCAAATCTCATGAAAATTGATCCCCATCAACATTATGAACTCACATGGACCATTTGATCAAGTTTGGATCACAATTCCAAAAGAAATTTGATCAGATCACCAAAAGGGCAAAATGGTCATTTTTAGGGTTTTGACTGCACAAAGGCAATTTTTGACTGTTTGACCTAGCCAATGGTAAACCAAGCTCACATATGGACTCAAGGACCCCATGGAATTGTCTTGACATGCTCAAAAAGTTCAAAAGATCCCAAATGCACAAGATTGACAGTTGAATTTCCCAGTCAATTGATCAGTTTTGACTATATACTGAAAAGTCAAACTTTGACTTTTTGGTCAAAATCAAGTGTCAAGATTCATTTTTCATCAAAACATGCCAAATCATGAAACTTGTTCATCAAGAAATCCAATATTGCAAATTAGGGTTTGAAATGAAGATTTTTCATAACTTAGAATTTTTCTAAGTTATGAAAAACCCTAATTTTTTCCTAACTTTGCCCCACTTTCTCACCAAGATTCATTTGGATTCAAGCAAAAGTCAAAACATGAAAGTTGTAGCCTATTGCATAATCTACAACTTTGATTCACAAAGTTTTCCCAAAAGAGGCTTGTATCTCAAGTTACAATTTTTGGAACAAGGGTACCAAACCATTCTTAACTTAGTGAAAATTTGACCTATTTTAGGCAAGGTTTTTACCTAACTTCAAGACCATTTTTCACATACTTCCACTTGGAATTTCAATTTGCATTTCAAAGATGGATTGTAGTACACATTCCAAGCTTTCAAAAATGTCTAAGAACTCATCAAACAACCTCATGGTTAGGGAGAATCGAATTTGGCAAGTTGGGAAAAAGTCACTTTGATTCATGGCCATGTACATGTTCATAACTTGTGCAATTTTTCAAATCAGCTTGCACAACTTGGTTACAGGCCCTAAATCTCTTTCACACTCATAAATTTAATGCAAACTCATTGTGCCAAGACCATGTTCTATGTGTTCAAGCATTGCATAGTGGTTTAATCCATTTTTAGATAAAGCATTTTATCCATTTTGGAAAAGTTTCACTTTATGTCAATACAATCCAAGCAAGGACAGATCAAATCTCTTTGGCACAAGTTTAGGACTAATCACACTGATCAATGCCAAGGTTTGCAGCACATTAGGGGGGCCTCTAGCTGTCTAAAACTCAAGTGGACATTTGTTTGCTTAAGTGTGAAGAAAGCTAGCATAACACAACACAACTTTCATCTCAGCACAAAAAAAGCTTAAGCAAATACTTTGTACACTTCCTAAACATCTATCCTAAGCTAGAACACGAGCTAACCAAGTCCCAAACACTCTCACTCACAAAATCACCATTGAACTGCACAAAAACAGGGTCTGCTGCAGTTTGAGTTCCCACTCTCATCCCTTCCATGCATTCTTGCTAAAAACTTGTCAAACACATCCCATAACATCCCTTGAAGCTAATCAAAACCTCAAACACGACCTGTAACACTCCTAGGCATCATCACCATTTTCATTTTCTTGTTTTGCAGTTGAAGTTCTATAGCTCGATTCAAAAGGTTTCAAGACAAAGTAAAGCTTGGAATAGCATCCCTGGACATCAAGGAAGCTGTACCAATCATCACCTTGCTCTGAAAGTACCTCCATCATCAGATACAACTTCAACTGAACAGGTATCTTCTTGAACTTCTATCTCCCAATGTAGGCATCATTAGCTCTAAGTTTGTGAATAAGAAGTGTTCTACTCATGCCCCTGAAACTGTACATACTTTTACTTTCCATTTATTTTGCCTGAGCTATGAGAATTTAAGGTCTGAATGTTGATAAAAAGTTAGGTTAGGATTTGGGAATGATAAAATTCTCTCTCATTTCTGAGAGTTAGGAGGAGTTCTTTACATATTCAGAATCGTGATTCAATGCTTAACATTTTTGGTGTTGTAAGTTTTTGTTAAAACTCAAGGAATCAGGATGTTTGAATTCATACACCAAGCGCGCATTTTTGAACAAGAACTGTCTGGAGGTTGAAGAAGGTCTTCATGGGCTGGGCCTGATTTGCTATTGCTTTTTACACACTATTTTTGCCTTCACACCCCCTGAGCCCATTTTGTTTGTTTTAATGATTTTTTGACTTTTCTTTTTTTATTATGACTTATTTATTTTTGCTAATAATATTAAAAACATAAAAAATATTTTTTACACCATTTTCATATTTTTTAGGCATTTATTTGTTTATATTGACATTTGTACATAAATAAATATATAAACTTACTTTTATTTAAAAATACCAAAAATAATGTAAACACATTCATTTTTCACATTTATTTTATTTTATCTTCTGAAAATATTTTATATAATATATACTTTTTTATAAATATTAAATATTATTATTTTTGTATATATAATACATATTTATATATATATATATATATATATATATATATATATATATATATATATATATATATATATATATATATATATATATATATATATATATATATATATATATATATATATATATATATATATATATATATATATATATATATATATATATATATATATATATATATATATATATATATATATATATATTTTTATATATATATATATTTATATATATATATATAAATATATATATATATATATATATATATTTATATATATATATATATATATATATATATATATATATATATATATATATATATATATATATATATATATATATATATATATATATATATATATATATATATATATATATATATATATATATATATATATATATATATATATATATATATTTATTTATATATATATATTTATTAGAATATTTAGTAAATAATACAAAAATATATACATTTTATTTTTTATTAATATTTGATAGTAAAAATACATTTTTGACAAACATACTTCATTTTTATTTTATTTAGTATATAATTGATAAATATATGTACATATTAAATAATTAATGCATTTTACTTAATAAAATTAGGGTTTTGCCCTAAACATAAAAAAGCTCCAAATATAATACTTTTTTTATTTTGTTTATTTGACATATAAAAATACTTTTTTTTCATACATATAAAAAACCTTTTTGCATCTTGCATATTTATTTTATTTCTATTTAATTTGTGCAATCAATTATCTTGTAAATAATTCCAAATTGATGTAATAGCTAGGTTTAAATTCCTTGTCAAATACCCCCCCATTTGAACATTTGTACCCCCCTTCCTATATTGTGTTATAATAGTTTAGAACTTTATTTTTCGCACTTTAATGCTTTCTAAATATACCATGTTAGAATTAGGATTTGTATGCAAATAAAAAGAACAAAAATAGTTTGACCTAATTTCAAGATAAACAAGCATGAAAATGGACAACACATATCACACTTGCACCCCTAGGGTATTCCACTTGTTGCCTTCAATAAATGGGCCATATTGCATGTTAGGTCTCTTTGGGCAAAAACAAAACAATTCAAATGATCATAGTCCCTCGATGACGCTTTCGAAAGTTGCCTAAAAAATGATCAAGTCCCTTAAAGGAAAATTGCCCAAAGATACTTGGCACCATTGCAATTATGGTCTAAACGATGACCCGCACCCGTCCCTTTCACCTCCTAACACAAGATTGTCCACCAAATACAATGGTGGAACAAAATTGTTAAAAGGGTTAAAACATAGCATAAATCTTTGAGAACTTTAGGGTAGATGACTCTTAAGTACTTGTCAACTTGCAAAACAAAAAACACTTGCTTATTTTTCAAACCACACTTCACAAACACTTTCAAAACAAACTTTCAAAAACCTTGAAACATCTTTTCAAAAAGACAAACACCTTTTGTAAAACATTCGAGTAAAGAATTTTTACAAGGGTAGCCTAGACAAGGCATCTTTTTCAAAACATTTTCAAAACCACACACAAAGCACCATTTCAAACAATTGAAAACCAAGACAAGTTGATCTAAGCAAGTACCTAAGAGCCCATGGATAACCATGGATAGAAAGGGTGCTAATACCTTCCCTTTCTATAATCTACTCCCCGAACCCACGAAATATCTCAAAAGGTTTTTGTTGTGCTTTTTTAACCTTTCCTTAGGATAAAATAAAAAGTCGGTGGCGACTCTTGCTCAACCGAAACATTTGCGAAAAAAAAACGCAAAACCATAGTCAGTTCTCCCACCGTATCACAGGTACCAACCAAAGTGCCACATCAACAACCAAAGTGCCACATCAACGTAGTTACTGCTTCAATCGTGTCGGTATACCCCAGCATAGTTTCCTCACAGTTTATTGATACTTACCTAAAAGGTGTTTCCCCGATCTGGATGTAGGATCAAATAACCCAAACAGTTCCCATAAATATAAATCAAGAAAGACAATCAAGAGAAAGCAATTAAACATGACCTAGATCCTAAGGTATACCCCACTTTTTATTCCCCAGCAGAGTCGCCAGTACTGTGATACGGTGGCAGAATCAACTACTTAATACTGGTTTACGTTTTTCATTTTATGTTTGCAAAATGTCGCGGTAAGCAAGAGTCGCCACCGACTTTTATTTCATCCAATCATGGAAAAGGAAAAAGAACAGAAAAAACCTTTTTTTGAGATATTTCTGAGTACGGGGGGTAGATTATAGAAAGGGAAGGTGTTAGCACCCTTTCTATCCATGGTTTTCCATGGGCTCTTAGGTACTTGCTCATTTTGAAATTGCTTGTGTGTGTTTGTCTTGAAAATGTTTTTACTTCGTGATAACCCTTGTATCAGTCCTCAAGGGTGTTACGAAGTTGTTTTGAAAACTGTTTTGAAAAGTGTTTGTCTGAAAAGTTTTATTTTGAGCAAGTACCTACTAGCATCTACCTACTCGAAAAAAGATCGTTTCTGTTCTATTTCCTTTAGACATCGTTATCCCACTATTAAGGAGTAGGTAGCACCATCGTTGGAGTTGTAAGGGACATTCGAAAGGGACGTACAATCACAAAAGCAATGTTAGGACACCTTAGTAACCATCCTAGAGTCCTAAAGATCTTTTCCGAGGCAACATTTCCGAGGCAACATTCGAATGGGACAATTTGATCTTTTGGGACATAGAGGATAGCCTCTAAAACATCTTATGCTTCATGACCGTTTACCGAAGGCAATCGGAGTGAGAGTATATCCTAAGAGTGAGCATGTGCAAGTGTGCTTTTTCAGTTAATATTATCTTTGCACATTAGGGTTTTCTAACTGTTTTAATTTTTCATGCATTCTTGCCATACAATCCTATTAGCCATACATCTAACAGTTAAAGATTGCGGAAATTAAAAGTGCGAGGAAGTAAAACCTAGCTATTACAAGGCTTCGGGGAGGGGGATTAATTACATAACTAAAAATTGGGGATTTAAAGCAAGAAATAAACCCTAATTTAACTATTACAAACCCTGAACAGTTACAAAATAATGGAAAAAAATAATTAACAAGTGCGCGGAAAATTAAATACGGGGACAGTAATTAATAACTTAAAACCCTAATTGAGAGAAAGAAATTTTTGTGGATTTTTATTTGAGAAAACAATTAAATCACAAATTAATTAAACCTAATTTCTAATTGTTTTTAATTATGAAAGAAATTAAAGTTGCCCTAAATTAATTAAAATAATTAATTAAAAATAAAATTTATTAAGAAAATAAGTCTTTTTGTGATTTTTTTATTTGTTAATTTAATAAAATAATTTTTGTATTGATTAAAAAAACAAAATAATTAAAGAAAAGAAATTAAAGAAAAAAAGTAGAAATAACCAAATGGGCCTGCTGTCAGCAAATCTGGGAGTGTACTGAACTTCTGAAACCCAGAAGGATGGCTGAGAGTCTGGCACCTGATCCAATAAGACCATCTTCTGGGGACTCATGGTGGACCTGTGTATGCTGGGGTTAGATCTGGTGAATTCAGAGGATGGAATCAGAGGGCATGTGTTGATCCTCAAAAGGTGAGGTGCACTGGATCTGGCTGGAGGTGGATCCAGAGGATGATGATCCTCAGAAGATGAGGTATGCTGGATCTAGCTGCAGGTGGATCCAGAGGATGATGATCCTCAAAAGATGAGGTATGCTGGATCTGGCTGGAGGTGGATCCAGAGGATGATGATCCTCAGAAGATGAGGTATGTTGGATCTGGCTGGAGGTGGATCTAGAGGATGAGATCAGAGGGCGCTGGTGTGCTGGATCTGCTGGAGATGGATCCAGAGGATGATGATCCTCAGAAGATGAGGTGCGCTAGATCTGGTGAAAATAATGGAGAAAATGGCAAAAGCTCGCGCTTGGGATTGAACCCAGGACATGAGCTTCTGACTTCCTTCCTCTGACCAACTGCGTTGGATGTTAACTTGTTAATATAATATAAAGATAAAACAAAAGTGTAAAATAATGATTATGCCAAAAACGCGCCAGAATTCAAACTAGCCAGTCAGGTTGTGACACGCTGTTGTCTTCTTCCCTGTCCTTCGTTTTAGGTTTTTGAACCTTTACCTAGAGACGCAAGTCTGTTGCTAAAAGCCCGTGTTATTCAATAATCAAGCACACGCAATATAAATTTTATTGGGGACCATGAATCAACTGGGTTTGAAGCTCTGATCATCATGGTACCCATTATCAGGCCTAATTTTGCTTAAATCACAAAACCCCAAATTGGAGCACGAAACCCTAGCAATGGCAAAAGCTTGTTCCTGCACTGTAACTTAAATCAAACTATCCAAAAAAATTGCAAGCATGATGATGAACACAAATGTATGGGTAAAATACATTCATAATGCGTAAATCATAGAAATCGAATTTGAGTTTTTTTGTGCAAACCGTGATGTTGTAACGTACGATTCTTGACACTTTGAGGCTTGCAAATGAATGGAGAAGCTTCCTGAGATGTCCAGGAATGTATTGCTAGCCTTGAAACTCCTTGAGGATGGCTCTAAGATGGATTTCGATCTCACACTTTTTGTCCAAAATTTTAGTTTTGTTCTTGCTGTTTCACGCCTCCAATCTTGTGTTTATGATCTGGAATTGTCATGTATATGTAGTGCACTGAGTTAGGTCAACAAAAAGTATTCAAATCTTGGCAAATTAGGAAGATTGGATTTGATTTCCTCATGTATGATTTCTTTCCAAAACTTGCTTCAATCCAATCTTTTTCAACCCTAATGAAACTTACACGATTTGGTTGGCATCTAGCTGTACATGGACTCAGAACATGCATAAAAATCTCAAGATTTGATTTGTTTTCATTATTTTACCATTTAATTTGATTTATTTTGATTTAAATTAATAAAAAATCAAAATAAATGATAAATATAATAAAAAATAGGTGGAAAATCTCAGGGGTTGTGGGTCCTATTAGAAACATGTTTCAAGCAAGAAAACAAGGGCCCCTTTGGAAAAAATGCAAATTTGATCAATGTTGACTTTTGACAATTTTCCGAAAATTGCCAACTTTGACAATACACAACTTTCTCAATTTTGACCCTAGGAGGGTGTTCTTGGACTTTTTAGAAATATTGGTATGTCCCCTAAGCAACCCTTTTTGTCCCATCTCAATTGAGTCTTCCATGTTCATGTATGAAGCTTTGACCCAAAAGGTGTTTTTGTTGACTTTCCAAAAGGACATATAATGTCAAAATTCATATCTTTTTGTGAGTGCATATTTTGACCTTGTGAGCTGAAGATTAGATGTAGGGAATTGTATCCTCTTAAAAATGATCTTTGGATAGAAAATTTTTGATAAAGCATGTGGAAGTTATACTTGGTCAAAGTTGGGTTGACTTTTCCTAAGAAACCCTAATTTAGCAACTTTTGGGTTTTGATGAATTTGGAGCATTCCTTGAGGAATCATGATCAACCATTGATCAAATGATGGATAACACTTCAAAATGATGATGTTGACCAAAAATCTTGAAGTTTGACTGTATGTGGGCCACAGTTGACTTTAGACCTAGCACAGTCGATTCTCAAGCATCTGAGCAGTTGACAGAGCAAACTTCTTATGCAAGGCTTGAAACTTGGCATGGATAATATTGAGAACATATTGGGACCTTGGAAAGCATTTGGGATCCTTTGGACTCAAGCATCTTGATGAAAAATGAAACCCTAATGTGAGGTATACTGCCTTAGGAGAGAGTTGGTCTAGTAAACTCTTGGACTTCCTTGAGCAAATTGGGGACCTTTAGGAGTGTGTATTGAGTAAAATGAGAGAGAAAATTTTGGGGTACAACACGAAGAAAAGAAGCTGTAGGAGAGTCTTCTCGGACGGAGGCACCTAGAAAAATTGTTGGGGAATCCTCTAAGCAAGAGATAGAGGAAATCTTAAAGATAATAAAAAAGAGTGACTACAATATGGTCGAGCAGTTGGGGCAGACCCCCTCGAAAATATCGATGTTGTCTTTGCTGTTATGTTCCAAGGCCCATGAAAAGGCTTTGGTTGCATTCCTCAAGACCGCGCATGTGTCGTAAGAAACGTCAGCCGATCAATTCAAAGACTGTGTGGCCAGCTTGACTGCTGACAATGGGTTGGGTTTTTCAGATGCTGATTTAACTCCAAAAGGGAGAAAGCATAATGATGCTCTGCATGTCTCGATCGAATGAAGAGGCACTACTATGGCTCATGTGCTGGTGGATACTGGGTCTTCACTGAATGTTCTTCCTAAGAAGGCTCTTGATCGGTTGTATTGTGAAGGTGTGACCTTAAAGCCTAGTAATATTATAGTAAGGGCTTTTGACGGGTCGAAGATAATGGTGCATGGAGAGGTGGACATCCCTGTCAAGGTAGGATCTCAGACCTTTGAATCCACCTTCTATGTGATGGATATCAAGCCGCCATACTCTTGTTTGTTAGGTCGTCCTTGGATCCATGAAGCTGGGGCTGTTACTTCTACACTGCACCAAATGCTGAAATATCCGGTGAAGGGGAAGATTGTCACTGTGCATGGAGAAGAGGAGTATATGGTGAGCCACCTGAACTCCTTCAAGTATGTGGAGATGGACGGGGAATTCATAGAGACTCCTTGTCAAAACTTTGAAGAGGTTCCCTAGATTTTGGCGTCAACCGAGACTACAACCAGCACCAAACCTCCTCCGAAGATGGCTTCTCTCAAGGACGCCAGAGCAGTGGTCGAAGAAGGTGGGTGTACCAATTGGGGACAACTCCCTAATTTTACTCACAAAACTGACAAATTTAGTTTGGGATTTACTTCAGGAGCTCAAAGGGTTGTTCGACGCGCTCGAGCCAGAGGGCCTCCCCTACGCATCAGCAATCGTGAGGTCAACGCTATTGAAGACAGTGAGGAAGACTCTGACATTGATAGCTTGATCTACGCGACTACCAACGGTGGACCGAGTAACTGGACGACTAGAGATTTCATACCAGTTTCTTTTATTCTGCAGTAATTGTCTTACTTGTGCTCTGAATTTGTAATAAACAATCTTTAACTTTTTGGCCTTGTGTCTTGCCCGAGGCACAATGGTTCTATCTGTGAGGGTTATTATATGTCATTTCATATGTCATCAATAAAGCATTGGACTTTCCTTGCATACAAATTTTGCGCTCTCTGTTTTTCTTTTCTGTTTTTACTTTATCAATACAGTTATGCTCTTACACAAATCACGTATCAAACTGTAGATCCATATCCACTCTGGATCCCATTGATAACAATCCGGCTATTTCCAATTATGCCTTCAAAAATCCGATCAACCAAGCCGAGGACGAAGGTGAGAACGATTGTGAGGTGCCTAGAGAACTGCATAGACTGTTACAACAGGAAGAGAGGGCCATACAACCTCGTGAAGATCCAGTTGAGACAATAAACTTGGGCACGGAGATGGACATAAAAGAAGTCAAGATCAGCGTAAATATGGAAGATAAGATCAAAAATCGGTTGATACAGATGTTGCACGACTATGTTGAGATCTTCGCCTAGTCATATGAAGACATGCCTGGTTTAGAAACTAACATAGTGGTACACTGCTTGCCGACTAAAGAGGATTGTCCTCCGTTTAAACAGAAGGTCCTCCGTATGCACCCTGAAATGTCAGAGAAGATCAAGGCAGAGGTCATGAAGCAGTTCAACGCAGGGTTCTTAGCTATCACCTCTTATCTGCAGTGGGTTGCTAACATCGTTTCGGTACCTAAGAAGGATGGTAAGGTACGAATGTGTGTGGATTATAGAGACCTGAACAGGGCAAGCCCCAAGGGTGACTTCCCGCTTCCTCACATTGATGTTCTGGTTGACAACACCGCACAACATAAAATCTTCTCCTTCATGGATGGTTTCTCTGGCTACAACCAGATCAAGATGGCTCCTGAAGACATGGAGAAGACAACTTTCGTCACACAATGGGGCACCTTTTGTTACAAGGTGATGCCTTTTGGGTTGAAGAATGCTAGGGCAACCTATCAACGAGCCATGGTCGCTTTTTTCCATGATATGATTCACCGTGAGATCGAGGTTTATGTTGATGATATGATAGCCAGGTCTCAAATCGAAGAAGAGCACCTCGACCATCTACAGAAGTTGTTTAACAGGTTGAAGATATACAAGTTGAGGTTGAATCCGAACAAGTGCACCTTCGGGGTAAGGTCTGGTAAGCTTCTGGGTTTCATCGTCAGTGACAAGGGTATTCAGGTGGACCCCGTAAAGGTAAAGGCCATATAAGAGATGCCGGCTCCCCGTATAGAGAAGGAAGTTAGAGGTTTCTTGGGATGCTTGAATTATATCGCCAAGTTCATTTCATATGTAACTGCTACTTGTGAGCCCATCTTCAAACTTCTGAAGAAAGATCAAGTGGTAGAGTGGAATGGAGAATTCCATAATGCCTTTGAAAGAATCAAGGAATACCTTCAAGAACCACCAATTTTGATGCCTCCGGTTGAAGGAAGACCTTTGATATTATATTTAACAGTGCTAGACAATTCAATGGGGTGTGTGTTGGGGCAGCATGACGAGTCTGGTCGAAAAGAGCACGCAATATACTACCTTAGAAAAGAGTTTACCGACTGTGAGGCAAGATACTCATTGCTCAAGAAAACTTGTTGCGCTTTGGCATGGGCTTCTCGCTAACTAAGACAGTATATACTGACCCACACTACTATATTGATATCTAAAATGGATCCAATCAAATACATCTTCGAGAAGCCCGCTCTCTCCGAAAGAATAGCGAGATGGCAGATGATCTTAACTGAATATGATATACAATATACAACCCATAAAGCAATCAAGGGAAGTGTATTGGCTGATCATTTGGCTCATCAGGCTGTGGATGACTACCATTCCATGAATTTTGAGTTCCCGGACGAGAATATCATGCTAGTGGCTGATTACGGAGAACCTGGACCGGATGAAGGACCTGAAGAAGGACCCCGATGGACTATGGTTTTTGACGGGGCTTCAAACACACTCGGTAATGGCATTAGCACCGTAATCATATCTCCTGAGGATTGTCATACTCCTTTCACTGCCCGATTATGTTTCAACTGCACTAACAACATGGTGGAGTATGAAGCATGCATCATGGGTCTCAAAGCCGCTATTGACCTCGGGATCAAGTTCTTAAATGTCTTTGGGGATTCAGCCTTGGTGATAAGTCAGATCAAAGGCGAATGGGATACGAAGCATCCGAATCTCATCTTGTACAAAGAGCACGTACTGACATTGCTCCCACACTTTAAGGAGGTAACCTTTGAACATTTCCCACGAGAGGAGAATCAGTTAGGGGACGCGCTAGCTACCATGTCTTCTATGTTCAAAAGTCAGGTGGAACAACGAAGCTCCCAGAATCACCATTGAAAGGCTGGATGAACCAGCACATTGCTGTGAGATTGATATTGAAGAGGTAGCAAACAAACCCCGATTTCACGAAGTGAAGAAGTACCTCGAGACTCAAGAGTATCCTGAAGGGGAATCTGTCAATGATAAGAAGTTTCGGAGAAGGTTCGCTGCGAAATTCTTCCTCAGTAATGGAATTCTCTACCAGCACAATCATGACTCTACCTTACTGCGGTGTGTAGACAAGAGCGAAGCAGAGAGGATTATGACAGATCTACATGAAGGTACCTTCGGGACCCATTCCAGTGGATATACCATGATTAAGAAGATCCTACAGGCATGACACTATTGGTCCACTATGGAAGTAGATTGTTATCAGCACTCTCGAACTTGTCATAAGTGCCAAATTTATGCTGATAAGGTGCATGTGCCTCTGGTTCCTTTGAATGTCTTGACAACTCCGTGGCCCTTTGCAATGTGGGGCATTGACATGATCGGAGAAATCATGCCTACCGCTTCCAATGGGCTTCGCTTCATCCTGGTAGCTATCGATTACTTCATAAAGTGGGTTGAAGCTGCCTATTTTTCTATTGTGACCAAGAACGTGGTGGCGCGATTTATCATCCATAACCTGATCTGTCGGTACGGTGTGCCATAGAGAATTATCACAGATAATGGTATGAATCTCAATAATATGATGATCATCAAACTCTGTAAGAAATTCAAGATACAACATCATAACTCTTCCCTATCGGCCGAAGATGAATGGAGTTGTTGAAGCGGCTAACAAGAACATCAAAAAGATCATACAGAAGATGACAGTGACATACAAAGACTGGCATGAGATGTTACCATTCGCTCTTCATGGGTATCGTACCTCAGCATAGACGTCGACAGGGGAAACACTCTACTCCTTGGTATATGGCATGGAGGCAGTCCTACCCATCGAGGTCTAAATTCCTTCTTTAAGGATTATGAAAGACGCGGGTTCAAACGAAGACGACTAGATCCAAACTCGACTTGATCAACTAAATCTGATCGACGAAAAGAGACTTACTGTTGTCTGTCATGGCCAGGCGTATCAAAAACGTATGATCAAGGCTTTCAACAAAAAAGTAAGGCGTCAGGAATATCAAGTCGAGGATCTGGTAATCAAGCACATCATACATCCGCAAGGTGATCCCAGTGGAAAATAGACTCCCACATACGAAGGGCCATTTGTGATTAAAAACATTTTCTCGGGTGGAGCCATGATTCTAACCACCATGGATGGTGATGACCTCCCCCATCTTGTCAATGCAGACATAGTGAAAAGATACTACGCATGATAAGAGACCCGCTAGGTTGACTGGCCTAGGCAAAAATAAGGGCTTCCCGACGAACCAAAAAGATTCGGGCAAAAATAAGGGATGAAAAAAAATCTGTACACCCGACAAGTCGAAAACCTGAAAAGGCGGCTTGGGCAAAAAGGGGTATCCCGGTGGACTGAAAACCTGAAAGGGTGGTCCAGGAAAAAGTTAGGGATGTAAAGCGTATCACTATGTCCCATGGGATCACCTTGCGATTAGACCTCAATATCAACTGTCAAGCTCGAACAGCACCAATCAATCTAGTCAGCCTCAGACAAGAAGCAAAGTGATGAGACGCTCGAAGACATAACATCAGCAGAATTGGAACCCAATGGGATTTTTGTACATAGCTATTTTCTTTTTACACAATATTGTATAACTTCTATTTTTACGGTGGCGTTCTTTTACTAGAGTGCCAGCCTCCTTGTACAAAAATGCCTATTATAGGCCAACTTCGAAAATCAATACAAATCATTTCTACAAAAAATACTATGTGTTTTTCCTTTTCTGTTTTGTTTTACAAGAAGGTCCAATGATTTATTCTTGACATATGCATTTGAACATGATTGCTACTCACAAATGTTTGCATAAGAAACGAAAGACAATTGCTCGGAGCTTAAGAAACAAGGGCAAAAACGAGAAATGTCAAAGTCTGACAGTTACTCTGTCCAGCAGGTACCAAGGCATAGACAGCTTTGAAACATAATCATTAGCGCGTACGACCTCGTAGCATCTGTATTCCCCACAGAGTAAAAGGTAATCAAAACATTGATATAAGTTCTCTCAAAACGTGAAGTAATATACCTAGCCAGGGTCATCCAGAAACCTGACATCTATATCCCCCAGCCGAATTTCATAATCGCGAGCGGATCATCATAAATTTTTATCTCCCCAAGCAGAGTTTATTTCTATGAATACAGAAGCTCAGTCCCCAACTAAGCTTGTTACTTCAGCTACGGAAGTCCACCTTCCAACAGAGTCATTCCCCCGCAGAGCTATTCTCATACAGAGACTCTCTCTGGCAGAATATTCACAAACAACAAAGAGCAAATCTCTGGCACAGTCATTTTCGTTCACCATCCCCAACAGAAGTTGAAGAATCACAGTCCTCTACAACAGTCAGGAATGCTATACTCTCCAGTAGAAGTCAGGGATTTATTTTCCCAGACTCGAACATCTCTTAATAGCAGTTCATGTTCATGCATCATGACATGTGCATACATATCACATACATCATAGTCTCATTTATTTTGAGAACGTCATCCCACAACGCATTTCATGCATCTCATATAATTAACCATGTTATCTTTTCAGGAAAGACAATCATCACCAACCATTCCAGCAGTTATACATGCCATATTTGCAGACAGCTAATGAAAAATCAGTTCCCGAAACCAAACGGGTCAACTAATATACATGATCAATTGAAGTAACCCTACCATCCAGGTTCCTTCCCATAAGGCCTACTATCCAGGCTTTCATCTCGAAGTAACCCTACTACCCAGGTTCCTTCTCATAGCCCTACTATATAGGCTTTCATTTTGAAGCAACCCTACTACCCAGGCTTTATTACAAAGTAACCCTACTACCCAGGTTCCTTCTCACAGCCCTACTATCCAGGCTTTCATTTCGAAGCAGTCCTACTACCCAGGCTTTATTCCGAAGTAACCCTACTATCCAGGTTCCTTCTCACAGCCCTACTATCCAGGCTTTCATCTCGAAGTAACCCTACGATCCAGGTTCCTTCCCATAAGCCCTACTATTCAGGCTTTCATCTCGAAGTAACCCTACTATCCAGGTTCCTTCCCATAAGCCCTACTATCCAGGCTTTCATCTCGAAGTAACCCTACTATCCAGTTTCCTTCCCATAAGCCCTACTATCCGGGCTCTCATCTCGAAGTAACCCTACGATCCAGGTTCCTTCTCATAACCCTACTATCTAGGCTTTCATCTCGAAGTAACCCTACTATCCAGGGTCTTTCCCCCTTATCTCTAGACAACAGTTTACAACACTGTAAGGCCCGGACCCGACCAGATATGATCGATTTCACATTTCCCCAACAAGTCGTTGTACAGCCTGGACCCTGACCATATATGCGTTCTACTTTCACCTCCTCAATTAAGAGTTAATTCCATAGCAGAGTAATGGACAATCGAAGTTTCTAAACTCTACTTCCTAGGACATAAATCAACACTCCCCGGCGAAGTCCTCCTCAACAGCAGGTACAGGAATTCTCACCAAGGAATCTCTTATTGCAACCGATCTTTTCTGGATGGCATCTTTAAGCCCATCTCCAACGATTCTCCGTCGCCTTCCAAATGGCATCTGTAAGCCCATTCCCGATATCACCAATCATTATTACTTCATGCGAGTGCAAATTTCTGGGCACTCTAGTGTTCAATCATCTTCCACCTTTAGATCAATAAAGGAAGACCAACCAATCTACATCCTCAGGCTTAAGAAGATTGTACAGGGGCAGCTGTTGTACCCCAAACTTTGCCCTCTCATTTCTCAAAGGATCATCCTGGACCCTCAGGTTTGCTTCTATCGAGTTTCAAGTCTTGAATTACTACTTTTCAAGAAAATCATTCACAAAGGCAAGATGGTCAAAAGCACACTGAAAAGTCAAACTTTGACTTTTAGATCAAAAATCAAGTTTCAACAATTATATTTCATCAAGACATGAAATTGGTTCATCAAAAATCAGAAGTCAGAAATTACTTTGAAAAAATCAAATTTCTGAACATTTAGAAAATTTTCTAAGTGTTAAGAGAATATGATACTTCAGAACTTTTGAGCCAACCTCCACGCAAGTGCAGTTAGAATTTGGAAACATGGTTCAGAACATAGTTCTTCAATTAGAACATGAATCTTCAGCATATGCTTCAATCAGATCATCACCCATTGAGTTTCATTCTGGTCTTCTTCGATCAGAACATCACAAAGTCCCAAAACCTTGTTTGAACATCCTGCTGCACTGCTATAGTATAGTCCTGCAACCAGCTGCCACAACACTCCAAATTGCTGCTGATCTAGTCCACGCCTGCATTTTTCTCAAACCCTATATTTGCACCAAATTAGCATACAAAAACTGTGATTAAAAAGCAATCGAACAGTATACCAAAAAGGTTTGAATCCCATTTGTTTTCCCCCCAAAACCACAGCAAACCCATCTATAAATAATTGGCTCCATCATACGTTCAAGGGGGCTGGCTTTTGGAGAGAGAGAATCGTCAAAAGAGAGAAAAGAAAAATGTGAAACATTTGTCAAAAATCTAGAATTCCAAAACAGAAAACCAAACCTTTGTTCTTCTCTTTGAATCAAAGAACTTATCATTTTCTCTTCCGTTGCTCTTGCTGACTCCAGAACATCTGAAGGCAGCAATTCAAGTTCCAAGCACATACTTCAGATTCAAGGTAAGTCTTTCTGACTTTGCATATTTTCATTTTAGAACATCATTAAATATGTAAATATCATAGTATTAATGTTGTCCATATCATTGCATAAGTAGAAAAATTAGGGATCCGAACTTCTTGATTAGGGGCTAGGCTCAGATTTAGGATTAGAACTTTTATAAACTGTTGTGCTTTTATCCTTCTGATTTGTTGTTTGTTAAGAACTGAATAAATTGCTGATGTGCTGATTAATATGAGGAAAGAGTTGAAAGGTGGCACAGAACCTCTGATTTCCACTCACTGTTCTAGCACAACACAGAACTTCTGAGTTCTCTTTACTGTTAAACACACTAAACTTCTGATGTTTCCACTCACTGTTTTAATACTTAGGACTTCTGATTTTCATATGCTGATAACACATTTAACTTCTGATGTTCACTCACTGTCTTAGCACAATACAGAACTTTTGAGTTCTTCCCACTGTTTTAACACGTATAGAGCTTATAAGATTTTCTCACTTCCCTCACATTCAGAACTTCAGCACGTAGCAACCCAGAACTTTTGTGTTTTCCCTCTAACGTTTCTTGCAGGACCTCAGAGTGTATCAACCCAAAACTTCTGATTTCCTATGATGTTTCTTGCTAAACCACAACGCGCCCAACATCAGAACTTCTGATCCCCGTTGCTTTGCTTTCAGCAACATGCTGATTCTTTTCTCTCGTTATTTTCCTTTTTTTATCATTTTTAACATTAACATCCTTTTTTTATTAATATAAGAAAAACAAATATAAAAAATATTTTCTCTTTTAGCTAGTTTATATCTTTATTTATTTATTTCATTAAGACAAAAAAAAACCATTTTTAAAAACAAATCCTTTTTCTTTCTTGCATTGTACATGTCAATATGGTTGTAATAGTTAAATAGGATTTAATTTATTATAAACCCCCATTTGTAAATTTGTACCCCCATCCCTAAATATTGTAATAGCGTAGGACTTTATATTTTCGCAATTTATCGCTTTTCAAATATAATGCTAGTAATTAGGGTGTATATGGCAAGACATGAATTCAACGAATAGATCACCCTAATCAAGACTAAATGCATGCAATCAAACACACTTTGTACACACGCATCCTTAGGGTAATATCACTTGTTGCCTATCGGAAATTAGTCATGTCCCTCGAACATGGGCGTTTTAGAAAAAGACCCTCGATAAAAGATCGTAGTCCCTTGATGACCCTCAATGTTGCCTTCATTAAACGATCTAGTCCCTAAACGAAATTGCTAAAACATCCCATGGGTTGCCTTCTATGACTATACAAACGTCCTGTGACCATCCCTCCAAATCCAATGATGGGGCTTCATACCAAATCGATGGTAAGATAGCAACATCTAAAGGAGGAGGAAAAGAAAATTAAAGACCTTTTGAGTAGGTAGATTCGCTCCTAGTTGCTCGCTTGCTCAAGACCAAACATTTCACACCAACACTTTCAAAAACATCTTTCAAACTTGAAAACATTTTCAAAAGATCAACACCTTTGTATACATTCTTACGAACTAGAATCATTACAAAGTTTGCCTAAACAAATGGCCTCTTTTCAAAATACTTTCAACAACCCACACAAAGCACATCTTCAAACAAAAGCAAGTGATCTAGCAAGTAACTAAAATCCCATGGAAAACCATGGATGAAAAGGGTGCTAATACCTTCCCTTTTCATAATATACCCCCCGAACTCAAGAAAATATCTCTAAAGGTATTTCCTGTTCTTTTCAGCCTTTCCTTATTGGATAAAAGAAAAGTCGGTGGCGACTCTTGCTAACTGCAACATTTGCAATCAAACGCAAAACAACCAAGTCAGTTCTCCCATCGTATCACACTAGTTACTTTTCTAAGACAGGTTTGAAAAAACTTCAAGAGGGTACCTACCTTTAACCTCATGCAAGCCTTTGAACCTAAGGTCTATTGTGTGCTTTGCTTGTGTGTGATTTACTCTGTTTGAACATAACATCATGCATCATAACATAATATTAATTCTCATTACACTAACCATTTCAAGGACCAAGGGAATTTATCTTTGTTCTGTTTTGCATATCATAGCTTCTGCTCATAGAAACACTATCCGAATCAGCTTTATGAGAATACCTCCCCAACTCAAGGAACTAGTATCAAGGGTTCCTGAAACTTCTTCGTTCATTAAGACACATTATCGACTTCTCAACCTGGTTACTTCAAGTTTTGATGAAAAGATGATGGGTGTACTCTTTCAGTTCTTTAATCCCAAGCACCACTGTTTCACCTTTCTAGACTATCAGTTAGTGCCTACCATGGAAGAGTTCTCTCAGTTATTAAATCTACTTATTCTTGACCAGGTGTCTTTCACAGGTTTAGAAGAGGTTCCTAAGCCAGAAGCCATTGCCTCAGCTTTGCATCTGAAACGGGCCAACGTGGTATCCAATTGGGAAACAAGAAGCGGAGTCAAGGGTTTTCTAGACAAGTTCCTAATAGACAAGGCCCAGCTATTTTGGGATGATTTGGACTTTCAGGCTTTTGAGGAGGTCTTGGCCCTTTTAATCTATGGGTTAGTACTGCTCCCTAATCCAGACTTACTCATAGATGTGAATGCTATTAAGATCTTCCTCTCTCACAACACTGTGCCTACCTTGCTCGGAGATATCATGCACGCTCTCCATACTCGTACCATGAAGAGAAGAGGGGTTCTTATGTGCTGCATGCCATTACTGTCGAGGTGGTTTATTTCTCACCTCCCTAAGTCAGTGATGAAGAATGAAGAAGGTTTGGGTTGGTCGCAAAGGATAATGTCACTTCCTCACGCGGATATTCTCTGGTAATCCCGAGTTATGGGAGATATTGCTATTATTGACCGCTGTGGGGAGTTCCCTAATGTCCCATTACTTAGCATTAGGGGAGACATAACTTACAATCCTTGTTTGGCTCTACGACAATTGGGTTACGCTCGAAGGGATGGTCCTCATGAGATACTTATCCATAGCATTGTATTTAACTATGAGGATGATGTTCAAGGGTATCTCCAGAGGTTCATACGAGCTTGGGGCATGGTAAACAGATTTGACGCCAAGTCTTTAGGGCCGAAGAATTCTATCCCTATGGAACCTTATCTCCAATGAGTACGAGCTCGTGCTTAGAAACTTATGATGCCCTACATAGCTGTCTTACCAGTGATTGTGGAGCCCATTACTGAAGTTAATATTCCCTACACGGTTCTTCATCCTGATATGCCCACCGATCTTGAAGAACTACAGAGGTCCTGGATTCAGTTGAAAAAGGAGCGGGATACTTATAGGGACCGGTTCTATGCCCAGGAGAAGAAAGTTTTAGAGCTCATAAAGCAGCTTCATGAGGAAAGAAGCCTTAATGTCTATCTCGGCACGAAGAGAAAGCATCCATGGGAAACTTGATTTTTTTAGTTTTTAGAATTTTTAATTGTAACGCCTAAAAGGCAATTGTATTTTGAATTCTACTAATAAAATCTTTATTTTATTTTGGTTCGCAAATTTAAAACTCCCAAAGTCCTTGAAATCATTACATATGCATCCCATCCATATCATTGCATAAACATGTACCATTACAGGTTTCTCATCTTCTTCGCTGTTTATTTCAGCAAAAATGTCTTTCGAATGAAGCATCAAAGATCTTCAGGCACAAAATGCCCAATTTCAACAGATGTTCATAACTCTGGCAAAAGGGCAAGAGGATCTGAAGGCCCTCATCCTGAAAGAGAAGAAGAAGAAGAAGAAGAAGAAGAAGAAGAAGCTCGCTGGTATCCTTAATATGGGTAGAAGATTCAAAAGGCCGCTGAAGTAACCAGTCGATCTGACCTCCTCGTCCAAGGAAGGGGAGAATCAAGAGAGGCAGACAAGGGAGGAGGACCCTAGTCCTGAAGTTTCTGACAATGATACAGACTACAATGATGAGCAATATCCTCCCACTGACGATAGATATAAGAAGTTAGAAGATCGGTTGAGCGCTATGGAAGTCCATAGAATACCTGGGTTGGACTTTGGAGAGCTAGGATTGGTGTCGGGAGTGGTCATCCCGTAGAAATTTAAGGCTCCAGTTTTCACAAAGTATGATGGGGTGTCTTACCAAAAGCTCCATCTCCGTTCCTATGTAAGGAAGATCCAGCCCCACACCGCTGATTGAAACTTATGGGTTCACTTCTTTCAAAACAGTCTATCAGGGACTCAACTTGAGTGGTTCTACCAACTGGAGGGAACTAATGTCCGAAATTGGGAGGATTTGGCTGTTGCTTTTTATAAGTAGTATCAATACAACACTGACCTTGCCCCAACTCGTACTCAACTCCAGAGTATGTCCATGGGTGCAGGTGAAGGCTTTAAGGACTATGCACAGAAGTGGAGAGAATTGGTTGGGAGATTCCAACCCCCTTTATCTGACAGGGAGTTGGTTGACATGTTTCATGGGATGTTGTCTGGTCTATTCTTTAATCATTTGATTGGTAGCTCGTCAGCTAGTTTCACTGAGCTGATATTAACTGGAGAGAGGGTAGAAGCTGGGATCCATAGCGGTAAAATACAGAAAGACACCTCTTCGAGTTCAGTAAAGAAGCCCTTCACTGGTAAGAAGGAGGCCAGTGCCATTTATAGCCCGAGAGGTCAGAGAAGAGATGAACACCATCTGATGGTAAGTGCTATAATGATACCTAGGCCTGCGGCTTCTCCATAATGCAACAATCAGAAAAGGGTAGAAGGACCACAAAGACAGTTGACTCGAATTAACATGACATTGACTGTGGTTCTACCCCATCTGCTGAGATCCAACTTGGCAACCTTGAAAGAGGCTCCCAAGAATCCCAATACCACATCTCCTTGATACAATCCAAACGCTCGGTGTACCTACCGTTCTGAGAGTCCTGGCCATGATACAAATGACTGCTGGGCTCTGAGAAATAAAGTACAATATCTGATTGAAGCCAAGGAGATTGAGTTTGATGCTCCGGAGAAGCCCAGTGTCATAACTTCTCCCATGCCTAAGCACAACCGTGGAGTTAATGTCGTGGATACCAATCTGTTTGTGACCTCAGTTGATGAATTCTCTACTCCTCTTATGAATGTTAAGAAGAATTTTTTGTTTGCCACTTTATTTCCGGGTTGTAGTGAAGGTTGCCACATATGTTCGTCTCTGCCTACTGGGTGCTATTTGCTGAAAACAGGTGTCCAGCGCCTGATGGACAGCGGATAAATTTTGTTTGAGAAGACTTTGATTCCAACTGTTCCGATCGAAGATGTTGCTATTATAATCATTTCTGCTAATCCTTCCAAGGTCTCCTCGAGAAGACCTATTAGGATTACACCCGCTCCGAAAGTTGCTCCATTAATAATCACCTTTCCTGGTCCTGTTCCGTACGCCTCGGACAAAGTTGTCCCTTGGCATTAGGGCGTCGATGTTTACTATCATGGTGTTAAACAAGATCTGAAGAATGAAGAGGCTGATCCCGATGTCAGTAACATTGTCGGGACCAGTAAGATTACCAGAAGTGGAAGGGTTTTCTCTCCCGAGATTTCCCCGAAGACTGTCAATAAGCATGTTGTTATTTCACCTGCTACTCCTATCGGTACTTCGACTACTACTCCTGTTCTTACTCAAATTGTTACTCCTGCCATCGAGTCATCTGGGACCCGAGGCAAAGAAGTTATAGGTGAGCCTGCCCGAACGGAGGCACCTAGAGAGATTATCGTAGAAGCCTCTAAGCAAGAGATAGAGGAAATATTTAAAATAATTAAAAAGAGCGACTACAATATGGTCGAGAAGCTGGGGCAGACCCCCTCAAAGATATCCATGTTGTCTCTGTTGTTGTGTTCCAAGGCCCATGTGAAGGCTTTGATCGCTTTCCTCAAGACTGCGCATGTGCCGCAAGAGACATTGGCTGATCAATTCAAAGACTGTGTAGCCAGCTTGACTGCTGACAATGGGCTGGGTTTTTTAGATGCCGACTTGACACCGAAATGGAGGAAGCATAATGATGCTCTGCATGTCTCGATCGAATGCAGGTGCACCACTATGGCTCATGTGCTGGTGGATACAGGGTCTTCACTGAATATGCTGCCTAAGAAGGCTCTTGATCAGTTGAATTGTGAAAGCTTGACCTTAAAGCCTAGTAACATTGTGGTAAGGGCTTTTGATGGGTCGAAGAGAATGGTGCATGGGGAGGTGGACATCCCTGTCAAGGTAGGCTCTCAGACCTTTAGGTCCACTTTCTATGTGATGAACATCAGGCCATCGTACTCTTGTTTGTTGGGTCGTCCTTGGATCCATGAAGCTGGGGCTGTTACTTCTACACTGCACCAAATGTTGAAGTATTCGGTGAAAGGGAAGATAGTCACTGTGCATGGCGAGGAGGAGTATATGGTGAGCCACCTGAACTCCTTCAGGTATGTGGAGATGGACGGGGAATTCATAGAGACTCCTTGTCAAAACTTTGAAGAGGTTCCCCAGGTTTTGGCATCAACTGAGACTACCACTGGCACCAAACCTCCTTTGAAGATGGCTTCTCTCAAAGACGCCAGAGCAGTGGTCAAAGAAGGTGGTTGTACCAACTGGGGACAACTACTTGACTTTACTCACAAAACTGAAAAATTTGGTTTGGGCTTTACTTCAGGAGCTCGAAGGGCTGTTCGACGCGCTCGAGCTGGAGGACCTTCCCTACGCATCAGCAATCGTGGGGTCAACACTTTTGAAGACAGTGAGGAAGACTCTGACATTGACAGCTGGATATACCTGACTACCAACGGTGGACCGAGTAATTGGACGGCCAGAGATTTTATACCATTTTCTTTTATCCCGCAGTAATTGTCTTACTTGTTTTCTGAGTTTGTAATAAACAATTTAAACTTTATGGCCTTGTGTCTTACCCGAGGCACAATTGGTTCTATCTGTGAGGGTTATTATATGTCATTTCATATATCATCAATAAAACATTGGACGTTTCTTTACATTTAAATTTTGCGCTCTCTGTTTTTCTTTTCTGCCTTTACTTTATCAATACAGATATGCTCTTGCACACACTCACATATCAAACTGCAGATCCATATCCACTATGGATCCCATTGATAACAATCCTGCTATTTCCAGTTATGACTTCGAAAATCCGATCAACCAAGCCGAGGACGAAGGTGAGGACAATTGTGAGGTGCCTGGAGAATTGGCTAGATTGTTACAACAGGAAGAATGGGCTATACAGCCTCATGAAGAGCCAGTTGACATAAAGGAAGTCAAGATCGGCATAAATCTGGAGACTGAGATCAAACAACGATTGATACAGATGTTGCACGATTATGTTGAGATCTTTTCCTGGTCATATGAAGACATTCCTAGTTTAGACACTGATATTATGGTACACCGTTTGCCGACCAAAGAGGATTATCCTCCGGTTAAACAGAAGGTCTGCCGTATGTGCCCTAAAATGTTAGAGAAGATCAAGGCAGAGGTCATGAAGCAGTTCAACGCATGGTTCTTAGTTGTCACCTCCTATCCGCAGTGGGTTGCTAACATCGTTCCGGTACCTAAGAAGGACGGTAAGGTACGGATGTGTGTATATTACAGAGATCTGAACAGGGCAAGCCCTAAGAATGACTTCCCGCTTCCCCACATTGATGTTCTGGTCGACAACACCGCACAACACAAAATATTCTCCTTCATGAATGGTTTCTCTGGCTACAACCATATCAAGATGGCTCCTGAAGACATGGAAAAGACAACCTTCGTCACATAGTAGGGCACCTTTTGTTACAAGGTGATGCCTTTTGGGTTAAAGAATACTGGGGCAATCTATCAGCGAGCCATGGCCACTTTGTTCCACGATATGATTCACCATGAGATCGAGGTTTATATTGATGACATGATAGCCAGGTCTCAAACCGAAGAGGAGCACCTTGATCATCTACGAAAATTGTTAGACAGGTTGAAGACATACAAACTGAGGTTGAATCCGAACAAATTCACTTTCGGGGTAAGGTCTGGTAAGCTTCTGGGTTTCATCGTCAGTGACAAAGGTATTCAGGTAGACCCCGCAAAGGTAAATGCCATACAAGAGATACCAGCTCCCCGTACAGAGAAAGAAGTTAGAGGTTTCTTGGGACGCTTGAATTATATCGCTAGGTTCATTTCACATCTAACTGCTACTTGTGAGCCCATCTTCAAGCTTCTGAAGAAAGATCAAGTGGTAAAGTGGAATGACGAATACCAGACTGCTTTCGAAAGAATCAAAGAATACCTTCAAGAACCACTGATTCTGATGCCTCCATTCAAAGGAAGACCTTTGATATTATACTTAACAGTGCCAGACAATTCAATGGGGTGTGTGATGGGGCATCATGACGAGTCTGGTCGAAAATTGCACGTAATATACTACCTTAGCAAAAAGTTTACCAACTGTGAGACACGATACTCGCTGCTCGAGAAAACTTACTGCGCTTTGGCATAGGCTTCTCGCTGAATAAGATAATACATGTTGACTCACACTACTCTGTTGATATCTAAGATGGATCCAATCAAGTACATCTTCAAGAAGCCCGCTCTCTCTGAAAGAATAGTGAGTTGGCAGATAATCTTAACTGAATACGATATACAATATATAACCCAGAAAGAAATCAAGGGAAGTGTATTGGCTGATCATTTGGCTCATCAGGACTTAGATGACTACCACTCCATGAATTTTGAGTTCCCGGACGAGAACATTATGCTGGTGACTGACTATGAAGAACCTGGACCAGATGAAGGACCTGAAGAAGGATCCCGATGGACTATGGTTTTTGATGGAGCTTCGAACGCACTCGGTAAGGGAATTGGCGCCGTAATCATATCTCTTGAGGGCTGTTATACTCCTTTCACTGCCTGACTATGTTTCAACTACACTAACAACATGGCAGAGTATGAAGCTTGCATTATGGGTCTCAAAGCCGCTATCGAACTCAGGATCAAGTTCTTGAATGTCTTTGGGGATTCAGCCTTGGTGATAAGTCAGATCAAAGGCGAATGGGATACGGAGCATCCGAATCTCATCCCATACAATAAGCATGTACTGGCGTTGCTCCCACACTTTGAGGAGGTAACTTTTGAACATTTCCCACGAGAGGAGAATCAGTTAGAGGACACGTTAGCCATCATGTCTTCCATGTTCAAGGTCAGGTGGGACAACGAAGCTCCCTGGATCACCATTGAGAGGTTGGATGAACCAGCACACTGCTGCAAGATCGATATTGAAGAGGTAGCAGATAAACCTTGGCTTCACAAAGTAAAAAGGTATCTCGAGGCTCAAGAGTATCCCGAAGGGGCATCTATCAATGATAAGAAGTTTCTGAGAAGGTTCGCTGCGAAATTCTTCCTCAGTAATGGAATCCTCTACAAGCACAACCATGACTTTACCTTACTGCAGTGTGTAGACAAGAACGAAGCAGATAGGATTATGACGGATCTACACGAGGGTACCTTCGGAACCCATTCCAGTGGGTATACCATGGCTATGAAGATCCTACGGGCAAGATACTACTGGTCCACCATGGATGCAGATTGTTATCATCACTCCTGAACTTGTCATAAGTGCCAAATCTACGCTGATAAGGTGCATGTGCCTCTGGTTCCTTTGAACGTCTTGACATCTCTGTGTCCCTTTACAATGTGGGGCATTGACATGATTGGAGAAATCAGACCTACCGCTTTCAATGGGCATCGCTTCATCCTAGTGGCCATCGATTACTTCACGAAGTGGGTTGAAGCTACCTCCTTTGCTACTGTTACCAAGAATGTTGTGGTGCGGTTTATCAAGCATAATTTGATATGTCGGTATGGTGTGCCAGAGAGAATTATCACTGATAATGGTAGAAATTTTGATAATACGATGATCACCAAACTCTGTAAGCAATTCAAGATACATCATCATAACTCTTCTCCCTACCGGCTGAAGATGAATGGCGTTGCTGAAGCAGCTAACAAAAACATCAAGAAGATTATACAGAAGATGAGATGTTACCATTCACTCTTCATGGGTACCGTACCTCAGCACGGACGTCGACAGGGGCAACACCCTACTCTCTGGTATATGGCATAGAGACAGTTCTACCCATTGAGGTCCAGATTCCTTCTTTAAGGATTATGAAAGATGCTGGTTTGAATAAAGACGATTAGATCCAGACTCGACTTGATCAACTAAATCTGATCGACGAAAAGAGACTTACTGTTGTCTGTCATGGTCAGACGTATCAAAAGCGGATGATCAAGGCTTTCAACAAAAAATGTTAGACGTCAGGAATATCAAGTCGGAGATCTGGTAATCAAGGGCATCATACTGCCACAAGGTGATCCCAGGGGCAAATGGACTCCCACATACGAAGGGTCATTTGTGTTTAAAAATATTTTCTCGGGTAGAGCCATGATTCTAACCACCATGGACGGTGAGGACCTCCCTCACCCTGTCAATGCAGACATAGTGAAAAGATACTACGCATGATAAAAGACCCGCTAGGTTGACTAGCCTAGGCAAAAATAAGGGTTTCCCGGTGAACTAAAAGGGTTCGGGCAAAAATAAGGGATGAAAATGAAAAAAATATGTACACCCGGTATGATACGGTGGGAGAACTGACTTGATGTTTTGCGTTTTGATCGCATTTGTGCAAATAGCAAGAGTCTCCACCGACTTTTCTTTTATCCAAAAGCAAAGGTAAAAAAGCACAGGAAAGACCTTTCAAGATTATTTCTCGGGTTCGGGGGTAGATTATGAAAAGGGAAGGTATTAGCACCCTTTTCATCCATGGTTTTCCATGGGATCTTAGTTACTCGTTTAGATCACTTGCTTTTATTTGACAGTGTGCTTGTGATGTGGGCTTTGAAAGTGTTTTGAAAAATTTATTTATAATGGTCCTCGTTTCTATCAGAACGCGTACAAAGTTTTGCTTCGAAAAGTGGTTCAAAGATGTGTTTGTGGATTGTGTTTCAGAAAGTGTTTTGAAAAGATGTTTTGCAATGGTTCTCGTCTCTATAAGAACGTATACAAAATATTTTGTCTTTTGAAAATGTTTTGAGATGAAAGTGTAGGTGTAAAAATGTTTTTATCGTGAGCAAGCGAGTAACTAGGAGCGAATCTATCTACTCGAAAGATCTTAAATGTTCTTTTCTTTCTCCTTTAGATGTTGCTATGTTACCATTGATTTGGTAAGAAGCCCCATCGTCAGATATGAAGGGACAGGTGCGGGTCAATTTTACAGTCATCGAAAGCAACTTATGATACGCTTTAGCAATTTTCATAAGGGACTAGATCGTTTTACCAGAGGCAACGTCGAGGGTCATCGAGGGACTACGATCTTTTTACCGAAGGGTCATTGCTAAAACGTCCCATATTCGAGGGACATGACTGTGTTTCTGAGGCAGCAAGCGAGGTTACCCTAGAGGTGTGCGTGTAAAAAAGTGTGTTTGATTCAAGTTAATTTGATCTTTGAAATTAGGTTAACTAGCGATTGATTTTTTTATCTTGCCATACACGCCTAATTACTACACAGTATGGAGAAAACAGTAAATTGTGGGAATTGAAATTCTATGCTATTACAAAGTTTTCGGGAATGGGGGTACAAATTTACAAATGGGGATGGATCAATGCGATTAACAGTCAAAATAGGCAATCAATACAATCAAATCGAATTGAATCAAAAAAATTATAACAGTCTAGGATAATTAATTAACAAAGTATCGCCACAAAAATTCTAAGTTATCTTGTTTGTAACGTTTGGAAAAAAAAGAAAAAATTAAAAGAAATTAAGTCAATTATATATATATATATATATATATATATATATATATATATATATATATATATATATATATATATATATATATATATATATATATATATATATATATATATATATATATATATATATATATATATATATATATATATATATATATATATATATATATATATATATATATATATATATATATATATATATATATATATATATATATCTTTTTGTTTGATATTTTGTGTTTGTGAGAATTTGAAAAGAAAAATAAACTTCTATTCTATTAAAGAAAATAACCGATTAAATCAAATCCATATATTTTGTCTTTTGGTATTTTTCATTATTATTTATGAAGAATTTAAACAAAACAATTTAAGGTTAAATACAAAGTTAGTTAGTAAAATTGTTTATATATAAAAAAAACGCTAACTAAACTAATTGAAACAAATAAATAATTCAAAATTATGCTTCTAGTATTAAGACTAAAATATTAATAAAATTAAATCTAAATTAAATAAAGTTATTAAAGTAATTCTAAACTAATTTAAAATTCTAAGTTATTAAACTAAGTCTAAAATAAACTAATTATGCAATTACTTAAATTAAAAATAGTTTAAATTAATTCTAAAGTCATTGAATAAAACCTAAATTAAACTGAAGAAATAATTATGAACTAAATTAAAATAAATAAATAAAACTACATGTATAAACAAATTTTGATGGAATTGAAAGAAAAGGCTTAAAAAAAGAAAAAGAACATAAAAAATGCCCCAGCAGGGATCAAGCTCAGGTTTTCAACATTATGGGTAATATACTTTGCCAACTGTACCAGATTACTTATTCGTAATTAATATGATTCTATTAACATAAAAGAAAGAAAAAATCAAAAATTAGATTGGGTCAAAGGGCCCAAAAGGCCGACCCGGTTAGAAGGAAGAAACAAGGAAAGTTGTAACCCTAAGACTAAGGGAAATGCGCCACCACCTTGGGAAGAGGAAAAAGGATTAATTTAATTTTGTTGTTGTTACTGTTTCCAAAAAGAGTTAAAGGAAATATAAAAAAAAATAACAAAAGAAAATAAACGTGGTTCTCTCTCTCCCTGCAATACATTACTGATTCTTCTTCCTCTACTCTTTGGCTCCGTCAATCCTTGACAACCAGCACCGCGGAAGAATCGTTGGAAAGGGGAAATAAATCTCGTAACCTTCTCTATTTTCGGATGCTGCTCTCATTTGCATGAATCGCACACATGTTGGTGTCTTCGAACAAACCAACGAGATAGGATTAGCGGCTTCTTGAAGAGAGGAAACAACGCTGCTTAGGAATTAGAGATCTGTTATGAAATCCTGAGAGATTTCACGAACAAGTCTTTGGAACGGAAGTTTCCGGATGAGAAGCTTTATGCTCTTCTGATACTTCCTGAGCTCTCTCAAAGCAACGGTTCCTGGACGGAATCTGTGAGGCTTCTTGACTCCTCCGGTGGATTTGCGAGCGGTTTGTTTAGTACGAGCCATTGCAAATTGGGAAGAGAGAAAGAAGAGGTAAGGTTTGCTTTTTAGGGTTTACTATATAACTGTTAACCTTTTTTATTTATTTATTTATATTTTTTTTCAAACAGTTACGAAAATGACATGAAGCAGTAGCGTAAAGAACGTTCAAAACTTAATCAAAGCAAAGCAAAAATGGCAAAATGCTTATGAGATCAGGAAGTGAGACTTACAGGATTGGATCTTTACGAACGATCTCTTTGGACTTGTTATGATGTTGCCTCTGTCTGTTTTTAGTTCTCACTCGTTTTCACTATTGGCCTCGGTTTTACAGGGGAGTCTCCTTTCTCCTTATTTCTCACTCTTAGACTCTGAAGGGATATGTCTGGAAAATGATGATGAGGGTGTTTTTAATGATGTTGTTGTTTCTTGGTGATGTTGGTTATGTTTCTGTTATTTCGGTGATGTTGGTTATGTTTCTTGGTGATGTTTCTGTTTTTTTTTTGGTGATGTTTTTGTTGTTCTTCGCCCTCCTTTGCTTTTGATATTGTTGTCCCTTTTATCATATCAGTGTGATAATATTTGGGGAGGAAAGTTTGGCCAATTTGAACATTTGAGGCATACTGCTGTTATCTTTTTTCTGCTGCAGATTTTTGTTGCCTATTTTATGCAACTACTGGTCTGTTTTGTTAGCAGGTTTTTGGGGTAGCAAGGCATGATTTTTCTCTTTGTTGTACTTGTGAATCAGAAACATATTTTATGTTTTGTAATAAACATATTTATTTGGGCCAATGATAGGACAAATTTGGGGCTTTTGTTGGACTTAACTCTTTGATTTGTGATGATGTTAAATCTGAATTTTGTATTTGCCTATTGTGATTACGCCACCTCATTTTTTCTTTTTGTGAACCAAGGTTTAACTTTGCAATTTGCAATCGGAAAAGAAAGCCCATGATTGAAACTGATTTATATGAGGCTTTGAGTTACATCGTATGATTAAATGACCTCTTAACTTTTCTGATTCCAAGTATAACCCTCATGATGAGAAAAACTTGTTCTAAACAAAAGTCTTCTTGAATTTTCATATGCTCACTGATTTTTGTTTTTGTTTCATGTATGAGCAGTTTGGGTAAGGGGGAGAATTGGTGAGGAATGACTTGAAGATGAAGAAGTTCCCTTGTAGTTTAGTAAATTGTTAGGAATGTCGTGAATCTTGTAATTTGGATTACGTGGTTTAGAAACTTGTAAAGCGCATTCCAATTCTCTTGTAAATTTAAACGATAAATTCCGCTTTATTTTGTAAAATTCAAACAATGCAGTCTTGTTGTAATCCTTCGTTCTTAATTTAATTTGAAATTAATTCTAAGACTTGCAAAATCTTGAACATTCTTTGACATAGCACGAATTGAATTCTTCTCAGTGGCCCCTGAACTTAAAAAATGCCTCTTGAGAAAAGAATGAGACCTGAATCTTGATGAAATATGAAACCTCTATTTGTGTGATTTGAACATATGTCTTGCTCGGTAACTTGAACCTCAAGAAAATCCAATGCTTTTGTAATTTGTATTTCAAGTAAAACCAAAGCGCCTTATCTTTCAAACTTTGAATCAAATTCATTCAAAATGACATCCTCTGCCATGCCTGATTAGAATGGAACTTTATTGCCAAACAAACATGTTTTGGAGAATACTTTGTCAATCTTGTAGGATTAACCAACTTCAACAAACTGCGGTTAAGAACACTTAGAAATTAACTAAAGTCTTGCGACGATTCAAAAAGTCTTCCAACACAATAAACTCATGTGTGACATCATTTATGACCATAAACAGGAATAATCATCTTGAGGTCTTGTAATTTGAAGAAATTACAATTCTTAGAAATCAGACGACGGCTACTTGAAATTAGGTCAAACTTCACGATGCGACTTTTAACGCACTCGAATGTTGGTGATCTTCTACGCGTAATTAATTCTTGATTTGTGAAGAGAAATTGGAGATATCATCAAGGAGAATCGTACGCAAGAAAAACCACCCAAAAATATCGAATAATGAAGAAGTTTACAAGCACTTGAAATTATTCTCGCAAAAGGGTTGATTTTGGGGTTGATGTAGTTGTATTTAGTTATCTGGACCATTGGTTGAGAAAACTTTTACTGCGAGGTCTGAAAACTGGTTTAAACAATTCCGAGGAGATATGAAGACTTATGAAAAATCAAATGAAACCTTGAGGGCTCAATTTTCTTTGAGAATCGCCAAACCCTAATTGCTGATTGTTTGCCTAGGAGGAGAATCTGCTTGATCAACTTTTGAGCCAAATTGAGTGTTTCAAGAACCCTGGGATAGCATCCTGAGTGGAAAATGGGAGGGAAAATTTTGGGGTACAACACCCGGCAAGCCGAAAACCTAAAAAGGCGGCTTGGGCAAAAAAGGGTATCCCGGTTGACTGAAAACCCGAAAGGGCAGTCCAGGAAAAAGTTAGGGATGAAAGGAGTATCACTATGTCCCATTGGATCACCTTGCAATCAGCCCTCAGTATCAACTGTCAAGTTCGAACGGAATTGATCAACCTAATCAACTTCGGACAAGTAGCAAAGTGATGAGACGCTCGAAGACATGGCAGAAATAGCAGAATTGGAACCCAATGGGATTGTTACACATATCTGTTTTCTTTTGTTATTGTACGCAATATTGTATAGCTTCCTTTTATGGCGGCATTCTCTTACTAGAGCGACAACCTCCTTATACAAAAAACGCTTATTACAGGCCAACTTCGAAAATCAATACAAATCATTTTTACAAAACTATGTGTTTTTTCCTTTTCTGTTTTGTTTTGCAAGAACGTCCACTGATTTATTCTTGACATATACATTGAATATGATTACTGCTCATAAATATTTACATAAGAAATGAAAAGACAATTGCTCGTAACTTAAGAAACAGGGGAAAAAACAAGAAATGTCAAACCCGATAGTTACTCTGTCCAGCAGGTACCGAGGCATAGACAACTTTGAAACATAATCATCAGTGCATACGACCTTGTAACATCTACACTCCCCACGGTAAAAGCAATCAAGGCATTTGATATCAGCTTTCCCAAAATAGGAAGTAATCTCCCCAGCCAGGGTCTTTCAGAAACCTGACATCTATATCCCCCAGTCAAATTTCATAATCGCGAGCGGATCATCATAAACTTTATCTCCCAAGCAGAGTTTATTTCTCTGAATACAGAAGCTCAATCCCCAACAGAGCTTATTACTTCAACTACGGAAGTTCATCTCCCAACGGAGTTCTTCCCCGCAGAGCTATTCTCGAACAAAGTCTCTCCCTGGCAGAATATTCACAAACAACAAGGAGTAATTTTCCAGCATAATCATTTCCGTTCATCATCCTCAACAGAAGTAGAAGAACCACAGTCCTCTACAACATTCAGGAATGCTATACTCTCCAGCAGCAGTCAGGGATTTATTTTCCCAGACTCGGGCATGTCTCAATAGCATTTCATGTTCATACATCATGACATGCGCATACATATCACATACAGCATAATCTCATTTATTTTGAGAACATCATCTCATAATGCATTGCATGCATCGAATATAATTAACCCTGGTATCTTTTCAAGAAAGACAATTATCTCCAACGATTCCAGCAGTTATACATGTCATATCTGCAGACAGCTAATCTACATGACCAAATGAAGAAACCCTACTATCCAGATTCCTTCTTATAGCCCTACTATCCAGGCTTTCATCTCGAAGTAACCCTACTATCCAACTTCCTTTTCCTAGCCCTACTATCCAGGCTTTCATCTCGAAGTAACCCTACTATCCAGGTTCCTTCTCATAGCCCTACTATCCAGGCTTTCATCTCGAAGTAACCATACTATCCAAGTTCCTTCTCATAGCCCTACTATCCAGGCTTTCATCTCGAAGTAACCCTACTATCCATGTTTCTTCTCATAGCCTTACTATCCTGAATTTCATCTCGAAGTAACCCCACTATCCAGGTTCCTTCTCATAGCCCTACTATCCAGGATTTCATCTCAAAGAAACCCTACTATCCAGGTTCCTTCTCATAGCCCTACTATCCAGGCTTTTATCTCGAAGTAACCCTACTATCCAGGTTCCTTCTTATAGCCCTACTATCCAGGCTCTCATCCCGAAGTAACCCTACTATCCAGGTTCCTTTTCATAGCCCTACTATCCAGGATCCCATTTCAAAGTAACCCTACTATCTAGGTTCCTTCTCTTTTATCTCTAGACAACAGTTTACAACACTGTAAGACTTGGACCCGACCAGATACGGTCAATTTCACAATTCCCCAGTAAGTCGCTGTGCAGCCTGGACCCTGACCAGATATGCAGTTCACTTCCTCCTCCTCAAGAGTTAATTCCCCAGTAGAGTAATGGATAATCAAAGCTCATGGACTCTACTTCCCAAGACATAAATCAACATTCCCCGGCGAAGTCCTCCTCAACAGCAGGTACAAGAATTCTCGCAAAGAAATCTCATGCGACTGATATCTTTTCTGGATGGAATCTTTAAGCCCATCTCCAACGACTCTCTGTCGACTCCCAAATGGCATTTGTAAGCCCATTTTCGATATCATTGATCAATATTACTTCATGCGAGTGCAAATTTCTGGGCACTCTAGTGTTCAATCATCTTCCACCTTCAGATCACGAAAGGCGGACCAACCAATCTACATCCTCAGGCTTAAGAAGATTGAACAGGGGCAGCTTTTGTACCCCAAAATTTTCCTTCCTATTTGACTCAACATATGTTCATTGAGATCCTCAATTTGCTCAAGGATGCCCAAGAGTTGACCAGACAAACTCTCTCATAAAGCAATGAATCTCCAATTAGGGTTTCCATTTTCATCAAGATGGGTGAGCTCCAAAGGCCTCATATGCTCTCCATAGTCCTAATATGTTCTCAAGACCATCCATGTCAAGTTTCATGCCTTGCACAAGAAGTTTTCCCAGTCAACTGCTCAGATGCTTAAAAATCAACTATATCAGGTCAAAAGTCAACTGGGGCCCACATATAATCAAACTCCAAGATTTTTGGTAAACGTCAACATTTTAAAGTGATATCCATCATTTGATCAAGGTTTGATCATGATTCCCCAAGGAATGCTCCTAATTCATCAAAAACTTAAAAGTTGCTAAATTAGGGTTTCTCAGGAAAAAGTCAACCAAACTTTGACCAGGCATAACTTTCTCATACTTTATCAGAAATTTCTCATCCAAGGCTCATTTTGAATAGAATTCAATTCCCTACAACTCATCTTCAGTCCTCAAGTTCAAGAAATTCACTCATGAAAAGATATAAATTCAGACATTATAGGTCATTCCAAAAAGTTAACAAAAACAACTTTTGGGTCAAAGCTTCTTAGATGAGCATGGAAGACCCAATTTAAATGAAACCAAAAAGGGTGTTTAGGGGACATCCTAAGATTTCTAAAAAGTCCAAGAACACCCTCTTAGGGTCAAAATTGAAGGAGATATGCATTGTCAAAGTTGGTCATTTTTGGAGAATTGTCAAAAGTCAACAATGCCCAAAATTGCATTTTTTTTGGCAAATGGGCCTAACTTTTTATGCTTGCATCTTACTTTTAACAATGTACACGACCCAAACACTCTTCCATATTGTATTGACTTTATTTATTTAATTTATTTTGATTTAAATCATTTAAAAATCAAATTAAATCAAATAAATGATATAAAATATGGAAGATTTGTTTTTGATCTGATTTTGAATGAAATGCAATCCATTTATGCTTCCAAAACTGAATCAAATCGTGCCAAGGTTGATTGGAGTGAGAATGGAATGATTTAGCTTGATTTGGAAATAAATAATGCAAGGTTGGAATGAAATCAAATCTTAATAATTGGCAAGGATTTGGAGCTCTTTTGTTAACCTAATTCAAAGAGATACATATACAGAAAAGATCCCAAGCACGATGGGGCAGAAAAATCGTGTGAAACGGCCAAGTACAAATTGCACTTTTGTTAAAAAAATCTCAACTGGAATCCCAGATTACAGCCATTCTCAAGGAGGTCTAAAGCTTGCAACACATTCCTGGACGCCTCTGCAAGCTTTTCCAACCCTTGCCAAGCTCTGAAGCATCAAGAATCATGCTCCATACACATCACGGTTTGACATATTTTTTTTATTTTGATTACATGCATACAGGCTTTTTCTATGAAATTTAATCATGTATTCTGGTTTGTCACAAAGGTTCGATGCTTGTTGAATGCTTTAATTGAGTTTTGAGTGCAGGGAGGGAAGATTGCCATTCCTAGGGTTTCCAAGCTTCGTTTTGGGGCTTCCCTATATAGACAAAATTAGATCAAATCATGGGCACCATTGAACCCAGGGCATGATTTCTGACTATTCTATACCTTTGGTTTAAATTTATTTGGCTTGTGTTGCATTTTCAATTATTGCAGGTTTGTAGCCATGGACAAAAACTGTCACTATAACCTTCAGTGACAGTTTCGTCCATAGGTAAAAGATGGGCATCTAAAACAACAGTCATGAGGAAAGAGACGATTGCGTGGCTGACTTCCATTGGTCCATTTAAATTCACGCGCGTGTTTTGGGCATGAAGCATTATTTCCATTATATTATTATTTTGTCATGTATATCAACGAATGACAAGTTGGCCTGGTGGTAAGGAGGAACGTATGGGAGGCGAGAGTCCTGGGTTCGAGACCCAGGTTTGGCATTTTTATTTTCTAACAATCTGATTGCAGATCCGGTGTGTCTCACCTTTCTAACACCTGGTACGCACCCCAGATCCTTCCATTGGATCATCACCATCACAGATCCAACGCTCAGCATACGCAGGTCCACCATGGATCCTTAGAAGATGGTCTCATTGAATCAGGCGCCAGACTCTGGGCCATCATTCAGGGCCCGCTACAAATTTGGCAATGCACCCCTTAAAATGCTAATTGCATCAAGCCCATCCTCTTTTTCTTTCTATTTTTTTATTTTTTTATTTGTTTTAATTTGTTATTTTAATTATTTTCACAACAAGAAAATCATTTTTTTAATTAAATCATAAAATTAGAAAATCACTAAAAAAATTAGATTTAGTTTTTTTTATAAAATATTTAATTGCAATTAATTAATTAGTAATTAGATTACTTCAAATTCCTTTTTTTGGTAATTAAAATTCAATAGAAAATTAGGTCAATTTAAAAGCTTTTTTTTACATAATTAAAAACAAATAAAAATTAGGTTAATTTGCAAAATTAGTTGCTTTCCTCAAAAAAACAAAAAATATCTTTTCCTCATTTCCGTCTTAATTTTTCGCGTGTGTTTTTATTTATTTATTTTCAAATTATTATAATTGTTCCGAGTTTGTAATAGATTAATTAGGATTTTAAATTTTTGCATCTTTATTTTTTCAGTCAAATATTGGTGTATCTGTCCAAAAGCCCTATAATAGCTTAGATTAAAATGGTATATGTATGGATAATAGGATTGAATGGTAAGACAAATAACTTTAAAACGGAAGATAACCCTAATTGTGAAAAGATAATTAACTGAAAAAAGCTCACTTGCACATGCTCACTCCTAGGGTTTGTCCCACTTGGTTGCCTCAGAAATAATGGTCGTGTCCATCGAACATAGGGATACCTTAGCAATGACCCGCGATTTCAAAAGTTGTCATAAAGATCATAGTCCCTACTTATCCTTCTAGTTGCCTACGAATTGATCTTATGATGATAGTCTCTTCGAAACGCTAAGGTATCTTTACTTGTTGCCTTCAGAGACCATTTCGTCCCTCTGAACGTCCCTTTAAAATTCCAACGACGAAGCTACATACTCCTTAATAGTAGGATAGCGCTGTCTAAAGGAAACTAGAACAAACCATCTTTTTTCGAGTAGGTAGAAATCTTAAGTACTTGCTCAAAACAAAAACTTTTCAAAAATAGTTTTCAAAACAACTTCGTCACACTCTTAAGGACTGATACAAGGGTTATCACGAAGTAAACAAAACTTTTCAAAACAAGCACACACAAGCAATTTAAAAAATGAGCAAGTACCTAAGAGCCCGTGGAAAACCACGGATAGAAAGGATGCTAACACCTTCCCTTTCTATAATCTACCCCCCGTACTCAGAAATATCTCGAAAAAAGGTTTTTTCTATTCTTTTTCCTTTTCCTTTGTTGGATGAAATAAAAGTCGGTGATGACTCTTGCTTACCGCAACATTTGCAAACAAAAAAGGAAAACTAGTATTAACAGTCGGTTCTGCCACCGTATCACAGGGAGATTACTCCTCGCGTGAGTTAGGGTTTAGCCTGGCGGGCAGGCGCCTGACGCATTAGAGGGAATCATCCTTGTGCTTGCTTTTTTCTATTTTAAGTGAGGGCTCTAGTCGGGGACAGGGTCCTCATTCCTTTGCATGCCCTTTTCTCTTGATTAACAGTGGAAGGGTGGATTTGACTTGATGTGAAGTTCACTTTTGTCCTATGCTTTTTAGGTAAAATGGCTAGTTGCACCGAAGACGAAGTTATGAGCGAGAAAAGTGATTCCGAACAGAGTTTGTCTGAGCGTACTTTGACCGAAGAAAGTATGTTGGGCGACATGATTATGGGCCGAGCCCGTCGGGATAAAATGCACCCGAGCAGAATAACGGGAAGCTGTTTAAGGCCTGCCTTGAATCTGTTCGACATTTTAGGACATGTACTTGTTGTTCCAGCCTGTCTCGGAGAGAGCGGTCTTTAACATTTTTAGGAGCGTCCTCGAGCGTGGTGAGGACGGGGAGCCTGTGTTGACCGAGGAGGGTGAACTAATGACGAAGTTGGTGCAGAGGTTCAACTTCCATTAGAAGAGGAAGATTTTTGATCGTGGGATAGACCATTATATCATGAAGGCGAACCAGCTGAACCCTGAAGACCATGCTAGCTATAACCGACTATTGGCCTTTGTCGAGGGAATACCCTAAGTCCAGCATGTGGGCAAGGGGGAAGGCTCTTCATCGATGAGGATGGGAAGCCGATGTTTTAACCTGGCTCATAAATGTCAAGGATCTCCTCTAATGCAAGGACTCTACAAAGTATTTAGGTAGTAGTTTCGTTTTTGGACTTGCCTTTATCCTGATATCCGTGTTTTGCTAATATGTGCTTCTTTTGTTGCAGAGAAAATTGAAGAAGTGAAAAACATAAGAAGGGGGGGTGAATTGAAACTTAAAATAAAAAGCACAGTAGACACGATATTTTTATCCTGGTTCGTTTAATCTCAAACTACTCCAGTCCACCCGCCAAGGTGATTTCGCCTCTCTCCAACGAGGACTTAATTCACTAATCAAAACTGATTAAAACACAACTTTGACAACTGCCAAAGTCTTCTTGAGTAAAACTACAACCCGGTTTATCTCAAGGAAAACTAGCTTAATCAAGATAAAATAATCAACTGTATAATGTTGTTTTTCCTTACAAAAATAGTATCACTCCTGTGATATTTTACATAATTTTAAGCATATATATGAATATGTAAGATTGCAACGTTTGAGAGGTATTTGCACTTGTGTGTAAAAATCGTAAATGATTTGTCCTCTAAGCTTGTTTATATAGGCGTGGAAATCTTGTCCAACATAAAGCGTGATAATGGATGTTCAATGCTATTTCCATATTGAGAAGATTCTTGTCTGAATGAAGCCGTTGCATATGATGTTGTCTTAAATGAAAAGTGATGCTTCAGAACTTAGAATCTTGCATGCTGCAATTGCTTCAGGACATTGATGACTCAAAGATGTGAGGATCTGATGGTATATTAAACTTCTGTTCAGAATTAGAGTATTCTTCACTTCAGCGCAGATTTTGATCATCATTCTTCAGCGCAGATTCTGATTACCTCAGCTTGAAAGCTTCTGTAGCTTAATTTCTGATGTTGTTTCGGTCAGTACTTCTGCATACAAAATAACATAAATTTAGAGTGCATATTTGTTCTTTGTGTTTGTTATCATCAAAACTCTAATTAAGGGTTTTAGAATCAAACTATGTTCTAACATTCTCCCCCTTTTTGATGATGACAAAAACTAGGATTTTCAATGAAAAATATAGAACAAAAAGCTTTAGGAGAGTTTCCCCCTGAGTTGATTACTCAGATAGAGATGAGTTACTTCCCTGAAGTTCCTTCTCGTCGGAGCTTTTAATGCATCTCCTTTTGTCCTTATCAGAATATGTTCTTGTTCAAGCTTTTCAGAAAAATATAGAGGTTAAGATATTCAGAATGTTTGAGACTTTGTCCGGTATACTGTTATTGAAAATATCTTACTTTCTCCCACTTTTTTTTCAGGTACCAAAAAGTAATATAATCAGAGTTAAAAAGATGATTTATATTGAAAACAGAATGCAATGACAATTTTCAGAAACAAGGAGGATAAGATGAAAATTAAAAATATAGGTAAACATTTAAAGAAAATCTAAGAAGGAGGGGGAAGACGTGTGAACAACGCTTCCAACAAGCTCTTAATTTGAGTGCTTGATTCTTCCTGTTTCCAAGAATGTCTTTGATTTCTTTTGTTGTATCTTCTTTTTTATCCAATATATCCTTGACCTCTTTGTTTGTGTCCTCTTTCTTATCCAGTCTGGCATGGATTAAGGCATTCTCCTTCTTTAACTCTTCCAGAGTTTGCATGACTAGAGACGAAGCTGGTGTATCTTCAAGGGTTGCATGTCGTTCAGAACACTCGGCAGCCTCTTCTGATTGAACAACTTTTTCTGTTGCAATTACCTTTTCTGGAGCAGTAGTCAGAGGGTGACTATCATAATCTGGTTCAGTGACTTCTGAAGGTTAGCGCTCTTTCCAGGGAGCATTATCCAGTAGAAGAATTTCTTTCTTGTCCCATTGGCTCAGAACTTGATCTTTGAAGGCTCTCTGTTGATCACTGAAGCTCTACTGAGCCCTTTCATAGTTCAATTCTTTCAGCTTATGGGTTTCAGAGTTGAGCCATTTTCTGAATCTTTCTCACAGAATCAGAAGCAGCAGTATTAGAAATCTTCTGAATTGCTTGCTTCAAAGAATTAATCCATTCCTATATTTCTGTTTCAAAAATCAACAGATTCTTACCAACATCTGATTTGGTTGAGGTTGGTTTAGGTTTGGGGGTGGCAATTTTGTTTGAGGTAGAAGCTAGTTAGTCCAGCACTTGTATATCAATGACAAGTCTGAGTTTGTCAGCTGGACGGTTGATAGGTGAGGGAGTGGAAGAGTCAGAAATCAGGATTGGTGAGTGAGGGGTATTTGGTGGAGTGGATACATATGGTGAAGGTATTTCTAGAATATCATGAATGGAGAGAGGTAAAATAACCGTAAGAGGTTCTGTTATCCTAGGAATTAGGGTAGTGGTATCAGAGTCTGAAAGGGAGTCTTCTGATTGGTTTGCGGAAGCGTGTTGAATTTCTGTTTTAGGTATTTTAGAAGATGGGTTTTCAGATTGAGGAGTGAGAGGGTTTTCATTTTCTGGTTGGGGTGAGTTGAGGTTTTGATGTTTTGGTTGAGGAGAGTGTGGTTATGGATTTTCTGGTTGAGGAGAGTGTGGTTATGGATTTTCTGGTTGAGGAGAGTGTGGTTATAGATTTTCTGGTTGAGGAGAGTGTGGTTATGGATTTTATGGTTGTTGAGGTTGAGTGTTTGTATTTTTTGGGAGTGGTGAGGAAAAGTCTTGATCAAATAGTTCAATATCAGATAGAACTCTAGTAAGTTCTGGTTGATGTTGTTCTGAATTTGGATTTGGATTGGGGGAGTGAGGTTCATTCAAGAAATTTCCAAGAGTTACATATTGGTCAAACTCTATGTCAAAATCCTCAAATATTTTGGGTGAAGGGTTTTTTATTTGTTGAGGGGGAATGGTTTCAGATGTTGGAGTAGCTATTGATTCTACAACAGAAACAAAGGAAGGGTTACCTTTCTTTTTTTCACAGCTTTGGGTGTCCTCTGAGAGGATCCTTCTCCTGCTGCCTTCCTCTTTCTGGATTTCTTTAGCACAACCTCTGGAGTTGGCTTGTGCAGATCTTGGATGTTGATTTCTAGAGTAGTCCCATCAGCCTTGCAAGGTTCAAGGTATCTGACTATAATCTCTGGAGAGACATCTATCTCATAAAATAGTAGAAAATCTTTCAGAGGGATTCGCCTAGAAGTGATGACCTCATGAGAAGCAATTGTTGGTTCCTTCTTAATGTTCTCAATAATCTTCATTTTCTTCAGATTCTTGGCATTTAAAGGTTTCCCAGCAGTTGCTTCCAGAGTACTGATTTCTTGAGCCTGTCAGATGTTCTATCAGCCTGTTTTCTGTTAGAATATCTGAAATCAATCTTCCTAGAGGAATCCAATCCCTCTTAGTTCTTTCTTCTTCTCTTGTATCTTTCACACTTTTTCTGAGATGGTTGAAGAGCAAATGTGGAAGGTTTATCTTGGTCTTCTTTGCAATGAAGCAAATCAGAAAATGTTGATCAATATTAATATAATCAGGGGAGCTTGTAGGCTTTCTGTGATTGATACATCCCATAATTATTCTAGCCCAGATTCTGTAATGGTCCTTCAAGTCTCTGATCTTGCTGGATGGCTGTCCAGAAGTGAAGATTTCCCTAGCATTGATTTTAGGTCAGAGCACTTATCAGCCATATCAATGCATCTAACTCTACCGCCATTATATCCAATGAGTTTCCCAATCAAATATTTTGTAATCACTATCTTCTTCCCCATAACATATGATGTGACTGGTGGTTGGATGAGGTAGCATGAATCCAAAACTCTTTAACAAGAATGGGAAAAGTTGGACCTAACAGATGATCAAAGTATCTGTTCCATCCCTGTGCAGTTACATCTTCATACAAATTAAACCCATTTTCTTGTAAGCTTTCAAAATCAACGATCAATTCACAGAGAACTTCAAGGTTGTCAATCGGAGTGAGTAGTGTTCTAATGGGCTCTTCATACTATTCAGTTGATGAAGAATCAGGAGCACTATTGAGATTCTTGAGACTTGATGATGATGCCATTGTTCACACGGATTCTTTGAAGAAAATTGATGGAAGGGGTTTTTGAAAAAGAAACTAGAACAAGAGAGAATATTGAAGATGATAAAACGTGAATGAATGAATTAGTAAATTGAGTTTATATAAGTTCTTTAGAAAACGTAATTAGTAAGAAAGAGAAAAATAAGTAATGATTATATTGAATTAATGACACCTGAAATTAGGGGATTTAGAGAGATATTGAACAGTTACCAATGACAAGTATCTCAATGCATCCAATCAGATCCTTGTACCCTTCAAAATTTGAACGCGTATTCAGCCTCAGAAGGTAGCTTGTGAGGGATGACATATGTTTGATTGTGTGAACTGCACACCTCTATCCTTTGAAATGAAACGTCAGATCTTCATAGATAAATTCTGAGGCAACTGTACTTCTAACTTCTGAAGACAAGTTGATCAGATGTTCACAGAAAACAATAAAGTTCTGAGGGTTAGGATATGAAAATAAAACATTTTATTATGGAAACAATTTCATGCTGAGATGTTTCAGAATGAAATTGAATCTATCTTCAGAAATGGGTTTAGTAAATACATCAGCCCATTGATGGTCTGTGTCAATAAATTTCAAAGTAAGAATTCCTTTCTGAATATAATCCCTAAGAAAGTGATGTTTTATTTCTATATGCTTAGCCCTAGAATACAAAATGGGGTTTCTGGATAAACATATGGCAGAAGTGTTATCACAGAAGATAGGAATGTTACTCTCAAATATGTTGAAGTCTTCAAGTTTACTTTTCATCCAGAGCATTTGAGTGCTAAATCCAGCAGCTGCTATGTATTCAGCTTATGCTGTTGACAATGCTATTATGGACTGTCTCTTGCTGGTCCATGAGATCATATTGTCTCTCAGAAAATGACAGCTTCCAAAAGTGCTTTTACGCTCTACTCTGTCTCCAGCAAATTCAGCATCACAGTATCCTACTAAGTTGTATTCATTGGATTTTCTATAAAACAAACCCAGATTAGTAGTACCTTTCAGATACTTGAAAATTTTCTTAACTGCTGTTAAGTGAGATTCTCTAGGATCTGATTGGAATCTAGCACATAAGCAAACACTGAATAAAATATCATGCCTTGAAGCCGTCAGATAAAGGAGAGATCTAATCATACCTCTGTAGATTTTCTATTCTACCTTTTTACTTACCTCTTCCTTTTCCATAATGCACGTGGGATGCATTGGAGTCTTTGAGGGCTTACATTCGGAGAGGTCAAATTTCTTCAGAAGTTCTTTGACATATTTTCTCTGATGAATGTAACTTCCTTCTGGAGTTTGGTTTATCTGAATGCCCAGAAAGAATTTGAGTTCCCCCATTAAGCTCATTTCAAACTCTGCCTGCATGTACTTAGAAAACTCTCTTCCCAAAGAAGGTTTAGTGGATCCAAAAATGATATCATCTACATAAATCTGACAAACTAAAATTTCATTCTTAAATTACTTACAGAACAAGGTTGTGTCCACTTTCTCTCTGGTGAATTCCTTTTCTAACAGGAAGTTACTTAGTCTTTCATACCAAGCTCTAGGAGCCTGTTTCAGACCATAGAGTGACTTCTTTAGTTTGAAAACATATTCTGGGTGTTTGGAATTTTCAAACGCAGGGGGTTGGTGCACATATACCTCTTCATCTATGTAACCATTTAAGAATGGACTTTTGACATCCATCTGATACAGAGTGATGTTATTATTGACAGTAAAGGAGATTAAGAGTCTGATAGATTCTAACCTGGCGACTGGAGCAAACGTTTCTGTATATTCTATCCCCTCTTGCTGACTATAACCTTGTGCCACCAGTCGTGCCTTATTTCTGATGACTTCTCCTTGCTCATTCAGTTTGTTTCTGAACACCCACTTTGTTCCAATGACGTTGAATCCTTTTGGTTTGGGAACCAGATCCCATACGTCGTTTCTAGTGAACTGGTTTAATTCCTTCTGCATTTCCAGAATCCAGTCATTGTCCAGAAGAGCTTCATCAATATATGTTGGTTCAATCAGAGAGACCAGTCTCATGAGGGATTCTTTAGAGTTTCTGAATGTTGATCTTGTTCTGATTGGATCATCCTTCTTTCCCAGGATCTTATCTTCTGGGTGAGCTATGCTGCTTCTGGATAACCTTTTCTGGAGTTGATCAACATAAGGTACTGGATCATTTGTAACATTTCTTTCTGAAGTTGTTGGAGTGTCTCTATTGAGAACTTCTGGTGAGGTGTCTTCAGTACCTGTGAATTCGACTTCTATATCTGCAAAAGATTCATTCTGCTTTGACTTTTGAGGGTCAAGATTATCATCAAATCTAACACTGATTGACTCTTCAATAATCAGTGTTTCTGTATTGTATACTCTGTACCCTCTTGAGCGTTCAGAGTATCCTAACATAATACACTTTTGTGCTTTAGATTCAAACTTGTTCAGATGATCTTTAGTATTCAGAATAAAACATGTGCATCCAAATGGATGGAAATAAGAAATGTTGGGCTTTTTGTTCTTCCACAATTCATATGGAGTCTTTTCCAGAATAGGTCTTATAGAGATTCTATTCTGAATGTAACACACTGTGTTAATTTCTTCTGCCCAGAAGATCTTAGCAATGTTAGTCTCATTGATCATGGTTCTGGCCATTTCTTGCAATGTTTTGTTCTTTCGTTCTACAACTCCATTTTGTTGGGGAGTTCTAGGACAAGATAAGTCATGCAAGATTCCTTTTTCATTAAAAAAATGTTTCAAATGTTTTATTTTCAAATTCTCCACCATAACCACTTCTGACTTTGAAAATTCTAAGATCCTTTTCATTCTGAACTTAGTTACAGAATGCAACGAACATAGAATGTGACTCGTCCTTATATCTTAAGAAATTTACCCATGTCCATCTGCTATAGTCATCTACAATCACTAACCAATACTTCTTTCCACTAATAGGCGCAGTTTTCGCTGGTCCAAATAAGTCTATGTGCAGAAGTTCTAATGGCTTAGAGGTGGAAACAACATTTTTAGATTTAAAAGCAGGTTTTGCAAATTTTCCTTTCTGACATGCTTCACACAGAGCATCTGAGTTGAACTTCAGATTAGGAAGTCCTCTGACCAGATTGAGTTTGTTAATCTGAGATATTCTTCTCATACTAACATGCCCCAATCTTCTGTGCCAGACCCATTTCTCGTTATTAACAGAGAGAAGACATTTTACATTCTAACTTTTTAGTTCAGAAAGTTTTATCTTATAAATTTTGTTTTTCCTCTTTCCATTGAAAAGGATAGTTCCATCTTTCTGACTAACAGCTTTGCATGAATTTTGATTAAAGATTATATCATAACCGTTATCACTTAATTGACTTATGGATAACAGGTTATGCATTAATCCATCAACTAAAAGCACATTATTAATAGAAGGAAGATTACCATTACCTACTGTTCCAGAGCCAATGATCTTCCCTCTTTGGTTTCCTCCAAATCCCACGTAGCCTCCAGGTTTAAGTTCCAGGCTTTGGAACATATTCTTTCTTCTCGTCATGTGTCGAGAGCATCTAGAGTCCAGGTACCATGACTGGTGTTTTAGCCTTGCTGCTAAAGATATCTCCTACATATATAATTTTGTCCTTAGGTACCCATATCTTTTTGGGTCCTGGTTTGTTAGTTTTACCAAAATTCTGGTTGAATTTTGGTTTGACAGAGTAATCATTACTAGTGTATTTTAGGTCATGTGTGTGCCCATATGTGAAGTGTGATTTTAGTGGTGTGCGTTTTATAACAAGGTACATGACTTTCTTAGGTGGAGATACCTTACCTTGGTATCGTATTCCTTTTCTTCCATTCCTGCTAACTCCATAGATCATTGAAGCCATCTTGCTTCTATCTATGTTTTTAGCCAGAAACTTCTGAAAGTTGTGATCATACTCTTTGATGATCTTATCAGCACTACTGGGAGTCTCTGAGATTATTTCTTTCTGATAGTTTTGTAAATCATTTTCTAATTTTAAAATATTTTCTTTTAACTCAGAATTCTCTAATCTGAGACTCTCAGTTCTTTCAGAGTCAGAGACAAGTTCCCTTTTCAGGTTCTTGAATTTGACTCTGATATGCTGATATCTTTCCAGAATTTCATTCAGAATTTCTGCAAGTTCAGCCTTAGTAAAATTAACAGTGAAATCAGGGAATACCTCTTCTGTGTCTGATTTTGAGTCTGAACCAAAAGCTTCGCTATCTTCTGACACATTTGCCATGAGAGCTATGTTGGCTCTTTCATCATCTGACTCTGAGTCAACATCAGAAGTGTCTGAATCGTCCCATGTTGCCATGAGGCTTTTCTTCTTCTCCTTGAAGAACTTCTTTTTGGGCTTCTCCTTTTGAAGCCTTGGACAATCACTTTTGTAGTGTCCTTGTTCATTGCACTCATAGCAGATGATGTCTTTGTTGTTTGACTTTCTGTGTCCTAAAGAAGCTTCAGATCTTCTGTGTCCAGAGGAGGACTCAAACTTTCTGTATCTGGAGGAGGATTCATTTTGATTCTCTGATCTTCTCGGGTTTCTGAATTTTCTTTGTCTCTGCTTGCACAGTTGATTGACTCTTCTAGAGAGAAGAGACAATTCGCCTTCTTCTTATGAGGATCCATCAGAGGTTTCTTCCATAGCCTGCAAAACCTTAGAATCATATTTTTTGTTAGATTTCAATGCTAGAGGCTTACCTTGCTTTTGAGGCTCGTCTTCTTCTAGCTCTATCTCATGACTTCTGAGGGAGCTGACAAGTTCCTCCAGAGATATCTTGTTGAGATATTTAGCCAGCTTAAGTGCAGTGACCATTGGCCTCCATTTCTTGGGTAGACTTTTGATGATCTTCTTTACGTGATCAGCAGTAGAATATCCTTTGTCAAGAACTTTCAGTCCAGCAACAAGAATCTGGAATCTCGAGAACATTGCTTCTATGGATTCATTGTCTTCCATCTTGAATGCTTCATATTTCTGAATGAGCGCAAGGGCCTTGGTTTCTTTGACTTGTAAGTTGCCTTCATGCATCATTCTCAAAGAGTCAAACATGTTTTTGGATGTCTCTCTGTTTAAGATTTTCTCATATTCTGAGTATGAGATAGCACTAAGAAGTATTGTTCTGGCTTTATGATGGTTTCTGAAATCACGTTTTTGCTGGTCAGACATCCTTTTTTTGTCTATCTTCTGACCACTTTCATCCACTGGATGTGTGTATTCATCAATTACCATGTCCCATAGATCAGCATCATGAGCCAGAAAGAAGCTCTCAATTCTGTCTTTCCAGTAGTCAAAATTTTCTCCATCAAAGACTGGAGGTTTGCCGTTGATTCTGTCCTTGTCCTCATGATAGTCATTGCTGATGTTTTGGCTTGGTCCCACCATAGTGTTTTTATAAAGCTTGGATCTTGTACTGACACAGTTAAGTGTATGAACTCAGAACCAGGCGCTCTGATGCCAATTGAAGAAGTGAAAAACACAAGAAGGGGGGGGGGGGGGGTGAATTGAAACTTAAAATCAAAAGCACAGTAGACACGATATTTTTATCCTGGTTCGTTTGATCTCAAAATACTCCAGTCCACCCGCCAAGGTGATTTCGCCTCTCTCCAACGAGGACTTAATTCACTAATCAAAACTAATTACAACACAACTTTGACAACTGCCAAAGTCTTATTGAGTACAACCACAACCCGGTTTATCTCAAGGAAAACTAGCTTAATCAAGATAAAATAATAAACTGTGTACTGTTGTTTTTCCTTACAAAAACTGTATCACTACTGTGATATTTTACACAATTTTGAGCGTATATATGAATATGTAAGATTGCAGCGTTTGAGAGGTATTTGCAGTTGTGTGTCAAAATCGTAAACGATTTGTCCTCTAAGCTTGTTTATATAGGTGTGGAAATCTTGTCCAACATAAAGCATGATAATGGATGTTCAATGCTATTTCCATATTAAGAAGATTCTTGTCTGAATGAAGTTGTTGCATATGATGTTGTCTTAAATGAAAAGTAACGCTTCAGAACTTAGAATCTTGTATGTTGCAATTGCTTCAGAATATTGATGACTCGAAGATGTGAGGATCTGATGGTATATTAAACTTGTGTTCATAATCAGAGTATTCTTCACTTCAGCGCAGATTCTGATCATCATTCTTCAGTGCAGATTTTGATTACCTCAGCTTGAAAGCTTCTGTAGCTTAATTTCTGATGTTGTTTCGGTCAGAACTTCTTCATACAAAATAACACAAATTTAGAGTGCATATTTGTTCTTTGTGTTTGTTATCATCAAAACTCTAATTAAGGATTGTAGAATCAAACTATGCTCTAACAAAAATGGCTACTCCTCATAAGCGCATCATTAAGAACGTTGTGGCTAAGGCCAAGAAATCACAGAAGTCGGCTACCAAGAGCCTCCTGGGTGGAGATGGTCCTGGTGTACATACGACGGGGCCAGGGACCTCTTCGTCGGGCCAATTTGTTGGGCAGGCTTCTCCTCTTCCCGTGAGGTCAAGGTCCAAGAGGCCCCGTTCAGATGACCTGATAGATATGACCAAGGAGCAAGGTCCTGGGAAATTCACGGTGCCTCCCTATTTCCACAAAAGAACTCTCTTTGAAGGAGGTTCTTTGGAGGTCCACCAGGTAGAGTCCCTGTTATACGGTGAAATGGATTGTTTGAGCAAGACGGACCTGCTGACTGGCTCAAGACACTGTTGCTCTGATCTGGATCCTGGGTGCGACATTGATCCATACCGAGGAGGGGAGTCCCGAGGAGCTGGAGTTGAGGAAAGTCCGGGAAGCTCATACTGCTCTCGAGGCAAAGTACAAAAAGTTGAAGGTTGACAGTGAGGTACTGGCCAAGTTGAAGAAGGATTCAGATGAGGAAAGGGAAAAGATTAAACAGGCCCTTGTGGTGGAGAGCGAAAACCTTAAGTCTGCCACGACCCCCAGCGAGGAAGAGCCCGATGACGTTAAGGAGCTGGCGATTAGGGCCCAACTGATCGCTCGTATTCAGTAGGCTGAGGACGACGGTCTGGTGGCCACAAATGATGCTTTTAAGAATGCAGTGGCCCAGATTCGTCTGTTGAACCTGGGAGTCGACTTTGTTTTGACGGGAACTTGCTTTCTCCACTAGATGGTAAATGGCTGAATGGTTATCCCCGAATTCGTTAAGGTAGCAGGAAGGGTTGTGGCAGATTCTTTCCAGACTCCAGGGGGACCCGAGCAACCACAGCCCGACACAGAAGTGCCTCCTCAGCAAGAAGAGCAGCCTTGACCTGTCGACTAATTGGAGCTTGTTATTCCTTTGTCATGTTCAGCCCGCGTGCTATTTTTATTGTAATTTGTTTCGGGGGCTTTGATCGTTGATGTAATTTTTAAACAATCGTGGTCCTCGTGGCCACTTGCTCGTATTTTTTGATGGGGGCTTCAGGCTCCCTTTATGTAATGTTCTTGAAAACCGTGTCCCATGTGGTTGTTTTAATGTTTTCGACCTTGGTGATTGTTTTCTTTGATCTGCAATGTTTATCTTTTTGCTTTTCTCCGTGCAAGATCTATTGTTTAATATTTTCAAATGTTTTCATGTTCGTATGCTCGTTCGTTTGAGACGTTTATTTTGTTTAAGTGTTTTTAGGGGGTTTGCTCGTTAGTATTTAGGTTCGCCAGTGTGGGGAAACTGGTCAAACGGACAGGGTAATTTTCGGGCATGGCCGGAACTCAGGTCATGTTTAGAGCCCGAGCTCGGCGACATGAACTTTCCATCGCGAGCTGGGTGTTTTGTCATCATTGTACGATGAAGGTGGAGCTCGTTTGAGTTTTCTCTGTCGGGCTAAGAATCTGCTCGTTAACAAGAGTGGAAACTTACCTCTTCATTCAATTTTAAATATTATGCTTATACCTGGACATGCACATGTAATCGAGACTGTGTTCGTCGTTTTGATAGAGCACGCCAACTATTTCTATATATTAATTGTACTATTGTTTCATATTATTGTAATATGTATTATTTAATTTTTTTTTTCATTTTTAAATTTCTTTTGTGTGCCCAAACTTTATGTCCAAATATCCATGTAGGACTTTCTCTATTTGATTTCTCAATAATTGATGTGGCTAGCTACTTGCTAATTAAATCTTTTAGATGACTTGTTGGTCTATTCTGCTTTCTTTCTATTTATACTACAATAATGATGGAAGATTGAAACAAAAAAGCAGAGTTAACTATTTGAGTAATCTAAATAGACTTCCAAGCGATAAGGAATAAGAGCACTTCAACTAACTAACAAATGCTTAGTCACGTAGTTGCATCAAATGGCAATGCAACTTAATTTCCATGGCGAGGCTTATTAATATTGTATATGTGATAAAAGAATCAAGATCACAAGTCCTATGACATTGCATATGTTATCATGTTCAAGTATGCCATTATTTTTTTAAATGTTTTTTTTTTCATTTCCTACGTTAATCTCCGGATTTATTCTGCACGGGGAAGATATCTCCGTTTACACTTAATTTTTAAGAAGCAACTTGTATAATTTGATTGTTTTGAATTTTTTTATAAATTAAAATTAAATTAAAAAGTATTAGTTGGATTTATATTTCTTTTATTTTAAGTGTTTGAAGTTTTATCGTATAGTTTGTTTGTTCTAACAATTGTCTTTTTTAAATAAAAAAAAACAACTTTATCGTTTGAGTTCATCTTTTTATTGAATTGAAAAAGATATTAATTGGATGTACATTTGTTTTATGTTCAAGTATTCGGACTTCAGACACAATCCGTATAACTTATTTGTTCTTATGTCTATTTTTCTTGAAAAGTGATGTAAGAATGCTGACTTCACGTATCGAAGAAGAAATCGTGAGTCGAAAAAAACTTTAATGTTTAAGCAATTTTTTTGTTTTATTAATTAAACAATTTCTATTTTATTTATTTTATTTTATTCTGTTTTGGATTAAAGACTAATAAAATTTAATTTATTAGAGTTATTTTGTTTATGTATTTAAAAACTTTTGTCGTAACTATAAGAATTATCTTTCATATAATAAAATTTGAAGTTTTCTTTATTTCTGTTGAACTCTAGAGCTTATCTGACAGGTATTGTGCTTGCAACCCTGTTTTTATTCTAGGTTTAACACTTGCCATCAATATTTTAAAAACCGGACCAAACTGATCAGTCAGACCGATCGAATCGGGAATCGGATGGATCATCAGTCTCATCTGATTGCTAGATCGGGTATGATATTGAACCGGTGGAAACCGGTAAAAATCAGTGAAATTGTGGTTTTTGAAAACCGACAGTTCAAATGCATGTTTTTTTCTCAGACAAAACGACGTTGTTTTCATAATTATTTTTAAAAAAATAAACATTAAAATAAAATTAGAATTTATTCAAAACTTATTTAGAACAAATTTTCCTTGTTTGCAATTAGACCTGGTTCAAAATTTATTTAAATTTGTATTTTGTATTATTTTATTGTGAGAGATGATTATACTTAGAACTTGAATTTAAAGAATGAACATGTGCAATTATTATATTTTTAAATTTTTAAATTTCGTAAGTGTCATGATATTTTTTAGAGAACGAGTCATCTAGTTCGACCGCTTTAATAAATATATAGTTTTGTTATAGAGACTGGTTTATTCAACCGAGTTATCCGGTTTTATCCGATTTAGTTATGCGGTTCGATTAGTGACCCAATGGTTCGACCAATGAACTAGTAACCCAGTACCTTCACCAATTTGATGAGTGATCTAGTTTTTAAAACATTGCTTGATATTCCCTATGGCTTTCGACTGCGTCAGTTGGCATGAGAGCATGTTTTCTCCTATTCTTTTCGTAACTTGACAACCATGGCGGATCAACTGGTGACCAGAGCAAATATTGACAGAACTACCGTGGATTTTACCGAAACTCTAACTGCTTTGACTGAACATATGGCAAATTTAGCAAATCAAGTGAATAATGCCAACAACAACAACAAGAATCAGCGAAGAGACATGAGAGAGGAACCAATTAGGGTTCCATGAGGTGGAAACAACCGTGTTGAAGATTCAAGTTCTGATGAAGAAAAACCTTACGAGGAAGACGCTGGTCGTGGGAATCGACAAAACAAACATGACTATCGAGTGCATGATGATATTCCATTATTCTACGGAATGATGAGAGTGAAAGAGTTTCTTGATTAGCAAATCGACATCGACGGATTCTTCGACATTATGGGCGTCCCTGAGAACAAGAAAGTTAAGATGGTTGTGATCAGGCTTAAAAGTATTGCAGTTGTCCGGTGGAATAAACTTGTTGTTCAAAGACAGAGGCAAAGGAAAGGGCCAATCAGAACTTGGCGAAGAATGAAACAATTGATGCTGGACGGTTTTTACTGGAGGATTATGAGCATATTCTTTATAAGATGTACATTGAGTGTGTTCATGGAAAGAGAACCGTGTCTGAATACACATAAAAGTTCCTGCATTTTTCTGAACACAATGAACTAGGAGAATTAGAGAGCTAGAAAGTGGCTCGATACATCAGTGGCCTAAAGGGATCCTTGCAGAAGAAGATGGGTTTACAGACTGTTTGGACCATAGCTGAGGCATCCAGTTTAGCTTTAAAGGTAGAATTGATAGAGAATTCTCCTTGAAATTTCTCGTCTTTTAGAAGGTACTTACCCCAAAATAACTCTGAATTAGCACGTGACAAAGAAAAGAGTTCAACGCCCTGGGATTCCAACTCTGGGAATGAGGGAGCTAGCAGCTCTAGCAGTTTGCAACAGGGTAAAACACCAATTCAAAGGCAGAATAATCCATATGCTAGACCCATTATAGACACATGTTATCATTGTAACGGAAGAGGCTGCAAATCCAATGTTTGTCCGACAAGGAGAGTCATGTTGTTGTGGAAGAAAGGGAGGAAGATGAAGAAAGAGAAGATCCCGCGTGTGAGAGCGATGAATATGCCGATGTTGAGTTTGCACATGAAGACTTTGATGTGAGGGTAAATTTTGTGTTGCATAGAATGTTGCTAGCATCCAAAGACAAAAGACAACACAAGAATTTGTTCAAAATAGGTTGTTCTATCAAGAACAAAGTGTGAAATCTAATTGTGGATAATGGCAGCACAAAGAATATGGTGTTGCAGAAATTGATAGATTATTTGTAATGCACCCTAAAAATTCCCCTCCTTCTTCAACCCAATATAGTTTATGCTTTTCATTCTTCATCTGCATTTTCTTTCATTAGGTCATTAACATGTCATACATTCATTAATCAATAAGGCTAAGCATGGGATCAATGGTCATGGATAAAAAACAAGGTTTCACATGGACTGAGGCTTCTACATCAAACAAGTTTAATTCAAATGGTTCCTCTTTAAAGCATGGGAAAAGGGAATTAGGGTTTTGGCATGGTTATCATGGACTTTTTTCTCATCAAGTTACAAGGCCATTTCTTCATCAATGTTCATCAAAGGTCAGAGAGTTAGGGCTTCTTATTCATTGTGCTTGAACTTAACAATATTTAAATTTAGCTTGATCTTAACCAAAGGGCTTCTTCTAGCTTCTTGCTTTACAATTCAAGGTCAAGGGGTTTCTCTCCAAGAGTACAAGGCTTTCTTTATATATTGTGATTCAAACTATCTGCACCTATGTTTGTGATCATCAATTTGTCAAGAGTTGGGTCAAGGCATAATGCATCTATTGAGATATTGTTGAAGAATCATCTTGCATCAATTCAAGGCATCTCATTGCTTGGGCTACATATATCATGGTACAAGAGAAAGGACATGAATTCACCTATTCATCACTCAATCAATTAGGGCTTGTGCATATTATGGGCATCAAAATATTTCATCTAATTAGTTTTCTCACATGTGAAACAAACGACATACATGGACTTCATTCAATTACCCTGATCCTAAATATAGTGTTTGCTTAAGAAAACACTAAATTTTTATGGATCAAGGTGATAAAGATGCAAAGTTATTTAAACTACTTGAAGACATAAAAACATGTTAATTCCTCCAATTTGTCAAATTGTTGAGCAAGAGATCATTCATGGCAAGATGTTCATGGCATGATAAGTCATTCAAAGTAATGAAGTAAGAGAGGAAGAACATAGAATCATACAAGTTACTATTGAAATATTTGGCATACCATGGAATACATCAAGACATAAGGTCAAAAGAAGATTCGAAAGTCAAAGTTAAATAAAGGGGAAATATCAATACTTTAATTTACTTGAATTCTTAAACCATTAAAAAAGTCATATTACATCACCATGTTTCAAGTGAATTCCAAGGATACATTTCTTTCTAAAGTAAAAAATCATCATAAGGTTACAAGGACAATTACATGAAAAAATCATCAAGAACCTAAACCTATTTATAATCCAAAACCTAATATTTTCTCTAAACTCCATGCTCAATGTCCATATTCATGATAAGACCAAGTTTTGTCACCTTCAAGTTATGTCTTTGGCTCATGTTTACAAGCTTGCAACCCAAAGCTCCACTATCCATGCCTTTTTTCCATGAACATCACCATCATAAAAACCAATCAACCATGGATCTACATTCGTAATGATCAAAATAGAGTTGTATAATAGCCTTGCACTCCACAAACTAAACAAACATGAGATAACATGCAAACTGCCCTACATCATATACAAAACATACCTACAGCTAAAACAGAAATAGCATTGCATCAACCTTCAATAACATAACTTCTTGATGAATCATTTAAAACCAAATTCTGTTAACACATAGGCCAAACCTGCATCAAAAAATTAGTTCATAAAATTGTTCCATTAACATGAGAACTAGTTAACTATAACCGACACTTAAAAATAGTTCACCAGTTCATTTAAACATTAAACCAGTCTGTTGTACCCCAAAATTTTCCCTCCCATTTTTCATTCAAGATACTATCCTAGGGTTTCTCGAATACTCAATTTGGCTAAGAAGTTGATCAAACAGATTCTCTACCCAGAAGTGAGTCAAAAATTAGGGTTTTGGTATTTTTTTAAGCAAAAATGAGTTTTCAAAGTCTCAAATGGTCTGCATGGTTCTTCATGTATTCTCAAGGATGCTCATGCCAAGTTTCAAACCTCGCATTGCAAGTTTACTCAGTCAATGGTTCAAATGATTGAAAATCAACTGCGTTACCCAAAAATCGACCTTTGCAAGATCAAGTTCAAATGATTGTAACTTCTTCATTATTCGATATTTTCGAGCGGTTCTTTTTGTGTATGACTCTCCTTGACATCAACTCCAATTTCTTTTCACAAGTCAAGAACTGATTACGTGCGAAGGATCATCAAAATTTGAATATTTTAGAGGTCGCTTCCTGGACTTTTGACCTAATCTAAAGCAAATGTTACCTAACTTCCAAGAATCGTAATTTCCTCAATTTTCAATATTTTTAAGATGATTACTCCCACACATTGTCAAAAGCGATGTCGTTTACAAGTTATCTTCAAGAATCGAAGGAAAACTGTGTTTGGGAGACTTTGAAAGTTATCAAATCATCACAGGTCATATGTTTTTGATTTAGAATACTCCTAATTTTGATTCATACCATAATTGTTTTCTCAGGACCTTGATTCTCATGTTAAAGTCGTTAATGTTACAAGATTGTTGAGTATTCTTAAAACACATGTTTTGTTCGTGCAAGGGTTTGAATTCGAGTTTGACAACTAATGTTCATTTGAGTTAGGTGCAACATATAAGTTTAATTTTGGGCATAAATTCTTGTGAAACCGTGAGATGATATATGAATGTTGAATTCAAATCAAGTTCAAGCAACATCCATACTATTTGATTTATTCATCTTCAAGTTACAACGTTCATTCAAATTTCATTTGATCAAGATCCATTGCAAAGAAGTACCAATGCGTCATTCATCATTTTTCAACTTTTATTTCACAAGTCCAAATTCGATTTCAAATGTGCAAATTCATAATTCATTCAAGATTCATTCTTCATTAAATTTCAAATCAATACATATTCATAATTCAAAAAATAATACAAAGTCAAGATGTTTTATCAAGTTCTTCTACAACAAATGTTCATTACAACTTCATGTTTACAAAGGAGTTTTCACTACTACAAGTTTTTGTCCATCAAAACTCCAGAAGCATTATTGACTTGGTCTTCAATCTCTTGTTTCCTAAGAAGTTTCATCATGCTAAGCTTCACCATTCGACCGCCTTTCCGTTTTCCATATCGTCACATGAAACAAATCAAAGACAAGATTAGCAAGCATCGTGAAAATTTTTCCAAGCAAGAATTAGTGATTAAAATATTTATATCTCATCATTAGGATTTGCAATTGGAATCCGAAATTGAAAAAAGGGTTTTGTTTCAATTATAAACCATCTCCTCCTATTTTGCAAATCACAAAAAAAGCTTTGGTTCATAAAAAAGGGAAAATAAATTCACAATATTTCGTTGTAAAATCAAAGTCAAAATTGTCAATTATACAAGCAAAAGCCAGCAAACTGCCAAACAATGCAACAACCCAAAACAACAACAACATTAAAACAAAACAACAGCGCAACAGGCTAGCAAGTACAACAACCTAGCCTCAACCAGCTGCCAAACAAGGCAGCACATGTGAAAAGGGCAGCAACAGACTGCTATACAAGCAAGGCAGCATAGGCTACTAAAGCAACAAAACCAAAGCAACATGACAAATATGCAAGCTATCAAAACTTTATGTCATCATTTTCCTAATACTGCAAATCCTTCAGAGATTGTGTAAAAAAGCAAAAACAATTTGCATCATTGAAAGATAAAGAGGAAAGAGACAGGTTTAGAGAGATATCACCTAAACCAAAACAGTCCAAACACCCCGCTTTCAAAGCAGTCATGTGCAGCCCTACATCACAGAATAAAACTGTCCAAAAAACCTGCCATGACCAGCTATGCTATTGTCTCAAACCTGCAAGCATGTCAATCCAAAATTTGCCCAAAAATTGGCATAACCAGAACCTGCATTCTAAAGTCCAAAGTCAGCAGTACAAGAGTGTTCAAAAACCTCACTGATTCCCTCCAATTTTCCACCCTTATTTCATTATAAGAGAATACAAGACACACAACAAAAAAGGGGGAGAAAGAGGACAACCAGCATAAGAAAACGGGGGGGGGGGGGGGGGGAACAAAACCAACAAGAAACTTACTCAGAAAATTCTATCAAAACCCTCTCATCACAACACAAGAAAAAACTAACATACAGAACCAGAACACAACTCCCTACATTCTCATATATATTATCATCTGCAATCTCAACCTCTCTCATCCTCGCTTCCACACTTCCTAATTCCTCACCTTACACTCATACAGATATTTCAGATTCACAAAACTCAAAGAAGGTTCATAAACAGAAACAACAAAAGGAACTCACCAAGAAAATTTGAAGCTTACTCCCTGCGTCTCTGCTTCATTCATAGCACAAATGCAAATCAATGTTAGGCTGCATAATCTTTGCTTTGCAAGCCTCAAACTTGTTTTTCAATCCATAATTAATGGATTACACAAACTTTTGAGCTATAATCCAAGTGATTTAAGCTTTATCCAATTCACATTGCCATTTTGGGAAGAAAGTTAACAATACCATTCTTGAAAAGCAAACTTTATGCATAAAGTCCACTCTTGAGCCTCTAACTTGCTCCCCCTGATCACACTTCATCTACAAAGTCAGAAGCAAGTGTGTTTAAAGAATAACCACTCTATCTTAGCAAGTACACAAGACATTGAAAATTGTTTTTCAAAAAAATCACATGTTTAGCTTAAGGATGCAAATTCAAATTCTGATCCACAACAAATCTCCAAACTTGTTGCTTATAAATAGAAGCACTATTTGTGAGCTAGGACACGAGCTTGAAGCCCCTAAAACTCACTCAAACTCCCTCTAATCAGAAATTGTCTCAAAACACCATTGTTGTGCAAGTTCTGACTTTACATACCAAACTCACATTTTCCTCGTGTGTTTCTTGGCCTTTTAGTTTCTAAAGCTTCCTTGCATCAAGAGTAACTCATCCCTGTACCTTTTTCACTTATGTAACACCATTTTCCTTGTCTTCCATAACCAAAAATAGAGCATCACAGTTGGACTTCTCCAGACCATTCCAGCCATCCTCAGCTCAAGCCAACCATTGCATTAGCTTCCTAGAGGTCCAAGAAAGCTAACCTGGTCATCAGCACTGCCTGAAACAAGCTCAAATCTATTTCACTACTTGGGTGTTTTGCGTTTGATCGCAAATGTTGCGGTTAGCAAGAGTCGCCACCGACTTTTCTTTTATCCAAAAGGAAAGGTGAAAAAGCACAGGAAAGACCTTTGAGATTTTTTCTTGAGTTCGGGGGGTAGATTATGAAAAGGGAAGGTATTAGCACCCTTTTCATCCATGGTTTTTCATGGGCTCTTAGTTACTTTCTAGATCACTTGCTTTTGTTTGAAATTGTGCTTTGTGTGGTTTTTTGAAAGTTTTTTTTGTAAAGAGGCCATTGTTTAGGCAAACTTTGTAATGATTCTCGTTTGTAAGAATGTATACAAAGTGTTTGATCTTTTGAAAATGTTTTCAAGTTTTGTAAGATGTTTTGAAAGTGTAGGTGTTTGTTTTGAAAATAGCAAGGATGTTTTGTTTTGAAATTGAGCAAGTAATTAGGATAATTCTACCTACTCAAAAGTCTTTCATGTTCATTTTCCTTTTTCTTTGACATTGTTATCTTACCATTAATTTGGTAAGTAACCCTATCTTTGGATGTAAACGGGACGGACGTGGGTCATCGTATAACCATGATTAGAAATATTGCAAAGTATCTTAGCATTCTCTTTTAGGGACTAAGATCATTTGAAAGGCAACATGGATAGCGTCATCGAGGGACTATGATCTTGTATTTTGCTTGTTTTTGCTAAGATACCTCACATGCGTAATATGGCTATTTAGTAAGGCAACCAAGTGGATTTTCCCTAGGGGTGCTTGTGTGCAAGTGTATTGATTTACATACATTGTTTTTGTCTTGATTAGGGTTTGCTATTTTGTTGGTTTTAGTCTTTTCATACAAAACCCTAATTACTAGCATTTGTATATAAAGCGATAAATTGCAGAATTTGAAATTATTACGCTATTACATCATTTAGGGAAGGGGGTATACAAATTTACAAATGGGGAATATTGCAAGAATTTAAATCAAAATAAATATTACAACCATATTGAATAAACGTACAAGAATTGAATAAATAATAATGTACAAATGTAAATGGAAAAAGAAATGATTTTTGTTGTTTTTATGAAAGGATTTAGTCTTGGCCTAATTAAAGAAAATGATTAATGAAAATTAAATAAAATTAACTTAAACTAATTAAGAAAAGAAATTAACTTGAAAATGATTTTTAAGATTTTTTATAAAAAGGTTTTAAATTAATGAAAATAAAATGAAGATTAATTAATTAAAATAAACCTAAGTTTTAAATTAATTTTAACTAAGAAAATAAAATAATATAATAATTTAACCTAAGTCTAAAAATTAATTATTTAAGAAAAAGAAATTAATTTGTTTAAGAAAATATTTTTAATCTTTTTGTTTTATAGAGAAAATAAAATATACAAGTGTAAATAATAAAAATATTTTTATATATTTTTATTAATAAAAATAATAATAATAATAGTAATAATAATAAAAATATAATAAAGAAAGAAAAAAAAAGAAAAAAAATAGAATAAGAAAAAAGAAAATGGGCCAGGGGTGCAAAAGTAGTCAGGGGTAAAAAAAAAGCAAAAATGGAAGGCCCATCTGTTTGGAGGCCCATCGTCTGTTGCTGAAACAAAAAAAAAATGTTGAAAAATGAGAAAAGGTAGCACTGGGTGTTGAACCCATGCCCTCAAACACAAACGCGCGCTACCTTTGTCACTGGGGTGGCTGTGCATCCGTTAACTTATCTGAAATAATAAATACATAAGGCAAAACAAGTTCCAGAAATGAACTTCATCTTCAACCTCCAGTCATGGTTCCTGTAACTCACTCATCTCTCATCCATTCACAAAACTTCCAACATCAAACTTGTTAGAAATTTCCTCACGATTCTGAATATGTAAATAACTTAAGCTAATTCTCAAAGATGAACATGAATTTTTAAAAGTACCAAATTCTGACCTAAATATTTCAGCAAGTTCAAACTCAAAATTCTCACTACTCAAGCAATATAAATGAAATCTATGGACATGTATAGTTTCAGGGCAATGATGTCTATATTTTATCTTCACAAATGCAAATCTAACAATGCCTAAATAAGAAGATAGAAGTTCAAGAAATATACCTCAAAACTGGAAATCGTGAAATGAGTTTGAGCTTGTTTCAGGCAGTGGTAATGATCAAGCTAGCTTCCTCAAGTCCCTAGGAAGCTAATGCAATGGTTTGCTTGAGTTGAGAGTGGCTGGAATGGCCTGGAGAAGTCAAGTTGCAGACTCTGTTTTTTGGTTATGGAGGTTATGGTAAATGGTGTTACAGTTCTGGAATAAGGATGGGGGTGAGTTATATTTGATGTAAGGAAGCTTTAGGAATGAATTTGAGGGAAAACGCATGAGGGAAATGAGAGATACAAGTTTAAGGTTAGAACTGTGTATCAATGGAGTTTTTTGTGTAATTTCTGGCTATAGGGAATTTGGGAGTGTTTCAGGGTGCTAAAACTCGTCCCTTAGCTCACAAATAGTGACTCTATTTATAAGCAACAAGTTTGGAGTGCTCTAGTTGGTCAGAATTCAAATTTACATGTTTAAGTTCAACATTTGATTTTTTTTGACAAAAAAAGTTTCTATGCCTTGTACTTGATTCACAGAGTGGTTATGCTTTAGAAAAGCTTGCTTCTGACTTTGTGTATGGAGTGTAATCATAGGGAACAAGTTAGAGGCTCAAGAATGGACTTTATGCAAAAAGCTTGCTTTACAAGAATGACAATGTTAACTTTGTGCCATTAATGAAAATGCAACTTGGATAATAGCTCAATTGCTTGGATCAAAGCCCTAACAGTTGTGTAAACATTTAAGTATGGAGTGACAAACAAGTTTGAGGCCTGTAAAGCAAAGATTATGCAGCCTAGCATGGATTTGGTTCATGTGTTCATCAAAAAAAGACTTGTAATTCAAGTTTGAAAACCCTAACTTCCTCTCTTCGATTCTCCCTGCTCAAGAATGATCTCAAGGAGTTATTGAACATTTTAGAAATATTGTAATGTTCTCTATAACCCCTCTTTGAATCACTTTTGAAAATTCCCCTTGTAACTATATGAAAAAGTGCCATGAAGTTAGGTCAAAATCCTACCAAATTAGAACAAAATTTCACTAAGTGTTTTTGTTTCATGACCATGTATTCTTAAAATTATAACTTAAGATCCAAGCACTTTTGTAAGTAGTTGTGTGAAGAAAAGTTGTAGATTTCATGGAGATCTACAACTTTCATGTTGGAAGTTTCTTTTGAATCATCTTGCATCATGGTGAAAATTTGGCTTAAAGTTATAAAAAAACATGAAGTTTAAACACTTAGGAAAAAAATTCTAAGTTAGAAAACTTTGACTTTTCAAAATGAAATCTTGACTTTTTGATTTCTTGATGAATAAGTTTCATATTTTGACATGTTTTGATGAATTATGATCTTTGACATTGAATTTTGACCAAAAAGTCAAAGTTTGACTTTTCAGTGTACAATTGACTTTTGATCAGTTGACTGAAAATTCACTATCAATCCAATTGATCTTGAGCAATATTTTGGGTCATTCCATTAGGTCAAAATTATGCAATTGAACTCTTGAAATCGTGCTTCAAACCAATTGACCATTTGCTAGGTCAAAAATTATAAATTATCCCTTCTCAGTCAAAACCTTAATTTTGACCATTTTGCCCTTTTGATGATTTGATCAAATTTCTTGGGAAACTATGGTGCAATCTTGATAAAATTATACATATGAGTTTATAATATTGATGTGGATAAAAAATTATGAAGTTTGACTGTAAATTGGCCATAGTTGACTTTTTCCCCAATACAACTGATTTTTAGGTCAACTGCTCAATTGACTAAGCAAAAGTGTGATCCAAAGCTTGAAACTTGATATGAGTAATCTTGAGGGTCCATAATGATCCATGAAAGTCATATGGGGCATTGCAAGTTCAAATATTCTTGTGCAATCTCAAACCCTAATTTTGGTCATCAGTGCTTAAGGAGGTGTCTTGAGTTGATCAACTCTAGTGCAGTCTTGAACCAAGAGAGATCTTTGTGAGAAAATAATTGATAAGTGAGAGGGAAAATTTTGGGGGTACAATAGCGTCCACAAATAGTTTTAAAACCTCCTTCTATAAATATTAAATCTTCTTAATTAACTAACAAAGTGCTTTTGCGGTATTTGTTAACCAAAAACAAACCAATTTTAGTCTTTAGTGTCAGACGACTTTTGATTTTACCCGACATTTTCACGGCTTCACTTTCGTGTAAGCAAATTCAAAATAAGTTCAGAAAAATTGCGTTTAAATCAAAACTACCCACAAAAGTGATCCTAAAGAGACAACATGTAGAGCATCGCCTATTGACGATCCTCATATCCCAACACTTAGTAAATTAGTCGGACATATTTATGAAAAATAAAACATAAACAATTTTAAGTGAAAAGGTAAACATAATGACAAATAAATAGATGAAGAAAATTAATGCAAGTAAATAAGATAGGAAAGTAAATGCAAGGCAAATAAAGTAAATGCTAAATGAATTAAAAACCTGCTCCAAACGGAGAATTGGATTTGGTACAATTGTGATAACTTAAAGTAAATCTTGACGGAAAGTAAACGGAAGAAATAAAGTGTTTGGAAATAAAATTTGTACAGGAGTGCTCCAAACTTGATACAAACTCAATTGCTGGCGCAATAATCCTCCGATGTGAAGAGATTATCGCTTTACAAATTGACAATATATGGCTTAAGTATGCATAAGCTTGGATGAATGAAATGGTGAAATGAATGGGGTATTTATAGGATTCCAAAAAAACTAAAAATCCTTGAAAATGATTCAAATTATTGGTGAGATTGTAGGACTGATTATGTGTACTCTTGGAGGCTAAGCAAGCTCGTTTCCAACCGTTTGGGCTTTACAAAGGATGACGACTGTCACGCCCTCACGACGACCGCCAAGAGGCTAAGCAAGCTCGTTTCCAACAGTTTAGACTTTACAAAGGATGACGACTGTCACGCCCTCACGACGACCGCCATGCTCATAAAGTGGACATTACTTGGCCATCTCACTAGTTGATGCGTGGACCACCCATGAAAGCCCTAGAATGAATGCCATGGGATAGCCATAGGTGCAAGCTAGCTCCATATCTTTGTTTTTCGCTTGTTTTCCTTTATTTCTTCGTACATAGCTCCCGATTAGTCAATTCGTGAACAAAGGAAAAACACCAACATAATATTGAAAATGAAAATAGAATGACAATAAAACAAATGAAAATCAAGTCAAATATATGATGTGTTTTAGTGTCATCAAACACAAACAACTCGCTGTCGTGCCGGAGGCGGCGGAGGTTCACAAATCGTCAGAAAACTTTCATTGTCTTCCTCGTTTTCATCTCCTCTTTCCATTTCCCCGGCCTCTATTCCTCATATTCTTATCTTTGCCCCCTACATCTAGGTAAACCGAAAACCCTAGCTAACTTAAAATCTGGAATTAAATGGTTACATTGACGAATTGGAGCATGAGACCTTAGGATTCTCATTCAGCACAACGAGACGCACGCCATGGTAACAAGATTGATGCAAAGGGATTGAAGAATTAGATAACGTCAAGACTTAACTACCGGAGCAATTTTTGGTGATTCTTCGTGGTCGGTGGAGAAAGCTTAGAAACTCAGAAACTCGAAGATCTTCAAGGTGATCAGGTAATAACAAGAATCCAATTTATTCTTCTCTTTCTTTGCGTGCCTCCTTCTTCTTCTTCTTCTTCTTCTTCTTCTTCTACACTCTTTTTCCGTTTCTCTGCGCGTGCTTGAGCTTGTTGTTTGTTGAGAGCGAGTACTGGTGACATTGCAGAGCTCTGAGTTGTGTGTGAGATTGAAGGAGAGAGTCAGTGAGTTGCAGAATATTGCCAAGGTTCTGGAGGTTAAGCTCCACTATCAAGAGCTTCTAATGGAGAAGCTCTCACAGTGATGATTCAGAGCGTATAGTAAGGGTGACTGAGGTAGAAGGAGATGATTGAGAGGTTGATGAAGATGGTGTAATGAGAGAGTGAGGGTTGAAATCGAGGAAACGGTTATGAGGTGGTTCAGAGAGTGAGAGAGAGAGAGTTTGAGAAGATGGAGAAGGGAATCTGAAGGTGATTGATGAATGAATGGTGGAGATATTTGAAGGTGGTTGAAGGTGAGGGAAGAGAAAGGATTATGAAGATGGTGATTGAATAGAAAAAATCGTGAAGGGAGTGAATGAAGAGGGAAGGTTGATTTATAGGAAGTTCAGTTGAGTGAAAGAGTTGGGAAGGATCAAGCAGAACCGTTAGATCGAAAGTTTGTTAGGGAATGAATGGTGAGATGAGAGTTAGTTAAGAGCCTTGAATTTCTATTAGGAATCGGTTAGGATGAGCTGGCAAATTCAGTTAGAGTGTTGGGAGTTTGTTGTTTGATTTCAGATTTCTCTCCTTGCTACTTTCCTTTGTGATTTAATATTTTATCACTATTTCTTATTTCTATTTCTATCCTAATTTAATGATATCCTCTGCCTTTTCTCTTTTCCTACTGAGTTGTTTGTTTTTCTTTTCTGGTCCTGAACAGATATATTAACTGCAGCCTACTGTAAGAGGCTTCATGGCACGGCATTGTCACCGAAATGTTTGGCTCGGAAGTATGAGACGAAGATGCTGGTTATGCAATTGGACTGTTAGGTAGCTATTGGTAAGAGTTACATGCCTTGGTTAATTTCCTCAATTTGCAGTACATGTTAAAAAGAATTTGAGCTGGAACCTGATCATTCAATAAGTCAGCTTTCGGTATTCTAACAAAATGCTCTTCTGAATTTTTAATGTTACCTCTAATGCGAAATCCTTGATTAAACTCTGTATTAAATTTGATCAGGCATAATTCTTGATTTAAACATAACCATAAGGATATAGTCAGCTTCACTAATTTCTCCTCCTGCTGAAAATCCACCGATAAGGACATTATAAGCAGCAACATTTATTTGTGTACACTTTTGAATCATCGCATTCCAAAGTCCAAGAGCCTGATTACCTTCCCCATTCTTAGAGCGCTTATCTATCAATACGACTGTATCGACTTGATTTGTTTGTTGCAGGGTATCTGTAGCTTGTGTTGAACCGTGATGAATGACTTGGTATAGAAAGACTGGAGTTGATTTTAGCATGTATGTATACTAATCTGTTTGCACTTGCAGCAGCTTTTTCCTTGAATGATGTCCCTGTTTTTTTGTGTTACTTATGTTGAGACAAGGTTTCGTACCCGTAACTGTCATGGCAGCCTGTTATGAGTATTCGGTTTGATGTCTTCGTGGCTACTTGTGATTTTGTTTCACATTTCATTGAACATGTTGCTGTTTTTTGAATGATGATGAATTGTATCATGTGTATACTGATGCAGGATTATGTTATGATGCAGGGCTTGATTTTGAATGATGGATGGTGATGTTCTGGGCATGCTTAATGCAGTAGGTGTTCATGGTTTTGATTCATATCTTGCTCTGTTTTGAATATTGATGCTTTTTCCTTTGTTGTGAGAACAAGTGTAGAATTGACATGGCTAAACATTAAAGCGTGTATGTACATAATGCATGGCTGTTTGGGATTGTTGAATGGTGCAGGTAGTAATGGCATGGTCAAGATGATTTTAGCATGGATGGAAGCATAAAGATTATGGTGATAAAATGATGATAAAATAGGATAACCATCAATATGCCTAAAGTAATTTTTCTTGTAGGATATTCTTCTTAGTTGGAAAGTTATACTTGTAATGGAGGTTTTGAAATGGTTTTTCTTTGTGATACAATCTTGTAATTAATGATATTGGGATGTTTGTGAAATATGTAATTTTGAATCACTTCACCTTCCAATATTTCATTAGGATTTTCACCTTTTAATGAACGTCTTGTATGGAATCCGATAGTATGAAATCAATGGCATGGTTTGAAGGATTGTAGCTCAACCTTGGATTTGCATTGATTTGAATATTTTGAATCAACAAAATGTCGTGGTTCATTGTTTTGAAACCTTGTATGGTGTTTGAATGACTTGCATGATCTTGAATGAATAGTGACCATAACGATGTATGTCTTTGTTACTTGAATCCCAAAAATTACATAGGTGCATCTTTGAATCAACCTATTCCAAATTGAATTACAAACGACCTTAACCAAAATAACTCCCATAAAAAAACACCTTGCTCACAAAGAATCCATAATCACATATCTTGCCATTGTTCATGCTTTGTAATTTGATCCACAAGGCATTCTAGCTTGATAACCAATGATATTAAAGCAAATGCCTTGAGTAAAACTTGAAACCGAAAACGAAACCATGGAAATAAGTATGCTCAATAAAACAATTGTAATGAAACCATATTCTCGTTGATCTTCAAATATTGAACATTATCCAACTCAAATCGCAAGGATAAGAAAACCATAATTCTTTTGCGTTGAACACACCTTGAGATGACCCTGTAATTTGAGTAAAGATGAGAAAGAAGTGCTTAATGATCATGAACACAAAACCTCAACCATGATTGATGAATGAGCCGGTTGAAACAAGCTTGAATGAAGATGAGAGCCTAAAAGTGCAGAGAAACCTTAATCCCTCCATATCCTTGATCCCACGCCAAATTTATTGATTAATGAACGCATGCAATGTTAAATGACTTAATGGAAGGTATGTAGATGAATGCAAAGACTAATCTAGATAAAGGTAAAAGGGTAGGACAAATTTGGGTAATGACAAACACCAATAAGTTACTTTTCTTAGGCTTTGTTGTTGTTGAAGAAGGGTTTCTGATTGATGAAGATAAGGTGAGTGCTATAAGGAATTGGCCTGCACCTAAATTCGTGACAGAGGTTCGTAGATTTAATGGTTTAGCCACCCTCTATAGGAGGTTTATCAAATATTTAAGTATTATCATTGCACCTATTACTGAATGTTTGAAGAAACGGAAGTTCAATTGGGAGTTTGAGCAAGAGCAGAGTTTTGCACTGATTAAGGAAAAGCTATGTACTGCACCGATATTAGCACTTCCCGATTTGACAAGGTGTTACAAGTTAAATGTGATGCTAGTGGAATAGGAATAAGAGCTGTGTTATCTCAGGAGAAGAAACTTGTATCCTTTTTAAGCGAAAAATTAAGAGATGTCTGTCAGAAATGGAGTACTTATGATTAGGAATTCTATGCAGTCTTTAGAGCTCTACGTTAGTGGGAATATTATTTGGTTCAAAGGGAGTTTATTTTATTCACTGGCCATCAAGCTTTGAAGTTTCTTCATATCCAGAAGGTAATAAACAAGATGCATGCTCGGCGGGTGAGTTTTCTTTAGAAATTTCCTTTTATTATTCAACATAAGTTGGGGGCTCTTAACAAGGTAGCAGGAGCATTGAGTAGGAGATATTCCTAGCTAATTACCTTAACGCTTGAGATAATAGGTTTTGAGTGTCTGAAAAAGTTGTATGAAATTGATGTTAAGTTCAAGGAGTTATGGGATAAGTGCAGTGAAAAACATCCTTATGCATATTTTCATATTCGAGATGGTTATCTTTTTAAAGGGGATCGATTATGCATTACTTTCTCATCTTTAAGAGAGAAGTTAAATCAATATCTACATGGTGGTGGTCTTAGCGGTCATCTGGGTAGAGATAAGACCATTGTTACCCTGAAAGAGAGGTATTATTGGCCACACTTGAGGAGAGACGTTGGTACTATAGTCAGGAGGTGTTATAATTGTCAGATTTCTAAAGGCCAGTCTCAAAATACCAGTCTTTATATGCCTTTACCTATTCCTGATGATATTTGGCAAGATTTAGCCATGGATTTTGTGTTGGGCTTGCCTCGTACACAACAAGGTATATATTCTATGTTCGTTGTAGTAGACAGATTCTCCAAGATGATCCATTTCATTACTTGTAAGAAGACTGTTCATGCATCTAACATAGCCAAACTGTTTTCTGGGAGGTTGTGCGTCTTCATGGGGTTTCTAAGTCAATCACTTCAGATAGGGACATCAAATTTTTCAATCATTTGTAGATTATTTTTTGGAGATTGTTTGAAACCGTGTTGAACAGAAGTTCTACAACTCCTCCTCAAACATATGGACAAAATTAGGTAATCAACAAAACTTTGGAAAATATGACAAGCCGAAACAGTGGGATTTAGTTTTGCCTTTGGTTGAATTTGCTTACAACAATGTTGTGCATTCAGCTACAGGGAAATCACCATTCTCTTTGGTCTATACTTATGTTCCTAAGCATGTGTTTGATTTGGTTAAGTTTCCTAAGGCGCTTGAAGTTAGTGGAATATGGCCGAGGAAATGGTGACTGTTAAAGAAGTTGTCAAGGCTAAGTTAGAGGCTATTGGGCACAATAATAAAGCAGTCGTTGACAAATGCATGAGAGTCAAAATTTTCAAGATAAGAGACAATGTGATGTTATTTATGTGTAAAGAGAGGTTCCCAGTTGGTACTTAAAGCAAGTTACAGGCACACAAATATGGACCGTTCAAAATGATATGAAAGATCAATGGATGCTTATGTGGTAGCTCTCCTAGATGTCATGAATATATCCAATACCTTTAATATTGCTTACATTCATGAGTATTAAGCAGATAAGGCTCTTTATCAAGAAGAGAACTCAGGGTCGAATTTTTCATAGGTGGAGGAGACTGATGTAGGAAGGTTGGATGCGCGTATCAAAGAAGAAATTATGCATCAGAAATCATTTTAATATTTAAGCATTTTTTTAATATTTAAGAAATTTCTATTTTATTTGTTTTATTTAATTTTGTTTTGGCTTAAAGGCCCATAAGGCCCAACTCATTAGAGGTATTTTGTTTTAAGTATTTATAGACCTTTGGCGTGACCATAAGGATTATCTTTCATATAATAAAATTTGAAGTTTTCTTTATTCCTGGTGGTCTTCATAACTTATCTGACAATTTTCGCTTGCAACCCTATTTTTATTCTAGGTTTAGCACTTGTTATTCCCTAGGGCTTCTAACTGCATCAAAAAGATTACAATTCGATTTGTTTTAAGTCATTTCCCTTAAAAATAAAATTGGATTAAAAGGGGATTAGCTGAATATAGATCCGTTTTATCCTCAAGTGTTCATATGCAAGTCGTATCACTTGCTTGTTATGACACTCATCTTTCTCCTAAAAACAATCACAACAAACCAACATATAATGTTTTTTTCGCTTTTATGCTATTAAATATTTTTTCCTATTAAAATCAACCAACACACAAATATTTTCTATCCCAAGAACTATGTAGAGTTGAATTCTCTATTGCACCGGGAGATACGTATGAGCAAGAATCAAATCCTGTCAAACACAATAATAAAAAAACAGTATCCCCTTTAACGCTTTATTTCTTGTATGATGATTAAGAGAAAATCGATATAATAAGGTTAACAACATATTTTTGCAAAATTAAATAGAGGTAACTGTTTTCTAATACAATTGTCATAGTGTGTTAATATTTTCCCTATGCGTAATTGACTCATGAACCTAAATTTGGTTGCAAAGACCATATTTTTTTTCTTTAAAGGTTTTTTCAATGTTTTTCCTTTTCAAATACAATTTGGTGGCGACTTCATTGCTTTCGAGCATGGCTCGAATATTTTTTGCATTGCGTCAGATCCATGCTCCAACCAATATATATGTATGAGGAGACAACCATGCGTCTTTCACATAATAAATTAATTAACTACAATCAACACATACCTAATCAATTTGTTACAACCGTTGATGATACTCCACCTAATCATTGGCCCATACAAGTTCCATCTTTAGTGTGTATATCACATCTTGCTTGAACTTTTTTTGTTGATGTGAAATCGATAAAGTAAATTAGTCGTTCTTGGAAACATAAATTCAATTTATTTCATCAAAGAAAGATATCTATCAATTGTGGATATAAACATTCTTTATTAAATAATTGTTTCAACTTATCCAATATCCAACAAAAATTCTCTATATGCTCATATTCGATATAGACAAATGCAACAACAAATATCAACTCAGTTGACGTCATATCCATAATTTAAATCAAAGGTTGCCTATATTTATTTATCTTGGATGTGTTGTCCATAATCAACAAAATAGGAAAAAATATTCAACAACTTGACCGAATCTTGGTAGGCCCAAAAATATCTCTCACAACATTTGAGTCATCTCTTCTTCTACCCTAGTAAATATAATATGCACCCTCTATCATCTTAAACAAATGTTATATCATAATTCTAGAACCTTTGACCTCTTTTTATAACTTATTTGTGTGTGCGTGTGTGTGTGTGTCACCCAAATGACATTCTTTGGATCTTGCTTTCGCAAGGAATAAAATATGTATTTAGGTGGAACATCACGCTTTGTAAAATCAACAACATATTTTCTTTCATCTGCATTTAGAAGATCAACAAATGCATGACCTTCAAATCTATTAGGTAAATCATGGCTGTGAAGTCCATATTTTACATCAATTTTCCATCCTTAACCATCTTTAGAACAACTATATTTTTAGTATCACTTTGTGTTGCATTATCACCTTCCTTGTATTTTCTGTTGGAATATTTTATAATTAAATATTATTTAATTATTATATTTTGATGATTATTATTATGCAGGCATGTATATTTTTAATTATATTAGCTATTTATCAAATTAAGAATCTTAAGTGATTAAGTGGTCAAATAAAATTTAAAAGGCTAATTATATTTCTATTTAGTAATTAATTAATTAATTAACTAAATAGATATGGACTCACATAAGAATGGATGTTAGGATGATCCATTTTGGAATAATGAGAATCCTAATTGGCCATCATCTTGTATATAGGTTATGGTCTCTAATATACCATACACAAGCAGTTTACATGTTCTCCTATCTGAAGAATGTTCAAAGCATTAGGAGTACCAGTTAAGGAAGATCCACAAGCCAACAAGTATCAGTCACTTATCTCTACGCTTTTGCTTTTCAGGATTACAATTATCATTCCCAATAAAAACTTTTATCTTATGGATCAAATTATTCATACAATCTCTTCTCTCATATACTAACATGTCATAGATCCTGTAATTATATACATGTTTGTATTATCTATTCTACTCTGCACTAAAGTATATAACATACTATGTAGAATATGTATATGTGATTAATTGTTATTGATTTAATTTCCAACAAGTGGTATCAGAGCAGGTCATCATGTTAAGTTTATTGATATATGTTCACTAAACTTCAATTATTTTTATGGATATGGGATTATGATATATATTTGAAACTCATGATTGTGTGAATTTTGTTTTACAAGACATGAATTTTTATGATAATATTTGGGGATGTTTTATTTTATTTGTTAAATTATTATAATATTATAGAATTTATGGTTGTGTGTATATTTGTTTTGAAACGATTTGTAAGGTTTAATTTCTTTCATATAAATTTATATGTACGCATAATTTTTTTTTAAATAAAGAATTATACATCTTCTATATATTTTGCACAAAAATATATTAATATTTCTTCATGGATGATTGCAATTGTTTGGTCCTTAATTGCATTATAATCTTAAATATTTGTTTTGATAATGATTTTTTATAAAATAAAACCAAAGAAATTTAGTAGAAATATTAAAAATTAAATATTTTATTGTAATATATATCACAAATTTTAGATTTTATTCAAATATAATTTTTTCCATCAAATAAAGTTTTGAATTTGACTTGTAAATTATATGATAAAGTTTTGATTCAAAATAATATCTTTATGGATACGCGGGAATCAGAAGTCGATTCCCATAGCGGGAGTGTACCTGCAGGGTTAATACTTTGATGCTCGAGTCAGTATATGAATGAAGAGAGAGTTTTAAAATTGTGTTTGTAACTTGTTACCTGAAATTGCGCCATCTTGCTTATATATGGAATATAAATAATAGCCTCACTACTTTCCAGACGTGGGATGCGAGGGGTCGTTGGATGCGTTAGAGGTACAAATCTACTGCTTCCAGATCCTTAAGGGTTCAATCGTCTGGATAATACTCAAGGATCTTAGAAGATATGTGATTGGAACCCGGGACAATCTCATCTTATAGTGGTCGGATCCATGGATGAGTGATCGAATCGAGATAGATCTAGACATTCTGGAATAATTCCCATTACCCACTTTATTAGATGATGTTCTATTAATAACCACGAGGGAACTACATCCTCTTTTACAAGAGCTTCATGATTTCATAGTATGGGAAAAATAATTTGAGTAAGCATCTAATGAGAAACTCGACACTTAGCCTTCAAGAACTTAGTTTTGAGAGGAAGTTTCTTTTAACCCATTTGATCTTCCATAAAACCCATAATGGCAACATTTGGACTGAACCTCTTGAAATTTGAAGGTCCAACATAAGTGTAGGATATTCCAACGAAGGGTTGCTCAAACAACTTTTCAAAATATTTCGTGCCGATGCTGACTTCAACTCCTTTTATTTGAGTTGTGAGAGTCAGACCTTATATCTGGAAGTTTAAGTAGAACTATCTAATAATCATTAGAAACATTTGATCTAGAATTTTGATAAAGAATTCTCTGAGAAATCCACTACCTATATTCTAGTTGGAAAATCATCTTTCTAATGAACATATCTCTTTAAAAAATCAACTTTTTGGCAAAATCAACTTTCTGTTGCACATATATCTTGGATTCTTTGATGATAACCCTTTTAAGGGAAACTTGATTCTTTATGGATTTTGAGTAGACACACTTTTTTATAGATCTATAGCAGGATGATAGTTGTAACAACAATAAGAAGAGACTCTTACAAAACATATATATATATATATATATATATATATATATATATATATATATATATATATATATATATATATATATATATATATATATATATATATATATATATATATATATATATATATATATATATATATATATATATATATATATATATTGGATTGTTGAGACTTTGAGTGTGATAAACATTCAACAAATCCATAAGAACTCAACCCATATAAGATTGGAAGAAAATATTTCCAAAGTAAGTGTAATAATCTATTATTTTAATGGGATAATAGATTATTTCCTATCAAATCTAAATATTTCGAGCGTTCTTCATTAATTATCTAATTTGATCATCTTTAAGAAGATTATTATTCTGGACTAGCCCAACAACCAGAGTGGGTCCAGTCTAGACTCCTCCCTCGATATGTCCCATATGACTATGACCCGGATCTCTCCCGCCCTCCGACGGGCGCCATCGATCATTTGTCCTCCTGGACCAACGTCAATCTATGATGATTGACGAGCACCTCTCAGTCTACCCAACATCAAGTCGCCCAAACCACCAGGAACCGACCAGACTACTGCCCGTAACCTACCTCCCCCTAGGAACCAACGGCTAGTTACATGCACATCTGCCCAGTATAACAAAGTCCTGGCAGTTACCTATTTTCACGGACTCGCATATCTAGGCCCAAAAATAGGAACCAATGACCATGCGTCAGAGGCATTATATAAATCCTCACATATGTGAGGGCCAGGTATCGAATATTCACTATTCACCAATAAAACTCAAACACTTTGTTTGTATCTCTATGCTCTCACACTTACTTGATCTTCGAAGTGCCTTGCAGGTACAACCCCATTTTTTTCTCCTCAATAATCCAACCCGATAGAAGATCATCATCCGGTCACCTTACAGGTTCTGATCAACCGGTAAGATCAAATATGCAATATGAATTTGATTTATATTTGAAACATATACACCATCTAATCTATTAGGAAAATTGGTTATTTCCCTTGTTTCTAGACTTCTTGGTCTTTTGTGCCTTGGGATGAGATTTGACTTTGGCATATTGCTTTTGGCACCCCCTTTTGATTAAGATTGCATCCCTTTCTAAAAAATGTTTAATAAAACCAACCAAGGGTTAGCAATTTTTTTAAATTAACTACAAAATTAATAAACCAATTATAGTTTTTCGAATTTTTAAACTTTATTAAATATACCACCTTAAACCTCAAGCTAACTTGAGAAAACTCCCCATTTCGAGGGAATGAAAAACCACTGTCGTAAATCCTTCTTTGGGTATCATTTGATGTGAGAGTTAGTTCTAGTAAAAAATAATAATAAATCCATTACATACTTATCACCACAGCCTATTAAGAAGTTACATGATAATCAATATCTTCACAGTTGTTGAGAAACATTCTCAACGAGAACACCTTGATCACGTCGGTTGAAATACATCATCAATGAACATACTTAGATCACAAGTATTAGGATCATCCAACACCATCACACAAGTCCTTCTCTCTTATACTCAAGGTATACATTTTTCATTGCACAACTTAATTTAATATTCACTAAGGCTTTTTTGTACCCCAAAATTTTCCCTCCCTTTTCTTCAAGACATTTCTCACAAAAGTTCTCAAATGCTCAAAGATTCTCAAGAGTTGATCAGACAAGCTCACCTCCTAAGCACTGGGTCCACAACTAGGATTTTAGTTTTCTCAAGAAAAATCAGACTTCTAATTCCTCAAGTGACTTTCATGGTTCATCATAGGTATCCAAGAATGCTCATATCAAGTTTCAAGTCTGGCATCACAAATTTGCTCAGTCAATTGCCCAGATGATTGAAAATCAATTATATTAGGTACAAAGTCAATTGTGGTCAACATACAGTCAAAATTTAATATTTTTGGTCAACATCAAAATTTTGAAGTCATTTGATCAAGGGTTGATCATAATTCCTCAAGGAAAGCACTCAAATCACCAAAGGGGCAAAATTGTCAAAATTAGGGTTTTGACTAAGAATGACTGATCATTTATTTTTGACCTAGTACCTGGCCTAATGGATTGAAGCATGATCTCAAGGACTCAAACACAATATATTGACCTAATTTTATGGCTCAAATCATTTCTAAAGATCAAGGGATTGATAGTTAAAATTTGGATCAATTGATGAAAAGTCAACATTAACACAAAAAGTCAAACTTTGACTTTTTGATCAACATTGAATTTCAAAGATCAAGAATCGTCAAGACATTCAAAAATATCAAACTTGATCATCAAGAATCAAGAAAAGTCAAAATTTCCAATACATAGAAAAAATTCCAAGTGTTTTGACCTTGATAAATTCACTACTTCATGACCATTTTTCACTAAGATGCAAGATGATTCAAGGAGAACTTTCAACATGAAAGTTGTAGAGCATGATGAATTCTACAACTTTGTCCTTGAGGGATGATGTCCAAAAAATGCTTGGATTAGGAGATATAGGCCCATGAAGTCATGACATTTTTATCTAAACACTTAAAGAAATTTTCAATGAGTTTGGTCAGATTTTTCTCCCAACTTCTTGGATAATTTTCATCAAGTTCCAATTTGATTTAATAAAAATGGTCAACATTAAAGTTTTAGACAATGTTTCAAGATTTCCAAAATGTAAAATAACTTGAAGAGATCATTTTTGAGCTAGGAGATTCGAAGACTTGAAGTTGGCATGATAAACTTGAATTACAAGTCATTTTGGTGAATAACACATAATTCAATCTTCATGCTATGCTGCACAATCTTGCTTTCTAGGCCTCCTAAATTAAAAATCTCACCATAATTTAATGTTTACACAAACTTTTGAGCCATTATCCACTTCGTTCAAGCTTTGTCCAAACAATTTTTCATTATTGGAACAAAGTGCACACTTCCATTTTGGAAAAGTTGCTTTATACACAATGTCAACTATTCTTGAGCCCATACATTGTTGCTTCTGATTTCAAAACATATCAACACCAAGAAGAAACCATCTACAGCCTATCAACCACCCTACTATGTATTGGAACAATGTTTCTCCAAGTTACTTCAAAACCAAGCTTCAAAACCATAACATGCTATCTTGAATTTCTGGTTACTTCAAGCCCTCAAACCTTTTCTCTATTTATAGAGAGGTTATTTAAAAGCTAACATACGAGTTAACAAGCCTCCTAATCCTTTTAAACTCTCTGAAATCAGAATTGGCATCCAACACCACATTTGTTGCAAATTCTGACCTTGAACTCCAAACACCTAATCCACTTGTGCGTTTTCACTCTAAATCATTTATAAATATTCTATAACTCATATAGAGGCTATCCAAACACCTGTTTCATCATTGTAACATCATCTTCATCATCCTCCATTTTCAAAAATAGAGCTTTGCAACTTGACTTGTCCAGAAATATTCTGACACTCTCAATCTAAAGTAAGCATTACAATAGCTTCTTGGGAGTTCAGCGAAGCTATCCAGGTCATCACAACATCTCTAGGAGTGTTTCAACTTCAAACACGATTCTCACTTTTGAGGTAAGTTTTTTAAACTTTGAACTTTCTGTACAAGCATCATTGCCCTGAAGCTAACCTCGCGTCAGAAGCCATGAACATCATTTTTGAAATTTCTGAAATATTAGGGTTCAATTTGGTACCAAGATAAATTAACTTTAATCTTTGAGTTTTAGCTTATGTTAATGGCATGGTTGGATTCGTGGTGAAAAATCAAGCAACTTTCATGTTTATATTTTTAAAAATGGTTGAGAAATGAGCATGTTCAGAATTTCAAAAATGATGTTCATGGCTTCTGACGCGAGGAAGAAGATGAAGTAAATTTAGAAATGAGTTTATAATATATTTAATAGTTTTTGCTTTAACTACCGGATGTATCATCATCTCGGTGGTTCGAGCCCCAATGATACCCTTTTATTTTTCACTTATTTTGTTCTTTAAGATCCCATGCCTTGCAATTATATGCACCTACCACGGGCCTCACATTAACACCATCAGATCTACAAGCAATCAAGATCTAACGTTCCAAACGCATACCCCATGATACATCTCAAAGGGCCAGTCACATTGGATTACAAACAAGCTGTTGGGCCTCTCTGATTTGGGATTTTTGTTTTTACTTTCAAACCCCTCCCAAATTTCTCATAACAACGCAGACCCATTACTTTCTTTTTTTTATAAACATTTTCATTTTTCTGATTTTAAAAGGATTTATGTTGGGCCTACCAAAAATAATTTCTACACACCCCCTTATACTTCCAACTCAGGCCCAATATTTTTCATTTCTTTATATTTTCTTTATTTTTATTTATTAATTTATTTATTTAATCAAAATACAAAAAATATATTTTCTAAAATAATTAGATTAAAAATATTTTAATTCAATCATTTTTTATTTTTTATTTTTACTTCATTTATTTTTCCAAACAAATAAAATCTCAAAAATGTTTTCTAACAATTAATTTCTCTTTTAAATTAATTTAGATTTAGGTTTTTCTATATTTAAATTATTTTTCTTTTTGATTAATGAAATTAATTTTTATCTTAATTTAATATATTTAGGTTTACTAATTTCTTTTAAATACAAACTCAATCAATTAGGTTAAAATAATAAACCTTTTCCTCTATAAAAAATCACCAAAACAATTTATTTCCTCTATTTCATATTTTACGTATTTTATTATTTCAGATTATCATTTATGTAAATGGTCTATAATAGATAATTAGGGTTTTGATTCCTTCCATCCTCATTTATAAATTTGTACCCCCCATTCCTAAAGCATTGTAATAGCGTAGGACATTTAAATTCCGTAATTTATCGTTTTCCTTATTACTGTTAGTAATTAAGGTTTGTATGGCAAGATTAAAATCAATCATAGAAAAACCCTAATCCAAGACAAATTAAATGAAATCAACACACTTTGCACACATACACCTCTATGGTTAATTTCACTTGTTGCCTCAGATAAAAAATAGTCATGTCCCTCGAATGTGAGATGCTTTAGTAAAGACCGTCGATTAAAAGGATCATAGTCCCTCGATGACCCTTCAATGTTGCCTTCAATACACGATCTTAGTCCCTTACAAAAATTTCTAAAGCATCTTACAAGTTGCCTTCTATGACTGTACGATGACCCACACATATCCCTCACATCTAATGATAGGGCTTCCTACTAACTAAAGGTAGGCAAGCAATATCTAAAGGAGGAGAAAAGAACAAATACTTTTTGAGTAGGTAGATCGCTCGTAATCGCTTGCTCATAAACTAAAACAATTTCCACTCTTCACACTTTCAAAAACAACCATTTTCAAAACACTTTTCAAAACAAACATTTTGTATACATTCTCAACGATACGATAATCATTACAAAATTTCCTTACATTGGCATTTTTAAAACATCTTTCCAAACACTCCTTTTCAACAAATATTTTTAAAACAAACATTTTGTATACATTTCTCAACGATACGAGAATCATTACAAAATTGTCGTACTTAGGCATTTTCAAAATATTTTCAAACATACACAAACACAAAGCATTTCAAAAAGTGATCAAGCAATTAAGAGCCCGTAGATAAATGTGATACAGTGGGACAACTGATTTGAGGTTTTTTGCGTTTGTGTTTGCAAATGTTACAGTTTAGCAAGAGTCGCCACCGACTTTTATTTTATCCAATAAGGAAAGGTGAAAAAGCACAGGAAAGACCTTTCGAGATGTTTTCTTGAGTTCGGGGGGTAGATTATGAAAAGGGAAGGTATTAGCACCCTTTTCATCCATGGTTTTCCATGGGCTCTTAGTTACTTGATAGATCACTTGCTTTTGTTTTGAAATTGTACTTTGTGTGGTTTTTGAAAGCATTTTGAAAAGGTGCCATCGTTTAGGAAAAATTTGTAATGGTTCTCGTTCGTAAGAACGTATACAAAGTGTTGAGCTTTTGAAAATATTTCAAGTCTTAGAAAGTGTTTTGAAGATGTTTTGAAAGTGTATGTGTTTGTTTTGAAAATAGCAAGGATGTTTATTTTGAAATTGAGCAAGTAACTAAAAGTAATCTACCTACTCAAAAGGTCTTAGATGTGCTTTTTTCTCCTCCTTTAGACGTTGCTACCTTACCATTGTTTTGGTAAGAAGCCCCATCGTTGGATGTGAAGGGACGGGTGTTTGGCTCATCATATGACCATGATAACAATGTTGTCAGATGACTTAGCACTTTTCCTTTAGGGACTAAGATCATTTTTGAAAGGCAACTTTGATAGCGTTGTCGAGGGACTATGATCTTTTTTTGATTCGTTTGTGCTAAGACATCCCACATGCATAACATGACCATTTTTGTAAGGCATCAAGTGGAAGTACCCTAAGGGTGTAAGTGTGTGAGTGTGTTTGATTGCAGGCATAATTTATCTTGATTAGGGTGATCTATTTGTCAATTTTCATATCTTGTCATGCACCTTAATTACTAGCATATATTGGAAGCAATAACAGTGCAGAAATGTAAAATCCTACGCTATTACAATATTTAAGGGGATGGGGGTACATATTTATGAATGTGGGTTGCAAGTTAAAATTCTAGGTTACTATTACAACCATATTGAAATAGATAAGAATATACAGGAATGTAAAATGTTTGTCTGTTTAAAAAGGGAAATAACTTTTGCTTAAGAAAATATATTTTTTGGGTTTTTATGTTAAAAGAAAATATAACATGCAAATATAAAATATTTTGGTGTTTTTTGTTTAGAAATAAAATATAATATGATGGAAAAATAAAATAGAATAAAAAAGCAAGGAAACATAATCAGCGCAAAGTGCTAAAAATGGAAGAGGTCAGAAGTTCTGACTCTGACTTGGCTGCACAAACAAAAACAGGTTAGCAAAAATATGGAAGTTCAAAAGTTTTGGATCTTCTGAGAACTCGGAATTTTTTTTTCTCCAGAAGTTCTGACACAATGGTCAAGACTTTGCCTCTCTCCATGTCAGTCAGAACATCTGCAGCTTAGTCATTTGCAGAACAGAAGTTACATGTATAACAGTTATGACAAATTTCATGAAATATCAGAAGCACAAATCAGAAGCAACACACATTGGCTGATTCTAATTCTGAATCCTAATTTCTTTATGAAACTCTGAACTAGGATTTCCTCTACTTAGGTAGGTAGGTTCATGAATTTTCATAATATGTACATCATCAGGATCAGAATATCTACATTGTGCTAAATGTGCAGAATTTGACAATGCTTAATCAGTATGATGAGAGTCAGCAGAGAACTTACCTTACAGCTGGAAAGGATTCTGTGAACTGGAGATTGGTCTTGAATTCTGATGATGTTCTGAGCAACTTCTACACGTACTCAGTAGGATGGAAGTTTGCAACTTCTAGAACAACCAAAAGGGTAATATTCTGAATCCTTGGAGGTAGAAATGAATGAAGAGTGTAGGGCAATAGGAATACAGAAGTTAAGGTAGCTTCTAATGTATGAATCAGCAGCTACGTGGATAGATTTAGTCAAGAACACTTGAGAAAAATGGAGTTTGAATATAAGGAATCAATGCTAAGATTTGGTATTTTGTGTTTATAGTTTCCTGGGTTCTTGGAATTTTTGCAGTGGTTCAAAGCTTTCTTTCTCAATTCTCTCGTCTCTTTCACAAATTTTTCTGGGGAAGGGGAGATAGGTCTTTTCAGTGTGCAAATGGTATTCTATTTATAGGAAATTTTTTTGCAGTTGAGGCGGTCAAGTGGCACCAACATCATATGCCAGATGCTGACTTACTCTTAAAGTAAGCTTAACAAGTGGGGGTTTAATGCATTCAAGTTGGATGGTTTAACAGCACCTCAGCTGGATTTGGCAGCGTGAATTAAGGAAAAGTAGAAACAGCACATGAGTCTAGCATACTTTTGCATAGAAGTTTGTCTTCCCAAGACAATAGGGGTACACATGGGGAAAATCCCTTGAATACAAACTCAGAGGCGGTTGTGAGCATTAAATGAGTTCCTATGTGAAACTCTGGATCCTTGCTTGACTCTGGATTAGAAGTTCTGCTTCAGCGTAGCATCTCATCTTCTGATCCTATTATGTTCTGACTTTAGCATGTTCTGAGGGATCCTTCAGAGCTTTCAGTATACTTACATCACGCTTTTTTACCTTCTTTGATTTAACCTTTGCAAACTCTGACTGAAACTTTGTGAACACTGGCCCAGAAGTTTTGACCAAACTCTGTCTTGAGAGTATCCAGAATTTGCTAAATGTGAACACTGACCCAGAAGTTCTGAAATTGTCATATTTCTTAAACACTTAGAAATTTTTTTAAGTTTTTAGAATTTGATTCTTTCCAAGTAAAATTTGACTTTTGAAACTCTTGATGAAGCAAACTTCATATTCCAACATGTCTTGATGAAATATGATTTTTGAGATTTGATTTTGATCCAAAAGTCAAAGTTAGACTTCTCAGTGTGCAAATTACCATTTTGCCCTTGTGAATGGTTTGCTTGGAAAAATTAATAATTCAAGGCCTAGAGACTTGATGAAAGCAAACTTGGGGATCCAGGGTGATCCCTTGAGAAATGAGAGGGCAAATTTTGGGGTGCAACAGCTGCCCCTGTTCAAACTTCTTGAACCTGAAAAGTTAGATTGGCGGATCTGCCATTCGTGACTTGAAGGTGAAAGATGATTCAACACTAGAGTGTCCAAAAATTTGCACTCGAAGATGGATGGTGAATGGGCTTATAGATGCCATTTGGAGGAATGTTGGTAAAAGCTGGAAGAAGTATTTAGCATAAATCTCTTGTTGATTCATAATAGACTTGTTGTTTTACCTGTGAGAAAAGGAGTTAGAAAAAATGCAGATGCTTGCATGATGTTCACCAGATGATGTATCATGTTAAATTCCTTGTTAAGTACGTGCTATGATGTATGCATGCGAAATGTGTTTTTCGTCCGGGAAAATAAATCCCTGACTGCTGCTGAGGAAATCCAGGGAGGTTGAATCCCTGATTGCCTGTTGGAAATGAAGAACATGCATGTCTTCAAATTTTGTTGAAAGGGATGCTTTTGCTAGGGAATATCGTTCAGATGTCAGCTGTTATCTGGTCGCATCCAGGCTTCATAGTTGTTGAGGATGAAGTAATCAGTTTCTTTCTGGTCGAATCTAGGCTTCATGGAAACTTACTGGGGGAAGAGATGAATTAACTATTATCTGGTCGGATCCAGGCTTTGCAGAAAATTCGTTGAAATTGAATAGTCATATGGTCAGGTCCAGGCTTCATAAGAACTTGCTGGGGATGCAGAAATTTACTGTTATCAGGTCGGATCCAGGCTTCACAGTAACTGGTTGGAGATGCGGAAGTTAACTGTTATCTGGTCGGATCCAGGTTTCACAATAACTTGTTGGAGGAAAAGATGAATTGACGGCTATCTGGTCGGATCCAGGCTTTATGGTCTTTTGGAAATCCGTACTATTATCTGGTCGAATCCAGGCTTCATAGTGTCTTTCCAGGAATCATGGTTAATTGTTATCTGGTCGGGTCCAGGCTTCACAATATACCGTTTGAAAAACTGTTATCTGGTCGGGTCCAGGCTTCAGATTTGATGAGGTCAATTTCTATCTAGTCGGATCTAGGCTTCACAATAGACTGCTTGAAAACTGTTATCTGGTCGGGTCCAGGCTTTACAGATTTCTCTGAGGAGGTCAATTGTTATCTGGTCGAGTCCAGGCTTCACAATAAACTGTTTGAAAACTATTATCTGGTCGGGTCCAGGCTTTGCAGATTTCTTTGATGAAGTTAATTGTTATCTGGTTGGGTCCAAGCTTCACAATGAACTGGTTGAAAACTGTTATCTGGTCGAGTCCAAGCTTTGCAGATTTCTGAGGTTGAAGTTAATTGTTATCTGGTCGGGTCCAGGCTTCACAATAAACTGCTTGGGGATTTAGTTGTTATCTGGTCGGTTTCCAGGTTTCACAACGACTCTCTGAGGATAATTACTATCTGGTCGGATCCAGGCTTCACAATGGCTTTCTTGAAAGGATGGAAATGAGAAATGATATCTGGTCGGATCCAGGTTTCTCAGTCCTTTGTTGGGGATAGAGAGGCAACTCTACTGGGGAAAAGAAGTTCAACCTTGGTCGAATTAATTTTAGGTTCTTCTATATCTTTGAAGAGTTAGGCTATTATCTTGTCAGGTCCAGGTTTCATAACATTTTGAAAAATGAGATCAACTGGTATCTGGTCGGGTCCAGGCTTCAGCAACTCAAGAAGTCAAACTGTTATCTGGTCGAGTCCAGGCTTCAATAATAATTTGAAAATTATGCTAATATCTGGTCGGATCCATGCTTCATAGCATTTCTTGGTAATAATAAAGGCTTTGTTGAATACTTTATTGGGGATTAGGGGTTGTGGCCCTGTGATTTGCAGTCATTTGAAAGGGAAATTCAAACTGGAGAGTATAGGCTCAATCGGGTAAGGTGCACTTAGCTTGGGGGAATACACCTAACTGGGGATGACGGGCTCAGCCGATGATGATGGGCTCAACTTGGGAATAAAATCTTGGTTGGAAGATATACTCAACTGGGGGAAAAAAACCTCGGTTTGGGGAAGATATACTCATCTGGGGAAGATGGGCTCAACTGGGAAATTTGGGTTCATCTGGGGAGGATATACTCAGCTGGGGATGATGGACTCTGCTTGGGGATAAAATCTTGGTTGGAAGATATACTCCACTGGGGATAAAAACCTCGGTTGGGAGATATACTCCACTGGGGATGAAAACCTCGGTTGGGAGATATACTCCGCTGGGGATGAAAACCTCGGTTGAGAGATATACTCCGCTGGGAATTTGGATTCAACTGGAGAATCTGTACTCCGCTGGGGAAGATGGACTCAGCTAGAGAATTTGGACTCACTGGGGAGTATATACTCAATTGAGGAAGATGGACTCAGTGGGGAGTGTTTACTCAACTGAGGAGGATGGACTCAGCTAGGTAATTGGTGGTGTTTTGATTGTTGTATATGGAGAAACTCACACTTGGCTGGGGAAAATAACTCCGTTGGGGACATAAACCCTACTGAGGAGGTGAATTCCCTTTAGGAAGAGATCTCCTAGGCTTTAGCTGGGGAGAAAGCTGTCAAGAGGTTGAGACTCCGGTCGGGGATCATCCCGTGTAAGGAGATTTTGTGGGCAACTCCATTAGGGAAAGGTTTGTTGTCACAGTCTTGGTGGGGATAATGATGATGAGATAACTCTGTGGGGCTATTTCACATACATTAAAGGGATGCTTACTGCTGTTGTGCACTGATGCCTTGTTGAGGCTATTTCTTGGCAGGACACATGTGCCAAATGGTTTTAATTATGTTATCTGCATATGTTCATTCAATTTTAGTCATTGGACAAATTTGCATTCAAAACAGAGATAGAAAATTTTGTACTTCAAAGTGCATTTGTATTGATATTTTTCCCATGAATGGGCGTTTTTGCACATAGAGACGGAAATCCTAGTAAGAGGAAATTGCCAAAAAAGGAAAACAAAATTGAGAAATGAAAACAAATAGCCATGTGAAATGATCTCACTGCCTTCCAGCTCTATTATTGCCCCAATGTCTTTGAACGTCCCTTGCCGTTGATCGAAGTTGATTGGATTGATCCTGGACCATTTGAACTTGGACCTTGGTGATAGCATTGACCGTGTTGATTTCACGGGACATAGTCGTACGCTTTTAATCCTTAATTTTTGCCTGAACCGCCCTTTCGGGTTTTCGGTCCACCAGGATACCCTTTTTTGCCCAAGTCGGCCTTTCGGGTTTTCAACTTGTCGGGTGTATAATCTTTTGTATATATCCCTAATTTCTGCCCAAACCTTTTGGTTTACCGGGATGCCCCTTTTGCTTAGGCGTGTCAACCTAACAGGTCTCTTATGTGTAGTATTTTTTGACTATGTCTGCATTTATAGGATGGGGGAAATCTTCTCCGTCCATGGTGGTCAGCATCATGGCACCGCCAGAGAAAATTCTCTTGACAACAAACGGCCCTTCATAGGTGGGAGTCCATTTTCCTCTAGGGTCACCTTGTGCTAAAATAATGCGTTTTATCACCAAGTCACCAACTTGATATACTCGAGGCTTGATTTTTTTGTTGAAAACCGTGATCATCCGTTTTTGATACGTCTGACCATGGAAAATAGCAGCTAATCGTTTTTCATCGATCAAGTTCAGCTGATCCAATCTTGTTTGAATCTATTCGTCTTTGCTTAGACCTGCCTCAATCATAATCCTCAGCGAGGGAATTTGAACTTCTACTGGCAAAACAACTTCCATACCATAGACTAGAGAGAAGGGAGTTGCCCCAATTGATGTTCTAGCTGAAGTACGGTAACCATGTAGAGCAAATGGTAGCATCCCATGCCAATCTTTATAGGTCACTACCATTTTCTGCACAATCTTCTTGATATTTTTGTTGGCCGCTTCGACTGTGCCATTCATTTTCGGTCTATACGGAGAAGAATTGTGATGCTTGATCTTAAATTGAGTGCACAATTCCCTGATCATGGAATTGTTGAGGTTAGTCCCATTGTCGGTGATGATCCTTTCGGGGATACCATAATGACAGATGAGGTTATGTCTGATGAATCTGGATACGACATTCTTGGTGACTGAGGCAAATGAGGCGGCTTCCACCCATTTGGTAAAATAATCGATGGCGACAAGAATGAAGCGATGTCCGTTAGAAGCTGTGGGCTTGATCTCTCTGATCATGTCAATACCCCACATCACAAATGGCTATGGAGCGGTCATGACATTCAGAGGGATTGGAGGTACATGGACCTTGTCAGCGTAGATTTGGCATTTGTGACAAGTCTTTGAATGTTGATGACAACCGGTCTCCATTGTTGACCAATAGTAACCTGCTCTTAATATTTTCTTGGCCACTGTATATCCACTTGAGTGAGTACCAAAAAGGCCATCGTGCATGTCTTCCATAATTTCCTCTACCTCCCTCTTATCCACACATCGGAGTAGGGTGGAATCATGGTTGCGCTTGTACAATATCCCGTTACTTAGGAAGAATTTGGCTGCAAATCTTCGCAAGAACTTTCTGTCATTGATAGATGCTCCCTTTGGATACTCTTGTGCTTCAAGGTATCTCATTACCTCATGATACCATGGCTTTTCCGCATCGGTGTCAAGCTCATAGCAATGTGCAGGTTCATCAAATATTTCAATTGTAATCATAGGGGCTTCGTTATCCCATCTGACTTTGAACGAGGACATGGTTGCCAAAGCGTCAGCCAACTGGTTTTCTTCCCTAGGGAAATGTTCAAAAGTGATTTCTTCGAAGTGAGGAATCATGGATAGTACAAGTTCCTTGTAAGGGATAAGATTAGGGTGTTTAGTGTCCCAATCTCCTTTTACTTGGATGATTACCAAGGCGGAATCTCCAAACACATCCAAATGCTTGATCCTTAAGTCAATGGCAGCTTTCAGACCTAAGATACATGCTTCATACTCAGCCATATTGTTTGTACAATCGAAGCATAGTCTGGCAGTAAAAGGAGTGTGGCAACCTCTAGGAGAGATGATCACAACACCAATTCCGTTACCTAAGGCATTGGAAGCCCCATCGAATATCATAGTCCATCGGGATCCTTGTTCAGGTCCGTCATACGGTCTGGGTTTCGCATAGTCGGTTACCAGCATAATATTCTCGTCAGGGAAGTCGAAGTTCATTGACTGATAATCATGCACAGTTTGATGGGCCAAATGATCTGCTAGTACACTTCCTTTGATGTCTTTTTGATTTGTGTATTAAATTTCGTACTCAGTCAAGATCATTTGCCACCTGGCTATTCGTTCGGAAAGGGCAGGTTTTCCGAAGATGTACTTAATCGGATCCATCTTGGAAATCAACAAAGTGGTATGAGTCAACATGTACTGCCTTAGTCGGCGAGCAGCCCACACTAAAGCACAACAAGTTTCTCGAGCAATGAATATCTGGTTTCACAGTCGGTAAACTTTTTGCTTAAGTAGTAAATTGCATGCTCTTTTCGGCCAGACTCGTCATGTTGGCCCAAAATGCACCCCATAGAATTCTCTAGTACTGTCAAGTACATGATTAAGGGTCTTCCCTCAACTGGTGGCATGAGAATAGGAGGTTCTTGTAGGTATTCCTTGATTTTGTCAAAAGCAATATGGCATTCATCGTTCCATCTGACTACCTAATCTTTCTTCAAGAGTTTGAAGAGTGGCTCACAGGTAGCAGTTAAGTGTGATATGAAACGGGCAATGTAATTGAGACGACCCAAGAATCTTCTGATTTCTTTTTCAGAATGAGGGACGGGAATTTCTTGGATGGCCTTTATCTTGGCAGGATCAACTTCAATGCCTTTATTGCTGACAACAAAACCTAGAAGCTTTCCAGAGCTTACCCCAAACGTGCACTTGTTAGGGTTTAACCTCAGCTTGTACCTCTTTAGTCTTTCGAATAGTTTGTGCAGGTGACTGAGATGTTCTTCTTCGGTTTGTGATCTAGCAATCATATCATCCACATATACCTCTATCTCATGATGAATCATGTCATGAAATAAGGCAACCATAGCCCTTTGATATGTTTCCCCTGCATTTTTTAATCCGAAAGGCATGACTTTGTAGCAGAAGATGCTCCATTGTGTAACGAAAATGGTTTTTTCCATATCTTCGGGAGCCATATTTATTTTATTATAGCCCGAGAAGCCATCCATGAATGAGAAAACCTTATGTTGAGCGGTATTGTCGACTAAGACGTCAATGTGTGGTAGAGGGAAATCATCCTTGGGGCTTGCCCTATTCAGATCCCTATAGTCTACGCACATGCGAACTTTCCCGTCTTTCTTTGGCACTGGCACTATATTGGCCACCCATTGAGGATAGGATGTTACGGCTAGGAATCCTGCATCAAACTGTTTCATCACTTCAGCTTTGATCTTTTCAGACATGTCAGGCCTCATGCAACGAACTTTTTGTTTGATAGGAAGGCAATCTTCTTTAGTTGGCAGACGATGAGCCATGATGTCGGTATCTAACCCAGGCATATCTTCATAAGACCAAGAAAATACTTCCACATAGTCGCGCAACATCTGAACCAAACGACACTTGACATTGCTTTCCAAATTAGCACCGATTCTGATTTCTTTCTTATCTGACTCAGTACCCAAGTTGATGACCTCAATCGACTCTTCATGTGGTTGAATAACTTTTTGCTCTTGTAACAGAAGTCTGGCTAGTTCTCCTGGTATGTCACAATCTTCCGCACTTTCGTCTTCGACTTGGTTGATAGGATATTCAAAGTCATAGTCGGCAATAATAGAGTTGTTGACAATAGGATCCAGAGTGGATGTAGACCTGCAAGAGTGTGTGTGTGTGTGTGCATGTAAGATACATGGCTATCTTTTGGAAATGTTTTTAAAAGAAAAGAAAGACAATGAGCACAAATATTTGAATGCAAAAGATCCAATGTACTGAATGATCATATGATTAGATGAACAAAATATAAAGCCCTTGACAAAAGGACCAAAGTGCCCCAGGCTAGGCACATGGCTTAAAAGTTATTATCAAAATATTAAAAATAACGAGTTCTTGAATTGATTTAAAAGCAAAAACAAATAGATTACTCCTCAATGAAAGAGACGGGCACAAAGTCCTTTGTATGCAAACTATTGAGCTTCCCTTTGGTTGTTGGGTAGATCCAGTCTCCAAAAGCACACTCATCATCTGAGTCTTCTATAACATTCACTTCATGATTTTTGAGGTGGAGAGGCGGATTTCCAGTGCGAGCACCTCTAATTTCTTTCTGGGCTTTGGAGGTGAAACCTAACCCAAACTTATCTATCTTGAGTGGGATGTCGAGGAGTTGACCCCACATCTCATTGTTTCCTTCTTCTACCACAACACAGGCATCCTTAAGAGAAACCATCTTGGGAATAACTTTGTCGACTTTTGGAGTGTCGGAGGAGATTTTGGTGGTGGCTACAACTTCAAACGTCTGACAAGGAGTTTCTATGAATTCTCCATCCATTTATATGTACTTTAAAGAATTGAGATGGCTTACCATAAATTCTTCTTCACCGCAAACAATGACAACCTTCCCTTGAACTGGATATTTTAACTTCTGGTGGAGAGTAGAAGGGACCGCACTTGCCCCATGGATCCATGGGCGCCCAAGCAAGCAAGAATACGCAGGCCGTATGTCCATTATGTAGAATGTGGAGTTGAAAACCTATGAACCAACCTTAATTGGGAGATCCACCTCTCCATGAACCATCCTTTTCGACCCATCAAATGCCCTGACAACAATATCACTTGGCTTCAAAACCAAACCTTCGCAGTCTAGCCGATCTAAAGCGCCTTTAGGTAACACATTTAAAGATGAGCCTATGTCCACCAAAACATGTGCCAGAGTGGTCCCCTTACATTCAACAGAAACATGTAAGGCTTTATTATGATTCTTTCCCATGGGAGTTAAATCTGCATCAGAGAACCCCAGACTATTGTCAGCTGTCAGACTTGCTACGCAGTTCTCAAATTGGTCGGCTGTGGTTTCTTGAGGAACATGAGCCTTTTTCAAGAATTTAATCAAAGCTTGTGCATGGGCGTCGGAACATAGCAATAAGGACAACATTGATATTTTAGAAGGGGTTTTCCCCAACTGCTCTACTATTTTGAAGTCGCTTTTCTTGATGATCTTCAAAATTTCCTCCATCTCTTGAGTGGATGGTTCTTCCATAACAGACTTTTTAGCAGGTGCCTCTTCCCTGGAAGGCTCACTTTCTTTCCCTTTCTCTCTAATAATGGTACCCGCGTTGCCATTGGTTATGCGGACTGGAACTGTGGTAGTGGTTGGTGGTGAGATGTCAGGGGAAAAGACTCTTCCTGTTCTCGTGACTTTACTAGAACTAGTAATATTAGTAACACCGGCTTCATTATCATCAATCCAAGAATCTTGTTTTACCCCGTGGTAATAAACCTCGGCGCCATAATTCCATGGTACCACTTTATCAGAGGTGTATGGAACGGGCCCGGAAGCAGTGATTATGAGAGGAGCAATTATTGGTTCGTTCGAAATCCTGATAGGGCCTTTGGATGAGATCCTAAGAGGTTTTTTTGAAATTGTTATGATGGCCAAATCTTTAGCTTTGTCGATTGAATTTTTTATGGCAGGGATCTTTTCGAATAGAATTTCGCGGCTATCCATTAGGCGTTGTATACCTTTCTTCAGTTTTTCACACCCATCAGATTGTCTCATACAGCCCACACAGTCTTTTTCACAGCCAGGAAAAGTCCCAGCTTTCAATAGATTTCTCTTGATTACATTCAATGGAGTAGTTAATTCTTCAACAAAGGCAATGATAATTGTATCTTCGACGGTATTAACACCTTTGTCGTGCTTCGGCATTGGAGCGGTAATTACATTTAGCGTCGTAGGAGGATCAAATTCAATAGTCTTGTTGTCAATTAAGTCCTGGATTTTGTTCTTCAAAGCCCAACACTGATCAGTCTCATGCCCGAGGTTGTTTGAATGGTAAGTGCACTTTACATTTGGATTATATCTCGGTGACGAAGTGTCAGGGTTGGCGGGGGGATCCTGTAATGTCACTAAATTGGCCATGAGCAGATGTTGAAGGGATTGAGATAATGACATGCCTAACCTTATAAACTGTCTTCTTGGAGCTTCAACACGTTCATGATTGGTAGATGGTCTTTGATTAGCAGTCGGATTGGAGATTCAGACATCATTAACAAACGGATGATTATTCATTTTGGTATGGGCCTTTGCTCTATACACAACATTAACTTCTTTCTTCGCAGAAAAAGGTTTCTTGACAGGATTGGGAGTGGAAGCAGATGCCACAGAGATCTTTCCACTTTTAATGCCACTTTAAACTCTCTCACCAGTTAGGATCAATTCGGTGAAACCAGAAGAAGAGCAGCCAACCAACAGATTAAAGAAAGGACCAGATAATGTGTTCATGAATATGTCAATATGCTCCCTATCAATCAAGGGAGGTTGGACCCTACTAGCAAGATCTCTCTACTTCTGCGTATATTCCTTAAATCCCTCATTCTTCTCCATGGTCATACCTTGAAATTGAACCCTCGTTGGCGCCAAGTCGGTGTTGTACTGATATTGATGGTAGAAGGCAGTAGCTAGACCCTCCCAAGTATTGATGTGAGAGACATCCAATTGATAAAACCATTCAAGTTGTGTTCCAGCCAGACTCTCTTGGAAAAAGTGAATCCAAAGTTTTTTATCTGCAGTGTGCGGTTGTATCTTGCGCACATAGGATTTCAAATGGAGCTTTGGGCAAGAAACCCCATCGTATTTTGCAAAGGTTGGTATTTTGAACTTGTGGGGAATGACTACCCCAGAGATTAAGCCCAAATCGTCAAAATTCAAACCGGGAATATCTTGGATTTCAACTGCTTTCAACCTGTCTTCTAGCTGCTTGTATTTGATGTCTGCAGGTGGATATTGTTCATTGAAATAATCATCATCAAATTCTTGGTCATTGATACAGTCGGCCTGAGTACTCTTGACCTCACCAATTTCGTTCTCGTCCAGTTAGGATGAATCTTCCTCTATTGGAATTTGACAGATTGTCTCTTTGAACCTTTTACCCATGTTGAGTAGAGCTTTCTTCTTTGGCTTCTTATTAGCGGCCAACAAGGCCATCATATCCTGCTTCCCCTTGGCCAGGGCGAGTAAGGCTTCCTGAAATTGAGAATTCTGGGCCTGGAGTTCGTCACAGTCTTCTCTAGATCCATCTTGTTGAAATAAACAGCGGAGAGATAAGGAAACCTGTTATGCGGACACCTGTTATGTCATGATGCATGAATATGAAATATGCAAATGATTTCAAGGATTTAAAGGATTTAAATTTGTATAAACAAAGAGTGAACAAACGTTAACTTGCATTAAAGAGTTCTGATTTAAATACAAACACGCCTCTTGGGCTTACAATAACAAAAATATAAATTAAACTCCTAAGACAGAAAATTTGTGCGCATCTTCTTTGGCGCAATGTAGGTGTTTAAGCTCCTTTATTCATGAAGCTCCCTTGTAAGCTCTAATATCTTCCTCTCGCTCTCATAGAACTTAGCTTCAAAGGTGTCTCGCTCTTCTTTTAACTAAATCCAAGCGTGTTGCAAATCTTCAAGAGTAGTAGGTATATCAGGATAAAGGATAGTATGTGGAACGTCTCCCTTAACTACTGGCTCCATGATAACAGGTAAGACGACTTCATAAGGCATCTTGAGACTTTGAGCGTGAGCCCTCACCCATTTAAGATAAGGCTAAAAAGGAATGGAATTCTTACGCCCTAATGTCTTGCTATCAACTTTGTTAACCATACCCCAAGCTCGTATAAATCTTTGGTGGTAACCTTGGGTATCGCTTTCGTAGTCGAATGCAATTCCTTGGATGAGTACCTCATGAGGGCCATCTCTCCTGGCGTATCCAAATTGTCATAAAGCTAAACAAGGGTTGTAAGTAATGCCTCCCCTAATGCCAAGTAGATGGACATTGGGGAATTCCCCACAGCGGTCAATGATGGTAATGTCTTCCAAAGAGCGATAATACTAACGGATATCAGCATGTGAAAGTGACATCAATCTTTTAGACCATCTCATACCTTGTTCATTCTTCACCACAGATCGAGGTAGGTACAAAATAAACCACCTAGCCAAGAGAGAAGTGCAACACATCAGAGCCCCTCTTTTCTTCAAAGTGCGAGAGTGAAGAGAATGAAATATGTCTCCGAGCAATGTAGGCACCGGATTACGAGATATGAAAACCTTGATTGCATTTACATCTATAAATTGATCAGGATTTGGAAATAGTACCAACCCATAGATGAGAAGAGCCAAAATTTCCTCTAAGGCTTGTAAATCCAAAGTATTCCAACACTCTTGAGCCTTCTCCAACAAAAACTTTGCTAGGAACGCTTTAACACCACTCCTTGTTACCCAATTTTCTACTATGTCAGATGGTTGAAAATGTAGAGCTTGAGCAATTTCCTCAGGTTTAGAGTCTCTTTCAATACCATTGAAAGGTAACCGATCAAGAATAGGAATCCCTATGAGTTGAGAAAATTCTTCCAAAGTGCGCATAAGTTGGTAATCAGGAAAAGTGAAGCAATGATGCAAAGGGTCGAAGAATTGGACAAGCACTTTTACCATATCTTCTTCAATATTTGAGGTAACTAGACTAAGGAGTCGACCATGTCTTTTGGTGAACGGAGAATCTTCAGGGACCCTTGATACTAAATCCTTGAGTTGTGGAGGTATCCTCACAAGACTGACTTGGATAGTGCTCCTACGAGCAGAGGCCATGTCCTACAAAACAGAACAAAGATAAATCCAAAAATCCTTGAAATGGTTAGTGATGTTTATGATACTTATGATGTTTATGATGTTATGTACAAGTGTATATACAAAGCAAACAAGTCCTCAGTTTAGGCTTGCATGGGGTTTCAGGTAAGTACCCTCTTGAAATTTAGTTGGCTCAACCTGTCCTAGTTAATAGTAACTGGGTTCTAAGGGATCTCAATATCACCGATCTTTCCCCCAAGCTTCGTCCAATAAGTGATTAACTTGCAACCAAACAAAACTCAAGAGTCAAACCTCAATGAGTGTAGCATCGAGTATCAACCAACTTCGGACTGCACCAAAGCCGGTCATCTCACTACATCCTAATGGCCAAGTTGGTCAAGTAAGGTTCTAAGATCAGTTGATGCTTTATGACACCACGCGGTGGCCCCGTACTCTCCTTGACTAACTCAAGGGTTACCGGTACCAACCAAAGTTCCACATCAACGTAGCTACTGCTTCAACCGTGTCGGTATACCCCGCACAGTTCCCTCACAGTTTATTGCTACTTACCTAAAAAGGTGTCCCCAAATCCGGGTGTAGGATTTAAAACAAACCCAAACAAAGAACCAAAATGTAAAGCACACAAATCAAACAATGTAAGCAAGTAAAGGTGATCTAACCCAAAGGTAACCCCACTTTAGAACTTTCTCCCTAGCAGAGTCGCCAGTTCTGTGATACGGTGGGAGAACTGACTTGAGGTTTTTTGCGTTTGTGTTTGCAAATGTTGCGGTTTAGCAAGAGTCGCCACCGACTTTTCTTTTATCTAATAAGGAAAGGTGAAAAAGCACAGGAAAGACATTAGATCTTAGATGTGCTTTTTTCTCCTCCTTTAGACGTTGCTACCTTACCATTGTTTTGGTAAGAAGCCCCATCGTTGGATGTGAATGGACAGGTGTTTGGCTCATCGTATGACCATGATAGCAATGTTGTGAGATGACTTAGCACTTTTCCTTTAGGGACTAAGATCATTTTTGAAAGGCAACTTTGATAGTGTCATCGAGGGACTATGATCTTTTTTCGATTCGTTTGTGCTAATACATCCCACATGCATAACATGGCCATTTTTGTAAGGCAACAAGTGGAATTACCCTAAGGGTGTAAGTGTGCGAGTGTGTTTGATTGCAAGCATAATTTATCTTGATTAGGGTGATCTATTTATCAATTTTCATATCTTGTCATGCACCCTAATTACTAGCATATATTGGAAGCAATAACAGTGCAGAAATGTAAAATCCTACGCTATAATAATATTTAAGGTGATGGGGGTACATATTTATGAATGTGGGTTGCAAGTTAAAATTCTAGGTGACTATTACAACCAAATTGAAATAGATAAGAATATACAGGAATGTAAAATGTTTGTCTGTTTAAAAAGGGAAATAACTTTTGCTTAAGAAAATATATTTTTTGGGTTTTTATGTTAAAAGAAAATATAACATGCAAATATAAAATATTTTGGTGTTTTTTATTTAGAAATAAAATATAATAGGATGGAAAAATAAAATAGAATAAAAAAGCAAGGAAACATAATCAGCACAAAGTGCTAAAAATGGAAGAGGTCAGAAGTTCTGACTCTGACTTGGCTGCACAAACAGAAACAGGTTAGCAAAAATATGGAAGTTCAGAAGTTCTGGATCTTCTGAGAACTCAGAAGTTTTTTTTTCCAGAAGTTCTGATGCAGTGGTCAGGACTTTTCCTCTCTCCATGTCAGTCAGAACATCTGCAGCTTAGTCATTTGCAGAACAGAAGTTGCATGTATAACAGTTATGACAAATTTCATGAAATATCAGAAGCACAAATCAGAAGCAACATGTATTGGCTGATTCTAATTCTAAATCCTAATTTCTTTATGAAACTCTGAACTAGGATTTCCTCTACTTAGGCAAGAAGGTGCATGAATTTTCAGAATATGTACATCATCAGGATCAAAATATCTACATTGTGCTAAATGTGCAGAATCTGACAATGCTTAATCAGTATGATGAGAGTCAGCAGAGAACTTACCGTGCAGCTGGAAAGGATTCTGTGAACTGGAGATTGGTCTTGAATTCTGATGATGTTTTGAGAAACTTCTACACGTACTCAGCAGGATGGAAGTTTGCAACTTCTGGAACAGCCAAAAGGGTAATATTCTGACTCCTTGGAGGTAGAAATGAATGGCGAGTGTAGGGCAATAGAAATTCAGAAGTTAAGGTAGCTTCTAATGTATGAATAAGCAACTAAGTGGATAGCTTTAGTCAAGAACACTTGAGAAAAATGGAGTTTAAATATAAGGAATCAATGCTAAGATTTGGTATTTTGTGTTTATAGTTTCCTGGGTTCTTGGAATTTTTGCAGTGGTTCAAAGCTTTCTTTCTCAATTCTCTCGTCTCTTTCACAAATTTTTCTGGGGAAGGGGAGAGAGGTATTTTCAGTGTCCAAATGGTATTCTATTTATAGGCAAAGTTTTTGCAGTTGAGGCGGTCAAGTGGCACCAACATCATATGCTAGATGCTGACTTACTCTTGAAGTAAGCTAAACAAGTGGGGGTTTAATGCATTCAAGTTGGATGGTTTAACAGCGCCTCATCTGGATTTGGTAGCGTGAATTAAGGAAAAGTAGAAACAACGCATGGGTTTAGCATACTTTTGCACAGAAGTTTGTCTTCCCAAGACAATAGGGGTACACATGGGGAAAATCCCTTGAATACAAACTCAGAGACGGTTATGAGCATTAAATGAGTTCCTATGTGAAACTCTGGATCCTTGCTTGACTCTGGATTAGAAGTTCTGCTTCAGCGTAGCATCTCATCTTTTGATCCTCTTATCTTCTGACTTCAGCATGTTCTGAGGGATCCTTCAGAGCTTTCAGTATACTTACAACACACTTTGTTACCTTCTTTGATTTAACCTTTGCAAACTCTGACTGAACCTTTGTGAACACTGGCCCAGAAGTTCTGACCAAACTCTGTCTTGAGAGTATCCAGAATTTGCTGAATGTGAACACTGACCCAGAAGTTCTGAAATTGTCATATTTCTTAAACACTTAGAAAAATTTCTAAGTTTTTAGAATTTGATTCTTTCCAAGTAAAATTTTACTTTTGAAACTCTTGATGAAGCAAACTTCATATTCCAACATGTCTTGATGAAATATGATTTTTAAGATTTGATTTTGATCTAAAAGTCAAAGCTAGACTTCTCAGTGTGCAAATGACCATTTTTCCCTTGTGAATGGTTTGCTTGGAAAAATTAATAATTCAAGGCCTGGAGACCCGATGAAAGCAAACTTGGGGATCCAGGATGATCCCTTGAGAAATGAGAGGGAAAATTTTGGGGTGCAACAATAACTATGGATGAAAAGGATGCTAACACCTTCTCTTTTCATAACCTACCTCCCGAACTCAATAAAAATTCTCAAAGGTCTTTCCGTTTCTTTTCACTCTTTCTTTTATTGGATAAAAGAAAAGTCGGTGGCGACTCTTGCTATCGGCAACATTTGCGATAAAACGCAAAACACCAAGTTAGTTATCCCATCGTATTACAGAACTGGTGAATCTACTGGGGAGAGATGACTAAAAGTGGGGTTACCTTAAGAGCTAGATCACCATTATTGCTTTACTTGTTTTCCTTATTTGCTTTATGTGCATGGGTTTATTTCTTGTATAGATCCTATACTCGGATCTGGGGCATTTTAGGTAAGTAGCAATAGATCATGGAGACTGTACGGTGTAGATCAATATGGTTGAAGTGATGGTTACGTTAGTGTGACACGTTTGTTGGTACTGGTGTCCCTTAAGTTGAACCAATGAGAATAAGAGGCCGTTGTGTGGTGTCATAAAGCACTAACTGACCCTAGAATCTTATTTGAACAACTTGGCCATTAGAAATTAGTGAGATAGTTGGCTTTGATGCAGACCGAAGTTGGTTAATACTCAATACTACACTCATTGAGATCGAACTTTCGGGATATTTCAGTCGCAGTTCCGATGCTTGTGCTGAAACAATGCCCGATGAAGAAAGATTAATTATATTGAGATTCCTAGAACTCAGTTACTTCTTTAGGACAGGTTGATCAAACTAAAACTTCAAGAGGGTACTTACCTATAAACCCCATGCAAGCATAAACCTAAGGACTTGTGTGCTTTGTTTGCGTATGATTAATTGTTCAAACATGACATCATAACATCATCACATCATGACATCATCATTTTCACTAACCATTTCAAGGACCTGGGGATTTATCTTTGTTCTGTTTTGTAGGCTATGGCTTCCGCTTGCAGAAACACTACCCGAATCAATTTTATGAATATACCTTCTCAACTTAAGGAGTTAGTCTCAAGGGTTCCATAAAATTATCCATTCATCAAAAGGCATGGTCGAATACTCAGTTTGGTTACTTTGGGTTTTGAAGAAGATATGATGAGTGTTCTATTCTAGTTCTTCGACCCTGTACATCATTGCTTCACCTTTCTCGATTATCAGTTGGTACCTATAATGGAAGAGTTTTCTCAATTACTGGAGGTATCTGTTTTCAATCAAACACCTTTCACTGGTTTAGAGAAAGATCCACAACTTGAAGAAATTGCATCAGCCTTACATTTGAAGCGGTCCGACATTGATGCTGATTGGGAAACTGAGAGTGAAGTCAAGGGTTTTCTAACTAAATTTCTGTTGGAGAAGGTTCGATTTTTTTTGGAGGCTACGAATTTTCAAGCTTTCGAAGAAATCTAGGATTTATTGATCTACGTTTTAGTGCTATCCAGACCAACTCATAGATGTGAATGCTGTCAAAATATTCCTTTCCTGTAACCAAGTGCCTACTTGGCTCGGAGACATTCTGCATTCTCTTCACACTTGTACTATGAGGAAGAGAGGGGAACATATGTGTTGCATACCGTTGCTATCTAGGTGGTTTATTTCGCACCTTACCTGATCAGTATTAAAGAATGAACGAGGTTCAAGGTGGTCGCAAAGGATGATGCCGCTCTCTCATTCAGATATTCATTGGTGTTCCCGATCTCTGAAAGATGTTACTATCATTAACCACTGTGGGGAATTCCCTAATGTTCCTCTCCTTAGCATTAGGAAAGGTATTACTTACAACCCTTCTCTGGCTCTACGACAATTTGGTTATGCTCGAAGAGATGTTCCTCATGACGCGTTTATCTGGGGTATTATGTTCGACTACGAGAACAATGTTCAAGGTTATCGTCAAAGGTTTGTACCAGCTTGGGGCATGGTAAGCAAGATTTATAGCAAGACTTTGGGGCATAACAATTTTATCCCTCTGGAGCCTTATCTCAAATGGTACGAGCTCGCGCTCAAAACCTCATGATGCCATATCCAACTATCCCACCAGTGATTATGGAGCCCATTACCGAGGGGGATATTCCTTATATCATTCTTCACCCGGACATGCCTACTGACCTCGAAGAATTGCAGAAGTCCTGGATTCAACTCAAGGGAGAACGAGACACCTTTGAAGCTCAATTCTATGCAAGCGAGAAGAAAGTGTTGGAGCTCGCAAAGCGAATTCACGGGGAGAAAATCCTTAACACATACATCGACACGAAGAGGAAGCGTTAGTGAGAGAATTGAGTCTTAGGTATTAGGAGTTTTTGTTTTGTTATCTCTTTGAGACCCTTTTTGCTTTTTATTATTGTAAGCCCAAGAGGCACTTGTAATTTTTGAACTTATTAATGCAATCTTTGCTTCTGTTTCCTTTTTGGCTAGCAAATTTAACTCTTTTAAGATCCTTGAAAACATTGCATCCACATATCATGCATCATTTCATAAGCAGGTTTTCCGATACAGGCTTCCTCATCTATTTACTCTTTATTTCAGTATAAGATGGCTCTCGAGCAAACCGTCAAAGATCTGCAGACTCAACACACACAGTTTCAAGAGACTCTCCTGAACCTAGCCAAAGGACAACAAGAAATGATGGTGCTCCTCATCACAAAAAAGAAGACTAAGAAAAGGGTTGTTATCCTCAACATGGGAAGAAGGTTCAAAGGTCCTACCCGAGTGGCTCAAGTAGAAGATGTTTCCTCTGAGGAGGACGGCAATCAAGAAGAAAATGTAAAAAGCACCCAAACTGGGGGGGTGTAAATAATAAGATTTATGAGGACGAAGACTATTCCGATGAGCAGTACCCTCTGGAAGATGACAAATACAAGCAGCTAGAAGACCGACTTAAAGTCGTGGAAATTCAAAAAGTTCCTGGATTGGACTTCAGAGACTTAGGTTTTATCCCAGGGGTGGTCATCCCTCACAAATTCAAGGCCCCGTCTTTGCAAAATACAATGGGGTATCTTGTCCCAAACTCCATTTGAGGTCATACATCCGAAAGATTCAACCACACATTGCCGATAGGAAGTTATGGGTTCATTTCTTTCAAGAGAGCCTATTTGGGACACATTTAGAAAGGTTCTATCAACTAAATGGGACTAATATCTGTGCTTGGGAGGACTTGGCTTCTGCCTTCTATAAATAATACCAATACAATGCTGACCTTACACCAACTCATGTACAATTACAGAGTATGACTATGGGGTTGAATGAAGATTTTAAAGAGTATGCTAAAAAACGGAGGGATCTGGCTAGAAGGGTGCAACCCCCTTTGACTGACCGAGAATTAGTGGATATGTTCATGGGCACTCTGACGGGTCCATTCTTTAATTTGCTGATTGGGAGTTCCTCATTAGGGTTTACTGAGCTGATTTTGATGGGCGAACGAGTCGAAAGTGGGATCAAAAGCGGGAAGATTCATATGGTTGCGTCCTCTACTACCATGAAGAAACATTCATTGGAAATAAAGAAACCAACGCTGTCTATGGACAGAGGAGCCATAGTAAGAATGATCATCATCAGTCTGTAGGGGCCGTGTTAATCTCTAATCCAATACCTGCTCGACCACAACAATCAGGCAATCAACGTAGGTCAGATGCTCTGAGGAGACAATTCACCAGAATTAACATGTCATTGGCTCAAGCATTACAACATTTGTTGAAAGCACAATTGATAACACTGCAAGATCCTCCTCAAAATCCCAACATATCATCTCCGAAGTATAACCCAAATTCAAGGTGTGCATACCATTCCAATAGTCTTGGGCACGACACCAATGATTGTTGGGCCCTAAAAAGCAAAATCCAAGACATGAATAATGCAAATTAAATTGAGTTTGATCCTCCTGAGACCCCTAATGTGATTACTACGCCCATGCCCAGTCATGGTAAAGGTGTTAATGCTATTGACGATGTTTCCTATGTCTCCATCATAAGTGACTTTACCATTCCCTTGATGACCATTAAGAAGAATCTGTTACGAGTCGGTTTATTTCCAGGGTGTCCTAAAAATTGTTACCATTGTGCTTCCCAAACTAATGGTTGTATGTGGCTGAAGAAGGGTATTCAACGCTTGATTGATAGCCGTCAAATTTTGTTTGAGAAAACCGCCCGTGAAATTTTTGCATGAAAGTATATCTCAAGAGCTGAGACTTGAAGATGTTTCTATAATCACAATTTCCAATACTCCTATAAGGATCACCTCTAGAGGCCTTATAAGGATTCCTGCTGATCCAAGAGTGGTTCCCCTGATCATCACCGCACCGGGGCCAGTCCCCTATTCCTCTGACAAGGCTATTCCCTGGAACTATGGGGCAGAAGTTTATTATCATGGTGTCAAGCAAGAGCCTTGGATTACCGAAGATGAAGACTCTAAAGTTACCAATCTCAATGTTGAAAATATTGTCGGAACTAGTAAAGTTATTCGAACAGGAAGAATCTTCTCCCCATAAATCTCTCCTCCAAAAACTATCTCAACACATGTTCATATTCCTGTGCTGGGTCAACTGTTGATGCCCGGGGCAAAGAGAAAGTGACTGAGCCTTCCCAGATGGAGGCACCCTCAAATGATGTTACAATTGAATACTCTTCTAGACAAGAGATGAAAGAAATTGTGAAGATCTTTCGTAAAAGTGACTACAAAATAGTTGAACAACTGGGGAAGACGCCCTCAAAAATATCCATGATGTCCTTGTTATTATGCTTCGAAGAACATGCCAAGGCTTTCTTGAAATTTATGAAGAATGCTCATGTACCACAAGAGACCTCTGTTGATCAGTTTGAGAATCGTGTTGCAAGCCTAACTGCTGATAATGGTTTAGGCTTTTCTGATGCTGACTTAACTACTGAGGGGAAGAATCATAACAAGGCTCTGCACATCTCTATTAAGTGTAAGGGCACTACTTTGGTGCATGTGTTAGTTGATACAAGTTCTTCCCTGAATGTATTACCAAAAGGTTATTTGGACAGACTGGACTATAAAGGGCTGGTGCTGAAACCCAGCGATATTGTGGTAAGAGCCTTTGATGGGTCAAAAGGATGGTGCACGGAGAAGTTGATCTTTCGATTAAGGTGGGATCTCAGGTTTTCAACTCCACTTTTTATGTAATGGATATCCGCCCGACCTATTCCTGCTTGCTTGGACGCCCCTAGATTCATAGGGCATGTGCTGTTACCTCTACCCTACATAAAAAATTGAAGTATCCAGTGAAAGGGAAGATCGTCACAGTCTGCGGAGAAGAAGAATATATGGTCAGCCATTTGAATTTTTTCAAATATGTTGAAATGGATGGTGAATTCATTGAAACTCCCTTCCAGGAATTTAAAGTAATCCCTTCGACGATTGTCATTGCTAAAGCTACTCTTACTACTCCTAAGATCATCAAGGATGCACCAAGGATGGCTTCTCTTAATGATGCTAGGGTTGTGATAGAAGAAGGCAGATGTACTATTTGGGGTCAGCTTCCTGATATCCCTTAAAAATCTGACAAATTTGGTCTGGGCTTTACTACAGAGGGTCAAAGGGAAGTCTGATGCGCTCGAGATGGAATACCTCCTTTCCGTATTAGCAATAACAAAGTCAATGATCTAAAAGACACTGATAATGATGGTGACTTGGACGATTGGATATTCCCAACCATTGGCGGTGGACTCGACAACTGAAAGGCCAAAGACTTTGTACCAATCTCCTTCAGCCGGGAGTAATTCTTGTTTCTATTTTTATTGCTTTAAGAATTTTGGTTATGTAATTTCTTTTAAAATATTGACTTTAAACCTTGTGCCTGACCCGAGGCATAATGGTCCATTTGTTAAGGGTTGTCATTTCATATGTCATATCTTCATTTAATGAAAACATTGGATGTTTTGCATTCAAATTTTGTGTTCTCTGTCTTTCTTTTACTTTATTTTCACTTTCAAAGAGCTATGTGTTCTGACACACACTCACACACTACATTGCAGATCTCTATCCACTCTGGATCTCGTTGATAACGATCCTGCTATTGCCGTCTATGACTTTTAAATTCCAATCTACCAAGCCGAAAATGAAGGTGTGGAAGATTGTGAGATACCTGGAGAACTCGCCAAACTCTTGAGTCAAGAAGAAAAGGCTATTCAACCACATGAAGAGCCGGTCAAAGTGGTAAACTTGGGTTTTGAGGAAGATAGGAAAGAAGTCTAGATTGGCGCCAACCTGGAAGACAATGTCAAGAGCAGATTGATTCAAATGTTGCACGAATATGTTGAGGTCTTTTCTTGGTCATACGAAGACATGCCAGGGCTCGATACTGATATCGTAGTTCACCGTCTGCCAATGAAAGAGGGTTGTTCTCCAATCAAGTAGAAGGTTTGTCGCATGCGTCCCGAGATATCTGAGAAGATCAAGGCTGAGGTCATGAAACAGTTCAATGCAGGGTTCTTAACAGTGACGTTGTATCCTTAATGGGTTGCCAACGTTGTTCTCGTACCAAAGAAAGATAGCAAGGTACATATGTGTGTAGATTACAGGGATCTGAATAGGGATATCCCCAAAGATGACTTCCCACTTCCATATATTGATGTCCTGGTCGACAACACCACTCAACACAAGGTATTCTCTTTCATGGATGGTTTCTCGGGTTATAATCAAATCAAGATGGAGCCCGAAGACATTGAGAAGACTACCTTCGTCATACAATGAGGCACATTCTGTTACAAGGTCATGCCTTTTGGGTTGAAGAACGCAGGGGAAACTTATCAGCATGCCATGATAGCTTTATTCCATGACATGATTCATCATGAGACAGAAGTCTATGTCAATGATACGATAGCCAGGTCACAAACTAAGGAAGAACATCTTGACCATCTACACGAGTTGTTTGAAAGGCTGAAGAAGTATAAACTAAGGCTAAATCCAAACAAATGCACCTTTCGGGCGAGGTCTGGAAAACTCCTAGGTTTGGTTGTCAGTGGTAAAGGTATTGAAGTCGATCCTGAAAAAGTTAAAGTTATTCAAGAAATGCCAGCTCCCTATATTGAGAAGGAAATCAGAGGTTTCTTAGGACGACTAAACTACATTTCCCGATTCATCTCTCATTTGACTGCTACTTGTGAGCCAATCTTCAAGATGCTGAAGAAAGATCAAGTAGTAAAGTGGAACCATGACTGTCAAATGGCTTTTGATAAAATCAAGGATTACTTACAAGAACCTCTAATTCTGATGCCACCAATTGAAGGGAGACCTCTAATCATGTACCTAACAGTACTAGAGAACTCAATGGGGTGTGTGCTGGGGAAACATGACGAGTCTGGTCGAAAAGAGCATGCAATATACTACCTTAGCAAAAAGTTTACTGACTGTGAAACAAGATATTCACTGCTCGAGAAAACTTGTTATGCTTTGGCATGGGCTGCTTGCCGACTAAGACAGTATATGTTGACTCATACTACTCTATTGATCTCTAAAATGGATCCCATCAAATACGTATTTGAGAAACCAACTCTCTCTGAAAGAATAGCCCGATGGAAAATGATCTTAACAAAATACGACATTTAGTACACCACTCAAAAAGCAATCAAAGAAAGTGTACTAGAAGATCATTTGGCGCATCAAGCTGTAGACGACTATCAGTCTATACACTTCTAATTCCCGGATGAGAACATCATGCTAATAATAGACTGTGAAGAACCTGGACCGTATGAAGGACATGAACTAGGAACCCGATGGACTATGGTTTTTGACGGAGCTTATAATGCACTTGGAAATGGAATCGGTGTTGTAATTATCTCCCTTCAAGGTTGCCATACACCCTTCACTTCCAGACTTTACTTTGACTGTACCAACAACATGGCTGAGTACGAAGCGTACATCTTGGGCCTTAAAGCTGCTACTGACTTAAGAATCAAATTCCTGAGCATATATGGAGATTCAACCTTGGTAATCAGTCAAGTCAATGGAGATTGGGATACAAAGCACCCAAATCTTATCCCTTACAGAGAACATGTGCAAACTTTGATTCCATACTTCGAAGAGATTACCTTTGAGCACATCCCAAGGGAATAAAATCAGTTGGCAGACGCTTTGGATACCATGTCATCTGTAACATGGCGGGAGAACTGACTTTGAGTGTTTTGCGTTTGATCGCAATTTTTGCTGATAGTAAGAGTCGCCACCGACTTTTCTTTTATCCAATGAAGGAAAGGGTGAAAAGAACAGGAAATACCTTTGAGATTATTTTCTTGAGTTCGGGGGGTGGATTATGAAAAGGGAAGGTGTTAGCACCCTTTTCATCCATAATTATCTATGGGATCTTAGTTGCTTGCTAGATTATTGCTTTTGTTTGAAAATGTGCTTGTGGTGTGGGTTTTGAAAGTATTTTGAAAACGTGCCTTTGTAATGGTCCTTGTCTATATAAGAACGCATACAAAGTGTTCTTTGGAAAATAGTTCAAAGGAGTGTTTGTGTAATGTGTTTTTGGGAGTGATTTTAAAAAGGGTGTCTTTGTAATGATTCTTGTCTCTATAAGAATGCATATAAAGCGTTTGTCTTTTGAAAATGTTTCAAAATGAAAGTGTTTGGTGTATGAAATTTTTGTTGTTGTGCGCAAGCGAGTAACTAGGACCAATCTACCTACTCAAAAAGTCTTTAGTGTTCTCTTCCTCCTCCTTTAGATGTTGCTATCTTACCATTGATTGGTAATAAGCTTTATCTTTGGATGTAAAGGGACGGACGTGGGTCATCGTATAGTCATGATAGCAATGTTGTGAGATATCTTAGCATTTCTCTTGAGGGACTAAGATTATTTGTAAGGTAACATTCGAAGCGTCATCGATGGACTATGATCTTGTATTTTTGGTTATTTTTACTAAGACGTCTCACATGCATAACATGACCATTTTCATAAGTCAACAAGTGGAGCTAACCCTAGGGGTGCATGTGCGAATAGTGTTTGTATTTCATGCTTGGTTTATCTTGGATTAGTGTTCTCTAAGATTGATTTTTATCTTCCCATACAAATCCTACTTTACTAGCATTTATATGAAAGCGATAAATTGCGAAAAGTAAATATTCTACGCTATTACAATCACTTAGGGATGGGATACAAATTTACAAATGGGGATTGCAAGAAATTAAAGTCCTAATTATCTATTACAACCATATTGAAATAATATACAAGAATTTAAATGTAAAATATATTTGTTTTGTTTTTTTTGGTTAAGAGAAGAAAATAAATTTTCTTAAGAAAATACTTTTAGTCTTTTTGTTTTAAAAGAAATAAAGCAAAATGTATGAATATAAATTATTTTTGGCGTTTTTGATTAAAGAAAATAGAAGTGATGATAAAAATAATAAGAGAAAAAAGAATCAGAGTCAGCGCATTGCTGAAAGGATAGAAATAAGGGGTAGAAGTTCTGACTCTGGTGCGCTGTAAATCAGAAAGAAAATGTTTGCAGAAATGGGGAAGGCCAGAAGTTATGGATCTGAACGCACTAAAGTTCTGGGGTTGCTGGGAACAAGGGAAAACCTAGAAGTCCTGATTGTTTAAGGAAGCCTAGAAGTTCTAACGTTACTGGAAGGTTGGAAGTTCTGGTTGTTGAGAGAGTCTGGATGTTCTGATGCAGTTGGAAACCTAGAAGTTCTAGTGTTACTGGCAAGCTAGAAGTTCTGACAATGGGTCTGTGAGGTGTCAATGCCGTTAGATGGGAATATCTAGAAGTTTTGGTCCAAGAGTACTGTTTTGACAAACAAATGAAGGGGGTTTATCTAGAAGTTCTGGTCCAGGATCAATGTTTGACAAATAATGGAAAAAGGTCAAGAAATAAACATAAAAAGGTGTTTCTGGGGCTAGAAATCAGGACCCTTAACATTTATTCCTTACGCGCACGCTCTCTACCACTGGGGTGGCTATACATCTGGTATTAGAAGCAAAAACATAAACATGTATCACAAAGTAAGTTCTGATGATGAACTTCATCTCCTTCTCCACGCCATCCAGAGCATCTGCAACTTAGTTATTTCTCAACAAAAATGAAAAATGCAAACATAGCAGTTATGGAAAATTTCATCATGGTTTCAGAAATATAAAGCATCAGAACTGTAAATCAGAAGCAAGCATGAATTTTCCTAATTCTAATTCTAAAACCTAATTTCCTCAAGAAGTTTTAGTATGAAATTATCTCTACTTAGGCCATATAAATGAAATCTATAAATATGTACAGAATTAGAGTCATGATGTCTACATTGTAGCTATAGAAATGCAAGCCTAACATTGCCTAAGTAATGAGATAAAAATCAGAAGAAACTTACCTTGCAGCTGGAAATTGTTCTGTGAATTAGAGCCTGGTTCAGGTTGCTGTGACGTTCTGATCAACTTCCTCAAGTTCTCAGAAAGCTGAAGCCATTCTTAGCTTGAGCTATGAATGATGGGAAAGTTCTGGTGCAATCAAGGTGCAAATTTATGGTTTTTTGAAATAGAAAGTGGTGAATACTGTTTTACATTTTGAAAACAGAGGTTGGGAAAACTTTTATGTGTATTATAGAAACTGTAAGGATGATTTGGTCCAGAAACACACAAGAAAAATTAGAGTTTGAATGCAGAAATCAGAAAACCAGCAGGTTTCGTGTTTATGTTTCTAGTTTCAAGTTCTTGGGATTTTTCAGCAAGGTTTCAAAGCTTTTTTCAATGTTTTTTCGACCCTTTAACAGTTGCAAAATGAAGCTTAATTTATAGGCAAAGTATTTAGAAGCTTGGAGAAGTCAAGAGTACATTCATCATGTATTATGGATAGTTGACTTGTTTTTGAAGCAAGTTTAGACAAGTATGGTTCAAGGCACAAATAGAGTGGTTAGCAGCTTTAGCCGTGCCTAATCTGATTTTGTAGGCATGATTTATGGAGAAGTACATTCAGAAGCAAAAGTAAAGCATGGGCCCAACATAAACTTTGTACAAAAGTTTACTCTCCAAGGACAATAATAGTACTTCTATGCCACACGTGGGCGAATCCTTTGGATAAAGACTCAAAAGTGGGCATGAGCATTAAATGATGATGAGATTTAACAAGCCAGAAAGTGTGAAACATGAGATTATGCATCATAGCTTGAAACTAGATCAGAAGTTCAACATAAATGTAACCTAAATTAAGAACAAATGTCCAACTTCTGATCTTTAATTCTCCCTGTTCCAGCATGATCTGAAGGAGTTCTCAGACTTTCTAGAAAGCTTGTAACATGCTTAGTAAGGCTTCTTTGAATCTCTTTTGCAAACTCTGGTTGGACCCACGTGAAAACTAGCCTAGAAGTTCTAACCAAATTTTGACTTGGAAACGCTCAGAGTTTACCAAGTGTTTTAGTTTCTTGGACGTGTCTTCAAAGATTTATAACTTGACATCCCAACATTTCTAGGAGAAGTCTTGTTCTGCAATGTTTTAGATCTCGTTAAGATCTACAACTCTTGTGTCAGAAGTTCTTCCTGAATCATCTTGCATCATGATGAAAATCTGGCCAGAAGTTCTGAACTTATCATATTTTCTCAACACTTAGAAAAATTTCTAAGTGCTTAGAATTTTGAATTTTCCAAATTAATTTTGACTTTTGACTTTCTTGATGAAACAAACTTCATATTCTAACATGTCTTGATGATATATGATTCTTGAAACTTGATTTTGATCCAAAAGTGAAAGTTTGAATTTTCAGTGTGCATTTTGACCATTTTGCCCTTGTGCCAATTCCAAACCTAAATTGATGTATTAGTGTTACAAACTTGAGTCATAGAAGATCTTGTGAGAAAATTCTTGAGAAATGAGAGGAAAATTTTTGGGGTACAACATCATCCATGTTCAAGCTCAAATGGGATAACGAGGCTCCCAGAATCACCATTGAAAGATTCGACGGACCGACACACTGCTACGAAATTGATATTGATGGAGTAGAAGAGAAGCCTTGGTTTCATGAAGTAAAGAGGTATCTTGAGGCTCAATAATACCCTGAAGGAGCATCTATCAATGAAAAGAAATTCCTACTGAGTTTCTCAACTAAGTTCTTCCTGAGCAATGGAATTCTGTACAGGCGTAACCATGATTCAACTCTGCTTCGTTGCATGGACAAGAAGGAACCAGAGAAAATTATGGAGGATATGCACGATGGAATATTTGGTACTCACTCTAGTGGACATACTATGGCTAAAAAAATCTTGAGAGCAGGTTATTATTGGTCGACCATGGAAACTGACTGTCATCACCACTTGAGAACTTGTCATAAGTGTCAAATATATGCTGATAAAATTCATGTGCCTCCAGTACCTTTGAACATCATGACTTCTCCTTGGCCATTCGCAATGTGGGGCATTGACATGATTAGGTAAATCAAGCCTACTGCATCTAATGGACATCACTTCATTCTCGTTTCCATTGACTATTTCACAAAATGGGTTGAAGCAGCTTCATTTGCCTCAGTTACCAAGAGTGTTCTGGCATGTTTTGTTAAGCATAACCTCATATGTCAGTATGGTATCCTTTAGAGAATCATCACTGACAATGGTACCAATCTTAACAACACTATGGTCACTGAACTCTGAATGCAGTTCAAGATCAAGCACCACAACTCTTCTCCGTATCATCCAAAGATGAATGGTGCAGTGGAAGTCGCCAACAAGAATATAAAGAAGATTATGAAAAAGATGGTTGTGACCTACAAAGGCTGGCACGAAATGTTACCATTTTCTCTTCATCACTATCGTACTTCAGCGCAAACATCAACTGGGGAAACCCCATTCTCTTTGGTCTATGGCATGGAAGTTGTCCTTCCTGTCAAAGTTCAGATTCCTTCTCTAAGGATTATGAAAGGTGCAGACTTAGGCGAAGACGAGTGGATTCAGACTAGGTTGGATCAGTTGAATTTAATTGACGAGAAAAGGCTTGTAGCTGTTTGTCACTGCCAGATGTATCAGAAGCGCTTGATCAAGGCATTCAGCAAGAAGATCAAACATCGGGTATATCAGGCTGGTGACTTGGTAATAAAGCGCATCATTCTACCACAAGGTTATCCCAGGGGAAAATGGACTTCCACCTACGAAGGGTTATTTATTGTCAAGAAAGTATTTTTGGGCAGTGCTATGATACTAACCACCATGGACGGTGAAGATTTCCCGCACCCTGTAAATGCGGACATAGTCAAAAGATACTATGCATAAAAATGACCCGCTAGGTTGATTGGCCTAGGCAAAAATAAGGGCATCCCGGAAAACCAAAAGGGTTCAGGAAAAATTAGGGCTATATACAAAAGATTGTACGCCCGGCAAGTCGAAAACCTGAAAAGGCGGCTTGGGCAAAAAAGGGTATCCTGGTGGTGAAAACCCGAAAGGGAGGTCTAGGAAAAAGTTAGGGATTAAAAGCGTACGATTATGTCCCGTTAGATCACTTACAACAAGCTTTATTACCAACGTCAAGTTCAGACGATGCAAATCAATTCAATCAACTTCTTCTGACAACAAGGGATGAGATGTTCGAAGACATAGGGGCAATAGTAGGGTTGAAACCCAACGAGATCATTATCATATATCTATATGTTTTGTTTTCACTTTGTATTCTTTTCATTTCACGACAATTTCCTCTTACTAGGATTTATGTCTCTTTGTATAAAAAACGCTTGTTTATAGGAAAATTATCAATACAAATACAACTCAAAGTTCAACCTTTTGTTCTTTCTGGTTTGTTTGCCAAAATGTCCAATGACTAAAATTGAATGAACATATGCATATGAACATGATTATCCATTGACAAATATATGCATAAGAACAGGAATGAGCATTACTCAAAACTCTAGGAGTTGGAATGATGTTCAAGCTATCCATGAATCCCCACAGAGCCACTTCTATGAGATTATCCCCACAAAGTAATATTCAAAAATTCATCCCCAATAAGGATACATTCCCCACATTTTCCCCAATCTATGGAGTTCCAATCAATACAGTTCATAGAAATTCTCTTCCCCAGTTGAGTTTGAAAAGTGTAAATTCAATTTCCCCAAGAGAGTTTGTTTCCTCGGTAGAATATTTCTCTGTCAAGTAGGGTTTATTTCCCCAACATGGTTTATTTCCCCAACATATTATAGTCTCCCTAGTGAAGCAACCACTATCCCTAGAGAGTCGCTACGAAACCTGGAACCAGACCGGATACCAGTTAACTTTATCCTCCCCATATGAGTCAGAAGGTTATCCATCTCTTTTATCCCCAATCAGGGTATATAAGAATTATTCTCCCCGGACGAGTCAGAGGGCTATCCATCTCTTTTATCCCTGGTCAAGGTATATGAGAATTAAATTCCCCAGTAGAGCAACAGACGACCAAGGTTCCTGAACTCTTATCCCCAAAGCAGAAGTCAACATTCCCCGACAGAGTTTCCTCAAACAGCAAGCAAGAATCCCCAACGGAAGCATTCTAGACAAGATTGAAGATACACGTACTCTTCATCCCCAACAATAGTCAGGGATTTATTATCCTAGACAAAATACTGCACGGGCTTACAAATACATTTCAACAACATTTCACATTCATACATCATAACATATGCACACAAAACACATATAGCACAGTCTCATTTATTTTGAGAACATCATTACGCAATGCATTTCATACATCATGACATTGCATACAGTTAACTTTTTACCTTTTTAGGAAGGATCAATCGACATACCGATATCATCAATAAATCCTTAAAATAGATTGTAGGTCATTCCCTGAAACAAGACAGGGCAAATATCTACATGATGGACACTTCCTTCAAACTTCTGCTGGCTCAGATTAAATTGACCAAAGATTTATTCTGATACTTCTCTCAGTAGACCTTTTCTGGATCAAATTAAATCGATCAAAGATTTATTCTGATACTTGTCCCATTTAAAGATTTAAAAACCTCTGCTGGCTCAGATTAAGTCGACCAAATATTTATTCTGATACTTCTCTCAGTAGACCTTTTTCTGGCTCAGATTAAATCGACCAAAGATTTATTCTGATACTTCTCCCAATTAAAGATTTAAAGACCTTTGCTGGCTCAGATTAAATCGACCAAAGATTTATTCTGACACTTCCCTCAGTAGACTTTTTCTGGATCAGATTAAATCGACCAAAGATTTGTTCTGATACTTCTCCCAGTTAAATATTTAAAGACCTCTGCTGGCTCAGATTAAATCGACCAAAGATTTATTCTGATACTTCTCTCAGTAGACCTTTTCTGGCTCGGATTAAATCGACCAAAGATTTATTCTGATACTTCTCTCAGTAGACCTTTTCTGGATCAGATTAAATCGACCAAATATTTATTTTTGATACTTCTTCCATTTAAAGACAAAAAGGCCTATTTTAGCTCAGATTAAATCGACCAAAGATTTATTCTGATACTTCTTTCAGTAGATATTTTCTGGATCAGATTAAATCGACCAAAGATTTATTCTGATACTTCTCCCAGTTAAAGACGAATGCAGATATCTTCTGGCTCAGATTTAATCGACCAAATACTTATTCTGATACTTCTTCCAGTAGACATTTCCTGGCTCAGATTAAATCAACCAAAGATTTATTCTGATACTTCTTCCAGTAGGAATTTTCTGGCTCAGATTAAATCGACCAAAGATTTATTCTAACAGTTCTTTCAGTAGACATTTTTCTGGCTCAGAATAAATCGACCAAAGATTTACTCTGATACTTCTTTCAGTTAAAGACAAAAGTAGACATTTTCTGGCTTAGATTAAATAGACCAAACATTTATTCCGCTACTTCTCCCAGTTAAAGTCGAGCATATACTTATTCTAAATTCTCCATCAACAGTTACTTTGGATGGAATTTATAAGCCCATATCCGAAAACTCTTCATTGCCTCTCTAAATGGCATCTTTAAGCCCATTCCTGGCATAGTCAACCAACAATATTACTTTATGCACAAGCGAGTGCAAATTTCTGGGAACTTAAGTGTTCAATCATCTTCCACCTTCAAGTAACGAATGGCGGACATGCCAATCTAACACTTCAGGTTTAAGAAGATTGAACAGGGGCAGTTATTGTACCCCAAAATTTCCCTCCCTTTTCTTCAAGACATTTCTCACAAAAGTTCTCAAATGCTCAAGGATTATAAAGAGTTGATCAGATAAGTTCCCCTCCTAAGCACTGGGTCCACAACTAGGGTTTTGGTTTTCTCAATAAAAATTGGACTTATAATTCCTCAAGTGAATTTCATGGTTCATCATAGGTCTCCAAGAATGCTCATACCAAATTTCAAGTCTGGCATCACAAATTTGCTCAGTCAATTGCCCAGATGATTGAAAATCAATTGTGTTGGATAAAAAGTCAAATGTTGTCAACATACAGTCAAACTTCAAGATTTTTGGTCAACATCAACATTTTGAAGTCATTTGATTAAGGGTTGGTCATAATTCCTCAAGGAAAGCACTCAAATCATCAAAGGGGCAAAATTGTCAAAATTAGGATTTTGACTGAGAATGACTGATCATTGACTTTTGACCTAGTACCAGACCTAATGGCTTGAAGCATGATATCAAGGACTCAAACACAATATCTTGACCTAATTTCATGGCTCAAATCATAACTAAAGATCAAGGGATTGATAGTTGAAATTTGGATCAATTGATGAAAAGTCAACATTCACAAAAAAAGTCAAACTTTGACTTTTTGATCAACATTGAATTTCAAAGAACAAGAATCATCAAGAAATTAAAAAATATCAAACTTGATCATCAAGAATCAAGAAAAGTCAAGAAAAGTCAAAATTTCCAATACTTAGAAAAAACTCCAAGTGTTTTGACCTTAATAAATTCACTACTTCATGACCATTTTTCACTAAGATGCAAGATGATTCAAGGAAAACTTTCAACATGAAAGTTATAGAGCATGATGAATTCTACAACTTTGTCCTTGAGGGATGATGTCCAAAAAATGGTTGGATTATGAGATATAGGCTCGTGAAGTCATGACATTTTTATCTAAACACTTAGAGAAATTTTCAATGAGTTTGGTCAGATTTTTATCCCAACTTCTTGGCTAATTTTCATCAAGTTTCAATTTGATTTAGTCAAAATGGTCAACATGAAAGTTTTAGAAAATGTTTCAAGCTTTCCAAAATGTCAAAGAACTTGAAGATGTCATTTTTATATAGGAGATTCGAAGACTTGAAGTTGGCATGATAAACTTGAATTACAAGTCCTTTTGGTGAAGAACACATAATTCAATCTTCATGCTATGATGTATAATCTTGATTTGCAGGCCTCCTAACTTAAAAATCTCACCATAATTTAATGTTCACACAAACTTTTGAGCCATTATCCACTTGGTTCAAGCTTTGTCCAAAACAATTTTCCATTATTGGAACAAAGTGCACACCTCCATTTTGGAAAAGTATCTTTATACACAATGTCTACTCTCCTTGAGCCCATAAATTGTTGTTTCTGATTTCAAAACATATCAGCACCAAGAAGCAACCATCTACAGCCTATCAACCACCCTACTATGCATTGGAACAATGTTTCTCCGAGTTACTTCAAAATTAAGCTTCAAAACCATAACATGCTATCTTGAACTTCTGGTTACTTCAAGCCCTCAAACCCTTTCTCTATAAATAGAGAGGTTATTTATAAGCTAATACACGAGTTCACAAGCCTCCTAACCCTCTCAAACTCTCTAAAATCAGAATTGGCATCCAACACCATATTTGTTGCAAATTCTGACCTAGAACTCCAAACACCTAATCCACTTGTGCATTTTCACTCTAAGTCATTCACAAAGCTTCTATAACTCATAGAGAGCCTATCCAAACACCTGTTTCACCATTGTAACATCATCTTCATCAACCTCTATTTTCAAAAACAGAGCTTTGCAACTTGACTTGTCCAGAAAGATTTAGAAACTCTCAATCCAAAGTAAGCATTGCAATATCTTCCTGGGAGTTCAGCGAAGCTATCCAGATCATCACAACATCTCCAGAAGTGCTCCAACTTCAAACACGGTTCTCACTTTTGAGGTAAGTTTTCTAAACTTTGAGCTTTCTGTACAAGCATCATTAATGTTTACTTTCTGAATAAAAAATGTAGACATCATTGCCCTGAAGCTAACCATGTGCTTACATTTCATTTATCTTGCCTGAGTGATGAGAATTTTAGATTTGAAATTCTGAAATTTTAGGATTCAGTTTGGTACCAACAAAAATTCACTTTAATATTTGAGTGTTAGCTTATGTTAATGGCATGGTTGGATTCGTGGTGAAAAATCAAGCAACTTTCATGTTTACATTATTAAAAATGGGTGAGAAATGAGCATGTTCAAAATTTCAAAAATGATGTTCATGGCTTCTGGCGCGAGGTAGAAGATGAAGTACGTTCAGAAATGAGTTTGTAATATATTTAATAGTTGTTGCTTTAACTACTGAATGTATCACCACCCCAGTGGTTAAAGCGCGCGCCTGTGAATATAGGGACCTGGGTTCAAGCCTCAATGGTACCCTTTTATTTTTCACTTATTTTGTTCTTTCAAATCTCATGCCTTGCAATTATACGCGCCTACCATGAGCCTCACATTAACACCATCAGATCTGCAAGCAATTAAGATCCAATGTTCCACATGCATACCCCATGATGCATCTCAAAAGGCCAGTCACATTGGATTACAAACAAGCATTGGGCCTCTCTGATTTGGGCTTTTTGTTTTTACTTTCTAACCCCTCCCAAAATTCTCATAACAACGCAGGCCCATTACTTTTTTTTATGAATACTGTCATTTTTCTGATTTTAAAAAGATTTATATTGGGCCTATCAAAAATAATTTCTACACCCCCCTTTTACTTCAAACTCAGGCCCAATATTTTTCATTTCTTTATATTTTCTTTATTTTTATTTATTTATTTATTTTATTTAATCAAAATACAAAAAATATATTTTCTAAAATAAATAGATTAAGAATATTCTAAATCAATCATTTTTTACTTTTTTATTTTATTTTTACTTCATTTATTTTTCCAAACAAATAAAATCTCAAAAATGTTTTCTAACAATTAATTTCTCTTTTAAATTAATTTAGATTTAGGTTTTTCTATATTTAAATTATTTTTCCTTTTGATTAATGAAATTAATTTTTATCTTAATTTAGTTTATTTAGGTTTACTTATTTCTTTTAAATACAAAGTCAATCAATTAGGTTAAAATATTAAACCATTTTCTCTATCAAAAATAACCAAAACAGTTTCTTTCCTCTATTTCATATTTTTACGTATTTTATTATTTTGCATTATCATTTATGTAAATGATTTGTAATAGATAATTAGGTTTTTATTGATTTCCATCCCTATTTGTAAATTTGTACCTCCCATTCCCAAAGCATTGTAATAGCGTAAGACATTTAAATTCCGCAATTTATCGCTTTCCTTATTACTGTTAGTAATTAGGGTTTGTATGCCAAAATTAAAATCAATCATAGCAAAACCCTAATCTAAGAAAAATTAAATGAAATCAACAGACTTTTCACACATACACCTCTAGGGTTAATCTCACTTGTTTCCTCAGATAAAAAATAATCATGTCCCTCGAACGTGAGATGCTTTAGCAAAGACCATAAATTAAAAGGATCATAGCCCCTCAATGACCCTTCAATATTGCCTTCGATAAATGATCTTAGTCCCTTACAAAAATTTCTAAAGCGTCTTACAAGTTGCCTTCTACGACTGTACGATGACCCACACATGTCCCTCACATCCAATGATAGAGCTTCCTACTAACTAATGGTAGGCAAGCATTATCTAAAGGAGGAGGAAAAGAACAAAGACTTTTTGAGTAGGTAGATCGCTCGTAATTGCTTTCTCACAAACTAAAACAATTTCCACTCTCCACACTTTCAAAAACAACCATTTTCAAAACACTTTTCAAAACAAACATTTTGTATACATTGTCAATGATACGAGAATCATTACAAAATTGCTTTACATTGACGTTTTCAAAACATCTTTCCAAATACTCCTTTTCAACAAATATTTTCAAAACATACATTTTGTATACATTCTCAACGATACAAGAATCATTACAAAATTGTCGTACTTAGGCATTTTCAAAATATTTCCAAACATACACAAACACAAAGTATTTCAAAAAGTGATCAAGAAATTAAGAGCCCATAGATAATTACTGATGAAAAGGGTGCTAACATCTTCCCTTTTCATAACCTACCCCCCGAACTCAAGAAAAATTCTCAAAGGTCTTGCCTTATCTTTTCACCCTTTCCTTTATTGGATAAAAAAAGTCGATGGTGACTTTTGCTATCCATAACATTTGCGATAAAACGACAAACACCAAGTTAATTCTCCTACCAAATTACAGGCTTCATTAAAGTTGCAAAGTATTTATGCAAAATAAATCAGGTTTTCACCTTTAGTACCTAAATCTTTTTGGGTCCTAGTGTATTAGTAGCTCTAGGAGGTCTAGAGTTATTGTTGCAGCGGTAAAGCGGCAAGCAAAAAGTAAGTTATTAATTTACCGGGTGATATTTAGGTTATATCGTATTGTGTCCATAGAGATTTGGTGTATTGAAATACCGTTCGACAAATCTCTCGTTAATGAGTTTGGATTTGAATGGGTTTGGTTTGTATAGAAAGGAAAATAAATGAACATAAGATATATACATTCAATGGAAAGGAGAAATCTATCAGGCATTAATTTACACTACTCGTCACAAACTTAAACCTATTGATAAGTTTCACTCAACCTACTCTATTCTTTAAAATAATCACGGACACCACGAGATTTGCCCACAACGAAGGTTATATCTAACGCCAAGTCGGGAGACCAACCATATTACTCTATCAGCAATATCTTGCGCACTACAACAACACAAAGGCATTAAGATTTAACACTCAAAGTGAATATTATTTATAAATCTATCTCTATAATCTAGAAGCTAATAGATATCCCTCCCTAATCAAGATTTGTGAGGTATATGTCTATAACAACCCAAATCCAAACATAAAGCAAAAAGATCAAAGAAGACATCAAGATTGATTTGTAAAGCAAGCTTTATACAACACCATGATCAACAAATATACATATGTTCAAAGTAATATACAAACATAACCCAACAAATAGAGAAATATATAGAGAATAAATGGATAAAAATCAAACATCTTACGGGTTGTCAACGTCGATTGATGAGAAATCCAACTCTGGATCATCAAGATGCAAGCTCCATTTGTTGTTTTCAAGCTCTCTCAACCAAAAATGGAGGTTTGATGAGTCGGGATCAAAAATACCCAAAACATAACCTAAAAATATGTTTTTACCCCTTTTAATGTCTTTTTGTCCTGCCAGATTCGTTGCACGAAACTGGATTCGCCGGGCAAAATACACCAGAAGAAACAATAGAAAATTTTGCATTGTTTCAGCCATAACTTGAGAACCGTAACTCCGATTTGCGCTCAGTTTGAAGCGTTGGAAATATTATTCAACGCTCTTTCAAACAATGATAAAATATCAACCAAATTGATATTTTTATTCTTTTATTTTGATCCTTATCATTGATGAGTTTCTCAAAATCGCATGTTTGAAGTCGTGTCTTTGACACTTTATTGCTCATGCTCCTAATATGCATCAATACTTATAAAATGAATGGAAACTATCAAACAGTACACAAAAATACACAAAAGATCGATTAAATACAATTTTTACATAATTATACAAAAAACGGGGAATTATTCAACGATATTAACAATAAAAAAGTCGATAAGTGCAACAAAAAGTATATACAAAATAACTATAATTTTGCACTTATCAAACTCTCCCCAACTTGAATCATTGTTTGTACTCAAACAAAGTCAAATAACCCAAAGAAACAAAGAATGATAATCAAAGAATCATGAATCAACAGGTTTTTGAAAACGGAAAACAAATGCAATGATTCAAACGAAAAATAGTACATACAAACTAAACACTTACCACTAAACCACGACTATAATATAAACACGAAAAAATGCTAGATACAAAATTCATGCCAAACATTATAAAATAATACTAGTTCACAAATGAATCACACCTAGAAAACACAATCATCGGTAGATGGAAAACACACAAAAATTAGGTATTTTCACTCATCCAACAATCTTGCAAACAATAGACTAAATTATGCATTCATCTAAAAATTTACATTGAAAATATAAAAAGAAGAATCTTAAGGGCTTTTCAAGGTTGTAATATGGTCGGGTAAACAAACAACTGATACGTCCAAAAGCTAATCGAAGGAAAAACCTGCCTAAACCTAAGGGAGTAATTACTTCCACAAAGTTTCAAACAAAATAATTACAATCACAATTCTTCTTCATTACAAGTTTCACACCAACACACACCACTTATTAACACAACATTATTCCATACTCTTTTTTTTCTTTTTCAAATCTTTTTTCAATTGTTTCTTTCTTTTTCACATTTTTTTCTTTCTTTCTTTTCTTTTTCTTTTTAACCTCATAGCAATCAACCAATAAATACACAATTATTTTTCTCCCTAAATTGAATTCAACCAACATCTTAGTGAATACTCCCTACTTTTTAAGGAAAGGTAAAAATTTAAACCAAAACAATGGTTGAGGGTTCAAGAAAATAACAAATTAACATCCATGCATAAAGGGCAATTAAACACTCATAGACAATTATTTAGCAAATACAACATAGATATCGACAAAAAGCTCAAAGGGGTTACTAATGATCACAGACTTACAAGGTGAATTAACTATTTGGCTAGGTAGTTATGCTAAAAATGAAACAAAAATGTCTTGATCCTTTTCATACATTCATACAATCAACACAAAACAAAAGATTAAGCATAATAAAATCCAGTTAAAACAAGAATTGTGACCTCCAGCATATGTGAACAATGGAAAGCTACCTCACTAAAAGGTAAGAGCTAAAGTGATTCACAAATGAATAAGTATACTAAAGAATTAATTGCATAAAAATTGTAAAATGTATAAGTATCATGAACATGCTAAAGTATAGAAAGCGATAAACACATACTTCGAACGTGTACAAAACTGTAACAAAAATCATTACCACATATTTACAAGTCAAAGCGATCAAACTTGATAAATCACATCAATATTCTACAAGTTATCGAACCAAAACTTGAGTCCAAACAACAACAAAAGAATTAGAAAAATAATACTCCTACAAAATTTCAATGTACAAAATTTAAAATATTTACAACGAACAAAACTCCTCAAGCTAAACACGACAAGCTTTCAGAAAACATCAATTGACATAATAAAACAAATACAAATAACAATATGAAAACCGGGTGAAAATGAATTAACAAGTTGAAAAGTGAAGATTTGAAATTTAAAAACTAATCCGAGTTCAACTTGTTAAAACACAAGTCACCACACTACCTAAACTAACACAAATAAAAACAATACAACATGCTTTTTTTACGTTGTAAGCTCGACGACTTTATTATGCAAGCTAGTAACATCCTCTCGTCATGTCATGGTATTGTCACACCATGCAACCCTAAAGAAAGTATCCTAGCAATCATACAACAAACGTTACAAAAATGAGACAATTCACAATAATACGTGAAAACACATATATGTACAAATATCATATACAAGTTAATGTACAATTTCTATACAACATATACATTAATTACAAAACTCAAAAACAAAAGAATTATCGCAATGCGGAAACAATAGAACCAATCCCCAACAACAACGCCATTTTCTTGCAGCGGTAAAGCGGAAAGCAAAAAGTAAGTTATTAATTTACCGGGTAATATTTAGGTTATATCGTATCGTGTCAACATAGATTGGTGTATTGAAATGTCGTTTGACAAATCTCTCGTTAATGAGTTTGGATTTGAATGAGTTTGGTTTGTATAGAAAGGAAAATAAATGAACATAAAATATATACATTCAATGGAAATGAGAAATATATCAGGCATGAATTTAGACTACTTGTCACAAACTTAAACCTATTGATCAGCTGCACTCAACCTACTCTACTCGTCAAAATCGTCACAGACACCACGAGATGTACCCACCACAAAGGTTATGTCTAATACCAAGTCAAGAGACCAACAATATTACTCTATCGGCAATGTCTTACACGCTACAATAATACGGAGGCATTAAGCTTTAGCACCCAAAGTGAATATTAGCTATAAATCTATCTATAGAATCTATAAACTAAGAGATATCCATCCTTAATCAAGATTTGTGAGGTATATGTTTATAAAAACCCAAATTCAAACATAAAGCAAAAAGATCAAAGAAGACATCAAGATTGATTTGTAAAGTAAACTTTATACAACACCATGATTAACAAATATACATATGTTCAAAGTAAATATACAAACATAACCCAACAAATATAGAAATACATAGAGAAGAAATGGAGAAAAACCAATCATCTCATGGGTTGTCAGCGCCGATTGATGAGAAATCCGACTCCAGATCATCAAGATGCAAGCTCCATTTGATGTTTTCAAGCTCTCTCAACCAAAAATGGAGGTTTGATGAGTTGGGATCAAAAATACCCAAAACATAATCTAAAAAATGTGTTTTTACCCCTTTTAACGTGTTTCTGTCTTGCCAGTTTCGTCGGGCGAAACTAGGTTCATCGGGCGAAACTGGATTCGACGGGCGAAATGCACCAGAAGAAACGGCAGAAATTTTTTCATTGTTTCAGCCATAACTTGAGAATCGTAACTCCAATTTGCACTCAGTTTGAAGCTTTGGAAAGCTTATGCAATGCTCTTTCTAGCAATGACAAAATATCAACCAAATTGATAATTTTTTATTCTTTTATTTTGAGCCTTATTCATTGATGAGTTGCTCAAAATCGCGTGTTTGAAGCTGTGTCTTCGACACTTTATTACTCATGCTCCAAATATGCATCAATACCTATAAAATGAATAGAAAACTATCAAACGATACACAAATACACAAAAACTCGATTAAATACAATTTATACATAATTATACAAAAAGCGGGGAATTATTCAACGATATTAACAACAAAAAAGTTGATAAGTGCAACAAAAAATATATACAAAATAACTATAATTTTACACTTATCAGTTATTCCTTTTATATCTTCTTAGTTTATCATAGAAAACGACTCTAAGTGGCCAAACTTATCATGTGATCTACTTAATTTAACCCTAATCCATTTTTATTTTAGGAATATCTTTGATTTGGCATAATCAAATATAGGTTTTCTTTCCCTTTATTAAATTTACTCGAAATTTCATGCAAATCTTTCACTTCCCTTTTCATTGAAACACATGTTTCACAATTATTAGCTTGGTTTCTAATATTAGTGATTTCATACCTTAATATTTCATTGATATTCTCTAGAAACTCAATATAATCTTTAATATCTACATTTCTCTTTTCCATCTTATCATGTTTCTTGATTAACTTAGCATTTAATTCATATAACTACTTATAAGATAAAGTTATTACCTCACATCCATCTTATTCGTCAAATACTTTCAAGCAAACATATCCATCTTCTTGATCGGATACTAGATATCAAGGATCTTTGAACATTCTCCCAAAAGTTAATTCTTCAAGAGTTCGTCTGGATGTTGACTCTCTAAAGATATTTCTTGTTCATACTTCTTCCTTATCTTTTTTCAAAGTTTCCACTGAATGAAACTTCTTCATCTTCTTCATTGATTGAAGCAAATATTCTCCTTGATGAAGTTTCTTTGTTATCAGACAACTAAGCTTCTAAGGACCGTTCGTCCATCGAGATTGTTATTTCAAATTAAACTACTGAAGTTGATTTTTTATTCTTCAATTTTTTTCCTACGAATTTTCTAATGATTCTTCTAGGTTTCTTGAGCTTATTCCTTCATTTTTAAATAGTTGATTCATCTTTTTAGGTTTATCAATTATTTATTATTTCCTACATTTTTCCTGAGAGTTATAAATATTCCCATATTTCGATTAAGGGATTGGATCAGGTTTATGATATCAATTGTTAAATCTTAGATATTTGTTAGTCACGAAAGTTCTAACTTGTTGTCCAAGATTTCCAATGGTTGAACGCCACCTATGAAGATAACTTTTACATTCATCTTGTATTTCAACTTTTTGGACTCGTGTGTTCATTCTCTCTTGTTTGTTACTTGGAGAGACTTTATAGCTCATCTCAAGAGTGTTCCACACTCCCTCAATGGAATTACAATTAAGGACATAAAGGAATTGATATTTACTCAAAGACATAATAATAAAAAAATTAGCTTTGAAATCAAGTTTGAATTGTCTCTTGTATTCTTTGATCTAAAGGAAATCATATTTATCTACAAATTTGCCATTGACATAGTGAGTAGGGATAAACAAACCATTGATTATCATTTCCCACAATTCTAGATTAAAACTTTCAATTAATACTTTTATTCTAGCTTTTCATATACCAAACTTTTCACCACTAAGCAGTATAGTGGTAGAAATGTTTAAGACTAATCTATTGGATTGACTAGACTTACATAGATCAAAATAAAAATCACCACAATGATTTATTGTTTCCAAAGGAATGGGAAAAGAGAGAGTAACCCAAAAAGAAGAGGAAAGATTCAAGGTAAGGGGGTTGGTTATGCAAAGGGAAGGTATTAGCGCCCTAAACATCTACGGTACTCCGTAGGAACCTCTTTGTAAAATCTGTATATTTTGGCTATGAAATGTTGTATAAAAATGGATGGTGGAGGTGAGAAAAGAAATATATTTTTTATGATTTTTGCACCCGCTGCAGTTGTGAACCTTTAGTGCCTACGTACCACCTTTCATACAATAGGGGATCAGGGTACACGTAGTTCACCTTTTAAAATGTTGAAACACAAGTGTGTTGGTTAATTTTATGAGATAAGACATCATCATCATCGTCTGTGTGGAAAACATACTTACTACCCACAATTATGAGAAAGGATAATTTGCATCATCTCAAAGTGGAGGATATGGCTTGGATTTTTAAAATCAACAATGCCTCACTCAACACCCAAGTGGAAAATATCTCTCATCACTACATATTGTATAAGTATAGTTGTTTACATCACTTCAAGGATTGACAAGAGTTTAATCTTTTGATAAAAGTTTAAAGTAAAATCCAAAGTGGCAAAAATGGTTTGAAATGATATTGATTGACTTTTAGTCTTCTCACAAAAAAAATGTCAAGGTATTATTAAGTTGATTGAAATTTGTTTAAGAAAAATGTTTTGAAAATGCATGGAACTAAGTCCAAGTTTATTATGAAAATAGTTCAAGTTTCAAAACAAGAAGAGTTTTCAAAAGGAGGAAGAAGATTTTTGAAATTAAAGCAGATGGGAGGAGAAGAAGAGACTATCCTAAAGCATAAGGTAAAGGCTAGGGATAAGGACCATCTAACCAACAAGAAGCCAATACTTGACATTATGAGTCAAGATAGAATTACCATTCCTTGGATTGGAACCAAGAAAGAAAAGATACTAGACCTCTTGAGAGAACCAAAATTCAAGTGTATTAAGTCTTCACAAAAATTGGGCAGAGTAACGGCTGTATACGGGTAAATTCCAGATTACAAACAAAGTATGTAATCACAATAACCTGCACACAAAACAAACAAACAACCTAATATCTTGAGGTAAACCTCAAGAACTCCAGACAAAATATCCATCAAGGTCACAAGGTTTCCAACATAGGACAAGGTTTCTATTCCTAAGTCCAAGAAGTCCAATGCTCCATAATGCCAAGGATAGTATCCAAATAGTCTAAGTATTATTAAAGGTTTTTATGGTTCATGTTGATTATTAGATGTCTTAGAAGAGAAAAGAAAAGCTCAAGTGAGCAACATAAAATGACATGAATTGTAATTGTGATACGGTGAGAGAACTGACTTGAAGGTTTTGCGTTTGATTGCAAATGTTGTGGTTAGCAAGAGTCGCCACCGACTTTTCTTTTATCCAAAAGGAAAGGTGAAAAAGCACAGGAAAGACCTTTGAGATTATTTCTTGAGTTCGGGGGGAAGATTATGAAAAGGGAAGGTATTAGCACCCTTTCCATCCATGATTTTCCATGGGCTCGTAGTTACTTGCTAGATCACTTGCTTTTGTTTAGAATTGTGCTTTGTGTGGTTTTTGAAAGTATTTTGTAAAGAGGCCATTGTTTAGGCAATCTTTGTAATGATTATTGTTTGTAAGAATGTATAAAAAGATGTTTGATCTTTTGAAAATGTTTTCAATTTTGTAGGATGTTTGAAAGTGTAGGTGGTTGTTTTGAAAATAGCAAGGATGTTTGTTTGAAATTGAGCAAGTAATTAGGAGCACTCTACCTACTGAAAAGTCTTTCTTGTTCATTTTCCTTTTCCTTCGACATTGTTGTCTTACCATTGATTTGGTAAGAAACCCTATCTTTGGATGTAAACGGGACAGGCGTGGGTCATCGTATAACCATGATTAGAAATGTTGCAAGGTATCTTAGCATTCTTTTTAGGGACTAAGATTATTTGAAAGGCAACATAGATAGCGTCATCGAGGGACTATGATCTTGTATTTGCTAAGATACCTTACATGCGTAATAAGGCCATTTTTTATAAGGCAACCAAGTGGAGTAACCCTAGGGGTGTTTGTGTGTAAGTGTATCATTTTCATGCTTGTTTTTATCTTGAATTAGGGTTTTCTAAGTATTGGTTTTAGTCTTTCCATACAAAACCCTAATTACTAGCATTTGTATATAAAGACGATAAATTGCAGAATTTAAAGTTACTACGCTATTACAACATTTGTGGGGAGGGGTATACAAATTTACAAATAGGGAATATTGTAAGAATTTAAATCTAAATAAATATTACAACCATATTGAATAAATGTACAAGAATTGAATAAATAATAATATACAAATGTAAATGGAAAAAGAAATGATTTTTCTTGATTTTTAAGAAAAAGGGATTTTGTCTTATCCTAATTAAAATAAAGAAAATAATTAATTAAATTTGAATTTTATTAAGAAAAGATTTTAAATAAAACCCTAGAATTGATCAAAAGAAAATAAGTTTAGAAAAAGTATTTTTTTGGTATTTTTGCCTTGAAAATATTTATGGCATCATGAAATATTTTTAGTCCCTTTTTTTTTATCAAAAATAATATATTTTAATTAGTATGAAAGAAAATAACTAATAACCTAGTTTTAATTATATTTACAAGATAATAAGTAAAAAAATAAATAAAGTATGATTAATAAAAAAATATTTTATGAGGAAAATAAAATAAACAAGTCAAAATATAAATCTAGCATTTTTTGTATTTTTATGATTTTTTTTAGTATTTAGAAAATATATTTAAGAAAATAAATGAAATAACAAAAAAGAAAATAAAATAATATGGGTCAGGGGCGTATAAGTGAAACAGGGGGTTAGCTATCAAAAATAAAAAAATAAGCCAGGCCCAAAGAGGCCCAGCGCCCTACAAAAAAAAGTCAGAATTGTAAAACATGCAAAAGGGTACCAATGTGGCTCGAACCCAGGTCCATAATGTTACAGGCGTGCGCTTCTGCCACTGGGGTGGCTATACATCCGTTAACATAAGAAAAACAATAAATATACAAGGCAAAACGCACCCTGAAGACTTCATCTTTAACCTCCAGCTAGACCAACTGTAACTTGCTCATTTCTCATCAAAAATGAAAACTGTAAACATGAAACTTGTAGCAAATTTTCTCACGGTTTCAGAAATGTAAAGCATTAAAACTATAGACGAAGATAAGCATGCATTTTAATAGCCCTAATCTGAACCCTAAAAATCTCAGAAATTTCAGTTTCAAAATTCTCTAAGCTCAAGCAAAATTAATGGAAACTATGGACATGGTTAGCTTCAGGGAAATGATATCTACATGTTTTGTTCACAAATAAACTATTGATGATTCTTGTATGAAGAGTTCCACGTTGATAAAACTTACCTCAAAACTGGAAATCGTGTTTTGAGTTTGAACTTGTTTCAAGTGGTGGTGATGATCAGGTTAGCTTCCTTGAGGTCCCGGGAAGCTAATGCAATGATTTTCTTAAGTTGAGAGTGGCTGACATGGCCTCGAGAAGTCAAGTTACAGACTCTGTTTTTTGGTTATGGAGGTTATGGTAAATGGTGTTACAGTTCTGGAATAAGGATGAGGATGAGTTGTATTTAATGTAAGGAAGCTTTAGGAATGAATTTGACGAAAAACGCACAAGGGAAATGAGAGATACAAGTTTAAGGTCAGAATTGTGTATCAATGGAGTTTTTTGTGCAATTTCTGGCAAGAGGGAATTTGGGAGTGTTTCAGGGTGCTAAAACTCGTCCCTTAGCTAATAAATAGTGACTCTATTTATAAGCAACAAGTTCGGAGACTTGTTGTTGATCAGAATTCAAAATCACAAGTTTATGCATAACATGTGATTTTTGAGAAATTCAAGTTTCAAAGCCTTGTGTACTTGGTTCATAGAGTGGTTATGCTTTAAGCAAGCTTGCTTCTGACTTTGTGGATGGAGTGTGATCAGAGGGAACTTGTTAGAGGCTCAAGAATGGACTTTATGCAAAAAGCTTGCTTTACAAGAATGGCAATGTTAACTTTGTGCCATAAATGGAAATGCAACTTGGATAATAGCTCAATTGCTTGGATCAAAGCCTTAACAGCTGTATAAACATTCAATTATGGAGTTAAAAACAAGTTTGAGGCCTGCAAAGCAAATATTATGCAGCCTAGCATGGATTTGGTTCATGTGTTCATAAAAAATGACTTGTAATTCAAGTGATAAAACCCTAACTTCATCTCTTCGATTATCCCTACTCAAAAATGATCTCAAGGAGTTCTTGGACATTTTGGAAATCTTGAAATGTGATATACAATCCATCTTTGAATTTCTTTTGAATATTCCCCTTGGAACTATATGAAAAAGTGTCATGAAGTTAGGTCAAAATCCTGGCCAAATTAGGGCAAAATTTCACTAAGTGTTTAGTTTCATGACCACATGTTCATAAAATTATAACTTGAGATCCAAGAAATTTTGGAAGGAGTTGTGTGAAGAAAATTTATATATATTTCATGGAGATATACAACTTTTTAGTTGGAAGTTTCTCTTGAATCATCTTGCATCATGGTGAAAACTTTGCTCAAATTTATGAAAAAATAAGAAATTTCCAACACTTGGAAAAATTTCTAAGTTTAGAAAATTTGACTTTTCAAAATGAAATCTTGACTTTTTGATTTCTTGATGAATAAGTTTCATATTTTGACATGTTTTGATGAATTATGATCTTTGGCACTTGAATTTGACCAAAAAGTCAAAGTTTGACTTTTCAGTATACAATTGACTTTTGATCAGTAGACTGAAAAATTCATCTGTCAATCCAATGGACTTGCAATGTTTTGAACCATGTCATTAGGTCAAAATGATGCAATTGGACTCTTGAGATCATGCCTTAAACCAATTGACCATTTTCTAGGTCATGTTTACAGTGATTTCTAATAAACAACCGCTAGTCTTCCAATTTACTAATTATTATTGGTTACTTGCAGGATCGACTAGATTGATCCTAGAACACATATGTCATAACTCATTTCTATGTTCAATATATATTATATTGATAGACTTATATTGTATGTTAAGTTCGAATACGAGATTCTTAGGAAATATTTCTAAAATGGTCTATAGGAATAAACTAACTGAATGTAGGCAGGAAAGGCTTCGAATTAGACTTGGGCTTGAATTTAAAGATAAGTTTTTGACTAAAAGGATAAAGTAAAAGTAAAGTTTCTAACGAAGTGACTGTATTTAAAGGCAAGTAAAATAAAGAAATGCAAGGCAATCGAAGGATTTAAGGGCAACGAAGTGACTGTGTTTAAAGGCAAGTAAAACAAAGAAATGCAAGGAAATCAAAGGATTTAAGGGTAGAAATACTGTGTTTAAAGGCAAGTAAAACAAAGAAATGCAAGGAAATCGAAGGGTTTAAGGGCAACGAAGTGACTGTGTTTAAAGGCAAGTAAAACAAAGAAATGCAAGGCAATCGAAGGATTTAAGGGCAACGAAGTGACTGTGTTTAAAGGCAAGTAAAACAAAGAAATACAAGGAAATCGAAGGATTTAAGGGTAGAAATACTGTAATGGCGAACTAAATATAACAAGACTTGTATTGAAATTGTAAAAAAGTAATGATGTTCAATACGTACATTGTATCTTCTGACTCGTTTTCCTTAATTCACGGAAGTTTGAGTATTTTGAGATCTTTTAGTACATAAAAGTGAACATACTAAATCTAACATAAGAACGCCTATTTATAGTGTCTTGACCCTAACGGCCCTATTATAAAATCACGCCACGTTCGAAGCATGCAGGCTTCCTATGTTTGCTGACTTCCACGCGTCTTCTAGAATGGCGCTCTTTATTTGAAATTTGAAATCTGTACCAATCGAAGCATCTTGTTCCTTCGTTGCTTTCGAAATAACCTAATTACCTAGACCGTTTCCAATTTTTGGCACCCTTGCATAAAGGAGCTCTTTTATAATTCGAACACTAAAACAAGTCCAAATCGAAATCTGCTGGAAATTGAATAATCCTTCAACATAATGACTCCATATCTCCCACCAATATCCAATATTGATATTAAACTCCTTAGGTACTTTATTCGAAATATTATTTTTATAGTGGTTTCCTCCTTATTCGAAATAGCCAGCTAACAAATTGCCCCCCAAGAACATGTATTTCGACAGATATAAAGAAATACTTGTTTTTTGACTCATCCAGGCTATTTCGAGAGTATCAAAAACTCATGATGACCATACTGTACACGATGGCAGAGTAAGTGTCCTACTTTCTGCGAAAACGTCCAATAAACGAAACGCCCCTTTCTGATTGTTGAATGTATTTTGTTAATGCTTTTTATTGTAAATGATTGAACACAACCATTCTGGCACTTATATAATACCATTTTGGCTTCATGTTTATATATATTTTTTATTATCCTGCAGTGATTCTAACCTCTTGCAAGCATGGTTTATACCTTTTTAAGTATTTCCCATTTACCCTCAAGATTCTTCTATCTTCTGCTAATTCTTCTATTTCGTAAGCATTATTCGAAAATGTTTTCAATACTCGAAAGGGACCCTCCCAATGGGGTGACCATTTACCTAATAATCTGTTCTTTTTATCCATAGGTAATATAACCTTCCATACCAGGTCATTGGTTGAGAACAACTTACTTTTAACTCTTTTGTTGTATGCTCTGGCTATTCTTTCTTTCTGTCTTCTCATAACTTCTAAAGCATGTAGCCTATCTTCATCCACGTCCACTAATTCATTCATCATCATTTCCCAATATTGATCAGTTGGTATTTCATTTTGTCTTTGGATTCTTACTGATTGTAAGTGTATTTCGACTGGCAACACTGCATCATGTCCAAAGGTAAGTCGAAACGGAGTAGTATTTTTTGCTTCTTTAGGAGATGTTCGACATGCCCACAAAGCTTGGTCCAAATTTTTGTGCCAATTTCTTGGCTTTCGTCCTATATGTTTCTTTATCAAACCTATTATGACTTTATTGGCTGCTTCTACTTGTCCATTAGCTTGAGCATAGTAAGGAGTTGACGTGAGTAATTTAAATCCCATTTCTTTTGCAAACTCTTGCATTTTTTGCCCTGTGAAAACTGAACCTTGATCTGTTGTAATACTTTCTGGTATTACGAACCTGTAAATTATTTGCCTCTGGATAAATTCCATAATGACCTCTTGATCAACGTTCACTAGAGGAATTGCTTCGACCCATTTTGTAAAATAATCTATACCCACAAGGATATATTTCTGTCCTTTGGATGATGCTGGTCGAATTTCACCAATTAGATCTAATGCCCACCCTCTAAAAGGCCAAGGCTTAACAATTGAATGTAACTCACTTGCAGGAGCATGTTGAATACCTGCATGAACTTGGCATTGTTCAAAACCTTTAGCAAATTCTATGCAGTCTTTGAGCATAGTGGGCCAATACATTCCATATCGAAACAACAACCATTTCATTTTGTGACCTGCTTGATGTGCCCCACATGCCCCACTGTGCACACTGGATACTGCTAAATATGCTTCATTTTCTCCTAAACACTTGAGTAATATACCTTCTGGGGTTTTCTTAAAAAGTTCATTTCCTATTAGGACATAAGACAATGCCCTATATTTGGTCTTTTTCTCTGTACTTACTGAAGGTTCTTTCAGGTAATTTACTATGGGACTTCTCCAATCTGTATCTGCAAAAGTATCAATATTTAGAACTTCAAATTCTTTCTGATCTGCATAACCTAGTTTCAAAGTTTCCAAGTCTAATGGTGATAATTTGGTAGCCAATATTCTGCCTCTTGTTTCTATGAGATATTGGAGTTTTTCTCTAGATGTCTTATATCCTGAAGCTATTTGAGCCAAGTCATTTGCCTCCTGATTATCAATTATGGGAATATGTTTTATATCCACATATTCAATTTTTTTGAGTAATCTATTAGCAATAACGAAGTACATGATCAAATTTTCCTTAATACATTTGTATTCTTTGGTTATCTGTTTGATGACCAGCTCTGAGTCTCCCCTAATTTCGACTCTGGTTGCCCCCAAATCTAACAAAGCTTCAAGTCCAGCAATTAATGCTTCATACTCAGCTTCGTTGTTCGAACAAGGAGGGCCTTCTAACTTGTACTTGACTTTTTTTGGAATTCCCTCAGGAGAAATTATAAGGACTCCAACACCACTTCCATATTTATGTGTTGACCCATCGAAGGATAATTTCCAAGGCTGGATCTTAACATAATCTAACGCGAAGTCCTCACTCACAAAGTGATCCACTATGAAATCTGAAACTACTTGTCCTTTCATAGCTTTTAAAGGCTTGAAAGTCAAATTGTACTCAGTGAGCGCTAAGGCCCATTTTCCAATCCTGCTGTGCATGATTGGTTTCGAAAGCATATGTTTAATAACATCAAAGTAAGATGAAACATAAACATCAACTGGTTTAATATAATATTTAAGTTTTGTACAAGAGAAATACAGACAGAGGCATAGTTTTTCAATGCTACTATACTTAGCCTCTGCTTTATTTAGGACCCTACTAAGATAATAGATGGCTCTTTCAACGCCATCATCATTTTCTTGGGCCAACATACTACCTATAGTTATATTGGAGGCAAAGATGTACAACCTCATTGGTTTATCTTTAGAAGGGGGTGCAAGTATAGGAGGATGCATCAAATAAGCTTTGATTTTCTCGAATGCCTCCTGATGCTGCGCAGTCCATTCAAAACTCCCTTGGTTGAGACGGAGGAGTGGAGAGAAAGCTTGAGTTCTCCCACTCAAATTAGATATGAATCTCCTTAAAAAGTTAATTTTACCCAATAGAGATTGCAACTCTTTCTTTGTTGAAGGAGGTTTCGTCTCCATAATAGCCTTCGTCTTGTTCAAGTTAATTTCGATCCCCTTCTTGTGGACCACAAAGCCTAGGAAATCCCCAGCCTGAACAAAGAAAGCACATTTAAGAGGATTCATTTTTAAGCCATGTTTTCTCATTCTTTCGAATGACTGGCAAAGGTGAGTTAAATGATCCTCATCAGAAACAAATTTGACTACTATGTCATCTATATAAATCTACATAAATGACTCAATGAAATCATGAAAAATAGTGTTCATTGCCCTCTGATATGTTGCCCCAGCATTTTTTAGTCCAAAGGGCATAACTACCCATTCATAAGGGCCTAAGGCGCCTGGACATCTGAATGCAGTTTTGGGAACATCATCCTCAGCAATAAAAATCTGATTATACCCAGAGTATCCATCTAACATACTCAGGTATTCGAAACCCACAGCAGAATCAATTAGCATTTCTGCTATAGGCATGGAATATTCATCTTTTGGGGTGGCAGTGTTTAAATCCCTAAAATCTATGAAAATTCGTAAAGAGCCATTTTTCTTAATAACATGTACAATGTTAGCAAGCCATTCTACATACCTTGTGGTCCTGATAAATTTGCATCGAAGGAGCCGTTCCACCTCTGCCTTTATTTTTGAGAGGATTTCTGGAGCGAATCGTCTAGGCATATGCTTGATGGGCTTCTTGCCATCCTTGATTGGAAGCCTATGTTCTACCAGTTCCCTCTTTAAACCAGGCATTTCATCATAGTCCCAGGCGAAGCAATCTCTGTTTTGTTTGAGTATTTCAACCACTTTGCCTTTTAAATTGGGACTAAGTTTCGCACTGATGCATGTAATCCTTTTTTCAACATCATCCCCAATATCAACTTCCTCCAAAGGATCTTGGGCCAACATCTTAGCGCTTGATGACTCTGGATATTTTTCGAACCCCAAGGGCTCTTGATCATAAATGGCATCTAGTCTTTGATCCATCAGTTCAGAAGCTTGTCCATCACATGGTGAGGTTGAATTGTTTCCTTCAGGATTTGCTATTTCTTTTTTGTCTATGGCTTCGACAACCATGTTTTGTATCTCGTCTTCGAGAGCCGTTCTTCGTTTGTTCTCAACCAAATAGGCCGAAATCTTTTGGTAGTAATTTGATTCAGTCATAATAACCTTCGCTTTCCCAGCCAGTTGGCCGTATCTTCGAAGTCTCTCCATCTTTTTCAGTCACCTGCCCGTTCCACATGATTTCCCTATCCCATTGGAATCCATTGGGATGCAAGGTTAGGGAATAATAAGCGTTCTCATTTGGCTCGAAATATTCCTCAGGTGGGTGACATGGCCCTATGTTGGCCATATTTCTGTCGAAATTTCTTTTGTCCACATTGTTGATTTCTGCCATATAGTAACTTTGGTATGCTTCTATATTTTCAACAATCCCATCATCTCTCCACAACACCAGCCTTTGATGCATTGAAGAAGGTACTGCTCCAACTTCATGGATCCATTCCATGCCAAGCAACAGATTGTAATTTGCTTTTGCAGCAATGACCATAAACATTGTTGGCCTTGTGAGGGAACCAACTGTCAGGTTAACTTGTATGACTCCCAAAGTCTGGCCAACCTTCCCTTCATAATTCGAAAGCACCATGTTGTGAGGTCTAACATCTGAATCCTGCATTCCTATTCTCTTTAGCATGAATTGGGGCATCAGATTGACAGCAGCTCCACCATCTACCAGAACCTTGTTCACACCATATTGTTCCACCTTTGCCCTGATGAATAAGGGTTTGAGATGGTTTTTCATTCCTTCGTCTGGCTTTTTAAAGAAAGCATTCTGCTCTTCGACCGCTCCATTGTTCATCACATAATATCATACTGGCCTATGTCTGGCCATTTCGTCCTCATCAGTCTCCTCATCAGCATAAACCTCTGTTTTCTGATTGTACTCACAAGGCAGCACCGAAACTACATTGTAGTTTGCATTGAAGAAGGATTCCCCCTCAGATTCGAAGGCATCAGTCATCAAGTCCTCTTCGTTCGCAGCTTCCTTCGGAGTCCTATTTTCTTTAGCGTCCTTCTGTGGAGAAAAAAGTTTCTTGGACACTAGGGGTTTGCCCCCAGTCTGGTTCAGTGATGTTGGGTTATTGGTACTGGATTCTCCTACTCCTGTAGGTTTCGAATCCCTTGCAGCTTTTTGGTTTCTCTGGTGTCTGCGCCACTAAGAGCGAGACATTGGGTTTTTGCCTTTATAATTCTCCAATCTTATTTCTTCCCTCCTGTTTGAATTGAATTGCCTCCTGTAAGCCATTGCAGTCCTGCCTCCTCGATCGAAACTGCGCCACTTTCCTTTTCCCTTATCAGCATTCACTTGCAGCCATCTGTCAGTGGGGATTTCTGCAGGTAGTTTAAAGGAAACTCTCTTTGCTCCCCTGGGATAAGGGCTATCTGGCCTCCTTGGCATACTTCTGGCTGTGCTAACAAGATTCGAAGGCATTCCATCTTGGTTCCCTCAGCCTGACACAAACGGAATTCTCTCGAATGCTTCAGCCATTTCCTTATCATACACTGCTGCACATCTGGGACATATCAAGCATTCTGTTCCAATCTCTTGGCAACGAACCAGGAATTCGAGCAGTCTTTCATCAGCTTTTGGATAGACTTTATATAGTTGGTTGTCTTGCCGCCAGTTGACTTCTGTTCGTTCACGCTGGGCCCTTTCGAATTAAGCAGTAATTCTGGGGTTGCAGATGATACTGCACCTTGGGCATAGCAACTTTTCCTGATTTTTCTTATGACAGTGGAAGAGGTATTCACGCAAACTCGCGTCCTTTCTAGGTAATTCTCTGTTCTCTGTTCTCTTTCCCTCTCTAAACAGCGTTCCACTTCTTCCATTTCAGCGTTAGGTTCCACCATATTCACTCCCAGCATTTGGTCATCAGAAATTTTGACTTCTTCAAATTTCATCCTAAGACCTTCAGTGGCCTCAGCTAATTTTCTGTCACTTAATATCTTTTCTTTGACCACCTTTGGGAGGCCGTCAGTAGCTTCTGTTTCGTTTAAGGTCAGCTACTCAATTGACTGAGCAAAAGCGTGATCCAAGGCTTGAAACTTGACATGAGTAATCTTGGGGGTCCATAATGATCTATTAAAATCATATGGGGCATAGAAAGTTCAAAATTCCTTGTCCAAATTCAAACCCTAATTTTGGTCATCAATGCATAAGGAGTTGTCTTGAGCTGATCAAACCCTAGTGCAATCTTGAACCCAAGGAGATCTTGTGAGCAAATTCTTGATAAGTGAGAGGGAAAATTTAGGGGTACAACAGCTGCCCCTGTTCAATCTTCTTAAGCCTGAAGAGTTATATTGGCGAGTTTTTCCATTCGCGACTCGAAGGTAAACTGTATCTGAAGGCTGAATCTGAATGAGTATTAGAATGACGTCCGTGTCTGGAGCATATCTGATATGTATCTGAAAGTTGAATCTGAATGAGTATCAGAATGACATCCATGTCTGGAGTGTATCTGAACTGTATCTGAATAAGTATCAGGATGGCATCCGTGTTTGGTGCGTATCTGAACTGTATCTGAATGAGTATCAGGACGACATTCGTGTCTAGTGCGTATCTGAACTATATCTGAGAGAGAGAAATCTGAATGAGTATCAGAATGGCATGCGTGTCTGGAGCATATCTGCACTGTATCTGAAAGTTGAGGTTTTGAATGAGTATCAGAATAGCATTCGTGTCTGGAGCGTATCTGCATTGTATCTGAGAGAGAAATCTGAATGAGTATCAGAATGGCATCCGTGTCTGGAGCGTATCTGAATTGTATCTGAAAATGTTGAACATTGTTAATGGTAGCTGTTAACCTTATCTTGAAAAGGGTAAAATTTTATCTAAAATGCAAAGTCATTTTGTATGAAATGCATGGTATGCTGCATTCATTCTATCAATTATCATGATATATGGATGCGATGTATGCGTATATGAGCTAATCTGCTACACTGCTGTTGGATTGGGGAAAATAAATATATGAATGCAGTTGAGGATATGGAGTGTAAGTATTCATGTTGTGAAGTCTAAGTGTTGATGAATTTATGCTTGGAGAAATAAACTCTGTTGTAAGGGAAATGCCATGTACTGCTTGTAAAATCCTGTTGGAGAAATTGGAGAATTTGGACGACTTCTACTGGTGATTGATAACTGGAAGTTTTATTTCGTTGGGGATTAAACTGCACACTGTGGGGGATTTCATAGCTTAGAGATATTTCCCTACCTCCTAAATCCATCAGTGTCTGTCTTTCTATTTTGTTTATTTGTAAACAGTAATTATGTTCAAATGCATATGTTCAAAAATGAATCATTTTGACGTTTTTGTAAACAAAACACAAAAGTAAAGAAAAATAGATAGTTTTTCACTTTCAAAGGGGTATCTTTGTATTGACTTTGAGTAAGTATTTTTGTACAATGAGACAAACATTCTAGTAAGAGAATTCCGTCGTAAAAAATTGAAAATTTTGATACAAAGAAAAGATATCTATGTGCAATAATCCCATGGGGTTCCCATTCTACTATAGCCTTCGTATCTCTGAGCATCTTGTCCATTTGTTGCCTAGTATTAAGATAATTGAATTGAATAGAACCTCTGAGCTTGTCAGGTTGTCCGTAAGGTGATCCAACAGAACATAGTCATACGCTTTAAATCCCTAACTTTTGCCTGGATCTCCCTTTCGGGTTTTCAGTCCACTGGGATACCCTTTTTTGCCCAAGCCGCCCTTTCGGGTTTTCAGCTTGCTGGTTGTACAAAATTTTTTGTTTTATTCCTAATTTTTGCCCGAACCTTTTTGGTTCGTCGGGATGCCCTTGTTTTGCCTAGGTGTGTCAACCTAGCGGGTCTCTTATGCCTAGTATCTTTTGACTATGTCTGCATTCGCAGGGTGCGGCAGGTCGTCGCCATCCACAGTGGTTAGAATCATTGCTCCACCAGAGAATATGTTTTTTTATCACAAATGGTACTTCATATGTAGGAGTCCATTTTCCCCTGGGATCACCTTATGGCAGTATGATACGTTTGATCACCAAATCCCCGACTTGATACACTTGGCGTCTGACCTTTTTGTTGAAATTCTTAATCATCCGCTTTTGATACATTTGACCATGACAGACAGCAGTAAGCCTTTTCTTGTCAATCAAGTTTAGTTGATCAAGTCGAGTCTGGATCCAATCGTCTTCATTCAGCCCTGCATATTTCATAATTCTTAGAGAGGGAATCTGAACCTCTATAGGCAAGACAGCTTCCATGACGTATACCAGAGAATAGGGTGTTGCCCCGGTTGATGTGCGAGCCGTGGTACGATATCCGTGGAGAGCGAATGGTAGCATCTCATGCCAGTCTTTCTAGGTGACTGTCATTTTCTGTATGATCTTTTCAATGTTCTTATTCGCGGCTTCAACAACACCATTCATCTTTGTCCGGTAAGGGGAAGAATTGTGATGTTGGATCTTGAATTGTTCGCACAAGGCGGTGATCATAGTATTGTTTAAGTTCGTACCATTGTCTGTAATGATCCTCTCTGGGATACCGTAACGACAGATGAGATTCTTCTTGATGAACCAGGCGACAACATTCTAGGTCACGGAAGTGAAAGAGGCTGCCTCAACCCACTTTGTAAAATAGTCAATGGCCACTAAGATGAAGCGGTGTCCATTGGAGGTTGTTGGTTTGATTTCCCCAATCATATCAATCCCCATATAGCAAAAGGCCAAGGAGCCGTCAAGACATTCATAGGAACCGGAGGTACGTTCACCTTGTCAGCATAGATCTGACACTTGTGGTAGGTTCGAGAGTGTTGATAGCAATCTGCTTCCATGGTAGACCAATAATAGTCTGCCCGTAGGATTTTTTTTGCCATTGTATGCCCACTGGAATGGGTGCCGAAAGTGCCTTCATGTAATTCAGCCATGATCCTTTCAGCTTCAACCTTGTCTACACACCGAAGTAACACAGAGTCATAGTTGAGTTTGTAAAGAATTCCATTACTAAGGAAGAATTTAGCAGAGAATCTCCTTAAGAACTTCTTATCGTTTACTAAAGCTCCTTCTGGATATTCTTGGGTTTCGAGATACCTCTTGACTTCGTGAAACCAAGGCTGGTCCACTACTTCTTCAGTATTAATCTCGTGACAGTGTGCTGGTTCATCCTTTTGTTCAATGGTGATCTGGGGAGCTTCATTACCCCATTTAAGTTTAAACATAGATGACATTGTGGATAGTGCGTCTACTAGCTGATTTTCTTCTCGCGGGAAGTGCTCGAAGGTAATCTTCTCAAAATGTGGGAGCAATTTCAAAACATGTTCTTTGTAAGGGATAAGGTTAGGGTGTTTAGTGTCCCATTCCCCTTTGATCTGGCTGATAACCAAAGCTGAATCTCTGAATACATTCAAGGATTTGATCCCCAAGTCTATGGAAGCTTCGAGACCAAAGATTCATGCTTCGTATTCCACCATGTTATTTGTACAATTGAAGCAGAGTCTTGCCGTAAAAGGAGTATGACATCCTTCAGGAGATATAAGTACATCACCAATACCATTGCCGAATGCGTTAGATGCCCCATCAAAAACCAGGGTCCATTAGGATCCTTGTTCAGGTCCGTCATATGGCCTGAGTTCTTCACAGTTGTTTACCATCATGATGTCTTCATCTGGGAATTCAAACTTCATGGACTGGTAGTCTTCTACAGCTTGGTGAGCAAGGTGATCAGCTAGTATACTTCCCTTTATTTCTTTCTGGGTAGTATATTGTATGTCATATTCTGTCAGGATCATCTGCCATCTTGCTATTCTCCCAGAGAGTGCAGGCTTCTCAAAGATGTATTTTATTGGATCCATTTTAGATATCAACAAGGTAGTATGGGTCAACATATACTGTCTTAGCCGGCGAGAAGCCCATGCCAGAGCGTAACAAGTTTTCTCGAGCAGTGAATATCTTGTTTCACAGTCGGTAAGCTTTTTGCTCAGGTAATAAATAACATGCTCTTTTCGGCCAGACTCTATATGCTGCCCCAGCACACACCCCATTGAATTTTCCAAAACGGTTAAATACATGATCAATGGCCTTCCCTCGACTGGTGGCATTAAAATAAGAGGTTCTTATAAATACTCTTTGACTTTGTCAAAAGTAACTTGGCACTCATCATTCCATTTGACTATCTGATCTTTCTTTAGTAGTTTGAAGATTGGTTCACAAGTAGCTGTCAGGTGAGAAATGAATCTGGCAATGTAGTTCAAACGTCCCAAGAATCCTCTGACTTCCTTTTCAGTACGAGGAGCAGGCATCTCTTGTATCTCTTTCACTTTGGTAGGATCTACTTCAATACCCTTATTGCTGACGACAAAGCCTAGGAGCTTACCAGACCTTATTCCAAATGTGCATTTATTTGGGTTCAACCTCAGCTTGTACTTTTTTAGTCTCTCAAACAGTTTCTGTAAATGATTAAGATGCTTTTCTTCTGTTTGAGATCTGGCTATCACATTGTACACATAGACCTCTATTTCGTGATGTATCATGTCGTGAAATAGAGCGACCATGGCACGCTGATAGGCTGCCTCCGCATTCTTCAGTCCGAACGGCATAACCTTGTAGCAGAATGTGCCTCATTGTGTGACAAAGGTTGTCTTCTCCATGTCCTCAAGCACCATTTTTATTTGGTTGTAACCTGAGAAACCTCCATGAAGGAAAACACTTTGTGATGTGTCGTATTGTCAATTAGAATATCAATGTGGGGAAGTGGGAAATCATCCTTAGGGCTGGCCTTATTCAAATTTCTGTAGTCCACGCACATTCGTACCTTGCCGTCTTTTTTGGGCACAGGAACAACATTGTCAACCCATTGTGGATAAGAGGTGACCGCCAAGAATCCAGTGTTGAATTGCTTCATGACTTCGGCTTTAATCTTCACTGACATGTCTGGTCGCATACGACGGACCTTTTGTTTTACTGGTGGGCAGTCCTCTTTTATAGGTAGACGATGTACCACAATATCTGTATTAAGTACTAGCATGTCTTCATACAACCAGGCAAAGACCTCAACATACTTGTGTAACAACTGAATCAGACGCTCCTTGACACTGGGTTCCAAATTAGCACCCACCTTGACCTCTTTTTTATCTTCTTTGGTACCTAGGTTGATTGTATACACTAGTTCCTCATGAGGATAAATGGTTCTCTCCTCTTGTAGTAGTAACCTGGAAAGTTCCCCTGGTACTTCACAATCTTCCTCTCCTTCGTCCTCGGCTTGGTAGATTAGATTTTCAGAGTCACAGAAGGCCATAGCAGAACCGTTACCCATGAGATCCCGAATGGATGTAGACCTGCATTGTGAGTGTGAGTGTGTGTAAGAGTATAGCTATCTTTGAAAGAAATGAAAATGTAAAAAAAATAAAAACATTGAGCACAAAGTTTATATGCAAAAAATGTTCATGATTCATTGATGTCATATGGAAATGAGATAATAACCCTTATAAATGGACCATTGTGCCTCGGGTAAGACACAAGGTTTTAAGAGTCTGAATTGTTTTATTATTATAGATCCAACAAAATGTAAAGACAAATTACTGTGGGATAAATGTGATCGGGACAAAGTGTCTAGCCTCTCAGTTACTGAGCCCTCCACTGCCAATTAGGAAAATCTAACCCTCTAAGTTGTAGCTGTCTTCATCATCCTCCAATACATTGACTTTGTGGTTGTTGATCCTCAAGGGTGGTTCTCTGGCACGGGCGCGGCGTACAGCCTTCTGGGTACCTGAAGTGAAACCCATACCAAACTTGTCAGATTTTTATGGGATATCTGGGAGTTTTCCCCAAATAGTGCACCCACCTTCTTCTATCACTGCCTTGGCATCCTTCAAAGATGACATCCTGAGTGGAGGCCTTATGATCTTGGGAACTTGAGACACAGCCTTGGTTACTACCACATCTTGTGGGACTTCTTCAAAGTGCTGGAATGGAGTTTCAATAAATTCACCATATAATTCCACATATCTGAAGGAATTGTGATGGCTGATCATATACTATTCTTCTCCATGAACGGTAATGATCTTCCCTTGAATTAGGTATTTCAGCATTTGGTGCAACGTAGAAGTAACAACGCCAGCATTGTGAATCCACGGTCGGCCTAGAAAGCAGGAATATGAAGGGTGAATATCCATTACATATAAAGTTGAATCAAATGTTTGGGTTCCAACCTTTATGGGGATGTCCACTTCCCCATGCACCATCCTTTTTGAGCCGTCAAAGGCTCTCACTACTATATTGCGTGGCTTTAATGTCAATCTCTCGCAGTCAAGCCTATCAAGAGCCTTTTTATGCAATACATTCAGAGTTGAACCGGTGTCCACCAAAACATGAGCCAAGGTTGTGCCCCTGCATTCCATTGAGACATGCAATGCCTCATTATGCTTCCTTCCTCTTGGCATTAAATCAGCATCCGAAAAACCTAGACCATTATCTACAGTCAAGCTGGCTACACAGTCTTGGAACAGATCGGCAGATGTTTCTTGGGGTACATGAGCAGTTTTAAGGAATTTTACCAAGGCTTTTGCATGAGCCTCAAAACATAGTAATAGAGCCAACATGGAAATTTTTGATGGAGTTTGCCCCAGTTGTTCGACTACATTGTAGTCGCTTATTTTTATGATCTTTAGAATTTCTTCCATCTCTTTCCGAGAGGTCTCAGGGATGGCTAATGATTGTGCCTTCATCCGGACAGGCTCAATCAGAATACTTTTACCTCGAGTCTTAGTTGATTCGGCAACAGGAATATCAGTAAGGGTGATAACAGGGGTTGTAACAACTTTGTTAATTGGAGTATTAGTAGAGATCATTGTAGGGCTGGGAACAACTTTTGGAGGAGCAACAACAACAGGAATGATTACTGGTCCAGAAATTGCTTTTGGGGGAGCAATTTCTGGAGAGAATATCCTTCCGCTTCGGGTAATCTTGCTAGTCCCTGCAATATTACTGATATCAGAGTCAACCTTCTCAAAACTTGAATCTTCGGCAACTGGCCAATCTTGCTTGATATTGTGGTAGTAGACATCCCCTCCATAATTCCATGGTACAGTTTTGTCTGACGCATACGGGATTGGTCCAGGCATTGTAATTATCAAAGGATCTACTTTTGGAACTGATGTAATTCTAACGGGTCTTTTGGTGGAGACCCTGGAAGAATTTTCAGAAATGGTCACGATGGAAACATCATTATAAGAAACAGTTGTATTTGAAGCCTTCTTGAACAAAATTTCCTTGTTATCTATTAGGCACTTAACGCCTGCTTTCAACAAAGGACAGTTGATTGGTGAGGAAAAACATAAATGACAGTTTTAATCACAGCTTGGGAAAACACTGGCATTCAATAAGTTCTTTTTGATAATCAGGAGTGGGGTCATAAGTTCATCAACTGAAGTAACAAACATATCTTCCTCAATAACATTGGTATTATGGCCATTTTTGGGTATAGGGGCAGAAATGACATTGGGCTTTTCTGGCGCATCAAATTCAATCTCTTTGGCTTCAAGGAGGTCTTGTACTTTGTTCTTTAGAGCCCAACAGTTATTAGTGTCATGGCCGGGACTCTCAGAATGGTATGTACAACGGGCATTAGGATGATAGTGACGAGAGGTTGTGTTAGGGTTCTTTGGAGCTTCTTTCAAGGTCACTAGGTTGGATCTTAACAAATGCGGTAATACTTGAGATATGGTCATATTAATTCTGGTGAATTGTCTGACTGGTCTTTCCATTCTAGGTTGGTTGTTTCTTTGCTGATCGGGCGCGGGTTTAGGAATCATAACAACCCCCACCATTAGACAGTGTTCGGCCCTATCTTGATTTCTATAAGGATATACAACAATAACTTCTTTCTTTCCGATGAATGGTTTCCTTACAGCAGCAGAGGATGCATCTTTTTGAATCTTCCCATTTTTTATCCTGGCTTCCACCCTTTCTCCGGTCAATATCAATTTGGTAAAACCTGCCGATGAACTCCCAATTAAGTGGTTGAAGAAAGGACCGGACAAGGTGCCCAAGAACATGTCTACTAATTATGTTTCAGATAGGGGAGGTTGGACTCTTCCTGCTAAGTCCCTCCATTTTTGTGCATAGTCCTTAAAGCCTTCACTTGAAACCATGGCCATACTCTGGAGTTAAGTACGGGTGGGTACAAGATCAGCATTGTATTGATATTGTTTATAAAAGGAAGCAGCCAGATCTTCTCAGTTATGAACATTGGCTCTTTCTAACTGATAAAACCAATTAAGTTGTGTTCTAAACAGACTGTCTTGGAAGAAGTGTACCCATAAATCTTTGTCGGCGGTATGAGGCTGGATTTTCCTTACATAGGACTGGAGATTCATTTTGGGGCATGAGACTCCGTCATATTTTGCGAACACAGGTGCTTTAAATTTGGGAGGAATGACAATCCCCAACACTAAGCCTAACTCCTCAAAGTCCAAGCCAGACACTTTTTGGATTTCCATTACACTCAACCGTTCTTCTAGATGCTTATACTTGTCGTCGGCTGGAGGGTATTGTTCTTCAGAGTATTCTTCTTCTTCCTCTTCCTCTTCTGAATCAGACTGAACAACTGTTTCTTTTCCTTTCCCATCTTGATTGTCTTTCTCACTGGATTTCGTTGCAAAGTCTAAGGCCCTTCTTGTCTGCCCTTAGAATCTTCTTCCCATGTTCAGAATTCCGGTTATTTTCTTCGTCTTCTTTTTCTTCTCCTCAACCAGCAAGGTCTTCAACTCTTCTTGTCCTTTGGCTAGAGTTAAGAACAACTGTTGAAACTGTGCATTCTGAGCTTGGAGGTCCTTCACCATTTGCTCGATATCCATCTTACTGAAATAAATAGTAGAGAGATGAGGAGACTTGTTGCAAGAAACCTTCTTATGTTATGATGAATGGTAAATGCATATGCAATGATTCCAAGGATTTTAAGATTCAAATTTGTTTTAGACAAAAAGGAAACACACGTTATATTAATAAATTAAAGCTTGAGTACATCAGTGCCTCCTTGGGCAAAACAAATACAAAAACTCTAAGATAGAAAGGTAGTACGCATCCTCTTTGATGCAATGTAGGCATTCAGAGTCTGCTCCTTACGAAGTAGTCTACTGAGTTCCCAAAACTTCTTCTCGCTTGCATAGAATTGGGCTTCGAAAGTATCTCGCTCCCCCTTGAGTTGTATCCAATCCCTTTGTAGTTCTTCAAGAGAGGTGGGCATGTCAGGATGTAGGATAGTATATGGAACATCTCCTTCCATAACAGGCTCAATGATTAGCGGGAGAATGGAGGGATAAGGCATCATTATACTTTGAGCACGAGTTCGTACCCATTTGAGGTAAGGCTCAAGAGGGATGGAATTCTTGTGCCCCGAAGTCTTGCTATCTACCTTGTTCAACATCCTCCAAGCTCAGATAAATCTCTGGCAAAGACCTTGATCGTCGTTGTTGTAGTCAAATACCAAACCTTGAATCAGCATCTCATGCGGGCCATCCCTTCGGGCGTAACCAAACTGTCTTAAAGCTAAACAGGGTTTGTAGGTGATACCTCTCCTAATTCCAAGTAAAGGGACATTAGGAAATTCTCCACAAGGGTCGACAATAGTAACATTCTCTATGGATCGGAAGCACCAATGAATGTCTGAATGTTTGAGCGTCATCATCCTTTGTGACCACCTTAAGCCTTGCTCATTCTTCAATACAGATTGGGGAAGATACGAAATAAACCATCTTGCCCAGAGAGGAGTACAACACATAAGAACACCTCTTTTCCTCATTGTGCGAGTGTGAAAAGAGTGTAGGATATCCCCTAGAAATGTAGGCACCGGGTTGCGGGATATGAAGATTTTGACGGTGTTCACGTCTATGAGTTGGTCAGGATTTGGAAACAAAACCATCCCATAGATGAGGAGAGCCACAATTTACTCAAAAGCTTGCAAGTCCAAAGAATTCCAACAGTTTTGGGCTTTCTCAAACAAGAACTTTGCTAGGAAACCTTTGACACCACTCCTTGTTTCCCAATGAGTTGTGACATCAGGTGAGTGCAAGTGTAGAGCTTGAGCAATCTATTATGGCTTTGGGTCTCTTTCTATACCGTTGAAAGGTAGTTGATTGAGAATGGGAATTCTCAAGAGTCGGGAGAATTCTTCCAAAGTAGGCACAAGTTGATAGTCGGGAAATGTGAAGCAATGGTGTAAGGGGTCAAAGAACTGAAAGAGCACCTTCACCATGTCCTCATCTGTGTTGGAGGTGACCAAGTTGAGTAGGTGACCATGTATCTCGGTGAATGGAGAGTTTTCAGGAATCCTTGAAGCTAGCTCCTTAAGTTATGGAGGGATCCTTACAAGGTTGATTTGAATAGTTTTCCTGCGATGAGAATCCATATCCTACAAAACAAGAACAAAGATGAATCCCAAAATCCTTGAAATGGTTAGTGAATGTGTATGATGTTATGATGTTCATGATGTTATGTACAAGTATGTATATACAAATAAAGAAAACAAGTTCTTAGGTTTAGGCTTGCATGGAGTCTCATAGGCAAGTACCCTCTTGAAGTTTAGTTGGCTCAATCTATCCTAGTAATAGTAACCAGGTTCTAAGGAGCTCAATATCACTGGTCTGTTTCCTTGGTCATTGTTTCAGCGCAAGCCTCTTTAATGGCGACCGAAATATCCCAAGAAACCAAACCTCAATGAGTGTAGTATCGAGTATTTACCAACTTCGGACTGTACCAAAGCCGGTCATCTCACTACATCCTAAAGGCCAATTTGGTCAAGTAAAGGTTCTAGAAGTTCATTAGTGCTTCATGACATCACTCCGCGGCCCCGTATTCTCTTTGATTAACTCAAAGACTACCGGTACCCATAAATATGTCGCACTAACGTAGCTATTGCTTAGACCATGTCGGTATACCCTGTACAGTTTCCACAACATATTGCTACTTACCTATAATGTATCCCAAATTCGGGTAGAGGATTCAAACCCAAATAAAGAACCATAATGTAAAGCATACAAGTCAAACAATGCAAGCAAGTAAATGTGATCTAACCCTAAGGTAACCCCACTTTTAGAACACTCCCTAGCAGAGTCGCCAGTTCTGTGATATGGTGGGAGAACTGACTTGAAGGTTTTGCGTTTGATCGCAAATGTTGCAGTTAGCAAGACTCACCACCGACTTTTCTTTTATCCAAAAGGAAAGGTGAAAAAGCACACGAAAGACCTTTGAGATTATTTCTTGAGTTCGGGGGGTAGATTATGAAAAGGGAAGGTATTAGCACCCTTTTCATCCATGGTTTTTCTTGGGCTCTTAGTTACTTGCTACATCACTTGCTTTTGTTTGAAATTGTGCTTTGTGTGATTTTTGAAAGTATTTTGTAAAGAGGCCATTGTTTAGGCAATCTTTGTAATGATTTTTGTTTGTAAGAATGTATACAAAGATGTTTGATCTTTTGAAAATATTTTCAATTTTGTAGGATGTTTGAAAGTGTAGGTGGTTGTTTTGAAAATATCAAGGATGTTTGTTTGAAATTGAGCAAGTAATTAGGAGCATTCTACCTACTCAAAAGTCTTTCTTGTTCATTTTCCTTTTCCTTTGACATTATTGTCTTACCATTGATTTGGTAAGCAACCCTATCTTTGGATGTAAACGGGACAGGCGTGGGTCATCGTATAACCATGATTAGCAATGTTGCAAGGTATCTTAGCATTTTTTTAGGGACAAAGATCATTTGAAAGGCAACATAGATAGCGTCATCGAGGGACTATGATCTTGTATTTGCTTTGTTTTTGCTAAGATACCTTACATGCGTAATATGGCCATTTTGTATAAGGTAACCAAGTGGAGTAACCCTAGGGGTGTTTGCGTGTAAGTGTATCATTTTCATGCTTGTTTTTATCTTGAATTAGGGTTTTCTAAGTATTGGTTTTAGTCTTTCCATATAAAACCCTAATTACTAGCATTTGTATATAAAAACGATAAATTGCGGAATTTAAAGTTACTATGCTATTACAACATTTGTGGGGAGGAGGGTATACAAATTTACAAATGGGGAATATTGCAAGAATTTAAATCTAAATAAATGTTACAACCATATTGAATAAATGTATAAGAATTGAATAAATAATAATGTACAAATGTAAATGGAAAAAGAAATGATTTTTGTTGTTTTTTAATAAAAAAGGATTTTGTATTATCCTAATTAAAATAAAGAAAATAATTAATTAAATTTGAATTTTATTAAGAAAATATTTTAAATAAAACCCTAGAATTGATCAAAAGAAAATAAGTTTAGAAAAAGTATTTTTTTAGTATTTTTTCCTTGAAAATATTTATGGCATCATGGAATATTTTTAGTCCCTTTTTTTAATCAAAAATAATATATTTTAATTAGTATGAAAGAAAATAACTACTAACCTAGTTTTAATTATATTTATAAGATAATAAGTAAAACACAAATAAAGTATGATTAATAAAAATATTTTTTGTGAGGAAAATAAAATAAACTAAGTCAAAATAAAAATCTAGTATTTTTTGTATTTTTATGATTTTTTTAGTATTTAGAAAATATATTTAAGAAAATAAATGAAATAACAAAAAAGAAAATAAAATAAATTGGGTCAGGGGCGTATAAGTGAAACAGAGGGTTAACTATCAAAAATAAAAAAATAAGCCAGGCACAAAGAGGCCTAGCGCCCTGCAAAAAAAAGTCAGAATTGTAAAACATGTAAAAAATGCAAAAAGGTACCACTGGGGCTTGAACCCAGGTCCTGAAGGTTACAGGCGCACGCTTCTACCACTGGGGTGGCTATACATCCGTTAACATAAGAAAAACAATAAATATACAAGGCAAAACGCGCCCTGAAGACTTCATCTTCAACCTCCAGCGAGACCAACTGTAACTTGCTCATTTCTCATCAAAAATGAAAAATGTAAACATGAAACTTGTAGCAAATTTTCTCACGGTTTCAGAAATGTAAAGCATTAAAACTATAGATCAAAGATAAGTATGAATTTTAATGGCCCTAATCTAAACCCTAAAAATCTCAGAAATTTCAGTTTCAAAATTCTCTAAGCTCAAGCAAAATTAATGGAAACTCTGGACATTCAAGGCAATGATATCTACATATTTGGTTCACAAATAAACTATTGATGACGCCTGTATGAAGAGTTCCAAGTTGAGAAAACTTACCTCAAAACTGGAAATCGTGTTTTGAGTTTGAGCTTGTTTTAAGTGATGGTGATGATCAGGTTAGCTTCCTTGAGGTCCCAGGAAGCTAATGCAATAATTTTCTTAAGTTGAGAGTGGCTGAAATGGCCTGGAGAAGTCAAGTTGCAGACTCTGCTTTTTGGTTATGGAGGTTATGGTAATGGTGTTACAGTTCTGGAATAAGGATGGGGATGAGTTGTATTTGATGTAAGGAACCTTTAGGAATGAAATTTAGGAAAAACGCACGAGGGAAATGAGAGATACACGTTTAAGGTCAGAATTGTGTATCAATGGAGTTTTTTGTGCAATTTCTGGCTAGAGGGAATTTGGGAGTGTTTCAGGGTGCTAAAACTCATCCCTTAGCTCACAAATAGTGACTCTATTTATAAGCAACAAGTTTGGAGACTTGTTGTTGATCAGAATTCAAAATCACAAGTTTATGCATAACATGTGATTTTTGAGAAATTCAAGTTTCAAAGCCTTGTGTACTTGGTTCATAGAGTGGTTATGCTTTAAGAAAGCTTTCTTCTGACTTTATAGATGGAGTGTGATCAGAGGTAACAAGTTAGAGGCTCAAGAATGGACTTTATGCAAAAAGCTTGCTTTACAAGAATGACAATGTTAACTTTGTGCCATAAATGGAAATGCACCTCAGATAATAGCTCAATTGCTTGGATCAAAGCCCTAACAGCTGTGTAAACATTTAATTATGGAGTGACAAACAAGTTTGAGGCCTGCAAAGCAAAGATTATGCAGCCTAGCATGGATTTGGTTCATGTGTTCATCAAAAATGACTTATAATTCAAGTGATAAAACCCTAACTTCATCTCTTCGGTTCTCCCTACTCAAGAATGATCTCAAGGAGTTCTTGGACATTTTGGAAAGCTTGCAATGTGATATACAACCCATATTTGAATTTATTTTGAATATTCCCCTTGGAACTATATGAAAAAGTGTCATGAAGTTAGGTCAAAATCCTTGCCAAATTAGGGCAAAATTTCACTAAGTGATTAGTTTCATGACCACATGTTCATAAAATTATAATTTGAGATCCAAGCACTTTTGGAAGGAGTTGTGTGAAGAAAAGTTGTAGATTTCATGGAGATATACAACTTTCATGTTGGAAGTTTCTCTTGAATCATCTTGCATCATGGTGAAAATGTTTCTCAAAGTTATGAAAAAATAAGAAATTTCCAACACTTAGAAAAATTTCTAAGTTTAGAAATTTTGACTTTTCAAAATGAAATCTTGACTTTTTGATTTCTTGATGAATAAGTTTCATATTTTGACATATTTTGACATCTTTAGTAATGTTTTGAACCATGTCATTAGGTCAAGTTTATGCAATTGGACTCTTGAGATTATGCCTTAAACCAATTAACCATTTGTTAGGTCAAAAATCAGAAATTGTCCTTTCCCAATCAAAACCCTAATTTTGACCATTTTGCCCTTTTGGAGATTTGATCAAATTTCTTGAGGAGTTGTGGTCCAAACTTGATCAAATGATACATATGAGTTTAGAATGTTGATGTGGATCAAGAATCATGAAGTTTGACTGTAAATTAGCCATAGTTGACTTTTTCTCCAATACAGTTGATTTTAAGGTCAACTACTCAATTGACTGAGCAAAAGCGTGATCCAAGGCTTGAAACTTGACATGAGTAATCTTGGGGGTACATAATGATCTATTAAAATCATATGGGGCATAGAAAGTTCAAAATTCCTTATGCAAATTCAAACCCTAATTTTGGTCATCAGTGCATAAGGAGGTGTCTTGAGCTGATCAAACCCTAGTGCAGTCTTGAACCCAATGAGATCTTGTGAGAAACTTCTTGATAAGTGAGAGGGCAAATTTTGGGGTACAACAGTAATGCTTAAAGTAAATGATACATAAAGCATAAAAAATAAAAGCATAAAGTAAAACAAATTAATAATTAGTGGTTAGTTGGATGACCATCTTGAAACTTGCATTTGGAACTCATTAGAGGATTGGTAGAACCAAAGCCTCCATACAACAAGTTGCATTTGCTTTTTGTCAAGTATATAATCCATTTGGGATCCTCAAAAGTACCATTTAATGATCAACGATGTTTAAGTGATTCGCGTTGACCAAAAGTGTTATAGATCCATTAGAGGATTGGTAGAACCAAAGCCTCCACACAATGAATCTCAAAGTTATTGGATCAAAGGGATCAATTAACATACTTGGGCTTGCAAACATAGGTTTGGGCCACAAATGATCATTTATTCAAATCAGGACAAAATTTAGCGTTATGTTAAGCAATCGTAAGTGGACTTATATAGAAGTCGCACCTATTTTGAGGCCGGTCAATAGCAATTTATGCACCATTTGTTTTGAGACATGATATAGAGATCATGCTCCAATAACACTTAGTGCAATAAGAAAGGGATAAGATGAAGAGGGGTGGGGAAGAATATACAAACCACATTTGAATTAAATTTTAATCAAACTATTATTAAAATCATTCATCCATTTTTTTATGGAGTTAAACTCAACACCATGGATCCAATGATGTTAACAAAGTTCATAATAAAAAATTCAACTCAAGATTATCCAGAAAATAACCACAAAATAATATTTCATTTAATATATACATAAAAAAGGTTTTAAAATAGAAATAAAAGAGAAAAATATCAACTATGTTCAAATTAATTAAGAAATACAAAGTAAGACCACAGAAAATTCAGAAAAGGACTCAAATATTTTTACAAAATTTTTGGTAATTTTTTAAAGTCATAAACTATTTTTTAAAATTAAAAGAAATGAGTAAAATAAACCAAAAATGACAAAAAAATAACAAAGTCAGAAATAAAAAATAAATGAGGTCAGCAATATTTGTCACAATATCATTGGATCATTCCATAATTTTTTCAGAATTAAAAAATGCATAAAAGTATTTTTAAACATTTAAAACAAATCAAATAAAGTGAAAATTTATAAAAAAAATATCAAAACACAAAATAAAATTGTGAAAAAATAAAAATCAGAAAAAGAAAAATCAAAAATATTTTTCATTTTTTTTCATATTTTTTGGACCAAAAATGAATTTTCTATGATTTTTTGAAATTTAAAACAATTAAATATAAAAATCGGAAAATAAAAATAAAGTCAAAAATATGTGGACCATTGGATGAGACTCAAAACGCGTTAGTAATCAAATCCAAGGGATCTAACGCGTTGCGCATATCATGGTCATTAGTGAATAAAGCATAGAATCATTAATTAAATCAGATTTTCAAAAAAAAAAAACAGATGGCACGCCTTCATTGGTTGGAAGATGACATGTTGGTCATCTTCAACCTCCAGCCAACGTGAATTACAGGTCTCTCAAACTGCAAAATCAGAAGCTCGGAACTATTTCATTCGCTTCGTCTCTTTAAGACGAAGACCACCACACCTTCGCGACAAATTTATATAAATTGTAGCTCAAGCAATTTGGAAGGAAAGTTTTGAAAAGTGATTTGAAATTTCATGGTGAAAACATGTTTCCATATAAAAGTAAGTATTGCAACTAGAACCAGGGCAATGAGAGCATCACAATGATATCAAAGTTTTGAGGAATTGATGGAGAAATCTACCTATTGAAGTTGAGTTGCAGAGCTCTGAAACTGGACTTCTATGGAGCAATATAAGGCACGATTCTTGAAGGTAATTATATGGTTAGCTTCAGGGAAGATCAAGGAAGGTAAATTGATAGAAAAGTTGGATTGAAAAAGGCATAAACACAGATTTCAAAGTTGCAGAAATTTGAGTTATAGAACAAGTTTGGCAAGGTGATTCTGGCTATCCAAGCTTGAGAAAATGAATGATGGATGACCCTCTATTTATAGGGAATCAAATGGAGTGTCCAAGCGTGTGAAATGATGAAGTTTGGAGGGAAATCGTGTGAAGTTGAAAACAAGAAAAGTGTGACTTCTAATTTGATCAAAACTCATCCAAAACGCGTGTTTTGCTGTGCTAATCACTTATGGAAGTTCACTAAACATGTTTAGAGGTATAATCGCGCATAAACAAAGTGTTTAGAAGCTAAATCAATAATTTCAAATTCTGACTTTTGAAGAAACTTCAGTTTCAAGTTACCAAGTTCAGATCAATGACATTCTCAGCTCAAGGGGTCTTAGGGCATGATTCTTGATGCTTTAAAAAGATGATGTTACAAGCTTTGCAATGGAAAAAGAATGAAATAAATTGGATGTTTTAGCTTAAATTTGCATTGAGTCAAAGTTGGAGAAAAAGGGTTGACTTTCCATACTTAGAAATATTTCAAATTTTTCTTCAAAAGTGACCTATAATGTTTTGCATCCAAACATGGCCTTCCACTTGGAATTTTCTTTTGACCAAAGAAGATGACATGAAATAGACCTCTTAAATGACACTTTGAAACTTAAACCATTCAAAATCTCCAAAAATTTAGAGAGTTATGAATTGTTGAAGTTGAAAAAAAATCATGAAATGACCTATAATCTTTTGTATCCTCAGGGCATCTTCCATCCATTTTATCACTTTACACATAAAATAAGGAGTAAAGTTAACATCCTCCAGATAATTATGGAAAAAGAGTAGGCCCAAGGTGATAAATATTTACCAAGTTATGATCATTTTAAGTCACACATGAGAAAATGAGGGTTCATCTGGAGGACTTGTAATCTTTCTTCATCATCAAGTTTCTTCCACATGAAAACTCTTTGAAACTTTTGAAGTGGTTTGTTAATACCCATTTGAAGAGAAGGGTGTCTTTGGAATCACTAAAAAATACCAAAAGATGAGCAAGATATACTTCTTTGAAGTTCAAAACCCTAGCTCTTAGATCAAGAAAATGCTTTGAGGAACCTTGACAAATTTGAACCACCTTATTGTACCAACAATATTGCTTTGTAAATAGAAGTTATTGAGGATGAAAATGAGAATTAATAGCCACCAAAACCACTTCCATATCTTGAGAATTTAGAGAAATATGCACTTGTGACCAATGGGAACAAGGCCTTGTCCAACCATGATAACTTCTTCAATCAATCCCTTGCACTTTTGAATCAATCTTGATAACTTGGAAACGTAGTGAACCAAAATGACCTTTCCATGCCATCCCTTCCAAAACAACTTCAATGGTGAGGTTTGTAATTCTCAAGCTTTATTGACTAGGGCATGGAAATAAACTCATGAACCCATGGAGTAACTTGCTAAGCGTTATTGCCTTTACCTACATTATTAACAAGTAAGACAAACCAACATTGCATTTTATTAATTAAAATAAAAAATCAAGACAAAATATTCACGATCGCAAAAGAAAACAAGTCAAGGTGCTTGGTGATTCCTCAAAGAGAAAAGCTAAAGATAGGGGGGAGAACCAAAAGCCCTAATGTGATCTTGTTGTGATTGAATCAATATGGTATGATGAAGGGATCTTTGGGGAAAAAATTGGGGTACAACAACTGCCCTTATTTAAGTTTCTTCTATCTGGAGATACAAAGGTTAAAAATCTTCGTGTCGACGCGATCAAAGATACTTAAATATAAAACAAACCCTATTTTTGGCCCTAAGATGCCATGCAATGCTTATGAGCGTGAATGCATATGAACAAAATCAAAGAGACGCAAAACACCGCTGAGGATGTAACAAAGGAAATAAAGAAACAAAAGAGAAACCCGACCAGGAAAATAAATCATTGGTGGATCAAAAGACCTGACTTATAGAGGATGATAAAAAGTCAAAGGATACACCAACTTCTATTGAAGCCTAAACTACCAACGTTCACTAAAGGTAGAAAGAGGAAAGAAATAACAACACCGACGTTTACTAACAGTGAGCTACCAACATTAACTGAAGGTAGAGAGAAATAAATCATCAACATCCGCTGATGATGAACTACCAACTTTCACTGAAGGTAGAAGGAAAAGAAATATCATAGCATCGTCATTCACTGACGATGAAGTACCAATGTTCACTGAGGGTAGAAAAAAGATAACAATCACCAACTTTCACTGAAGGTGACCTACCAACTTTCACTAAAGGTAGAAAGAGAATATATCATAGCATCGCCGTTCACTAACGATGAACTACCAACGTTCACTGAGGGTAGAAAAAATATAACAATAACCAACTTTCACTAAAGGTGACCTACCAACTTTCACTGAAGGTAGAAAGAGAATATATCATAGCATCGTCGTTCACTGATGATAAACTACCAACGTTCACTGAAGGTAGCAAAAAGATAACAAGCACCAACTTTCACTGAAGGTAACCTACCAACTTTTACTGAAGGTAGAAAGAGAATATATCATAGCATCGCCGTTCACTGACGATGAACTACCAATGTTCACTAAAGGTAGCAAAAAGATAACAAGCACCAACTTTCACTGGAGGTGACCTACCAACTTTTAATGAAGGTAGAAAGATAATATATCATAGCATCGCCGTTCACTGACGATGAACTACCAACCTTCACTGAGGGTAGAAAAAAGATAAAAATTTTCCCTAAAATTATGGCATTTCACCTAGAACGGGTCTCAACTTCTTCTTTAACCAAGGCATTCTGCCTGGAAAGGGTAATATATAAGCTGTCTCAAATAAAGAGACTACCACTTACAAAGATTTCACAACGAATTGTCTCTGTAATATCGAAAGACTTACCATCCACTGGAGTAATTTTGAAAACAAACTGCAAACTATCTACTCATAGGGAAGATAGCAAAAAGGGTAATGTCGACTTTTACAGGGAAGTATAAGTTGCTCAAATAAAGAGACTTGTTACTTGTTGTTATGGAGGATTGTAGAAAATGACTTTCTGGGGAATGAAATATGACTTCCTGGGGAAAGAAATATGACTTCCTGGGGAAAGAAATATGACTTCCTGGGGAATGAAATATGACTTCCTGGGGAGATTCCAATATATTTCTGATGGGGAGATAAAGTATTCTCATGCAAAATAAATGCATATTCTCAAACCAAGGCTCGAAGTCTGCAGATATTATAAGTAATAATATTGCCGAGGATCAAAGATTCAAACCAAAAATAAACTGGAATGAGACAGTCGTCCAAAATACATCCTTTGAGAAATAAACTCGGGAGGGAATCCCAAATCATCCAGACAAAGAGCTGTGCAGGAAGGCTAAAGCAAAAATTTTCCACGAGGGATAATTCAGTGGGGAATTTGAAAGAACATACACTTTCTGCTTATGACTGACACTCTATTGGAGAGAGGACAACACAATTCTGCAAAACAGGATAATATATCCACAAAATATTAATGAATGTCAATGATTAATGATTTTCCAAAATTAACTATGCATGATGTATGTATGAATATATGAGTGTTATCGTGCATATGCTGACAAAACAGACATATAACACTAGGAGTAACCAGGCAAAACCAACTCGGGCACAAACAACACTCGACTAAATCACATCCAAGATGAAAATTCCATAAGAAAATAAGCACCAACTGAGGAAACAAAGTCCTACTTGTGGCTTAACTTCACTGGGGAGAAACGTAATTCGGAAGTAAATAAAACATAGCGACAAAACAGTACAGATACAGAGATATAACATCCTTCTCCAGGCTTCACCAGGGAATAGCACTCAGACTTCAACGGGGAAACAAATGTTTTCAAATGTAACGCTTCTAATGGGGATTGTAAAACTAATTTCAAGTAAAGCAGGTGGACACCAAATCATCAAAACATTCACTGGGGAATTCAGGCCCATATTGAAGGAGGAAAAACATACAAAGTTCGCTAAGGCATATAATGCCCCATCACCGAGACATTAACTGGGGATTTTGTGTTGACTTCCTTGGGGAGGTCAACATCACATTCTCAAAGGGAAAACCAATATACGTTCTTCACTGGAGAAACCGGAGACACGTGTTCTTCGAGAGTAATTATTGTACCAACTTATTTGGGAAGAAAGAACTTCTATTAAACAAATGAAACCTTCACTGAAGAAATCTTGGATTGAGTCTTCATATCATGCAAACTCGGAAAAGAAAAAAAATGAACCAAGACTTGACTCGGGACACTGGAGCGACAAACCCAATACAGCGAAAACATCCTGAGTAAACCTTCTGAGGGGAAAACAATTTCTCAAAACAATTGGAGTTTTTCCGTTCCTGGGATCACCACTTTTATTTTTCTCTTGCATCACAAATTCTAAAGTAAAAGCAAATTGTAAATTATTTTTGAAAATAAATTTTGTTATTTAATCTTTTCGCTTTGAAAATTATTATCAATAATAAATGGAGTCTTTGCAAGATAAATAAAATAAGAAATACAAATAATTTAGTAAAATCTCAAATTTCATTAATAGAATGGTAGTTTGCGAATGGCGAGACTCCATGGATGATTACAAAGTTTGGAAAATGGTAATATATAATGGAAAAGATACATTGAGATACAATGACCACTATCCCCTCTAACAACTTTTGAAATCCTGAGCAGCGGCTTCCGTTGAAGTATGATGAGGATCCGAGAAGATTGTTGCTTTAATGGTCAAGTGTTGTCTGATGTAGTTACTTTCCAAGAAAGTCCATAACTTTTGCCTAAGCTGCCCTTGCAGGTTTTCAACTTAGCTGGAAATTTATTCTGTTTATGTCTCTAATTTTTACCTAGACCGCCATTTCGGGTTTTTGGCCTACCGAGACGCTCTTTTTTTCCTAAGCCGTCCTTTCGGGTTTTCAACTTAGCGAGCTATTATTTTATTTCTTTAGGCGAAGTATTTCTTGATTGCATCAACATTCATGGGACGTAGGAACTCCTCGCCATCCATAGTTTCAAGAATTAATGCACCGCCAAAGAAGGCTTTCTTGACAACATATGGGCCTTCAAAATTGGGAGTCCACTTGCCCCTAGAATCAACGTTAAAATACATGATCTTCCTGAGCACGAGGCCGCCTTCTCTGAATTCACGGGGCTTGACCTTCTTATCAAAAGATTTCTTCATTCTCTTCTGATACAACGGTCCATGACACAAAGATGTCATTCTCTTCTCTTCGATCAAATTCAATTGGTCAAACCTATTCTGGACCCATTCAGCCTCTGACGACTTGGTTTCCATTATCACTCGCAAATAGGGAATCTCAACCTCAATTAAGAGTACCTCTTCCATTCCTTACACAAGGGAGAACGGGGTTTCTCCTGTTGAAGTGTGAACATATGTCTGATATCCATGCAAAGCAAAAGGGAGCATTTCATTCCAATCCTTATAAGTAACAACCATCTTCTGGATAATCTTCTTGATATTCTTATTAGCAGCTTCAATAACACCATTCTTCTTTGGTCTGTATGGAGATGAATTGTGATGTACAATCTTGAATTCCTCACAAAGTTCTGTCATCATCTTGTTGTTCAAATTCGAGCCATTGTCAGTGATAATTCTGCTCGGCACACCATACCGATATATAAGATTATTCTTAATGAAGCGCATAACTACCTTCTTAGTAACATTAGCATAGGAAGCTGCTTCTACCCATTTGGTGAAGTAATCAATTACTACCAAGATAAAACAGTGTCCATTCGAAGCTTTGGGTTCTATCATCCCAATCATGTCAATGCCCCACATAGAGAAAGGCCATGGGGAAGAGATCACAATGAGAAATGTCGGAGGCACATGAACCTTGTCCGCATAGATCTGGAATTTATGACACTTCTTTGCAAATTTGTAACAATCAGATTCCATTGTCAGCCAATAGTAACATGCCCTTAGCATCTTTTTAGCCATCGAATATCCATTGGCATGAGTGCCAAATGAACCTTCATGAATCTCATGCATCAACATGTCTGCTTCGTGTCTATCCACACATTTGAGCAAGACCATGTCATAATTTCTCTTGTATAACACATTTTCACTGAGGAAGAAAATGTCAGCCAATCTTCTCAATATCTTTCTATCTTTATTCAAAGCACCAATCGGGTATTCTTGAGTCTGAAGAAAATGCTTGATATCATAATACTAAGGATTTTCATCTTTTACCTCCTCTGTTGTAAACACATGAGCGGGCATATCCAGTCGCCGAACAACAATTCAAGGTATATCATTCCAAGCATTTACTTGATACATAGAATCCAGAGTTGCCAAAGCATCCGCCATTTGATTTTCATCTCCAGGAATGTGATGGAATTCAACTTTATTAAAGAAGGGTAACAATCTTCTAGCATAGTCTTTGTAAGGGATCAAGCCAGGGTGATGAGTATCCAACTCTCCTTTAATCTGATTTATTACCAAAGTTGAATCGCTATACATATCTAAAATTTTAATTCTGAGATCAATAGCTTCCTCGAGACCCATGATGCAAGCCTCATATTCTTCCATATTATTAGTACAATCAAATGTCAACCTTGCAGTAAAAGAAATGTGTGATCCATGTGGAGTGACAATCTCACCATCAATTCCTTTACCATAAGCATTCACAGCTCCATCAAATATCATACCCCAGCGAGATTCGGGATTAGGACCTTCCTCAGGCAATGGTTCATCACAATCTTTCACTTTCAGAAACATCACATCCTCATCGGGAAAATCATACTTCACAGACTGATAATCATTAACTGGTTGGTGAGCAAGATAATCTGCCAACACGCTACTCTTAATAGATTTTTGAGTGTGGTATTCGATATCATATTCAGATAACAGCATCTGCCAGCAGGCAATTCTCCCAATAAGAGCAGGCTTTTCAAAAATGTACTTGATTGAATCCATTTTGGAGATCAACCAAGTAGTGTGATTCAACATATACTGTCGCAAACGTTTTGCCGCCCAGGCCAGAGCACAACACGTCTTTTCCAGCATGGAATACCGCGACTCACAATCAGTAAACTTTTTACTGAGATAATAAATAGCATATTCTTTCTTCCCCGTTTCATCTTGTTTTCCTAGAATACAGCCCCTGGAATTATCTAACACTGTCATATACATAATCAACGATCTTCCTTCAACAGGAGGGAGCAAGATAGGAGGTTCAAGCAGATATTCTTTAATACTTTCAAATGCCTTTTGGTAGTCATTCTTCCATACACAACCTTGATCTTTCTTTAACAACTTAAAGATCGGTTCACACGTTGCAGTCATGTGAGAAATGAATCTAGAAATATAATTCAAACGCCTGAGGAACCCTCTGACTTGCTTTTCAGTTCTTGGCGCTGGCATCTCTTGAATTGCTTTGACTTTGGCAGGGTCAACTTCAATTCCTTTCTGGATAACAATGAAACCCAACAATTTCCCTGATCAAACACCGAAGGTACATTTATTTGGATTTAAGCGGAGACGATACTTCCTCAAATGCTGAAACAACTTCAACAAATCTTCTACATACCCTTCTTCAGTCTAGGATTTAGCAATCATATCATCAACATATACCTTGATTTCCTTGTGCATCAGATCATGGAATAGGGTTGTCATAGCCCTCTGGTACGTTGCACCAGCGTTCTTCTACCCGAAGGGCATCACTCTGTAACAGAATGTTCCCCAGGGTGTGATAAACGTTGTTTTTTCCATGTCCTATGGAGCCATTCTTATTTGATTATACCTGGAAAATCCGTCCATGAACGAGAATACTTTGAATTTTTCTGTGCTATCCACTAACATGTAAATGTGTGTGTTGTACCCCAAAATTTGCCCTCTCATTTATCCAGACTTTTCCCACAAGATCTCTTTGACTCAAGACTGGATTAGGGTTTGACCAGCTCAAGACCTCTCATCATGCACTGATCACTCAAAATTAGGGTTTGAGTTTACCCAAGGATTTTTGGACTATCAATGCTTCATATGACTTTCAAACATCATTATGGACCCCTAAGATTACTCATGACAAGTTTCAAGCCTTGAACCACATTTTTGATCAGTCAATTGGACAGTTGACCTAAAAATCAACTGTATTGGGGAAAAAGTCAACCATGGCCAATTTACAGTCAAAATTCATAATTTTTTATCCACATCAACATTTTAGACTCATATGAATCATTTGGTCAAGTTTGGACCATAATTCCTCAAGAAATTTGATCGAATCAACAAAAGGGCAAAATGGTCAAAATTAGGGTTTTGACTGAGAAAAGCCAATTTCTGATTTTTGACTTAGCAAATGACCTTTTGATTTGAAGTATTATTTCAAGGGTTAAATTGTATCATCTTGGCCTAATAACATGGTTCAAAACATTTCAAATTCATTGGATTGACAGATGAAATTTGCAGTCAACTGATCAAAAGTCAACTGTTATTGAAAAGTCAAACTTTAAATTTTTGGTCAAAATCAAGTGCCAAGGATCACAATTCATCAAAACATGTCAAAATGTGAAAATTGTTCATCAAGAAATCAAAGATTGAAGATTTTATTTTGAAATTTCAAATTTTTCTTAACTTATAAATTTTTCTAAGTATAAAACATTTCTTATTTTTTCTCAATTTTAAGCCATTTTTTCACCATGATACAAGATGATTCAAAGGAAATTCCCAACATGAAAGTTGTAGACCTACATGAAATCAACAACTTTGCGTCACACATTTTTCCCTAAATATGCTTGGATATCAAGATATAATTTTATGAATACATGCCCATGAACTAAAATAACTTAATGAAATTTTGCCCTAATTTAGGCAGGTTTTTGACCCAACTTCATGGCAATTGTTCACCTAGTTCCAAGAGGAATATTGAAATGAATTTCAAATATGAGTTATAAATCACATTGCAAGCTTTCCAAAATGTCCAAGAACTCCTTGAGATCATTCTTGAGTAGGGAGAATCGAAGAGATGAAGTTGGCAATTTCTCACTTTGATCTCAAGCCAATTCATGAAGAACAAAATTCAAATCCTCAAGCATGCTGTACAATCTTCACTTTTCAGGCTTCAAACTCGTTTTTCACTCCACCATTAATGGATTGCACAAGATTTCATGCCCTAAAGCCAAGCATTAAATGCATTGTACAAGAAAATAACCATTTATGGAAGAAAGGCAACATTGCCATTTTGGAAAATCATACTTTATGCATTTTTTTTCATTTCATGAGCCTTGGACTTGGTCTTTCTGCACAAACCAAGCCTCTAAGCCTGAACAAAACATGTTTAAATCTTCACACTACCCTACAAGATCAGAACAAGGCATTAAGAAGTCATTTCTCACACTTGCTTCAAAAACAAGAAATGTAGCAAGACATGTGATCTTGTACTTATGAGCAAGCACAAGTCCTCCAATCTTTTGCTCTATATAAAGCTATCACTTTACAACTAAAATCACGAATGCCCAAGCCTTGAAACACCCTAGAATCAGAAATTTCATACCAAGCTTCCAAACTTGCCATTTCTGACTTGTGAATTGAATCTTCCATTCCACTCGTGCGTTTCAGGCCTTTTGCTTCCCTAAGCTTCCTTACCTTACAAGAAAACTTTCCCACACCCTGAAACATCACTGTAACTCCATCTTCCCCATTGTTGAACTTCAAAAACAGAGTAACACATGTGGACTTCTAGAGATCATTCCAGTCACCCTCAAGACAAGCTAAGCATTGCATTAGCTTCCTAGAGGTTCAAGGAAGCTAACCTGATCATCACAGCATCCTAAAGCAAGCTCATTTCCAAAACACGATTTCCATTTTCAAGGTGAGTTTTCGGTTTTCCAACTCTTGATACAGGCATAGTTACCTTTCCATTTGTGTATATACAATGTAGACATCATTGCTACGAAGCTGTACATATCCATAACTTGCATTTATTTGGCCTGAGTTAAGAGAATTTTGAGTTTGATGTTTCTGAAAAAATTAGGTTAAGAATTAGGGCCATTAAAATTCTCTTTAATCTTGGACTTATAGTTTTAGTTATGCATATGGTTAGAATCGTGAGATAAAATGCTATAACATTCATGTTATCAATTTCCATTTTTGTTGAGAGATGAAAGAGTTATAGGAGGTCCGGCTAGCTAGAGGAAGAAGACGAAGTACAGGGCCAATGAAGCTTTTTGTGTTATGTTTTTCTTGTTTCACATAAACTAACAGATGTACAGCCACCCTAGTGGCAATGTAGCGCGCTGGAAATGCACAGGTCGTGGGTTCGAACCTTGGCGCTACCTTTTGTTTTTTTCATATTTTTCCAGTTTCATTTTTGGCTGTTTGCAGGATGGGCTTCAACATTTGGGCCTTAGCATTTTTTGCTAACATACTACCCCCTGTTTGCTTGCAGCACCGCTGGCCCATAATTTTTATTATTCATTTTTATTTTCATTTCTATTTTATTAAATATATTTTCCTTAATATTAAAAATCATAAAAAATATAAAAATGCTAAATTTATATTTTTGGTCCATTTTATTTTTTTCTCATAAAAGATATATTTTACTTTAGTTATATATATATATATATATATATATATATATATATATATATATATATATATATATATATATATATATATATATATATATATATATATATATATATATATATATATATATATATATATATATATATATATATATATATATATATATATATATATATATTCTTTAATAAACTTGTAAATGAAAAATAGAATTAGTTTAATTATTTATTTCTTTTTCTCACATTTATAAATATTTTTTTAACATATAAAGAGACTAAATATTTTTATAAAATATTATCTATTTTCAATACAAAAAAAATGCACTATAGTTAAAGAATTTTATTTTCTTTTAAATTAGAAATTAGGGTTAACTATTTTTTTAAAGAATTAATCTCCTTTTCTTAAATTATTAGGTTTAGTTCAAAACTTCTTTTCACATAAAAAACAAAACAAAATTCTTTTCTTACATATACATACCATTGCTCATTTAATTTATATTGTATCTTATTTATTCAAATATCTGTACAAATTCGATTTGGTTGTAATAGCTTAATTAGATTTACATTATTGCAAATCCCCATTCACAATTTGTATTCCCCTCTCCCATAAAATGTTGTAATAGCGTAGTAATCTTTAAATTATGCAATTTACCGCTTTTACATACCATGCTAGTAATTAGGGTTTGAATGACAAGATAAAAACAAATCAAATAGAAAAACCTAAATCCAAGACAAAATCAAAGCATGAAAATAACACACTTGCACATAAGCATCCTTAGGGTTTCTCCACTTGGTTGCCTTATACAAAAATGGCCATATTACACATGCGATGTATCTTGGCAAAACAAACAAATATAAGATCATAGTCCCTCGATGACGCTATTATAAGTTGCCTTACAAAATGATCTTAATCCCTCAAAAGATGCCAAGATACTTTGCAACATTGCTAATCATGGTTATACGATGACCCACTTCTGTCCCGTTTACATCTAAAGATAGGGTTGCTTACCAAATCAATGGTAAGACAACAATGTCAAAGGAATAGAAAATGACATTTGAGTAGGTAGATTGCTTCTAGTTACTTTCTCTATTTTCAAACAACTATCCTTGCTATCTTCAAAACAAAACACACACATTTCTAAAACATTTTACAAACATTGAAAATATTTTCAAAAAAGACGCACATCTTTGTATACATTCTTACAAACGAGAATCATTACAAAGATTTCCTAAACAATAGCCTCTTTTACAAAATACTTTAAAAACCACACAAAGCACAATTTCAAAACAAAAAAAAAAGGCAAGTGATCTAGCAAGTAACTAAGAGCCCATGGAAAACCATGGATGAAAAGGGTGCTAATACCTTCCCTTTTCATAATCTACCCCCCAAACTCAAGAAACAATCTCAAAGGTCTTTCTTGTGCTTTTTCACCTTTCCTTTTGGATAAAAGAAAAGTAGGCGACGACTCTTGCTAACTTCAACATTTTCGATAAAACGTAAAACCCTCAAGTCAGTTCTCCCACCGTATCACAGAACTGGCGACTCTGCTGGGGACATAATAAGTGGGGTATACCTTAGGATCTAGGTCATTTCTAAAAATTGCTTTCTTGTTTGACTTGTTTGCTTTACATTATGGTTCTTTGTTTGGGTTTGAAATCCTCTACCCTGATTTGGGATACATTATAGGTAAATAGCAATACATTGTGGAAACTGTACGGGGTATACCGACATGGTCTAAGCAATAGCTATGTTAGTGTGACATATTTGTGGGTACCGGTAGCCTTTGAGTCAATCAAAGAGAATACGGGGATGCTGAGTGATGTCATAAAGCACTAATGAACTTCTAGAACCCTTTACTTGACCAACTTGGCCTTTAGGATGTAGTGAGATGACCGGCTTTGGTGCAGTCCGAAGTTGGTAGATACTCGATACTACACTCATTGAGGGTTGGTTTCTTGGGGTATTTAGGTCGCCATTAAAGAGGCTTGAGTTGAAACAATGACCAAGGAAACAATCTGGTGATATTGAGCTCCTTAGAACCCGATTACTACTACTAAGATAGGTTTAAGCCAACTAAACTTCAAGAGGGTACTTACCTATAAAACCCCATGCAAGCCTAAACTAAGAACTTGTTTGCTTTGCTTGTATATGCATACTTGTACATAACATCATGGACATCATGAACATCATATACATCACTAACCATTTCAAGGATTTTGGAGATTTCATCTTTGTTCTTGTTTTGTAGGATATGGATTCACTTCGCAGGAAAACTATCCAAGTCAACCTTGTAAGAATTCCTCCACAACTCAAGGAGCTAGCTTCAAGGATCCCTGAGAACTCTCCATTCACCAAGAGGCATGGTCGTCTACTCACTTGGTCACCTCCAACACAGATGAGGATATGATGAAGGTGCTCTTCCAGTTCTTTGATCCTTTGCACCATTGCTTCACATTTCCCGACTATCAGCTTGTGCCTAATTTGGAAGAATTCTCTCAACTCTTGAGGATTCCCATTCTCAATCAACTACCTTTCAATGGTACAGAAAGAGACCCAAAGCCAGAAGAGATTGCTCAAGCTCTACACTTGCACTCATCTGATGTCACAACCCATTGGGAAACTAGAAGTGGTGTCAAAGGCTTCTTAGCAAAGTTCCTATTTGAGAAATCCCAAAGCTGTTGGAATTCCCTAGACTTGCAAGACTTTGAGGAAATTGTGGCTCTTCTTATCTATGGGATGGTCTTGTTTCCCAATCCTGACCAACTCATAGATGTGAGTGCCGTCAAAATCTTCATGTCACGTAATCTGGTGCCTACATTGCTAGGGGATATCCTACACTCTTTTCACACTCGCACAATGAGGAAAAGATGTGTCCTTATGTGTTGCACTCCTCTCCTGGAAAGATGGTTTATTTCTCATTTTCCCCAATCAGTCTTAAAGAATGAGCAAGGATTAAAGTGGTCACAAAGGTTAATGACGCTCAAACATTCAGATATTCATTGGTGTTCCCGATCCAAAGAGAATGTTATCATTGTTGACCATTGTGGGGAATTACCTAATGTCCCTCTACTTGGCATTAGGGGAGGCATCACCTACAACCCATGCTTAGCTCTAAGACAATTTGGTTATGCCCGAAGGGATGGCCCGCATGAGATGCTGATTCAAGGCTTGGTATTCGACTACGACAACGATGATCAAGGTCTTCGCCAGAGATTCATCTGAGCTTGGAGGATGCTAAATAAGGTGGATAACAAGACTTTGGGACACAAGAATTCCATCCCTCTTGAGCCTTGCCTCAAATGGGTACGAACCCGCGCTCAAAGTCTTATGATGTCTTATCCTTCCATCCTTCTGGTGATCATTGAGCCTGTTAAGGAGGGAGAAGTTCCATACACTATCGTACATCCTGACATGCCCACATCTCTTGAAGACCTACAAAGGGATTGGATACGTCTCAAAGGAGAGCGAGATACTATCGAAGCCCAATTCTACGCAAGCGAGAAGAAGGTTTTGGAATCACTAGGCTACTTTATGAGGAGCAGACTCTAAATGCCTACATAGCACCAAAGAGGATGCACACTACTTTTTTATCTCAGAGTTTTGTATTATTTTGCCCAAGGGGCATTGATGTACTTAAAATTTATCTTATTAATATAATGTGTGTTTCTTTTTTTTGTCTAAAACAAACTTAAATCTTTAAAATCCTTGAAAACATTGCATATGCACATATCATTCATCATAACATAAACAAGTCTTTTGCAACAAGTTTCCTCATCTCTCTACTGTTTATTTCAGTAAGATGGATCTCGAACAGACGGTCAAAGATCTCCAAGTTCAGAACAGGCAGTTTCAACAGTTACTCATGACCCTAGCCAAGGGGAAAGAGGAGTTGAAGACTCTGCTGGTTGAGGAAAGAAAAAAGAAAATAAAGAAGGTCACTGGGGTTTTAAACATGGGGAGAAGGTTTCAAGGACAGACTAGAAGAACCTTCAATTTTGCTACAACATCCGGTGAAGGAGAGGGGAAAGGAAAGGAAACAGTGGTTCCGTCAGAATTTGAAGAGGAGGAAGAAGAGGAAGACTACTTTGAGGAACAGTATCCTCCAGCTGATGATAAGTACAGACATCTTGAAGAGCGTTTGAGCGCTATGTAAATACAAAAGGTACCAGGTCTAGACTTTGAAGAATTGGGACTAGTATCGGGGATCGTGATTCCTCCAAAATTCAAAGTGCCTTTGTTTGCAAAATATGATGGAGTGTCATGTCCTAAGATGCACCTCCGATCATATGTGAGAAAGATCCATACATACTCCGCTGATAAAGACTTGTGGGTGCATTTTTTCCAAGATAGCCTATCTGGAACACAACTCGACTAGTTTTACCAACTGGAAAGGGCCAATGTCCATAATTGGGAAGATCTTGCCGCAACTTTCTATAAGCAATATCAATATAACGCTGATTTGGCGCCTACCCGTACTCAACTTTAGAGTATGGTTATGGCTTCCAATGAGGGTTTCAAGGATTACACGTAGAAATTGAGAGATCTAGCTGGGAGAGTTCAACCCCCTCTGTCTGAAAGGGAATTGGTTGACATGTTCTTAGGCACTCTATCGAGCCCTTTCTTCAACCATCTGATTGGGAGCTCATCTGCAGGATTTACTGAATTAATACTAACCGGAGAGAGGGTGGAAGTAGGCATAAAAAGTGGAAAGATTCAGAAGGATTCATCTGCCTCTATAGCTGTGAGAAAGCCTTTCATTAGGAAGAAGGAGGTATCTGCTATTTATCCATAAAGGAACCAAGGGAGAGCTGAACACCGACCAATGGTATGGGTTGTTATGATCCCAAAGCCTACATCTGATCAACCAAGAAGTAATCAACCGAGGGTGGAAAGGCCAGTCTAACAATTCACCAGAATCAATATGACTCTATCCCAGGTTTTACCGCACCTTCTGAAATCCAATTTGGTAACTTTAAAAGAAGCTCCAAAGAACCCCAACACAGCGTCCCCTCATTATCACCCAAATGCCCGTTGCGCATATCATTCCGAAAGTCCAGGTCATGACACTAACAACTGTTGGGCCCTGAAAAACAAGATTCAAGACCTTATAGAGGCAAAAGAGATTGAGTTTGATACGCCCGAGAAGCCAAACGTCATTTCTGCTCCTATGCTCAGGCATGGTCACAACACCAATGCAATTGAAGAAGATTTGTTTGTTACCACAGTTGATGAACTCTTGACTCCACTCCCAATCATTAAGATAAACTTGTTAAAGTCCGGTGTATTCTCGAGTTATAATAAAGACTGCCATCTCTGCTTATCCTCACCAACTTTTTGCCCTTTGTTGAAAACAGGCATTCAACGCTTGATAGACAGCAAAGATATTCTGTTTGAAAGTACTCCTGTTTCACCTGTTCTTGTTGAAGACGTTTCAATCATCACCATCTCCCCCAATTCTTCCAAGGTCCCCAAAAGACCCGTTAGGATTACATCGATTCCAAAAACTACTCCTCTTATAATCAAAATGCCTGGTCCAGTCCCATATGAATCAGATAAAACTGTGTCGTGGAATTACAGTAGGGACATCTACTACCATGGCATCAAACAAGATGGGCTGGCCGCTGAAGAAATAAACTCCGAAGAAGAAGACTCTGACATTAGCAATATTGCCGGAACCAGTAAGATTACCCAAAGCGGTAAAATCTTCTCTCCAGAAATTCCCCCCCCCAAAGGCAATTTTTGGACCCGTGGCTGCTCCAAAGGTTACCCCCGTACCAATAATCATATATGCAAGGGCTCCTATTGACGAAGACAATACAACTCCTGCTGTCATTCTTACTGATACTTCTGCTGCTAAAACTTGAGGAAAAAATATTCAAGTAGAGCCTGTCCGGACGAAGGCTCAATCCCTGACTATACCCGAGACCTCCAAGAGGAAATGGAGGAGATCCTGAGAATAATAAAGAGTAGCGACTACAACGTAGTTGAACGTTGGGGAAAACTCCCTCCAAATTCTCCATGTTGGCATTGTTACTATGCTCTGAGGCACATGCGAAAGCTCTGGTGAAGTTTCTAAAGACAACCCATGTGCCTCAAGAGACGTCTGCTGACCAATTTCAAGATTGCGTGGCCAGCTTGACAGTGGATAACGGCATAGGCTTCTCGGATGCTGATCTGACACCAAGGGGAAGAAAGCACAACAAGGCATTGCATGCCTCTGTGGAATGTAGAGGAACAACTCTGGCCCATGTCTTGGTGGACACCGACTCATCTTTGAATCTTTTACCGAAGAAAGCTCATGACAGACTAGACTGCGAAGGACTGACGTTGAAACCCAGTAACATAGTTGTAAGGGCATTTGATGGCTCAAAGAGGATGGTGCACGGGGAGGTGGATATCCCCATAAAGGTTGGGACTCAAACTTTCAACTCAACCTTCTATGTAATGGACATCCGCCCCTCTTACTCCTGTCTGCTAGGACGGTCGTGGATCCATAATGCTGGCACTGTCACCTCTACACTGCACCAGATGCTAAAATATCCGGTCTAGAGAAAGATTATCACTGTCCACGGAGTGGAAGAATATATGATTAGCCACCTCAATTCCTTCAGGTATGTGGAATTGGACGACAAGTTCATTGAAACTCCTTTTCAACATTTCGAAGAAGTCCCCCAAGAGGTAGCAGTGACCAAGACTGTGTCCCAGATTCCCAAGATTACAAGACCTCCGCTCCGGATGTCATCTCTAAAGAACGCAAAAGCAGTAGTAGAGGAAGGAGGATGCACCATCTGGGGGAAACTTCCAGATATTCCGTATAAATCTGACAAGTTTGGCTTAGGGTTCACTTCAAGTGCTCAGAAGGTTGTACGCCGTGTCCGTGCTGGAGGGCCCCCTTGAAGATTAGCAACCGAGAGGTGAATGCGGTAGAAGACGGTGAAGAGGATTGCATCTTGGAGGATTGGATATTTCTTACTGTCAACGGAAAACTTCGCAATTGGGAGGCCAGATACTTTTTCCCAATAACTTTCATCCCTCAGTAATTTATCTTTGCATTTCTGTTGGACTTGTAATATTCACAAACAATTCGCACATTTAAAACCTTGTATCTTTACCGAGGCACAATGGTCCATTTGTAAGGGTTTTTATTTCATCTTCATATGACATTCAATGAATCATGGACGTTTTCCGCATACAAACTTTTGTGCTCATTGTTTTTTCTTTTACATTTTATTTTTAAGGATGGCTATACCCTTACACACACCCACACTCACAAATGCAGGTACCCCCTCCATTCTGGATACCATGGGTAACGATACTGCTATGGCCTTTTATGACTATGAGGATCTAATCTACCAAGCCGAAGACGAAGGTGAGAAAGATTGTGAAGTACCAAGGGAACTGGCCAGACTACTACAACAAGAGGAAAGAGTTATTCAGCCTCATGAGGAACCGGTGGATACAATCAACTTGGGTACCAAGGAGGATAAAAAAGAAATCAAGGTGGGTGCCAATCTAGAGCCCAGTGTCAAGGAGCGTCTGTTTCAGCTATTGCGTGATTATATTGAGATCTCTTCCTGGTCATATGAAGACATGCCGGGACTTGATACAGACATCGTGGTACATTGTCTACCTACAAGAGAAGACTGTCCACCAGTAAAACAAAAAGTCCACCGCATGAGACCCGATATGTCAGAGAAGATCAAAGCGGAAGTCATGAAACAATTCAATGCTGGATTCTTGGATGTCACTTCCTATCCCAAATGGGTTACCAACATTGTTCCCGTGCCTAAAAAGGATGACAAAGTACGAATGTGCATGGACTATAGAGATTTGAATAGGGCCAGCCCTAAAGATGATTTTCAACTCCCCCACATTGATATCCTGGTTGACAATACGGCCCAGCACAAAGTGTTTTCCTTCATGGACGGATTCTTAGGTTACAACCAAATAAAAATGGCACCTGAGGACATGGAGAAAATTACATTTGTCACACAGTGGGGCACATTCTGCTACAAGGTGATGCCATTCGGACTGAAGAATGCTTGGGTAACCTATCAGCGTGCCATGGTAGCCTTATTTCACCATATGATACATCATGAAATAGAGGTCTACATAGACGATATGATAGCCAGATCACAAACAGAGGAGGAGCACCTTGATCACTTGCAAAAGCTGTTTGAGAGATTGAAGAAATACAAGCTAAGGTTAAATCCAAACAAGTGCACATTCGGAGTACGGTCTGGTAAACTCCTAGGCTTTTTCGTCAGAAACAAAGGTATTGAGGTCGATCCTGCCAAGGTTAAAGCAATACAAGAAATGCCTGCTCCTCGTACTGAGAAGGAATTCAGAGGATTCTTGGGACGCCTGAACTATATTTCCAGATTCATTTCTCACCTAACAGCTACTTGTGAGCCAATCTTCAAACTATTGAAGAAAGATCAAGTAGTCAGATGGAATGATGAATGCCAGGTTGCTTTTGACAAGATCAAGGAGTACTTACAAGAGTATCCTGTTTTGATGCCACCAGTCGAGGGAAGACCACTGATCATGTATCTAACTGTTTTAGAAAACTCAATGGGGTGTGTATTGGGGCAGCATGATGAGTCTGGCCGAAAAGAGGCTATTTACTACCTGAGTAAAACGTTTACCGACTGTGAAACCAGATATTCACTGCTCAAGAAAACTTACTGCGCTCTGGCATGGGCTGCTCGCCGGCTAAGACAGTATATGCTGACTCATACTACCTTATTGATATCTAAGATGGATCCGATAAAATACATCTTCGAGAAGCCTGCTCTATCTGGGAGAATAACTAGGTGGCAAATGATCTTGACAGAATATGACATACAGTAAACTACCTAAAAAGCTATAAAGGGCAGTGTATTGGCTGATCATCTTGCTCATAAAGCTGTAGAAGACTATCAGTCCATGAAGTTTGAATTCCCAGATGAAGACATCATGACATTAGACAACTGTGAAGAAATCAGGCCATATGACGGACCTTAACAAGGATCCCGATGGACCCTGTTCTTTGATGGGGCATCCAATGCACTTGGTAATGGTATCGGCACTGTACTCATATCTCCGGAAGGGTGTCATACTCCCTTTACTGCCAGACTTTGCTTCAAATGTACAAACAACATGGCGGAGTACGAAGCGTGCATATTTGGTCTCAGAGTTGCCATAGACTTGGGAATTAAATCTTTAGATGTGTTTGGAGATTCAGCTTTGGTCATCAGCCAGATCAAAGGGGAATGGGACACTAAACACCCAAATCTTATCCCTTACAAAGAACATGTTTTGACATTGCTACCACATTTTGAGAAGATTACCTTCGAGCATTTCCTGCAAGAAGAAAATTAGCTAGCAGACGCTCTAGCCACAATGTCATCTATGTTTAAACTTAATTGGGATAACGAGGCTCCCCAGATCACCATCGAACGAATGGATGAACCAGCATATTGTCACGAGATTAATACTGAAGAAGTAGTGGACCAACCTTGGTTTCATGAGGCCAAGAGGTATCTCGAGGCTTAAGAATATCCAGAAGGAGCTTCAATCAAATGATAAAAAGTTCTTAAGGAGATTTTCTGCTAAGTTCTTCCTTAGTAATGGCATCCTGTACAAACGCAGTCATGACTCCATTCTGCTTCGGTGTGTGGATAAGATTGAGGCTGAAAAGATGATGGCTGAATTACATGAAGGTACTTTTGGCACTCACTCTAGTGGGCATATGATGGCGAAGAAAATCCTACGGGCAGGCTATTATTGGTATACCATGGAAGCATATTGCTATCAACACTCTCGGACCTGTCATAAGTGTCAAATTTATGCTGACAAGGTGCACGTACCTCCAGTTCCTCTGAATGTCTTGACGGCTCCTTGGCCCTTTGCTATGTAGGGAATTGATATGATTGGATAGATCAAGCCTACAACCTCCAATGGACACCGCTTCATCCTGGTGGCCATTGACTATTTTACCAAGTGGGTTGAAGCAGCTTCCTTCGCTTCCGTTACCAAGAATGTCGTTGCCCGCTTCATCAAGCAAAATCTCATTTTCCGATACGGTATCCCGGAAAGGATCATCACTGACAATGGTACAAATCTCAATAACACTATGATCAACGCATTATGTGAGCAATTCAAGATTCAGCATCACAATTCTTCTCCCTATCGGCCAAAGATGAATGGTGATGTCGAAACTGCAAATAAAAACATTAAGAAGATCATACAGAAAATTACAGTCACATACAAAGACTGGCATGAGATGTAACCATTCACTCTCCACGGGTACCGTACCACGGCTCGCACATCAACTGGGGAAACACCCTATTCTTTTGTTTATGGCATGGAGGTTGTTCTACCTATTGAGGTTCAGATCCCCTCTCTGAGAATTATGAAGGGTGCAGGATTGAATGAAAATGATTGGATCCAGACTCGACTTGATCAACTAAACTTAATTGATGAAAAGAGACTTACTGATGTTTTCCATGGTCGGATGTATCAAAAAAGGATGATCAAGGCTTTCAACAAGAAAGTCAGACGCCAAGTATATCAAGTCGGGGATCTAGTGATCAAACGTATCATTTTGCCACAAAGTGATCCCAGGGGCAAATGGACTCCTACCTATGAAGGACCATTTGTAATCAAGAACATTTTCTCCGGTGGGGAAATGATCTTGACCACCATGGATGGCAACGACCTGCCGCACCCTGCGAACGCGGGCATAGTCAAAAGATACTAGGCATAAGAGACCCGCTAGGTTGACACACCTGGGAAAAACAAGGGGCATCCCGGCGAACCAAAAAGGTTCGAGCAAAAATTAGGGATAAAATAAAATCTGTACACCCGGCAAGTTGAAAACTCGAAAGGGCGACTTGGGCAAAAAAGGGTTTCCCGGTGGATTGAAAACCCGAAAGGGCGGTCCAGGCAAAAGTTAGGGAATAAAAGCGTATGAATATGTCCAGTTGGATCATTTGACGAACAACCTCTGGCTTCCACTGACAAACTCAGAGTTTCTGATCAATTCAATCATCTTCGGACGAAGCAACAAATAGACAAGATATTCGGAGATATAAAGGCTATAGCAGAATGGGAACCCCATGGGATTATTACACATAGCTATCTTTCTTTGTATAAATTTTTCTTGTTTTGTGGCACCATTCTCTTACTAGAATGTTTGTCTCCTTTGTACAAAATACTTATTCAAAGTCAATACAAAGATACCCCTTTGAAAGTGCAAAAACTATTTGTTTTTTTTCTTTACGATTATGTTTTGGTTTGCAAAAACGTCCAATGATTCATTAATGAACATATGCATTTGAACATAATTACTATTTACAAATAAACAAAATGAGAAAGACAATTACTGATAGGTTGAAAGAATAGGAAAATGTCTCTAGGCTATTACCCAAGAAATCCCACAATACGTCATTTGAACCCCCCAGCGGAACTAAACTTCAAATTATTAATCCCCAGTAGAAATCGTCAAATTTCTCAAGATTCCCCAAGCAGATCTTACAAGCAGTACATGGCATTGCCTTCACAATAGAATTTACTTCTCTCAACAAGAGTTCGTCAGTACTTCAACTTCAAGACATGAAAATTCAACATATTCTCAACAGCACCCAAGGATTTATTTTCCTCAATCGAACAGCAATATAGCAAATCAGCTTACATGCGCATACATCACATCCATATATCATAAACATTGATAAAGCGACTACATTGCATCATAAATTTCATGCAACATAGTTTTGTGTTTCAGCTAACATTTTACCCTTTTCAGGATAAGATTAACAGCTACCATTAACAACATGCAATCATGATACAGTACAGATACGCTCCAGACACAGATGCCATTCTGATACTCATTCAGATTCAACAATCAAATACAGTTCGGATACGCTACCGACACGGATACCATTCTGATACTCATTCAGATTTCAAGTTCAAATACAGTACGGATACGCTCCAGACACGAATGTCATTCTGATACTCATTCAGATTCAACAATCAAATACAGTTCGGATACGCTCTAGACACGGATGCCATTCTGATACTCATTCAGATTTCAAGTTCATATACAGTACGGATACGCTCCAGACACGGATGCCATTTTGATACTCATTCAGATTCAACAATCAAATATAGTTCAGATACGCTCCAGACACAGATGCCATTCTGATACTCATTCAGATTTCAAGTTCAGATACAGTACGGATACGCTCCAGACACAGATTCCATTCTGATACTCATTCAAATTCAACAATCAAATACAGTTCGGATACGCTTCAGACACGGATTCCATTCAGATACTCATTCAAATTTCAAATCCAGATACAGTTCAGATACGCTCTAGACACAGACGCCACTCTGATACTCATTCTTTCAGCTTATAACTTACAATTCAACAAACATTTTTGGATGGCATCTACAAGACCATCTCCAACAAGATTCTATCACTTCTCCAAATGGAATCTTTAAGCCCATTCCTTCAACTACACATCGTCGAGTGCAAATTTCTGGGCACTCTAGTGTCCAATCATTCTCTCACCTTCGAGTTACGAATGGCAAAACTCGCCAATCTAACTCTTCAGGTTTAAGAAGATTGATCAGGGGCAGCTGTTGTACCCTAAAATTTTCCCTCTCATTTATCCAGACTTTTTCCACAAGATCTCTTTGACTCAAGACTGGATTAAGGTTTGACCAGCTCAAGACCTCTCATCATGCACTGATCACTCAAAATTAGGGTTTGAGTTTGCCCAAGGATTTTTGGACTATCAATGCTTCATATGACTTTCAAACATCATTATGGACCCCTATGATTACTCATGACAAGTTTCAAGCCTTGAACCACATTTTTTTATCAATCAATTGGACAGTTGACCTAAAAATCAGTTGTATTGGGGAAAAAGTCAACCATGGACAATTTACAGTCAAAATTCATAATTTTTTATCCACATAAACATTTTAGACTCATATGAATCATTTGGTCAATTTTGGACCATAATTCCTCAATAAATTTGATCAAATCATCAAAAGGACAAAATGGTCAAAATTAGGGTTTTGATTGAGAAAAGGAAATTTCTGATTTTTGACTTAGCAAATGACCTTTTGATTTGAAGCATGATTTAAAGGGTTCAATTGTATCATCTTGGCCTAATAACATGGTTCAAAACATTTCAAATTCATTGGATTGACAGATGAAATTTGCAGTCAACTGATCAAAAGTCATCTATATACTGAAAAGTCAAACTTTGACTTTTTGGTCAAAATCAAGTGCCAAGGATCACAATTCATCAAAACATGTCAAAATGTGAAACTTGTTCATCAAGAAATCAAAGATTGAAGATTTGATTTTGAAATTTAAAATTTTTTTAACTTCGAAATTTTTCTAAGTATAAAAAATTTCTTATTTTTCTTAATTTTAAGCCATTTTTTCACCATGATACGAGATGATTCAAAGGAAATTCCCAACATGAAAGTTGTAGATCTCCATGAAATATACAACTTTGTTTCACACATTTTTCCCTAAAGATGCTTGGATCTCAAGATATAATTTTATGAATACATGCCCATGAACTAAAATAACTTAGTGAAATTTTGCCCTAATTTAGGCAGGTTTTTGACCCAACTTCATGGAAATTTTTCACCTAGTTCCAAGAGTAATCTTGAAATGCATTTCAAAGATGAGTTATAGAGAACATTTCAAGCTTTCCAAAATGTCTAATAAATCCTTGAGATCATTTTTGAGTAGGGAGAATCGAAGAGATGAAGTTGGCAATTTCTCACTTTGATCTCAAGCCAATTCATGAAGAACAAAATTCAAATCCTCAAGCATGTTGTACAATCTTCACTTTTCAGGCCTTAAAATCGTTTTTCACTCCACCATTAATGGATTTCACAAGATTTCATGCCCTAAAGTCAAGCATTCAATGCATTGTACAAGAAAATAACCATTTATGGAAGAAAGACAATATTGCCATTTTGGAAAAGCATACTTTATGCATTTTTTCATTTCTTGAGCCTAGGACTTGTTCTTTCTGCACAAACCAAGCCTCTAAGCCTGAACAAAACATGTTTAAAGCTTCACACTACCCTATAAGATCAGAACAATGCATTAAGAAGTCATTTCTCACACTTGCTTAAAAAACAAGAAATGTAGCAAGACATGTGATCTTGTACTTCTGAACAAGCACAAGTCCTCCAATCTTTTGCTCTATATAAAGTTATCACTTTGCAACTAAAAGCACGAATGCCCAAGCCTTGAAACACCTTAGAGTCAGAAATTGTAAACCAAGCTTCCGAACTTGCCATTTCTGACTTGTGAATTGAATCTTCCATTCCACTCGTGCATTTTCAGGCCTTTTACTTCCCTAAGCTTCCTTACCTTACAAGAAAACCATCCCACACCCTAAAACATCACTGTAACTCCATCTTCCCCATTTTTGAACTTCAAAAACAGAGTAACACAGGTGGACTTCTAGAGATCATTCCAGCCACCCTCAAGACAAGCTAAGCTTTGCATTAGCTTCCTAGAGGTTCAAGGAAGCTAACCTGATCATCACAGCATCCTAAAGGTGAGTTTTCTATTTTTCCAACTCTTGATACAGACATAGTTAGCTTTCCATTTGTGAATGTACAATATAGACATCATTGCTACGAAGCTGTACATATCCATAACTTGCATTTATTTGGCCTGAGTTGAGAGAATTTTGAGTTTGAAGTTTCTGAAAAAATTAGGTTAAGAATTAGGGCCATTAAAATTCTCTTTAATCTTGGACTTATAGTTTTAGTTATGCACATGGTTAGAATCGTGAGATAAAATGCTATAACATTCATGTTATCAATTTCCATTTTTGTTGAGAGATGAAAGAGTTATAGGAGGTCCGGCTAGCTAGAGGAAGAAGACGAAGTACAGGGCCAAGGAAGCTTTATGTGTTATGTTTTTCTTGTTTCACATAAACTAACGGATGTACAGCCACCCCGCTGGCAAGGTAGCACGCTGGAAATGCATAGGTCGTGGGTTCGAACCTTGGCGCTACCTTTTGTTTTTTTTCATATTTTTCCAGTTTCATTTTTGGCTGTTTGCAGGATGGGCTTCAACATTTGGGCCTTAGCGTTTTTTGCTAACATACTACCCCATGTTTGCTTGCAGCACCCCTGGCCCATAATTTTTATTATTCATTTTTATTTTCATTTCTATTTTATTAAATATATTTTCGTTAATATTAAAAATCATAAAAAATATAAAAATGCTAAATTAATATTTTTGGTCCATTATATTTTTATTCTCATAAAAGATATATTTTTTTTAGTTATATATATATATATATATATATATATATATATATATATATATATATATATATATATATATATATATATATATATATATATATATATATATATATATATATATATATATATATATATATATATATATATATATATATATATATATATATATATATATATATATATATATATATATATATATATATATATATATATATATATATATATATATATATATTTCTTTAATAAACTTGTAAATGAAAAATAGAATTAGTTTAATCATTTATTTATTTTTCTCACATTTATAAATATTTTTTTTAACATATAAAGAGACTAAATATTTTCATAAAATATTATCTATTTTCAATACAAAAAAATGCACAATAGTTAAAGAATTTTATTTTCTTTTAAATTAGAAATTAGGGTTAACTATTTTTTTAAAGAATTAATCTCCTTTTCTTAAATTATTAGGTTTAGTTCAAAACTTCTTTTCACATAAAAAACAAAACAAAATCCTTTTCTTACATATACATACCATTGCACATTTAATTTATATTGTATCTTATTTATTCAAATATCTGTACAAATTCGATTTGGTTGTAATAGCTTAATTAGATTTACATTATTGCAAATCCCCATTCACAATTTGTATTCCCCCCTCCCATAAAATGTTGTAATAGCGTAGTAATCTTTAAATTACGCAATTTACCGCTTTTACATACCATGCTAGTAATTAGGTTTTGAATGGTAAGATAAAAACAAATCAAATAGAAAACCCTAAATCCAAGACAAAATCAAAGCTTGAAAATAACACACTTGCACACAAGCATCCTTAGGGTTTCTCCACTTGGTTGCCTTATACAAAAATGGCCATATTACGCATGCGAAGTATCTTGGCAAAACAAACAAATATAAGATCATAGTCCCTCGATGACGCTATTCTAAGTTGCCTTACAAAATGATCTTAGTCCCTCAAAAAATGTTAAGATACTTTGCCACATTTCTAATCATGGTTATACGATGACCCACGCTTGTCCCGTTTACATCCAAAGATAGGGTTGCTTACCAAATCAATGGTAAGACAACAATGTCAAAGGAATAGAAAATGCATAAGAAAGACATTTGAGTAGGTAGATTGCTTCTAGTTACTTGCTCTATTTTCAAACAACTATCCTTGCTATCTTCAAAACAAAACACACACATTTCCAAAACATTTTACAAACATTGAAAACATTTTCAAAAAAGACACACATCTTTGTATACATTCTTACAAACGAGAATCATTACAAAGATTGCCTAAACAATGGCATCTTTTACAAAATACTTTCAAAACCACACAAAGCACAATTTCAAAAAAAAAAGGCAAGTGATCTAGCAAGTAACTAAGAGCCCATGGAAAACCATGGATGAAAAGGGTGCTAATACCTTCCCTTTTCATAATCTACCCCCTGAACTCAAGAAACAATCTCAAAGGTCTTTCCTGTGCTTTTTCACCTTTCCTTTTGGATAAAAGAAAAGTCGGTGGCGACTCTTACTAACTGCAACATTTGTGATAAAACACAAAACCCTCAAGTCAGTTCTCCCACCGTATCACAGTGTGGCAATGGAAAATCATCTTTTGGACTAGCTTTATTTAGATCTCTGTAATCTACGCAAATGCGAACTTTTCCGTCTTTCTTTGGTACTGGGACGATATTGGCAATCTATTGAGGGTACACTAATGTCACAAGAAAACCGACATTAATCTGCTTTAGAACTTCCTCTTTGATCTTCACTGCCATATCCGAGTGAATACTTTGCAACTTCTGTTTTATTGGCGAACACTCTGGCTTCAATGGAAAATGATGCTCTACAATATCAGTATCTAGACCAGGCATATCTTGATAAGACCAAGAAAAAATATCCACATACTCTTTCAATTACTCAATCAACCTGCTCTTCACATCAGGATGCAGCAATGCTCCAATCTTGACTTCCTTCAGATCTTCTTCTGAATCCAAATTGATTACTTCCAATGGCTCTTTATATGGCTGAATGACATTTTCCTCGCGCTCAAGAAACCGTGAGACCTCTTCTGGAATCTCATCATAGTCTATTCTTCGGCCCCATACACAGGACATTCAAGGTTGGGAGAGGGTGCAGGGTCATTTTATTCAACGGGTTTTTTAATTAGTCTGCACATATGATTTATGATTGTTTTTAGAAATTGACACATATAACAAGTGATCATGAAGATTGAATTTCAGTTATTATTTATTTTGAAAGGTTTTTTATGATTACCATTTTTCAAGAAAAGGAAGAAAATAAAGACACAATTTGGGGAACAAAGACAACTTTTATTATTGATTTTAAAAGTCACAGCAAACAGATAAGCCCATACAATATTAATAATTCCACCTTGGGCAGAGTGAAAGATTTTCAAAAAGATTAACAAGATAAATTACTTTGAAACATGTATGTAAGAGGGAACGTCAATGGTGATCCAATTCTGAACCCTAACTCCGTGCGTTACGTAATTTGGCATTTCCAGCTCTGCTTCATCTTCCACAATGGCATTAATCCCGGAAACATTTGGATGAAGATAACCCCCGCTACGGAAGACATCTTGATATTTGCCTGCAGCAGACTTTGGCTTCATGCTCTTACCTTTGTCATTCTTCAAAGAGAACCCTAAGCCATCTCTGTTCTTGTTTACAGGTGGATCCACAATATGTCGCCATACCTCACTATGACCATTACGCACAACTTGCTGCGCATCCTTAAGTGAAACCATGGAATTCTTATTTCCCCTTATGTTATCAATGGATAAAGCTTGGAACTGGGTTCCGACAACAGATTCATCCACCTCCACAATGCTGAAAGAGGACAAATGAGATATCAATAATGCATGTTCTCCATTTATAATCACTAATTTTCCTTCAGGTACAGACTTCAGCTTTTGGTGTAAAGTTAAAGTGACAGCCCTTGCCTCATGTATCCACGGCCGTCCCAGCAAGCAGCTATAAGCGGGTATAATATCCTGATCTGGAAAGTAATCTGAAATAAATGTAGGCTTATATGAATGGGAAAGTCCACTTCACCAATAACAGATTTTCGTGATCCATCAAACGATTTCACAATGATGCCACTTGGGTGCATGGGCGTTCCTTTATATTTCAACTTCTTAAGTGTGCTCCTCGGTATAACGTTCAATGCAGATCCATTATCAATCAGCACATTGGATGGTGAATCATTCTTGCAGCTCATAGAGATGTGGAGGGCCAGATTGTGATTCCTTCCTTCATCGGGCAATTCATTGTTGCAGAAACTCAGGTTATTACATGATGTAATGTTCCCTACTATACTGCTGAATTGGTCTACAGGCATGTCACTTTCCACAAAATCTTGGTGCAATACCCTCATCAAAGATTCTCTGTGAGCAAAGGATTTCATCAATAAAGCCAAGATATATATTTTTGAAGGAGTCTGCAGTAGCTGATCTATAATTCTCTAGTCGCTCATCTTGATTATATTCAAAATATCATCCACTTCTTTCTCTAACATAGTTCCACTAGATTCACCCGTAACCTTCTTGGGTTCAACATTCTCAGCAATTTTCTTTACAGCGCTAACATCTCCATGAATAACTGGTGAAAATACACGACCGTTGCGGGTCACTCTGCTAGTCTCATCAATATTTCCAACATCAAGCATTGGCTGGATGGGAACTTCCACACCATTCTCTAAGATTGTAGTGTTATGTTTATAGGTACAAACTTATCTGACTTGTAGGGGACGAGACCCGACAAACTAATCACCATTAGAGTAATAGCTGGCTTGCTATGATACTCAACTTCAAAATGGGCAGGTGCACTAAAACAAGGCACAATGATGTTTACCCCTTCTCCAACACAATCAGTCATCATGGAGTCATCTTTGGAAAACAAATCTTCATCCGAGGAGAAGAACTCATCTGCAGAGGCATACTCATCATCTGACTCTTCTTCAGCCAAACAAACCTCAATCATATCAACTTCATGGTAATCATCCCTTTGACCTGTAACCTTGATAGTTCCATTATCCAACAACAACTGAACACCTTTCCTCACAATTAAACATCCTCGGGAGTCTCGGCAGCAAATTTGGAAAGATCCATACTGATGTTCCACTTGACCAGCCATGTGACAGAAAGTAGCATGCAATTGTACAAGATCCTCATTCATATACTCCACATCAAAAATTCTGAACTCTCCAGGACATCCAGAAATCATGTTCACTTCCTCTTCATACTCTTCCCTAGGCCTGATTATGTGGACGAGGCCCTCATCCATCATCTCCTTCAAATCAGCCTTTATCTTGTCGCAACCATGTATGTTTGTACTGCAAATAGCACAACCGGCATGGTCATGCGTATAGTAGCTAAATTCACAGAGGTTTGCATGCATTTTCACCAAATCTCCCCAAACCAGATTAACATCAAAAATCTGGAAGTCGACTGGACAACCGGCCACCATATTTACAGCATTCGCTCCTCCATGCTTGGGTAGAGGATTGTCTTTCACATTAGGGCCCACATCTTTGAAAGATATATGTGATACGGTGGGAGAATTGACTTGAGGTTTTGCGTTTTGTCGCAAATGTCGCGGTTTAGCAAGAGTCGCCACCGACTTTTATTTTATCCAAAAGGAAAGGTAAAAAAGCACAGGAAAGACCTTTGAGATGTTTTCTTGAGTTCGGGGGGTAGATTATGAAAAGGGAAGGTGCTAGCACCTTTTCATCCATGGTTTTCCATGGGATCTTAGTTACTTGCTTAGATCACTTGCTTTGCTTTTGAAATTGTTTGAAATGGTTCTTTTTGTGGTTTTGAAAGCATTTTGAAAAGAGGCCATCATTTAGGAAATCTTTGTAATGATTCTCGTTCGTAAGAATGTATACAAAGATGTTTGTCTTTTGAAAAATGTTTCAATGTTTTTGTAAGATGTTTGGAAATGTTTTTGAAATGTGTGTGTGTTTTTGAAAATAGCAAGGATTATTTTGAAATGGAGCAAGCAACTTAGAAGCTATCTACCAACTCAAATGTCTTTCCTATGCATTTTTATTCCTTTGACATTGTTGATTTACCATTGATTTGGTAAATAACCCTATCTTTGGATGTTAACAGGACGGGCGGGGGTCATCGTATGACCATGATAGCAATGTTGCCAAGTATCTTAGCATTTTTGAGGGACCAAGATCATTTTGTTTTAGGCAACCTTTTGATAGCGTCATCGAGGGACTATGATCTTATTTTTGTTTTTTTTTGCCAAGATACTTCGCATGCGTAACATGGCCATTTTATTTTAGGCAACCAAGTGGGTGAAACCCTAGGGGTGCTTGTGTGCAATGTGTGTCATTTTACATGCTTTTGATTTGTCTTGTATTAGGTCTTTTCTATTTGTTTGTTTTTGGTCTTGTCATGCAAACCCTAGTTTACTAAACATGGTATATGAAAGCAATAAATTACGTAAATGTAAAATAAGCCATTACAACAATTATTATGGGAGAGGGATACAAGTTTTTGAATGGGGATATTGCACAAAATAAACCCTAAAAATACTATTACAATCCAATTGAATATTGTGCGAAATAAATAAATATACAAATATTTAAATATGCAATGCAATGTATTTATGGAAAAAAATATTTTGTATTTGTTTAAGGTATGAGAAAATAAAATTAATTAACCCTAGAAAATAAGGAAAAATAATATTATTATTTTTGAAAGGGGGAAAACCTAATTTTTTATTAAAAGAAATATACGTTTCCTATTATTTATTATTTTGTCCAATTTTTGTACAAGAAAAATAATAAATAATATTATATGTCAAATATTAAAAATTATAATATGTATGAAAATAAATATTTATGAATATAAATAATATAATAAAAATGTATGGTATTTTTACATATATTTACAAATTTTATAAGAAAATAAGTTCTATTGTCCTAATAAACAATTTTTTATGCCAAAAAATAAATAAAATAAAATAAAAATGAAAAAAGTAAAGAAATTATTTTTCATGATTTTTATGATTCAGAAAAAATAAATAAAAGTAATAAACGCAAAAATATAGTAAGAAAATATGAAAAATAAAACAAATATGCCAGAGGGTGCAAATAGTGGTCAGGGAGGTGTGAACAACAAAAGCAAACAGGCCCAAGGCGCCAAGGCCCAGAACATCATCCCTGTCCTCCAGCTTCTTTCCTGCGCACGCGTTTTTCTTCAAATCTGTAACTTGCTATTGCTTGAATAAAAACAAAAACTTATACACAAAACATGTAGCATTTTATCTCACGATTCCAATGATATAAAATTTGTAACCTAACTTTCAAAGATCATGGAGAATTTTAATGGCCCTAAATCGTGACCTAAATATTTCAGCAACTTCAAGCTTCAAATTCTCTTAACTCAGTTAATATAAATGGAAAGTATGCATATGTACAGCTTCACCAAGTTAAGGACTACATTTTTGCTTCACAAATCGTGGCTTGAGGATGCCTAAATACAGAGATAGAGTTTGAGAAAAATACCTCCTTCAGCTGGATTTGGATATGAAAATATGGGGACTTTGAGGGAGGCCTGAGGATCGTGTGAGCTTCCTTGAAGTTCCTTCAAGCTATTCCAATTCCTAGCTTGCTTTGTGGATGGCCAAAACTCCCTGTAGAAGTCAAGCTGCAACCTCCAAGTTTGAAAATGGCAATGGCTGAAACAGAGCTTACAGATGCAGGATGAATGCTTGGACTTCTTTGGTATAATGTGTATGAAGTGTTTCAACTGTTAAAAGGCAAAACGCCCGAGCCAAAAACCAGTTGGCCTTAGTTTTGCAGAACTGATATGCTTTGGACAGAAAAATGATGTTTTTCAGTTTGGGAGTCTTTTGGATGCTAAGCAATCGTGTCCTGAGTTGTGACCAGTTTTTGAATATGTATAGAATGGTTACAAAGTCCACTCTTCATCAGACGTGCAAGCCTTTGGACTTTTGCAACTTTTCTTGCTTTTGAAGAAAAGTGAAGTGACCATACTAAACATGCTTGTAATGGCTGGCTTGATAGCTGCAGAGAGTTGGTATACATTGCTTAATATATGTGGAAGTTGTTTGTACCAAAGGAATAGGTCCATGGCTCAAGGTTGATAAAGTTACAAAAGCTTGCCTTTATGAAAATAACAATGTGCCATTTATGCCATTAATGGAATTATCTCTTGTACAATGTTCCAAAAGCCAAAATAAAGACTTTATCTTTTGAGTTAGCATTAAATTATGGAGTGTAGAATGATTTTAGGACCTGTAATGCAAGGTACAAGCATCCAAGATCAGATTTGCAACTTGATGCATTGTAAAAATGGCTTGAACAAAAGTGACAAAAATCCAATTTCTCTTCTTCGATTCTCCCTAACCACAAATGATCTTGGAGAGTTCTTGGACTTTCTAGAAAGCTTGAAATGTGATCTACAATCCATCTTTGAAATGAATTTTGAGATACCTCTTGGAACTAGGTGAAAAATGTCCATGAAGTTGGGTCAAAAACCTGCCTAAATTAGGGCAAATTTTCACTAAGTTATTTAGTTCATGGACCTCTATTCACAAATTCATAACTTGAGATCCAAGCATATTTTGGGAAAACTTTGTGAAGAAAAGTTATAGATTTCATGGAGGAATACAACTTTCATGTTGGAAGTTTTCTTTGAATCAAATTTCATCATGGTGAAAAAGTGGTGGAAAGTTGGGAAAAAATAAGAAAATTTCCATACTTAGAAAAATTCTAAGTTATGAAAATTATCAAATTCAAAACCCTAATTTTCAAAATTGGTTTTCTTGGTGAACAAGTTTCATATTTTGACATATCTTGATGAATTATGACCCTTGGCACTTGATTTTGACCAAAAAGTCAAAGTTTGACTTTTCAGTGTACAATTGACTTTTGATCAGTTGACTGGAAAAGTCATCTGTCAATCCAATGAACTTGAGATCTTTTGAACCATATAATTAGATCAAGATGATGCCATTGAACCCTTGAAATCATGTTTGAACCCAATTTTTCATTGGCTAGGTTAAAAATCATAAATTGCCCTTTCTCAGTCAAAACCCTAATTTTGACCATTTTGCCCTTTTGATGATTTGATCAAATTTCTTGAGGAGTTGTGATCCAAACTTGATCAAATGGTACATATGAGTCTAAAATATTGTTGTGGATCAAAAATTATGAAGTTTGACTGTAGATTGGCCATGGTTGACTTTTCCCCCAATACAACTGATTTTTAGGTCAACTGTCCAATTGACTGATCAAAAATATGATTCAAGGCTTGAAACTTAACATGAGAAATCTTAGGGGTCCAAAATGGTGTATGAAAGTCACATGAAGCATTGGTGGTCCAAAAATACTTGTGCAAACTCAAACCCTAATTTTGGGTTATCAGTGCAAGATGAGATGTCTTGAGCTGACCAAACCCTAATCTTGTCTTGAGTCCAAGAAGTCTTGTGAGGAAAATCTTGATAAATGAGAGGGAAAATTTTGGGGTACAACAATATAATACCAGACTTCACCAATTTATGTACTTCAGTCTTTAAAGGATAGCAATTCTCAACATTATGCCCTGGTGCTCCCTGATGAAAAGCACATGTTTGGTCTGCTTTGTAATACCAAGGAAATGGTGATGGTACAGCGGGGGGTGGTCGGGTTTGAACCAACTTCTTTTGAATTAATTCCGGGATTAATTCTATATAAATCATAGGGATAGGGTCATAACTCTCCCTTATCTGATTATACCCTTGATTCCCCTGTTGGGATGGTCTCTGATAAGCAACAGTGGCTGGAGCTACACCGACAACTGGGGTAACTGAGGCGACTTGTTGGTGACACTGATAATTTCTTCTAGGAGGATTAACCCTAATCTCTTGCATAACAGCATTTGTATCTCCTTCCTTCTTCTTGGTAAACCCATAGGATGGCTTCTTCGTATTTTTAGAACTTTCACCCTTTGTTAGACGGCCTTCTCTTACAGCCTCTTCTAAGCGGATACCCATGCCTACCATTTCAGTAAAGTCACTTGGCGCACTTTCTACCATCCTTTCATAGTAGAAAGCACCCAGATTTTTCAAGAAAATCTTAGTCATCTCCTTATTTTCCATGGGAGGAATCACTTGGGCGGCTACCTCACGCCATCTCTATGCCTATTCTTTGAATGATTCCCTGTCTTTCTGGACCATGGCCCTGAGTTGATCACGGTCATGCGCCATGTCCATGTTGTATTTGTATTGTATGATAAATTCTTCTCCCAAGTCATTGAAAGTATGGATATTGACGCTATCCAAACTCATATACCACTTCAGCGCAGCACCGGTCAAACTATCTTGAAAAAAGTGAATCAGCATACGCTGATCATCAGTATGAGTAGACATTCTTCTTACATACATCACCGGATGAGCCCGAGGGTAAGTGTTTCCCTTGTACTTCTCAAACTCCGGGACTTTAAACTTTGCAGGTATCTTAACATTCGGGATCAAGCATAATTCATTCACATTCTGCCCGAATAACTCTTTTCCCCTGAGGGCCTTCATATCCCTCTACATCTTGTCAAACTTCTCTTGAAAATCATCCATTCTTTCATAAAGACCCAAGTCTTCACTTGGTGGAGGAAAAGGACGACACACATCATCATTAACAAATGGAACCAAATTCACCGAAGGAGATGCAGGAGTAACATGCACCACATGAGGTGCAGGAGTAACAGTAGTTTGAACAACTGGAGCTTCTTAAGGATCAAGATTGAAACTTTCAAGCACAAAGTTCTTTGGCATTCCCCATGGATAACCTTGAGGCATGCGATTCTAAACAATAGCTAGAGTAGAAGACACAGGAACAGTCGGAGCTTCAGTAGTAACCCTTGTTGGTTGAGGTTGAACACTCGGTGGATGATTCTGAGCAGCCACCAGAGATTCCATCAGAGCAGTAAAATTGGCCATGCCGGCCTTCAAAGCAGAAACCTCCTTGCGCAGCTCGTGATTCTCTTGTTCTAAGTTGTCCATCTTCCTTCTGAAATTAGCCCGAGTGTTGTAGTGGTGAGTCAACTTGCTATTGAAGTAAAGAAGCTTGGTAAGATACCTGGATATGCATAACCAATGCATGAAATATGTGCAATATGATGCATGATATGTGGTGCACATGATTTATTTTTATTATTAATATTTCAAGGGACTTAAAGATTTATAAACACATTGCAAATATCAAAGTAATAAAACATTTGAAATACTGAAAGTTATTATTATAATAACTTCAAAATTGGTTACAAGTCTCAGCAATCCCAAGTACAAGATGAACATAAAGTCTAAAACCCTAAGAAATAAAGTTGTCGGAGATCACTCTATACGCTAGCGCTTCCCTATAATCCTGGTAATCTGAGCCTTCAACCTCTGGTTTTCTTTCTCATACCTGGTGGCCACCTCCTTCCAATCTCCTGAATCGGGAAGTGAGCAACTAACATCTGAATAAGGCTTAGGAGAAAATAAATCCACTTGCCTATCTATGGTCTCTACCGCTCGACTCTGAAGGATCTCAATCAAGTCATCTTTCTTCTTCAAGTCTACTCTATAGGAAATCTCTAAAGTTTGACACTTATTCTTCCAAGCATCCTTTCCCTGATGCATCCTGACCAAAGCAAGTTGTAGCTCTTCTATATCATCTAATAAGGGAGGCGTGGTATTCACAAACAAATCAGGCATAGGTGTTTCCCGGGAATACATCATCTTCAACTGAATAGCTCTCGCTTGGACCCACTGAAGATATGGCTCCAATGAAACAGCCCCCCTAGGTCCCAAGTCTTTCCTACTCTTCTTATGGATGTGACGCCAGGCCTTAGCAATCTTCTACCTAGCTTCCTTATGGTCATCTACCTCCTTCAAAAAGAAACTACTCAGATGAATACTATTTGGTTTATCCCTCATCGGATAACCAAGCTGACGTGGTGCAAGAACAGGGTTATAGTTAATTCCTCCCTTTGTACCAAGAAGAGGTACATTTGGCAAACTACCACAACTGTCAACAATCTCTACATCCTGGTAAACTCGATGATACCAATCAATATCTGAGTGAGTAAGTGTCGTGATCTTAGGAGCCCATCGGGGTTCCTTCCTGACATCCCAAAAAGCATCAGACTGAGGCATATGAGAGATAAACCACCGGTACAACAAAGGCGTGCAACAGATAATCATCCCCCCGTGATAAGAATTTTGAAGATGAACAGAGTAATAAGTATCACCCAACAATGTAGGAACTGGGTTTCCAATCATGAAGATCCTGATAGCATTAACTCCAACAAACTTATCCATATTAGGAAATAAAAATAATCCGTAAGCAAGTAGAGCAAAGATGGCCTCAAAAGCGACTGTACTCTTCATCCTGGCAAAGTAACGAGCTTTCTCTAATAAGAATTAGGCTGGTAATTCTCTAATCCCTCTTTTAGTAGTCATATGGGCTTCCACCTCAGACTTCCCCAGATGAATCAAAGAAGCAATCTTATGTGGTTTTGGCTCACCCTCCAAACCAGTAAAAGGAACATGATCGATAACAGGTTAATCCAACAGATAAGAATACTCCTCTAGTGTAGGCATCAACTGATAGTCGGGGAAAGTAAAGGAATGATACATCGGATCATAGAACTGGACCAAGGTCGAGAGAATATCCTCCTTCATCCTAAGCTTCATAAGAGGAATGATGGATCCATACTTCTTCTGAAAATCTACAGAACACTCAATCTCGGGAATTAGACTGATCAACTCATATATCTTGGGATCCTTGAAACTACATTTTCCAGTCTTTCTTTTTCCAGGATCCATGGTCAAAAAGTACCTGAGATATTCAGAAATGGTCAACTTTTAAGTCCCTCGAAATAAAATTTCTTCAAAAGATTCTTATGATTGCATGGATGCATGATGCAACAATCACACACAAGATCACACATATAGGGTCCATAGGTTCAACGTCACGAGCATGAGGTAGAAGGTACTACCCATAAGGTGTTGGTCTAAAGTTATCACCTTCTGAACAAGGTTCTAGAGGTTCCCAGAGTCTACATCCTTCCTTCAGGTTTTACCAACTTCCCGATTAACTCGGTAATTAGTAATATTCTCAAGAAAAACTCGTCCGAGCGTAGTATCGCGTGACAACTATTTCCGGATTACTCCGCCATAGCTTCCGCACTACACCTAAAAGACCAAGATGGGTTAGGTATTCTACGGTTCTCAGCTTCAGTAGGCTCCCGGGTCGAAAGTAGTATGTCTTCTCGATTACTCGGTAAATGATACTACAACCAAAGGGGCCTCCACTGAGTGGGGGATCTCATGCCTCCTTTTTTGGGATTACTCCCTCAAAGTTAAGATGACTATACCGTCCGTCATATCTTAATGTTTTCCCAAGTCCGGGTATATGACTTATAAGTAATCACCAAGCACTCTGAAAACCAGGAAAATCCAGACAAACATATATACAACATGTAACACATAAACAACAATAGCACATATACAGATATAAAAAAATATAGGTTCAACCCACTTAGGGATAGACCAGCAAGAGGTCAATCTTTCCCCAATGAAGTAGCCATTTTTTCTGTAGCGGTAGAAATGTTTAAGACTAAGCCATTGGATTGACTACTCTTACATAGATCAAAATAAAAATCGCCACCGCGCTTTATTGTTTCCAAAGGAATGGGAAAATAGCGAGTAACCCAAAAAGAGGGAGAAAGATTCAAGTTAAGGGGGTTGGTTATGCAAATGGAAGGTATTAGCACTCTAAACATCTACGGTACTCCGTAGAAACCTCTTTGTAAAATCTGTATATTTTGGCTATGAAATGTTGTATAAAAATGGATGGTGGAGGTGAGAAAAGAAATATAGTTTTTATGATTTTTGCATCCTCCGCGGTTCCGAATCTTTAGTGCCTACGTACCACCTTTCGTGCAATAGGGGATCAGGGTATACGTAGTTCACCTTTTAAAATTTTAAAATACAAGTGTGTTGATTAATTTTATGAGATAAGACAACATCGTCATTATCCGTGTGGAAAACATACTTACTATCCACAATTATGAGAAAGGAGAATTTGCATCATCTCAAAGTGGAGGATGTGGCTTGGATTTTTAAAATCAACAATGCCTCACTCAACACCCAAGTGGAAAATATCTATCTTTGTTACATATTGTAGAAGTATAGTTTTTTGCATCACTACAAGGATTGACAAGAGTCTAATATTTTGAGAAAAGTTTAAAGTAAAAGCCAAAGTGGCAAAAATGATTTGAAATGAGATTGATTGACTTTTAGTTTTCTCACAAAAAAAAATGTCAAGGTATTATTAAGTTGATTGAAATTTGTTTATGAAAAATATTTTGAAAATGCATGGACCTAAGTCCAAGTTTATTATGAAAATAGTTCAAGTTTCAAAACAAGAAGAGTTTTCAAAAGGAGGAAGAAGATTTTTGAAATTAAAGAAGATGGGAGGAGAAGAAGAGACTATCATAAAGCATAAGGTAAAAAGCTAGGGATAAGGATCATCTAACCAACAAGAAGCCAATACTTGACATTATGAGTCAAGATAGAATTCCCATTCCTTGGATTAGAACCAAGCAAGCAAAGCTACTAGACCTCTTGAGAGAACCAAAATTCAAGTGTATTAAGTCTTCACAAAAATTGGGCAGAATAACGGCTGTATACGGGTGAATTCCATATTACAAACAAAGTATGTAATCACAATAACCTACACACAAAATAAACAAACAACTCAATGTCTTGAGGTAAACCTCAAGAACTCCAAACAAAATCTCCATCAAGGTCACAAGGTTTCCAACATAGGCCAAGGTTTCTATTCCTAAGTCCAAGAAGTCCAATGCTCCATAATTCCAAGGATAGTATCCAAATAGTCCAAGTATTATTAAATGTTTTTATGGTTCATGTTGATTATTAGATGTCTTAGAAGAGAAAAGAAAATCTCAAGTGAGCAAAATAAAAATGACATGAATTGTAATGCTTAAAGTAAATGGTACATAAAGCATAAAAAATAAAAGCATAAAGTAAAACAAATTAATAATTAGTGGTTAGTTGGATGACCATCTTGAAACTTGCATTTGGAACTCATTAGAGGATTGGTAGAACCAAAGCCTCCACACAACAAGTTTCATTTGCTTTTTGTCAAGTATATCATCCATTTGGGATCCTCAAAAGTACCATTTAATGATCAACGATGTTTAAGTGATCCGCGTTGACCAAAAGTGTTGTAGATCCATTAGAGGATTGGTAGAACCAAAGCCTTCACACAATGAATCTCAAAGTTATTGGATCAAAGGGATCAAATTAACATAATTGGGCTTGCAAGCATATGTTTGGGCCACGAATGATCATTTATTTGAATCGGGACAAAATTTAACGCTATGTTAAGCAATCGTAAGTGGACATATATAGAAGTCGCACCTATTTTGAGGTCGGTCAATAGCAATTTATGCACCATTTATTTTGAGACATGATATAGAGATCATGCTCCAATAACACTTAGTGTAATAAGAAAGGGATAAGATGAAGAGGGGTGGGGAAGAATATACAAACCACATTTGAATTAAATTTTAATCAAACTATTATTAAAATCATTCATCCATTTTTTCATAGAGTTAAACCCAACACCATGGATCCAATGATGTTAACAAAGTTCATAATAAAAAATTCAACCCAAGATTATCTAGAAAATAATCACAAAATAATATTGCATTTAATATATACATAAAAAAGGTTTTAAAATATTTTAAAATGAAATAAAAGAGAAAAATATCAACTATGTTCAAATTAATCAAGAAATAAAAAGTAAGACCATAGAAAAATCAGAAAAGGACTCAAATAATTTTACAAAATTTTTGGTAATTTGTTTAAGTCAGAAACTATTTTTTAAAATTAAAAGAAATGAGTAAAATAAACTAAAAATGATAAAAAATAACAAAATCATAAATAAAAAATAAATGAGGTCACCAATATTTGTCATAATATCATTGGATCATTCCATAATTTTTTCAGAATTAAAAAATGCATAAAAGTATTTTTAAACATTTAAAACAAATCAAATAAAGTTAAAATTTATAAAAAATATCAAAACACAAAATAAAATTGTAAGAAAATATAAATTAGAAAGAGAAAAATCAAAAATATTTTTCATAATTTTTTCAGATTTTTTGGACTAAAATGAATTTTCTATGATTTTTTGAAATTTAAAACAATTAAATATAAAAATCAGAAAAGAAAAATAAAGTCAAAAATATGTGGACCATTGGATGAGAGTCAAAACGCGTTAGTAATCAAATCCAAGGGATCTGACACGCTATGCATATCATGGTCATTAGTGAATAAAGCATATAATCATTAATTAAATCAGATTTAAAAAAAAACAGATGGCGCACCTTCATTGGTTGGAAGATGACGCGTTGGTCATCTTCAACCTCCAGCCAACGCGAATTGCAGGTCTCTCAAACTGTAAAATCAGAATCTCAGACCTATGTCATTCGCTTCGTCTCTTCAAGACGAAGACCACCACACCTTCGCGACAAATTTATATAAATTGTAGCTCAAGCAATTTAGAAGGAAAGTTTTGAAAATGATTTGAAAGTTCATGGTCAAAATATGTTTCCAAATAAAATTAAGTATTGCGACTAGAACTGGGGCAATGAGAGCATCACAATCATATCAAAGTTTTGAAGAATTAATGGAGAAATCTATCTATTGAAGTTGAGTTGCAGAACTCTGAAACTGGACTTCTATGGAGCAATATAGGGCACGATTCTTGAAGGTAATTATATGGTTAGCTTCAGGGAAGATCAAGGAAGGTAAATTGACAGAAAAATTGGATTGAAAAAGGCTTGAACACAAATTTCGAAGTTGCAGAAATTTGAGTTATGGAACAAGTTTGGCAATGTGATTCTGGCTATCCAAGCTTGAGAAAATGAATGAGGGGTGGCCCTCTATTTATAGGGAATCAAATGGAATGTCCAAGCGTGTGAAATGATAAAGTTTGGAGGGAAATCGTGTGAAGTTGCAAACAAGAAAAGTGTGACTTCTAATTTGATCAAAACTCATCCAAAATGCGCGTTTTGCTGTGCTAATCACTTCTGGAAGTTCACTAAACATGTTTAGAGGCAAAAACACGCAGAAACAAAGTGTTTAGAAGCTAAATCAATGATTTCAAATTCTGACTTTTGAAGAAACTTCAGTTTCAAGTTACCAAGTTCAAACTAATGGCATTCTCAGCTCAAGGGGTCTTAGGGTATGATTCTTGATGCTTTAGAAAGATGATATTACAAGCTTTGCAATGGAAAAAGAATGAAATCAAATGGATGTTTGAGCTGAAATTTGCATTGAGTCAAAGTTGGAGAAAAAGGGTTGACTTTCCATACTTAGAAATATTTCAAATTTTTCTTCAAAAGTGACATATAATGTTTTGCATCCAAACATGGTCTTCCACTTGGAATTTGCTTTTGACTAAAGAAGATGGCATAAAATAGACCTCTTAAATGAAACTTTAAAACTTGAACCATTCAAAATCTCCAAAAATTGGGAGAGTTATTAATTGTTGAAGTTGGCAAAAAATCATGAAATGACCTATAATCTTTTGTATCCTTAGGACATCTTACATCCATTTTCTCACGTTACACATAAAAGAAGGAGTAAATATCACATCCTCAAGATCATTATGGAAAAAGAGTGGGCCCAATTTAATAAAAATTGACCAAGTTATGATCATTTGAAGTCACACATGAGAAAATGAGGGTTCATCTGGAGGACTTGTAATCTTTCTTCATCATCAAGTTTCTTCCACATGAAAACTACTTGATACTTTTAAAGTGATTTGTTAATGCCCCTTTGAAGAGAAGGATGTATTTGGAATCACTCAAAAATACCAAAAGATGAGCAAGATATTCTTCTTTGGAGTTCAAAACCCTATCTTCTAGATCAAGAAAATGCTTTGAGGAACCTTGACAAATTTGAACCACTTTCTTGTACCAACACTCTTTCTTTGTAAATAGAAGTTATTGAGGATGAAAATGAGAATTCATAGCCACCAAAACCACTTCCATATCTTGAGAATTTAGAGAAATATGCACTTGTGACCAATGGGAACAAGGCCTTGCCCAACCATGACAACTTCTTCAATCAATCCCTTGCACTTTTGAATCAATCTTGATAACTTGGAAATGTAGTGAACGAAAAGAACCTTGTCATGCCATCCCTTCTAAAACAACTTCAATGGTGAGGTTTGAACTTCTCAAGCTTTATTGACTGGGGCATGGAAATAAACTCATGAACCCATGGAGCAACTTGCTAAGCCTTATTGTCTTTACCTACATTATTAACAAGTAAGACAAACCAACATTGTATTTTATTAATTAAAATAAAAAAATAAAGACAAAATATTCATGATCACAAAAGAAAACAAGTCAAGGTGCTTGGTGATTCCTCAAAGAGCAAAGCTAAAGATAGGGGGAACCAAAAGCCCTAATGTGATCTTGTTGTGATTGAATCAACATGGTATGATGAAGGGATTTTAGGGGCAAAAATTGGGGTACAACAAGCAGTAGATGTGTGTTTATGAAAGTTCCCATGTTACAAGAAATATTTGAAGTCATCATTCTCTTGAGACGATTAGTCTTTTAACATGAGTTAGACTTCGATACCACTTGTTGTACATGTGACTTCAAACACAAGAGGGGAGAGAATTAGAGTTGTGGAGATTTGAAAATTGCTGATTAAAAACAAAATCTTTAAAAAAATCGTAGTTTAAAATCATTTGTAAAACACACAAAGAAACAAGCAACAAAATAAAGAAATAGGTGGAAAACTAGAGGGAAAAAATGAAAAGTAAAAGTGATAAGGGAAAAAAAGACACCTACAAATTATAGAGGTTTGGCCTAAAAGAAGTTGAGATAATCTTCTTCCCAAGAATTCTTCTTAAGAGTTTCTACTATCTGGAGAGCTTTTAAGAGGATGTGCCGTTTTTTAATGGCTAACTTTCAACCAAACAACATGCAGACTTTTGACTGTCTATCCTCCAAACCAAATAGGAATTTTGTACGAGCTAATCTAGAACCAAGATGAATCTTTATATAAACTATCCTCCAAATTGAGATAGATTTTATATTGACTATCATCCGAACCGAGATGGAGTTTTATATTGGTTGTCCTCTGAACAAAACAAAGGTTTTACACGGGATGACCTCCTAACCACGGGCTAATCTTAAATCAATGTGAGATTTTACATAGGTTGGTCTCAAACCGACTAAGCGTTTACATCGGGCTGAGCTTAGGAACCTTTATGAATATTTTACATGTTGATCTTCACGAATCAAAAGAGAGCTTTTATGGCAGGCTGATCTTCACGAATAGAACAAAGACTTTCTAAGACAATCCCCAAACCAAACAAGAGCTTTTAATGGTTTAACTCGTAATCAAACAACTTCTTACAAGAGATACTATACTCAAGAGATAATACACTCTCGGGTAAATTACAAATATGATATTCACCCAGAACAAAAATCTCTTAAGATCAAGAACACTCTCAAAGCAATAAGGCAAAATACAAGTGAGAAAATGAGATTTAGAGTAAAAGATATGAGAATGAGAAAGTATGATCAAAAATTATTTTATGAGTGAATTGAAATGATAGAAGAGCTCTCTCTTTATAGGTCAAAGTCTGATATAAATTTAAAAATAATTCATGAATGAAATAACTCTCATAGACTATTAGACCCAAAAATAAAATATTTTGATTTCTAATTGTTGTGAGTGTTACAAAACAAAATGATTAATTAATTATTCTGTTGTGAAATTAACAGTTTCCTACTCAATTTACTATAGATCAATCTAACCCATAGTAATTTCAAGTGAAACCTTCTCGTAGGCCGATTATTTCAAGTTAAGTGGGAGAAGCTAATTAATAATGAAAAATTCAGAATCACAACCCACTAAAAACAGTAAATTAAGCAGGCTAATCCTAAATTTAATGCCAAAAATCAATAATTATTTATTAAACCAATAGAGAGTTTAAACTTAGGGGGCAAGATTCTCTCCAGTGAAAATTGGATGCAGTGGAATTTGAACCATTAATTTATTTTATTGTATATTAAATAAATCATTGAAATTAAATTTGAATGGTGGGAAACTTAGGACTCTCAACTAGTTCAATATAAGTCAAATGTCCCTCCAAATTTCACACAAGATTGCACCAAAATCAAGAAAAACACAAAAGTTGGCATGTTCACATGAGTTTGTTTACATAGTGATTGTTGAATATCAATGTAAAATGAATTAATCAACTACAACATAGCATGTGCATGTGGGTTTACAATCATCCTTCATCTTTCAATATTGATCCTTTCTAATCTATTTCTACTACCTTTTTGTTTGGCTCCATGTGAAACTTTTCAGAATCCACTTACTTTGGTGCTAGTGGTCAAGAATTAAAACCTTCAGCTTTTCTTTAGAAGTCATTGATGCTGTGGTACTGCTTAACACGCTTCTTGTTCATGTTCCAAAATTATTATTGCTTATGCTTCTGGTGGTGGTCACCACATTTCCACGTGACTAGTTTCCTTATCTTTCTAATTTACCACTTTCTTCATAGTACTACTTTTTCTTCTTAAATAACTTATGATATACATTATGATCTAGTTAGTATATGTATTTGTAGAAGTACATTAAGAAAATACTTTCTCCCACATAAATTTCATTTATTGAGTAATTACATGTACAATAAGTCAAGAAAAGTATAGCTTGATAGAATAAGCTGAGAAAAATATTACTCCGTAAAGCATAAAGAAGAAATAAATAGTACTAATTAATATTAAATAGATATTGAAATAAAGTGGGCCCTGCTATGTTAACTAGGGGAAGATGTGCCCCTGGTTGCTGGGAAAGTAGCCATGCTTCCATGTTGGTGAAATCATATGATGGAGATTCCAATTATCATCTCAGTAGTGTTTATTGCAAAGCATAGGGACTGCAGTAGTAGATCATGATAATGTCATAGGATGGTGCATGCAATTGTATTGTGTTGTATACATTAGCGGGTACAATACATTATCGCCATTACTGCACTCATATGTTATGTGCTAATCTAACGAATTTTTTACTTACATTTTACTTTTTTAACGATAAATTTCTATACTATCATACATTTCCATTCATATTTTCAATATATCATGTTTTCAAAAAAAAAAAATTGAAGTAGGAGACTCTGCCAATTGAATTGGCAGATACTTTTTAAATTATACAACTTCCACCCATTGAATTGACGGAGTTTTTAAAATGTCATTTTTTTAATGTAATATTAAAAATAAATTAAAATTACAATTAAAATAAAAATTAATATTTAAAAATAAATTTAAATTAAAATAAATGTTAATCATAATAATTAATAAATATTAAAATAAATAAAATTTGTCTAAATTAAAATAAAAAATAAACATAAATTATTAAATATGGTTCCGCCACTACAATAGGCGGAGCCTTTCGTTATTTTATTATTTAAGTACGGCTTCGCTACTGTAATGGGCAGAGACTTTTGTTATTTTATTATTTAAGTACGGTTCAACTACTGTAATTGGCGAAGGTTTTTGTTAATTATTTTATCATTTAAGTATGGTTCTGTCACTGTGTTGTTGGTTGTAATATCCTAGAAATGCTTATGTCTTTGTTTGAACATGTTGATGTTGTTTAGGTTAAATGTTGTTGTTAAGTTCTTCTATTTGTCTAAGTATTTTAATTTATGTGTTATTTTTTGGAGTTGTTATTTATATTAAATGCAAAAGTATTAGTGGTATAAAATATAATTTCTTGGCGTCATTATACATACAACTTTGAAGATTGATAACAAAATGAATAACTAAGTATTACTAGTTCCTACATTAGGGCATCGTGTTTGGTTGTGACCTGAAAGACGACACAATGTGCATTTTTTCTCCAACTTATCATACGCATCCATTTCTGTTGTAATACGGGTGTCACAAGACGACCTTTCTTTTTCCTCTGTATGGTTGGATTATGGCAAATTTGATCTCCCTCATAAGTGGGTCAATACTCATCGTATGGTAGAACTGAAAAACTCGTGTTGTAAACCCCAAATAAGTTCGCCACCTTGTAAACGTCAGACAATAGAAGAAAGGCGTCCTGACGCACCACGGAACATGCAGCGATAACATGTGAATAAGGAACGCGGTATGCTTAAAACTTTCCGCAGTCACACCAACCATCTATTAGGCTGACCTTGTAACGTCCTAATGAGTTCCCCTCACCGTGGTTAATTGTCTCCTTCACACTGAAATTGTTATTATTGTAGTAAAAAATGCTTACCTGATGCGTGACAGATTTTGATGTCTCTTCTTTCATCACCTTCACGCACCGCTCTGTAAATGTTTGTCCATGATTTATTTCTAGCAATCCATGCTTTCTTGTAAGAGGGAGTGTATTTGAAAAAAGAAACAATTTCGTTAATACATACACTCACCTTGATAGAGGGATCCTTATCAACAAGAGGCATTAACCGTTCACTCATCAGTCGAGATCTTAGTTGACGATGATCCTGATTAAAGATGGTCGTTGAACAATTGTGTGGGGGCTCCATGATTCCTATATTCCATAGGTCGCTCCTTTTCCTATAAGATGCCACTAGACGAAATTTGCAACCATTGCGCTTACAACAAATTTGATATCTCTTCGTGTCAGAATATGTAACCCTGAAATCAACAACATATTTCATGTGATAGTTGGATATCGCAAACACACAGTCAGATTTGTTTTTGAACTGGTTCCCAACAACTAAGTCATCCTCCAGCGGAAGACGGGGATTGTGGGGCCATTCAAATGATGATTCGTTTCCACTTCTTCCCAGAGTGGTCATGTGGGCAGGTGGACAATAGAAATTCTCAAGTGGAATGTGTTATTCATTTTCGTTGATTGCATCCGCCTCGTCACAGTCTCCCTCTTCAAATAAGGTAGTGAACAAATCATTAACTTGTAACTCAGTCTCTTCTTCTTCATCATCTTCGACAATGACTTTGTTGGGAATTATGGAGACGGGCTCAACCTTAGTAGGATTGGTCACTTGTGATATTTGAGACTATTGGCAAAGTTGAAATTTTATGTATAAATCTATGGCATGCAACCCAGATAATTCATGATTGTAAAACATCGTTTCCACATCATCATCGTCCCAGACTTTCAATGGAACATATTTCATGTTGTTATCACCAAAACTAACAGCATTTCGATATATAATTTGTGAGATAGCTCCAGGTTGCATCCTTGTTTGTATCCTCTCTCTCAAGTATTCGAACTTCACATTTCTACTTAACTTGAACCGACAAATATCGATATTTTCGAATATAATGCCCATATCATCAGAGATAATGATCTCTCTATTGTAATGAGCATCAACTGCATATTGAGGTGTATGAGACATGATGATTTATTCGTGAATTTTTTTTTGAAATGTGTTTAGTTGATGAAAAATTGTAGGAACAAGAGCTGCATTTAAATTATATATGTTTTGTCTTTTGAATACACATAATAATATTATTTCGTAGGAATATTGACTGATCAATGGTCAATATTACAAAAGATACACATCTTCCCATTGCAGACGCGGATACACTAGACGATAAGAGGGTCCGCCCATTGGGAAGGCAAAAGCATTTATTTCTGTAAAGGCTCCTCCGAATACACATGCGTCATTGACAGGCCAATTAACTCTCTGCTGCCCATTGTATATGCGGATGGCAGACAAAAAACGTACACTTCTGCCCATTCCATGTGCGGTGTGTCAGAATATAACAAAGACTCTGCCCATTGGGGGTGTGAAACCTGCATGCATATGCATGCAGTACAGGCCACGTACAAAGCCATGCATGCCAAATTCAATTCTCCCAACCATTTTCTTGTTTCTATTAAAAAAAATTCCTTGGTATTTTCTCTATAAATACCATTCAGTTTTCCATAATTCTACACCAAACTCAATCTTCATCCACTCTTTCTCATCATAAATACCACTCCTGATATAATGTCTCTGTTAACTTGTGGAGAGGATCATCGAGGAACATTGTCAAACATACTCCAATATGTAAATGTATTGAATATATTTACGTATAAAGTTTTTTCAAATTGTTAGAATATACTTCCGACATTAACCATCTTCTAACATTGACTATTTTCTTTTAGAATGAGAAAAAGTTTAGGCCTCGTACACACTCATATGAGCCCGTAGACGAAATGATCCGTCCATATTTGATTCAAGCGGGCTTTGGGTACGTTATCAACATAACCTCATTTTGTGTTTATAGAAAATTTATTCTCGTTATATGTGAAAGATGGTGGCCGGAAACACACATATTCCATCTTCCTACCGGTGAATTCACAGTCACACTTGAAGATGTTCACATGTTGATGGGTTTACCTGTAAATGGTGTGACGGTGAATGAGAGAATAAATGTCAACTACTCCATAACTCAAGAACTATTGGGTGAAGAATTGCCCGAAAAAGCTAGAAAGGACCAATTCGTTAACATTACTTGGCTCCGGGAAAAATATGATGCATTTGATTTGAATGAAGATTCTACCATCGACCAAATTCATAAGAAAACTAGAATTTATATTTTATTGCTTTTCGCTAGTTTATTATTCCCTGACACTAATGGTAACACAACACATCTTATGTATTTACCATTATTAGCTGACATTAATAAAATAGGTAGATACAACCAGGGATCTATAGTTTTATCGCATCTATATCGAAACCTGTGTAGATACGCTAGAAACGAAGTTCATAATTTTGTCGGTTGTTCAACACTACTACAAGCTTGGGGATTGTCAAGGATGCCGAATCTAGCGCCTATGAATCGTAATCCATTTCACTTTCTGTACGGAACCAAGTAATTTGAAACTACACTTTTTTCTTAAACTTATTTATTATGTGAACAACATTTAAGTATTATTTATTTTTAGATGGTCTGCCTATGGGATGGATTACGAAAACACTCCTCATCATTGTGCACCTGGCTATTAGACTTTCATCGATCATTTTGAAGAAACTAATGTAATATTTTTAATCATATATTACTAATAATTACTATTATTTTATAGTTCATTAAACTAATAACTAATTTTTTATAACAGTTTACGTGGAGGCCTTATCTAGGACTTGAAGATATTGATCTGACTGATAGTCATGTGTAGAGTTCAAAAACATTTATCATATGTTTTACTACAGTTGAAATGCATCATACTGATAGGGTAAAACTCCAATTTTGCATTCTGCAAGGCATACCCGGTGCTCCAAAGTGCATGGAGGAGTATCACAAAAGTGTGGTGAACGGCCAATGGGCATATAGCAATTGGAAAGATCATTAAAAACTGGAGCGTCGTCAATGGCATAACCGCGAAGATAAAGTTTTACAAGGAGATCTCATGGGAGAAGAATGTAAACCGAGTAAGAAATACATGGAATGGTATAAGTCTGTTACAAATTTTTATCTGTCACCAAATAACTTCTTATTTGACCCTCATAATCTACCAACATCTTCAAACGTCCAACACACCAAACCATCATCAAGCACTTACACCCAACAACCATTCATGAGTGTTGTACCCCAAAATTTTCCCTCTCATTTCTCAAGAAATATCTCATAAGATCTCCATTGATTCAAGACTACACAAGGTTTGATCAGCTTAAGATATGTCCTCAACACTGACAACTCAAAATTAGGGTTTGAGTTTGTACAAAGATGATTGGACTTCTAATGCCTTTTATGACCTTCATGGATCATTTTGGATCCCCAATATTTCTCATGTCAAGTTTCAAGCTTTGGATCACATTATTGCTCTGTCATTTGATCAGATGACCTAAAATCAACTATATTGGATAAAAAGTCAATTGTAATCAACCTACAGTCAAACTTCAATATTTTGGATCCATATCAACATTATGAACTCATATATATCATTTTATCAAGTTTGGATCACAATTCCTCAAAGAAATTTGATCAAAACACCAAAAGGGCAAAATGGTCAAAATTAGGGTTTTGATTGAGTAAGCTCAGTCCTTGACTTTTGACCAAGAAAATGACTTATTGGTTTAAGACATGGTCTCAAGGATTCAAATTCACCATCTTGACCTAATTACATAGTTCAAATCACCTCTCAAGATCATTGGATTGACAGATGAATTTCAGTCAACTGATGAAAAGTCAACTGTATACTGAAAAGTCAAACTTTGACTTTTTGATCAAAATTAAGTTTCAAAAATCATATTTCATCAAGACATATCAAAATATGAAGTTTGTTCATCAAGAAATTGAAAAGTCAAAATTATCTTTGAAAAGTCAAAATTCTAAGACTTAGAAATTTTTCTAAGTGTTAGAAAGTTAACATTTTTTCATAACTTTGTGCCAAATTTCCACCATGATGCAAGATGATTCAAGGAAAACTTCCAACATGAAAGTTGTAGATCTCAATGAGATCTAAAACATTGTAGGGAAGAACTTTTTCTATAAATTCTTGGATTTCAAGTTATGAATTTATGAAGACATGTTCATGAAACTAAAAGACTTGGTGAAATTTTGCCCTAGCTAGGTAGGATTTTGACCTAACTTCATGACAACTTTTCACCTAGTTCCAAATTTAATCTTCAAAAATGTCCAACATTAAGGTTGTAGAGGATGTTACAAGCTTTCCAAAATGTCTAAGAACTCATCAAGACCATACTTGAGCTAAGATAATCAAAGGCAAGAAGTTAAGGTTTCAAACTTGTTTTGCAAGACATATTTTGTGATGAACATGAACCAAATCCATATCCATGCTGCATAATCCTCACTTTGCAGACCTCAAACTTGTTTTTCACTCCATATTTAATGGTTTACACAACTTATTATGCCCTTATCCAAGTACTTCAATCTTTGTCCAAATCAATTTGCCATTTTGGGGAGAAAGTAACATATCCATTCTTGTAAAGCAAGCTTTATGCAAAGTCAACTTGCATTGAGCCTTGTACTTGTTCTTTCTACACACATAACCCCTACAAACCAAAAGCAAGCATTTTTAAAGTTCTAACCACTCTATACAGCCATGTACCGTGTCTTGGAACAAGATGTTTCAACATTGCTTCAAAAACAACTAAAGTTGCCACAACTTGAGAATTCAAATTCTGAGTTGTTGTAACACTTGAAACCTCTTGCCTATAAATATATACACTATTTGCAAGCTAACACTCTAATGAACAAGCCCTCAAACACCCCCAAAGTCAGAATTGTATAACAAACCACTATTGTTGCATATTTTGGCCAGAAATCCCAAAATCAAAAACCACTTGTGCGTTTCTTGGCCTTTTGCTTCCAAAAGCTTCTAAACATCATACATAAACAATCCCAACACCTGTTATCCAACTGTAACACCATATTCATCAACTTCCATAACCAAAACACAGAGCTTGTATCTTGACTTCTCTAGCACGGCTCAAGCACTTCCAGCACTAAGTAAGAGTTGCATTAGCTTCCCGGGAACTTGAGGAAGCTAACCTGATCATCACCACCACTTGAAACAAGCTCAAACTCATTCCACAATTTCCAGTTTTGGAGGTAATTTTCTGAACTTTCATCTCTTCATTTAGACATTTTTAGGCGTGCATTTTTAAAGATAAAATATAGATATCATTGCCCTGAAACTGCCATGTCCATAGTTTTCATTTATATTGGTTGAGTAGGGAGAATTTTGAAGTTGAAGTTTCTGAAAATATTAGGTTAGATTTGGTACCAATAGAAATTCATGCTCATCTTTGAGAATTAGTTTAAGTTATTCACATACTTAGAATCGTGGTAAAATTTCTAACAAGTTTGGTGTTTGAAGTTTTGAAAATGATTGAGAAATGGCTGAGTTACAAATTTCAAATATTTGCTCTCTAAACTGGAGCGAGGAAGAAGATGAAGTTCAGGCATAGAACTTGTTTTGTAATATAATTTTATAGTTTTGTTTAAGTTACAGGATGTATAGCCACCCCACTGGTAAGGCAACGCGTGTATTATGTGAAGGGCGTGGGTTCAAGCCCTAGCACTGCCACTTTTTTATTTTTCCAACATTTTCTTCTTTTTTTGAAAGCCACCAGCACGTCTGGGCCATCCCTCACTGGGCCTTTGCATTTTTGCTTCTCCTAACCCCTTGTTTCCTTTTGACAACACAACCCATTTATTTTATTTTCATTCTTTTTTTTTCTGATTTCCAAACAAAATCAATCTTGGGTCAGTCTTCAAACAAAAACTGTTTTTTCCTAAGAAACACCCTAAATTCCATTTTTACCTCCTGACTTTATTTTTCATATTTTATTTTATTTTCTTTAATTTATTATTTTTATCATTATTATTATTATTATTTATTAAATCAAAAATTCTAAAAATATTTTTATTTTACTTGCATTCTATATACTTATATTTTATTCCTTTAAAAACAAAAAGAGAAAACATTTTTATTATAAAAAGTTAATTTCTTTTTCTTAATAAATTAATTATATTTAGTTTTTTTTTTAATTAAAATTAACTTAGAATTTAGGTTTTCTTTAAATTTAATTAATTTCCATACTATTTTGATTAAACCTAAAACCTTTTCTAAAAAAACCTAAAAATGCTTTCTTGATTAATTTTATTTTTTTTAAAACTAGAGTTAAATTTTACTTATTTTTATTAATTATTTTATTTTAGATAATTATGTTAAAACCATTTTCCTTAACAAAATCTAAACAAAAATTCATTTCTTTTCCATTTATATCTTTGTGCATTATATTCCTTTCAATTCTTGTACATTATTCAAGTTTCAATATGGTTGTAATAGATAATTAGGTTTAATTTCTTACAATCCCCATTTGTAAATTTGTATACCCCATCCCCAAATGATGTAATAGCATAGTAAATTTACTTTCCACAATTTACCGCTTTCATATAAATGCTAGTAAATTAGGATTTGTATAGAAAGATAAAATCAACAAGTAGATAACCCTAATCAAAGATTAAAAGCATGAAAAAATACACACTATTCACACATGCACCCTTAGGGTAATTCCACTTGTTTCCTAAAAATGGTCATGTTATGCATGTGGGATGTCTTAGCAAAACAATCAAAAAATACAAGATCACAGTCCCTCGATGACGCTACAAATGTTGCCTTTCAAATGATCTTAGTCCCTCAAGGAGAAATGCTAAGACATCTTACAACATTGCTATCATGACTATACGATGACCCACGTCCGTCCCTTTACATCCAAAGATAAGGCTTCTTACCAATCAATGGTAAGATAGCAATATCAAAGGAAAGGAGAGAAATGAACAAAAGACTTTTGAGTAGGTAGAAATGTTCCTAGTTGTTTGCTCATTTTCAAAATAAACACACACCAAACACTTTCAAAACATGAAATATTTTCAAAAGTCCAACACTTTGTATACATTATCGCTGAAACGAGAATCATTATAAAGTTCGCCTAAACTAAGACGCCTTTTCAAAAATACTTTCAAAAATCACCACAAAGAACACTTTCAAACAAAAGCAAGTGATCTAGCAAGCAACTAAGAGCCCATAGATAACTATGGATGAAAAGGGTGTTAATACCTTCCCTTTTCATAATCTACCCCCCGAACTCAAGAAATAATCTCAAAGGTCTTTCATGTTCTTTTCCACCTTTCCTTTTGGATAAAAGAAAATTCAGTGGCGACTCTTACTAACCGTAACAATTGCGATTAAACGCAAAACAACCAAGTCAGTTCTCCCATCGTATTACAGAACTGGTGACTCTGCTGGGGAAAACTTAAAAGTGGGGTTACCTTAGGGCTAGATCACCTTTAATTGCTTTCATTGTTTGACTTACTTGCTTTACATTTTAGTTCCTTGTTTGGGCTTGTTTTGATTCTCTATCCAGATCTGGGATACCTTATAGGTAAGTAGCAATACATTGTGGAAACTGTACGGGGTATACTGACATGGTTTAAGAAATAGCTACGTTAGTGTGACACATTTATGGGTACCAGTAGCCCTTGAGTAGTCAAGGAGAATACGGGGCCGCTGTGTGGTGTCATGAAGCACTAATTGACTTTAGAACCCTTACTTGACCAACTTGACCATTAGGAAGTAGTGAGATAGACGACTTTGGTGCAGTCTGAAGTTGGTTGATACTCGATACTACGCTCATTGAGATCGGACTTCTCGAGATGTTTTGGTCGCCATTAAAGCGGCTTGCACTGAAACAATGTCCGATAAGAAAGATCAGTGATATTGAGATCCCTTAGAACCTGGTTACTATTACTAGGACAGGTTGAGCCAATTAAACTTCAAGAGGGTACTTACCTATAAGGCTCCATGCAAGCCTAAACCTAAGGACTTGTTTTCCTTGTGTGTATATGCTTACTTGTGCATAATATCATAAACAGCATAACATCATAAGCATTCTCACTAACCATTTCAAGGATTATTGGTATTTATCTTTGTTCTGTTTTGTAGGACATGACTTCCATCCGCAGGAATACTATCCAAGTCAATCTCGTAAGAATTCCTTCTCAACTCAAATAATTAACATCGAGGGTCCCTGAGAATTCTTCATTCACTGAAAGACATGGTCATCTCCTAAACTTGGTTACCTCGAGAACTGATGAAGATATGATGAAGGTGCTTTTCCAGTTTTTCGACCCTTTGCACCATTGCTTCACCTTTCCCGATTACCAACTCGTACCTACTATGGAAGAATTCTCTCAACTCTTAAGGATTCCTATTCTCAATCAACTACCCTTCAATGGTACAGAAAGAGATCCAAGCCCTGAAGAGATTTCCCGAGCGCTACACTTGCAACAATTCGATGTCACGACTAATTGGGAAACAAGGAGTGGTGTCAGAGGGTTCTTAGCCAAGTTCTTGTTTGAGAAAGCTCAAGATTGTTGGAACTCTTTGGATTTATAAGCTTTTGAAGAAATCTTGGCCCTTATCATCTATGGGATGGTTTTATTTCCAAACCCTGACCAACTCATAGATGTAAATGCTGTCAAAATCTTCATGTCTCGCAACCCGGTGCCTACTTTGTTGGAAGATATCCTACATTCTCTCCACTCTCGCACTATGAGGAAAAGAGGGATCCTCATGTGTTGCACTCCTATTTTGTCTAGATGGTTTATCTCGCATATCCCCCGGTCTTTGTTGAAGAACGAGCAAGGTTTGAGGTGGTCCCATAGGTTGATGTCACTCAGACATTCGAATATTCACTGGTGTTCTCGATCCTTAGAGAACGTTACTATCATGGACCGTTGTGGGGAATTCCCTAATGTCCCTTTGCTTGGAATTAGGGGAGGTATCACTTACAACCCTTGTTTATCCATATGATAGTCTGGTTATGCCCGAAGAGATGGTCCTCATGATATGCTCATTCAAAGAGTGGTATTCGACTATGAGAGCGATGATCAAAGCTACCACCAGAGGTTTGTACGAGCTTGGAGGATGGTAAACAAACTGGATAGTAAGACTCTGGGACACAAGAATTATATTCCCCTTGAGCCTTACCTTAGGTGGGTACGAGCTCGTGCTCAGAAGCTCATGATGCCTTATCCCTCCATCCTACTAGTTATCATGGAACATGTGGATGAAGAAGATGTCCCGTACATTGTCCTCCATCCCGACATGCCTACTTCTCTTGAAGCCTTGCAAAAAGGTTGGATTCAGCTAAAGGAAGAACGAGATACCTTCGAGGCTCAATTCTACGCTAGTGATAAAAGGGTTTTGGAGCTTACAAAGAAACTACACGAAGAACGGAGCTTGAACACCTACCTTGCGCTGAAGAGGATGCGTTCGACCTTTTTATCTTAGAGATTTATTTTGTAAGCCCGAGAGGCATGTTGTAATCATTTTGAACTAATTTGACGTTTGTTCATTCTTTGTCTATACAAATTTAAATTTCATAAATCCTTGAAATCATTTGCATACACATCTTCCATGCATCATAACATAACAGGTTTTCCACGACAGGTTTCCTTATCTTTCTGCTGTTTATTTCAACAAGATGGATATCGAGAAAATAATAAAGGATCTACAAGCACAAAACTCCCATTTTCAAGAGACTCTGCTGACCCTGGCCAAGGGGCAACAATAGTTGATGACATTATTGGCAACCAAAAAGAAACCAAAGAGGAAATCCCTAGTCAATATGGGTAAGAGATTCAGAGAGTCGATCCGTCAGATACCGATAGTGGAAGATTCGTCTGAGGAAGACAAAAATAAAATTGGAGAAGCAAGGAGTACCCAGGCTGGGTGTATCAATGATCAAGCGTCCGATGATGAAGATTATTTTGACGAGAAGTATCCTCCTGCCAACGAAGTACAAGAAGCTAGAAGACAGACTGAAGGCCGTTGAGATTCAAGTCGTCCCTGGTTTGGATTTTGACGATTTGGATTTAATATATGGGGTTTTCATCCCCCACAAATTCAAGATACCAGTCTTCGCGAAATACGATGGGGTTTCCTGCCCAAAACTTCACCCGAAGTCTTATATGCGCAAAATTTAACCGCACACCACCGACAAGAAACTTTGGGTTCACTTCTTTCAAGAAAGCTTAGCTGGGACGCCACTAGAGTGTTTTACCAATTGGAGGGTTCCCGTATCCATACATGGGAAGACTTAGCCACCACTTTCTACCACCAATACCAGTATAATGCCGACCTGGAGCCGACAAGAGTTCAGTTGCAAGACATGACAATGCGTAAGAGTGAAGGGTTCAAAGAGTACGCCCAAAAGTGGAGGGATCTTTCCAGTAGGGTCCAACCACCATTAACCGATAGGGAGCATATTGATATGTTTATGGTCACTTTATCTAGTCCATTTTTCAACTTCTTGGTTGGTTGATCTTCATCCGGTTTCACTGAACTAATCTTAACCGGTGAAAGAGTTGAAAGTGGTATCAAAAGCGGGAAGATCCCCTTAGCATCTTCTTCCACCTCCAATCCCGTAAAGAAACCCTTCACTGGGAAGAAACAAATCAATGCTGCATATGGGGCAAGGGCCCGTACTAAGAAGGATGACCTCCAGTCCATTAATGTTGTTCAGATTTCTAACCCACCACCTGTTCAAAAACAATCTTCCAATCATCAACGGTTTGAGGCTCCACGAAGACAATACACAAAGATAGGCATGTCGCTATCCCAAGCCTTACAACACCTGTTAAAGGCTAATTTGGTGAAACTGCATGATCCTCCGGCCAATCCAGATACCTCTTCACCTAAATACAATCAGAATACCAAGTGTGCATATCACTCGAATAGTCTCGGGCATGAGACTGACCAATGCTGGGCACTGAAGAATAAAATTCAAGACTTAATAGACAACAAGACAATTGAATTTGATCCTCCTCCAACTCCAAATGTAATCACTGCACCTATGCCAAATCATGGAAAGGGTGTCAATGCTGTTGAAGACACCATTTTTGTTTCCTCCGTCAAAGACTTGACTACTCCATTAACCATTATCAAAAAGAATCTGCTGAAATACGGGATTTTCCTTGGCTGTTTGAAGGACTGTGATTACTGCACCACACAACTCAATGGATGCAAATGGCTGAAGGAAGGCATTCAACGCCTGATGAATAGCCATGAGATCCTATTTGAGAAGACTCTGTCCGCCAAAAGTTTGACCAATAAGATTGAAGACCTCTTCATCATAACAATCTCAAACAAGCCTCTTAGGATCTCTTCCAAGGTCCTATCAGGATTTCAAATGAACCAATTGTTACTCCTCTGAAAATTACCGCCCCTCGGCCAATTCCGTACTCTTCCAACAAATCAGTGCCATGGAACTATGGTGCTGAGGTGTTTTACCATGGAATAAATCAAGACGCTTGGATTGAAGAAAGAAAAGTTGATGACATTGGTAACATTACTGGCTCTAGTAAGGTGACCAAAACTGGGAGAATCTTTTCACCCAACATCTCACCACCAACTGCTACAAAGGTGCCTGTTCGCATCACCACTGCTAAACCTAGTGCTGATACAAGGGGAAAAGAGAAGGTAGTTGATCCTGCTGAGACAGAAATACCCGCAAAAGAAATTTCTGTTGAGGAACCTTCCGCTCAAGAAATGGATGAGATCTTGAAAATTATAAAAAGGAGTGATTTCAAGATAGTGGAGCAGTTGGGGAAAACTCCTTCCAATATTTACATGTTATCTTTACTACTCGATTCCGATGCTCATGCTCGGGCGTTAATCAAATTCTTGAAGAAGGCTCATGTCCCTCATGAGACCACGACAGACCAGTTTGAAAGTTGTGTGGTAAGCTTGACAACCAACAATGGTTTAGGGTTCTCGGATGCTGATCTGACACCACTTGGAAAGAACCATAACAAAGCTATGCATGTTTCTGTTGAATGTAAGGGGACTACCCTAACACATGTTCTGGTTGACACAGGCTCTTCTTTAAACGTGCTACCCAAGGGGGCTTTGGACCGTTTAGACTGTGAATGACTAGTTTTGAAACCAAGTGATATTATTGTGAGGGCTTTCGACGGATCCAAAAGGACAGTTCATGGAGAGGTCAATCTCCCGATCAAGGTAGGCTAACATATTTTCAACTCTACTTTCTACGTCATGGATATCCGTCCTGCTTACTCCTGTTTGCTGGGTCGCCCTTGGATCCACGGAGCAGGGGCAGTGTCGTCAACCCTTCATCAAAAGCTCAAGTATCCGGTCAAAGGAAGGATCGTCACTGTTTGTGGTGAGGAGGAGTTCATGGTAAGCCACCTCAACTCTTTCAAATATGTGGAAATGGATGGCGAATTTATAAAAACCTTGTGTCAGGCTTTTGAAGTTGTGCCACCAATGGTTGTTACTGCCAAATTTTCCTCTGATGTGTCTAAAGATGTTAAGGTCGTGCCAAAGATGGTTTCGTTTAGAGATGCTTGTGCCACAGTCGAAGAAGGAAGTTGTGATACTTGGGGGTAACTCCCCGAGATCCCATTCAAAGCAGACAAATGTGGTTTGGGTTTCACTATCAAGGCTCAGAAAGAAGGAGGTGCGCTAGTTCAGGGAATCCCCCTCTCTATATTGGAAGTGTTGTAACCCAAAATTTTCCCTCTCATTTATTAAATAATCTCTCACAAGATCTCCTTTGGTTCAAGACTGCACAAGGGTTGATCAGCTCAAGACACCTCCTCAAACACTGATGACTAAAAATTAGGGTTTGAGTTTGCACAAGGAAAAATGAAATTTTAATGCCTCATATGACTTTCATGGATCTTTTTTACCCTCAATATTTCTCATGTCAAGTTTTAAGTCTCGGATCACATTTTTGCTCAGTCAATTGATTAGTTGACCTAAAATCAGTTGTATTGGGGAAAAAGTCAACTATGGTCAATTTACAAACAAACATCATAATTTTTATCCATATCAACATAATTAACTCATATATGTCATTTAATGAAGTTTGGATCACAATTCCTTAAGAAACTTGATCAGATCATCAAAAGGGTAAAATGGTCAAAATTAGGGTTTTGACTAAGAAGGTGCAATTTCTGATTTTTGACCAAGCAAATGATTGATTGGTTCAAGGAATGATCTCTAGGATTCAAATGATTCATTTTTACCTAAGGGAATGGCTCAAAACATCTCTCAAGATCAATTGGTTGACAGATGATTTTCAGTCAACTATACATTGAAAAGTCAAACTTTGACTTTTTGATCAAAATCAAGTATCAAAGATCATAATTCATCAAGAAATGTCAAAATATGAAACTTGTTCATCAAGAAATCAAAAAGTCAAGATTTCATTTTGAAAAGTCAAAATTTCTAAACTTAGAAATTTTTCTAAGTGTTGGAAAATTCATATTTTTTCACAACTTTGAGCCAAATTTTCACCATGATGCAAGATGATTCAAAGGAAACTTCCAACATGAAAGTTGTAGATCTCAATGAGATATAAAACATTGTAGAACATAACATCTCCTAAAAATTCATGTATTTAAAGTTATGATTTGTGAATACATGTTCATGAAACCTGGAAACTTAGTGTGTAATTTTCCCTAGTTTAGGCAGAATTTTGACCTAACTTCATGGAAATTTTTCACATAGTTCCAAGATGAATTTTCAAAAATGTCCAACATAGAGGTTGTAGATGATGTTACAAGCTTTCCAAAATTTCCAAGAACTCATTGAGATCATACTTGAGTAAGGAGAATCGAAGGCAAGAAGTTAGGGTTTTCAAACTTGAATTACAAGCCATTTTGTGAAGAACACATGAATCAAATCCATGCTAGGTTGCATAATGTTTGCTTTGCAGGCCTAAAACTTGTTTGTCACTCCATAATTAATGTTTTTCACAACTGATAGGGTCTTTGTCCAAGTATTTGAGCCATTATCTAAGTTGCATTTCCATTAATGGCACAAAGTAACATTGTCATTCTAGTAAAGAGGCTTTAATCACAAAGTCAACTTGTCTTGAGCTTTGCATTTGTTCTTTCTGCACAAGCATCCTCTAAAAAAATTAGATAAGCATGTTTAAAGTGCCTAACCACTTTAGATAGCCTTGTACCTTGCCTTGGAACAATGCTTGTCAAGCTTGCTTCCAAAACAAGCCAAAAAACCATAACATGTGAACTTGTACTTCTGATCAGCCCAAGCACTCAAAAAACCTTTTCCTATACATTAAGACACTATTATGCAACCTAACACACGAGCTTGTACACCATGAAACACTCTTAAACTCCCTCTATCCAAAAATTGCTTCAAAACACCATTGTTGTGCAAGTTCTGACTTTACATATCAAACTTCCATTTCCCTTGTGCATTTCTTGGCCTTTTAGTTTCAAAGGCTTCCTCATATCAAATATAACTTATCCCCATCCTATTTCCAGAACTGTAACACCATTTACCATAACCTCCATAACCAAAAACAGAGCATTGCAGTTGGACTTCTCCAGGCCATTTCAGCCACTCTTAACTCAAGCTAAGCATTGCATTAGCTTCCTAGAGACTCAAGGAAGCTAACCTGATCAGTGCAGCACCTTGAATCAAGCTCAAACTCATTTCACGATTTCCAGTTTTGAGGTATTTTTCTTGGACTTCAATCTTCTCATTTAAGCATTGTTAGGCTTGTATTGTTGAAGATAAAATGTAGACATCATTTCCCTGAAACTATACATGTCCATAGATTTCATTTATGTTGCTTGAGTAGGGAGAATTTTGAGTTTGAACCTCTGAAAATATTTAGGTCAGAATTTGGTACTGTTAGACATTCATGCTCATCTTTGAGAATTAGCTTAAGTTATTTTCATATTCAGAATCATGAGGAAATTTTTAACAAGTTTGATGTTGGAAGTTTTGTGAATGGATGAGAAATGAATGAGTTACAGGTTCTCTGGCTGGAGGTTAAAGATGAAGTTCATTCAGGACTTAGCCTATGTTATACATTTATTGGTTTGTTTATATCAACGGATGTATAGTCACCCCAGTGGTAAAGCGTGCACCTGTTAACCTTTGGGACCTGGGTTCGAGCCCCAGTGGTACCCTTTTGTTCATTTTTCACATTTTTCACTTCTTTTTTGTTTGCAGCCAGCGTTGGGCCTCCAACATTGGGCTTGGTTATTTTCTACTTCTTCTAACCCCTGTTTCACTCTTGCACCCCTGACCCATTATTTTCTTTATTATTCCTTTTTTCTTTTTTTCTTTTTATTTTCATTTCATATTTCCTTTATTATTATTATTATTATTATTATTATTATTATTATTATTATTATTATTATTATTATTATTATTATTATCATCATTATTACTATTATTATTATTATTATTATTATTATTATTATCATTATTATTATTATTATTATTATTATTATTATTATTATTATTAATAATAAAAAATCTAAAAATATTTTGTTTATTATTTTTACACTTATATATTTTATTTTTTTCATAAAGACAAAAGAACAAAAACATTTTCTTTTAATAAATTAATTTTTTTTTAATTAATATTTAGATTTAGGTTTAATCATTATTTTATTTTCTTAATTAAAATTAACTTAGAATTTAGGCTTCTCTTAATTAATTAATTTTTTTCATTTTATTTTTATTAATTTTAAACTTTTTCATAAAAAATCCTAAAAATCATTTTTAACTTAATTTATTTCTTAAATAGTTTAAACTTAGTTTTTGTTTAATTTTTAATTAATCATTTCTCTTAATTAGGATAAAACCCCTTTCATAAAAAATCCAAACAAAAATCTTTTTTTTTCCATTTGTATTTGTACATTATTATTTATTCAATTCTTGTACATTTATTCAATATGGTTGTAATAATTAATTAGGTTTAATTTTCTTGCAAAATCCCCATTTATAAATTTGTATACCCCCTCCCCTAATGATGTAATAGCTTAGTATTTTTACTTTCCGTAATTTATCGTTTTATATAAATGCTAGTAATTAGGATTTGTTTGGAAAGACTAAAATCAACAAGTAGCAAACCCTAATTCAAGACAAAACAATGCATGCAAATCAAACACACTTGCACCCTTAGGGTAATTCCACTTTGTTGCCTTACAAAAATGGTCATGTTATGCATGTGGGGTATCTTAGCAAAAAAGCAATCAAAAAATACAAGATCATAGTCCCTCGATGACGCTATCAATGTTGCCTTTCAAAATGATCTTAGTCCCTCGAAGAGAAATGCTAAGATATCTCAAAACATTGCTATCATGGCTATACGATGACCCACGCCCGTCCCTTTACATCCAAAGATAAGGCTTCTTACCAAATCAATGGTAAGATAGCAATATCAAAGGAAAGGAAGAAATAAACTAAGACTTTTGAGTAGGTAGATTGTTCCTAGTTGCTTGCTCATCTTCAAAACAAACACTCTTGCTTATTTTCAAAACAAACACCAACACTTTCAAAAACACTTTCAAAACATTTTCCAAACATGAAATATTTTCAAAAGCTCAACACTTTATATACGTTCTTACGAACGAGAACTATTACAAAGTTTGCCTAAACGAAGACGCCTTTTCAAAATTCTTTCAAAAACCACACAAAGCACATTTTCAAACAAAAGAAAGTGGTCTAGTAAGAAACTAAGAGCCCATAGATAACTATGGATGAAAAGGGTGCTAACACCTTCCCTTTTCATAATCTACCCCCCGAACTCAAGAAATAATCTCAAAGGTCTTTCCTGTTCTTTTCATCCTTTCCTTTTGGATAAAAGAAAAGTCGGTGGAGACTCTTGCTAACCACAAAATTTGCGATCAAACACAAAACACCCAAGTCAGTTCTCCCATCGTACCACAGGAAGTCATGAAGTTAACGTTATAGGTGATTCTGATGATGAGGTTGCATTTGAAGAATGGGTATACTCTACTACAACAGAGTTCAACAATTGGCACGCAAAGGACTTTGTTTCCATCTCCTTCATTGAGGAGTAATTACTTGTTTATTACTTTCTATTAATTCAAGAACATTTTGTCTGTAATATTAAATAATGACTTTTAAGCCATATGCCTGGCCCGGGGAACTATGATCCATTTGTCAAGGATTTTATTTATGTTTTTTTATCATATGATCATTCAATACAAATCATTGGACTTTTGCATTCAAATCTTGGTGCTCATTGTCTTTCTTTTTCTTTAAATACATTTTTCAAAACAGCCATGTGTCTTACATGCACACACTCACACTCTTGCAGGTCCTCATCCACTCTGGATCTCATTTCCAATGACTCTACTATTGTCGACTATGATTTCGAGCACCCAATTAACCAAGCCGAAGAAGAAGGTGAGGAAGATTGTGAAATACTGGGAGAACTATCCAGACTTCTATTACAAGAGGAAAAAGCTATTCAGCCACACGAAGAGTTAGTTGAAGTCATCAATCTAGGTACTGAGACAGACAAGAAAGAGGTCAAGATCGGAGCTAACTTGGAAAGCAGTGTCAAAAGCAGATTGGTTCTGATGTTGCATGACTATATGGAAGTGTTTGCTTGGTCGTATGAAGATATGCCAGAGTTGGATACCGACATTGTAGTTCATCGTCTGCCGACAAAGGAAGATTGTCCTCCTGTCAAACAAAAAGTCCGTCGCATGAGGCCTGACATGTCTGAAAATATAAAAGCTTAGGTGATGAAACAATTTGACGCAAGATTCCTGGCTGTGACATCTTATCCCCAATGGGTGTCAAATGTGGTTCCAGTGCCGAAGAATGACAAAAAAGTTCGTATGTGCGTAGATTATAGGGATCTGAATAGGGCAAGTCCCAAGGATGATTTCCCTCTACCTCATATTGATGTCTTGGTCGATAACACTGCTCAGCATAGAGTCTTCTCTTTCATGGATGGTTTCTCTGGCTATAATCAAATTAGGATGGCTCCTGAAGACATGGAGAAGACCACTTTTGTTACATAATGGGGCACCTTTTGCTACAAGGTCATGTCGTTCGGATTAAAAGAATGCAGGGGAAACATATCAAAGGGATATGGTAGCTTTGTTTCATGACATGATCCATCATGAAATAGAGGTCTATGTGAATGATATGATTGCAAGATCTTAAAAAACAGGAAGAACATCTCAATCACTTATACAAGCTATTCGAGAGGCTGAAAAAATACAAGTTGAGGTTGAACCCTAATAAGTGCACATTTGGAGTACGATCTGGAAAGCTTCTAGGTTTTGTTGTCAGTGGTAAAGGCATCGAAGTCGATCCTTCCAAGGTAAAGGCCATCCAAGAAATTCCAGTCCCCCACTCTGAAAAGGAAGTTAGAGGATTCTTGGGTCGTCTTAACTACATCGCTCGCTTCATATCTCACTTAACTGCTACTTGTGAGCCAATCTTCAAACTCTTGAAGAAAGATCAAGTAGTCAGATGGAATGATTAATGCCAAGCTTCCTTCGACAAAATCAAAGAATATCTGCAAGAACCTCTTATCCTCGTGCCTCCATTTGAAGGAAGACCCTTGATCATGTACTTGACGGTGCTAGAGAATTCTATGGAGTGTGTTTTGGGCCAACATGATGAGTCTGGCCGAAAAGAGCATGTTATTTACTACCTGAGCAAAAAGTTTATCGACTGTGAAACCAGACATTCACTGCTCGAGAAAAAATGATGCGCTCTGGCATGGGCTGCTCGCTTCTAAGACAATATATGTTGACTCATACCAATCTACTAATTTCTAAGATGGACCCTATCAAGTACATCTTCGAGAAACCCGCTATTTCCGGACGGATAGCTAGATGGCAAATGATCTTGACTGAGTACGATATTCAATACACAATGCAAAAGGCCATCAAAGGAAGTGTATTAGCAGATCATTTGTCCCATCAAGATGTTGATGATTATCAGTCTATGAACTTTGACTTCTCGTATGAGAATATCATGCTAGTAACCGACTGCGCGAAACCTGGATCATATGATGGACCTGAACAAGGATCTCGATGGATTATGGTCTTCGATGGGGCTTCTAACGCTTTTGGTAACGGAATTGGTGATATGATCATATCCCCTGAAGGTTGCCATACTCATTTCACTACCAGACTATGCTTAGACTATACGAACAACATGGTTGAGTACGAAGCATGCATTTTGGGTCTGAAGGCTGCCATTGATTTGAGGATCAAGCATTTGAATATGTTTTGGGATTCCTCTCTAGTTATTAGCCAAGTAAAAGGATATTGGGACACTAAGCACCATAATCTCATCCCTTAGAAGGAGCTTGTTTTATCTCTGATTCCTTACTTTGAAGAGATCACCTTTGAACACTTCCCTAGGGAAGAAAATTAGTTAGCCGATGCTTTAGCCATGATGTCTTCTATGTTCAAAGTCAAATGGGACAACGAAGCTCCTATGATTACAATTGAAAGGTTTAACGAGCCTGCGCACTGCTGCGAGCTTGAAACTGACACAGAAAAGCCATGGTACCATGAGGTGAAGAGATACCTTGAAGCACAAGAGTATCCCGAAGGAGCTTCCATCAATGACAGAAAATTCTTACGAAGATTTTCAGCCAAATTCTTCCTAAGTAATGGAATCTTGTACAAACGCAACCATGATTCTACTCTACTCTGATGTGTGGACAAGAAGGAGGCAGAGGAAGTTATGAAAGACATGCATGATGGTCTCTTTGGTACTCACTCTAGCAGACATACTATGGCCAAGAAAATCCTGAGAGCTGGTTACTATTGGTCAACAATGGAGACTAATTGCCATCACCACTCAAGAACTTGCCACAAATGCCAAATATATGCTGACAAGGTCCATGTGCCTCCTATCCCTCTGAACATCATGACTGCTCCATGGCCATTTGCAATATGGGGCATTGACATGGTTGGAGAGATCAAACCCACTGCTTCCAATGGATATCGCTTCATTCGCTATCGGTTATTTCACCAAATGGGTCGAAGCCGCGTCATTTGCCTCAGTCACAAAGAGCGTGGTAGCCAGATTCATCAAACATAACCTCATCTTCCGTTATGGTATCCCCGAAAGGATCATCACCAATAATGGGACTAACCTCAACAATGCTATGATTACACAACTTTGCACTCAGTTCAAAATCAAGCATCACAATTCTTCTCCTTATAGACCTAAAATGAATGGCGCAGTGGAAGCGGCCAACAAAAACCTTAAGAAGATTGTGCAGAAGATGGTAGTAACCTACAAAGACTGACATGAGATGTTACCATTTTCTCTTCATGGCTACCATACTTCAGCTCGAACATCAACTGGGGCAACTCCCTTTTCTTTGGTCTATGGCATGGAAATTGTTCTGCCAGTGGAAGTTCAAATTCCCTCACTAAGGATTATGAATGAATCAGGCCTAGGCGAAGACGAATGGATTCAGATAAGATTGGATCAGTTGAACTTGATCGATGAAAGGCGACTGGCTGTCGTTTGTCATGGTCAGATGTACCAAAAACTTATGATCAAGGCTTTCAACAAAAATATCAAACCTCGAGTATATCAAGCTGGTGACTTGGTAATAAAGCGCATTATTCTTCCACAAGGTGACCTCAGGGGCAAATGGACTCCCACCTACGAAGGGCCATTTGTTGTCAAGAGAGTGTTCTCTGGTGGTGCCATGATACTGACTACCATGGACGGTGAAGACTTCCCACATCCTGTGAATGCGAACATAGTTAAAAAATACTACACATAAGAGACCCTCTAGGTTGACACACCTAGGCAAGATAAGGGCATCCCGGCAAACCAAAAGGTTTGGGAAAAAATTAGGGATATATGCAAAAGATGGTACACCCGACAAGTTGAAAACCCGAAAGGGCGACTTGGACAAAAATGGGTATCCTGGTGGGATGAAAACCCGAAAAGACGGTCCAGGCAAAAGTTAAGGATTAAAAGCGTATGACTATGTCCCGTAGAATCACCACAGTCGACTTTATTACCAAGGTCCGAGTTCAAACGGCCCAAGATCAATCCAATCAACTTCTGTCAACGGAAAGGGACATTCGAAGACATTGGGGCAATAGTAGAGTTGGAATGAAATGAGATCACTTCCACATGGCTATTATCTTTGTTTTCAATTTTGTTTTCCTTTTGACGATTTCCTCTTACTAGGATCTCCGTCTCTTTGTACAAAAAATGCCTATTCATGGGCAAAATATCAATACAAATATACTTTGAAGTGCAAACTTTTTGTTTTTGTTTTGAATGCAAAAATGTCCAATGACTAAAATTGAACAAACATATGCATGTGAACATAATTAAAACTATTTGGCACATGTGTCCTGCTAAGCAGCATCAACCATCTCTTTAATGTATATGGAATATCCCCACAGATTTATTTCATTAGCATTATCCCCAAGACCGGCTACAATAAACCTTTCCCCAACGGAGTTTCCCACAAAGTCTCTTTGCTTAGGTTGATTTCCAGCCGGAGTCTCAATCTCTTGATAGCTCTCTCCCCAACTAAGTTGGTCCTAAAAGAAGAAGCCTTGTGGATCTCTTCCTAAAAGAACTCACCTCATCAGCAGTTCGTCAAGTATTCCTCAACAAGGTTTATTTCTTCAACATGGTTTATTTCCCCAATAGGGTTTATTTCCCCAGCTAAATTTGTCTGCCCCGGCTGAGTCTATCCTCTCCAGATTGAGTTTGCCTCTCAAACTATTACAAATCAGAGGGCCACAACCCCTAATCCTTAGTGAAGTTGTCAACAAAGTCATTGATACCTTTGAAAGTTGTTGTGAAGCCTGGATCCGAACATATAACAGTTTTAACTTCAGTAAGTTGTTGTGAAGCCTGGATCTGACCAGATAACAGTCAACTTCATTCTTTCAAAATACTATGAAGCCTGGATCCGACCAGATAATAGTGTAACTTTCCAAATACTATAAAGCCTGGACCCGACCAGATAATAGTATAATTTCTCAAGTCACTATGAAGCATGGACCCGACCAAATGATAGTGTAACTTTTTGAGTTACTATGAAGCCTGGCCCCAACCAGATAATGGTACACTTTTCAGATACTATGAAGCCTGGACCCGACCGGATAATAGTACAACTTTCAATCACTATGAAGCCTAGACCCGACCAGATGATAATGTAACTTTTCAGATACTATGAAGCCTGGACCCGACCAGATAATAGTTTAACTCCAGTAACTATGAAGCCTGGACCCAACCAGATAATAGTTAACTTCTCAAGACACTATGAAGCCTGGACCCGACCAGATAATAGTTTAACTCTTCTAGACATTGAAGAACCTGGACTCAACCAGATAAGGGTTTAACTTCTTTTCCCCAGTAGAGTTTGCCTCTACCCCAGCAAGTTACTGTGAAGCCTGGATCCGACCAGATATCAGTTCAACTTTATATTTCCAAGCGAGTTATTGTGAAGCCTAGATCCAACTAGATAACAATTAACTTTATTCCCTCAGAAATTTGTTATGAAGCTTGGAATCCGACCAGATAACAACTAATTCCAAGAAAGTTATTTTGAATCCTGGATCCGACCAGATATCAGTTCAACTTCATATTTTCAAATAAGTTATCATGAAGCCTGACCTGACCAGATATCAATTAACTTCATCCACCTCAAAAATCTGCGAAACCTGGAATCCGACCAGATAATAGTTCAACTTCAAGAAATTTTCTGCGAAGCCTGGAATCTGACCAGATAACAATTAATTTATTCTTCCCCAATAAGTTACTGTGAAACCTGGAATCCAACCATGTAGCAATTGACTTCCTCATCCTCAGCAAGTTGGTGTAAATCCTGGATCCGACCAGATAACAACTAACATTCAAGAGATAATCCCCGACGGAAGCATTCTTTTAACAAAATTTGAAGATATGTATATTCTTCATCCCCAACAGTAATCCTGGATTCAGCTTCCCATAACTTCTCAACAGTAGTCAGGGATTTATTTTCCCGGACAAATATGCATCTAAATAAAATCCCACATTCATATATCATAGCATATGCATACGAAACGCATTTAGCATAATCTCATTCATCTTGAGAATGCCATGCATACATCTGCATTTAACTAACCCTTTTTCCCACAGGAAAAACATCAAGTTTTAGTATAAATCGACCAAATATTTGTGCTAGTATTTCTTCCAGTATTTACCATCATTCCTCCAAATGGCATCTATAAGCCAATTCCCAATACATCTCCGAGTGCAAATTTCTGGGCACTGTAGTGTTCAATCCTCTTCAACCTTCAAGTCACGAATGGAGGATCCGCCAATCTAACTCTTCAGGTTTAAGAATATTAAACAGGGGCAACTGTTGTACCCCAAAATTTTCCCTCTCATTTCTCAAGAAATCTCTCATAATATCTCCAATGATTCAAGACTACACAAGGTTTGATCAGCTCAAGACATCTATTTAACACTAACAACTTAAAATTAGGGTTTGAGTTTTGTTGTACCCTAAAATTTTCCCTCCCATATCTCTCAAAACATTGCAAAGAAAATCTCCAAGTTGCCCAAGGTTACTCAAGAGTTGGTCAGACAAGCTATCTCCTAAGGCAGTCTACCCCAAATTAGGGTTTTGTGTTGCATCAAGATCTTTGAGTCCAAATGACCTAAAGTTCTCCCCAATGTCCTAGTATGTTCTCAAGGTCATCCATGTCAAGTTTCAAGCCTTGCAGAGGAAGTTTGCTCAGTCAATTGCCCAAAAGGTCCAAAAGTCGACTGTGCTAGGGCAAAAGTCAACTGTGACCTACAAACAGTCAAACTTCAAGATTTTTTGTCAACATTCTCATTTTGAAGGATATTTCATCATTTGATCAAGGGTTTATCATGATTCATCAAGGATTGCTCAAAATTCATCAAGATTCAAAAGTTGCTAAATTAGGGTTTTGTAGGAAAAGTCAACTCAACTTTGACCAAGCATAACTTTCTCATACTTTATGAGAAATGACCCATCCAAAGTTCATTTTGAATAGGATGCAATTTACTACAATCCATCTTCATATCCCAAGATCAAAAAATGCACTCACAAGAAGTTATGAATTTGGACATTATAGGTCATTTTTGAAAGTCAACAAAAACACCTTTTTTTCTAAAGCTTATAACTTGAGCATGGAATATCAAAATGAGATGAGACCAAAAGGGTTGGTTAGAGGACATATCAATATTTCTAAAAAGTCCAAGAACACTTCCAAAAGTTCAAAATTGAAGAAGTTGTGCATTATTGAAGTTGGACTTTTTTGCAAAATTGCCAAAAGTCAACTATCCCCAAAACTTCAAATTTTGTCAAATGGGCCCATTCTTTTCCACTTGATTTGAGCTTGCATAGTTTCCCACGTATCCCAGCTTCAGCCATGAGCCCATATTTCATTTTTATTATTTAATTTGATTTTTAATTGAATTTATTCATTTTAAATCAAATAAAATCATGTAAAATCCAAAAAATTAATAACTCATGATTTTCTGATTGTTTTAGGCTTTGTTCACAGCTAGCATCACCATCAAATTCGTATCAAGCCAAATCATGTGCAAAAAGATCCAAATCAAATCAAATTTGGAAGGTTTTCAATGAAGATCAAATAACATTTATGTGCATTGATATGGAGGGATTTGGTCCATGATTTTTACCCTAATACAAAGCACATTACATAAGAAAGCAAAGGCATACGAAATCAGGGTTGGAAGCTGTGGAGAGAGGCAAAACAAAAGTGCAAAAATTCACAAAGAAGTGGGAGATAAAAGTCCAAGCTAGAGTCTGTTTCAGGACACGAGAGTGGTCTCATTCGCTTCCTGACCATTCACACAAGCTACCTGGATCCAAAGCAAGCATTTTCAGACGTCCAAACGCACTGTAAGTCGCGCGATAGCCACCCCTGTTCTTGATTTCGCAATTATGAAATTAAGCATCTTTTTCATGAACTAATACCATATTTTGAATCTACAAAACATTTGCAAGCGATTGGTATCATTCAATTGTGTTTATCTGGCCTGAATAGAGAACCACCATAGCTAGGGTTGTTCATTTTATTTTTAGGGTTTCTTGTTTCAGGCACAATTGAGATTCAAGAAGAACATGGCTTTAATCAGGAGGCCATGACGAATCAAACCATGTTCTTGGAATGGATTTATATGGCCTGGAGAGTATTTTAGCATTGGCCTGCGCTTTTAGCTGCGGATTCAAATCTGCAGGTATTTTTGTTACAGGTTTAAGGACATGGACGATGATGTGTCCCCCGTCCATTGGTTCTTTCAAATTTGGCTCGTTTTATATTTTGTTCTGACCAATAATTTTTGTTTTATTATATTATTATTGTTTTGTATTAATATAACAAATGAAGCAATGTAGCATGGTGGCAAGCGTGTTAGTGCAATCTCCTTCAGGATCTGGGTTCGAATCCCAGGTCCCTCACTTTCTCAATATTTTTTTCTTTTTAGGTGATTGTATGCACGCTTCAGCTTGCAGTTGTTGGCTGAAGATTTTGATAATGTTATTTAGAATTCAAAAGAGTTAAAAGTTCTGATCAAAATGGAATTAAACGCCATATTTCGAAGTTGCAGAAGCGGTGCTTCGAATAAGTGTGTCAAAGCTTGAAGCTTCGAACGATGATTGTGGGAACATATCCAAAGGGGTCTCGAAACAACAGCGAGGCTAGGTTTGGGAAGAGCGTTCGAAACGGAGAAACACCAAAGCATTTAAAATTCAAATGGAAGCGGGACTTTCAAAGTTTGAAAGTTATGTGTTGGAGCATTTGGGGACACGTGGAAAGATGAAAGAAGCATTGTCTTGCATGTTCGAAACGTGGCATGATCCTATAGCGAGACCGTTAGGGTCGAATTAGTATAAATAGAAGTCTTAGTATTAGGATTTCGGTGTGTCATATCTGTTATACAAAATACTCAATAACATTCAAACTACCACATGGCAAGGGAAACGAATGCAAGAGAAATGTATGTATGATAGCACCATGTATTTCTAACTTAATGAAAGCCTTTTCTACCATTTCCAGTACTTTCCTCTTTTCTTTTGTCGAATAACATTTGCAAGTTTCCTTATTTATTGTCTTTTCATTTCAAAGTCTTTTCCTCAAAGTTTTACGTTTTACTGCTTTCTTTATATTTCGAGCACTTTATGTTTCAGAGAATTGTTACACTTTCAATACCTTTACTTTCAAGTATTGTTTTTCAAGCGCATACTTTTACTTAAAATCATTTATAGATTTCTTGCATTAAACGCTTTCTTCACATTTTAAACTTCTACATTCCGGAAACCTTTTATATTAAATGTTTTGTAAATCGAAACCATTCACTTCATTTTTCATACAGCTTTATATGCCTCTTCAATCAGCATTACAATTAGCATTTATTCGTATAACTTAGTTTTCATATACATTTTGACCACATTTTAAAACTCTTAGAGAGAGGGATCGAAATAAACCAAACACTTATACAATAGCAACCATGAATAATTGTTCGATTGTGAGAGTAACCTTAATATCCAAGGAGTCCTAGGATCAATCTAGTCGATCCTGTGAGTTACCAGAGAGATTGAATAGCGTTAATAAAGATTATTCGATAGTTTGGAAGACTAGCGGTTGTTTACCAGAAATCACTGGAAACAAATTGGCACACCTGGTGGGACCAATAGTTGGATATCAGAATTAAGGATTGTCGAGACGTAGCCATCCCAAAAACGTAGGAACCATAAGAAATTTGTTGTTTTATGAACCTGAGAAGTGGTAAGATAACCAACAGCAACCAACCTTTATCCAGAAGAAAACGTTTGGACAAAATGTCTAATTCAGACAATCAACAAGGAAACCAAGGTGACCCACATGCAACAGGCACTAACGCGTCCATTTCGAGCGGAACATCTAATGTAATCCCTTCGAATGCACAGTCTGTTGCATCTTCAACCAGTAACATAGCCACCAATGGAGTAAGTGGCATATCAACTAACAGTTCGATCTTAGGAAATACTGGAACTATGGGCTACCCTGGGGGATTCGTTCCACCACCAGGAACACAATCCCATTTCGCCACACCATTAACTAGACCACCCGGCTTCGATGGGAATAGAATTAGAAGTTCTTCTTACGGAATGCCAACATCTTTTATGGCAGGTTTACACAATTCCACTTCGAATTCATCCCCACAACTAGGATCTGGGTCTGGGGCGAACCAATTTATGACAAATAACCAAGGGTCAGTGGGTTATAGCACGTTGCCTATCCTAACCACAGATAACCAGTTGGCTTTTAGGCAATTGATGGATGACAGCAACCACAATATGATAGGGGTGTTAGCGCAAACCATGCAGGAAATATTTGCCCCAATAGTTCAGAATGTGACTGTGACGAACAGGGAAAACGCTGACAATATGAGTCGAATAGCGGATTTATTTGCTCCCACAGAAAGGCGTAGGCAGAACCAAGCGGGATTTCGAACAAACATGCCTGTTATAGAACAAATTGCTAACGACCCAATTCGTAGACCACCCAGAGAAGAAGCTAACTTAGGGGCCAGAGCACCAAGGTTAGAAGCCCCAATAATTCCGGGCCCATAAAGGGAAGTTATGGAACCAGGGGCAAGGATCGAAAGGCCAGAAGCCCCAGAATTTCGAGAAGAACAACCTAGGGGAGTTGTTTTGGTTGGTCGAAATCAAGATGCCGATGCCGTCGTTCATAGGATTCGAAACGATAACATCTTGGCAGAAAATAACCTAACCACCATGATAGAGAGGATCATGGCCCAGAATGGCCTCAATACGGGAATGAGGAGGCCAAATTACGCTTCTCCTATATTGGATTGTATAATGCATACTGATTTACCAAGGGGATACAAAGTCCCTAAATTTACAAAGTTCGCTGGGGATACCAACGAGTCAACAGTCGAACACATAGCGAGATATCTAACCGAAGCGGGAGATATAGCCAATAATGAAGATCTCAGGATCAAATACTTCCCAAGTTCCTTGACAAAAAATGCCTTTACTTGGTTTACCACGTTGCCTCCTGGGTCTATTGACACTTGGACCCTTTTAGAGAGATTATTCCATGAACAATTTTACACGAGACAATCAAAAATAAGTTTGAAGGAATTGGCCAGTGTTAAGAGAAAGTTCACTGAACCCATAGATGATTATTTGAATAGATTTAGGCTGTTAAAATCCAGATGTTACACAGTAGTGCCTGAACATGAGTTAGTCGAAATGGTCGCTGGGGGTTTGGATTATTCTATTCGAAAGAAATTAGATACTCAGTATTTGAGGGATATGGCTCAATTAGCCGATAGGGTTCGACAGGTCGAAAGACTAAAAGCCGAAAAAGCCAGAGTCTTTAAGAACAGTAAGAAAGAAAGGATTTCCTATGTTGGGACTGAGGAAGTAGAAGAATACCCTGAATTCGAATTCGAAGAGGTCGAAATCGACCTCGCTGAATTAAAACAGGCCCCGCCTTACTCCTGCAAAATGTTAGTTCCCACAAAAGGGAAAGATATTGTTGAAAATGAGAAAAGTGACAAGTTTCCAAAGAAGGTTTATACCTTCGACGTCACTAAATGTGATGAAATTTTTGACTTGCTTGTCAAGGATGGCCAACTAATTGTGCCATCAAATGTCAAAATACCTCCCTTGGATCAGAGGAAGAAAAGGGGATTTTGCAAATATCATAGTTTCCTAGGCCACAAGACCTCACAATGTTTTCTTTTCAGGGACTTGATTCAAAACGCGATCAAAGATGGCAGACTAAAGTTTGCTGATAAGGTGAAGATGAAAGTGGACGAAGATCCTTTGGACGTCGCAGACACCAACTACTCCGAGCCTGCATGCATTGGAGAGGTCAACATGGTGGAAACTGATCGAAGCGACGCCCTAACAGGAGAGAAGGACACTGGAGTCGAAAACTGGGTGATGGTCGAAGTCAGCGAGGAAGACACTGAAGACATCCAGAATACGCCAGATACTTCGATTGCTGCACCTGTGGCTGTTGCAGGAGAAACCCAGGCTACTGAAGGCCAAGGGAATCAAAACGAAGGATTGACACAAGTCACTGAGGGCTTGAGGCTGGAATTGGAGAAAGTCCAAATTACGCAGCCAGTTCCCCTTCAGAAGGAAATATGGGACACTCTAGGGGAACCCAGTGGAAAATTTGACTATCTGGTCAAATATTCTGCCCCAGAAAGTTCGAAGGTCCAGATCGAAGATATAAAGCCCACATGATGGGGCGATGACGAAACTAAAGAAGGGGATGTGGAAATAAATATGGTGGATATGGAAAGACCCCGTTCTGAGATGGAGGAAGTGGAAAAATACTTAGAAAAAGAAAAGCACAGAATGGGGGATAATCACACTGGAGATGCTACTCTCAAAGACTATCTCATGACATGCCACAAAGGAGATCCAGGCATGATATTGTGCCCTAGGTGCAGCATCCTCTGCAACCAAAGAATTGCTGCAAATTTCGAAAGGGTACAGAGGGCTCGAACTGGCAACAATTGGCGCCAGGATAACCAACTTTTTAGGTGCTATCCCAAGGCTGGAGAGAGTTTGTTGGAGTTTGTTTTTCGCTGCTACAAAGGGGCAACTAAGTGCTTGGTTTTCCCAAGGTGTTCTGCTGTGTATGACCAAAGCATGGCCAGGGCCTTCGAAACGATCCCCTTCGCCCCTTGCTGGAACCATCAAGAAACTGCCCAGATGGGCCCGCGTTTCGACAGCAGATACAAACAGCGAAGACCTGATAGCCCTCACCCCAAAGTTGCTCGAAGAGTGACTTTCAAACTCCCTGCTGAAGTGCCAACCGATAGATGGCTACAAGTCAGAAATGACAAAGGCAAAGACAAATGGAGGAGTGCTGAACGAAATGCACGCCATGCTGTGACATACAGAAGGCAATTCAACACACAAAAAAGGGAGGAAGTGAGATTAGAGAATTACAAAGGAAGGAACCCCATGTCAAGATCCCAGTGGCGTAGACAACAAAGGATTCGAAAGGCTGAGAGAGAAGCTGTGGCAAACAAAGGGGATACTTCAACGAAGATACAAGGTGAATCGAGCACCAACAAACCAAAAAATCTGACTGAAGAGAAACCTCCAGTCAATAGGAGGCTTTTTTCTGAAGACCAACGAGACGAACCAAAGGAATACACTCCAGGCCCGGAAGAGGACGAAGATATGATAACAGATAACTTCGAATCAGAAGGGGAGTCTTCATTCAACCTGAACTGTAACGTGGTGCCTGTGCTTCCCTGCGAATTTGGGCAGGAAACTGAAATCAATGAATATGAGGAGGAATACACCACAGATTTAATGAAACATAGGCCTGTATGCTACTACGTGATGGACAATGGGGCTGTTGAGGAACAAAATGCGTTCTTCGAATGACCAGAGCCTGCAATGAAGAATCATCTCAAACCACTTTTCATTCGGGCGAAAGTAGGTGTCCATGGTGTGAACAAAGTTCTAGTGGATGGGGGTGCTGCAGTCAACCTGATTCCCCATTTCATGCTAAAAAGGTTAGAGATCCGCGAAGGAGATATCAAGCCCCATAATATGGTTCTATCCAATTATGAGGGAAAAGTGGGCAAAACACTGGGGGTGGTCCAGTTGGAATTGACAATAGGCTCAAGTTGCAGGCCCACCATGTTTATGGTTATCGAAGCCAAGGCCAACTATAACCTACTGCTAGGAAGAGAGTGGATCCATGGCGTGGGGGCAGTTCCTTCGTCAATGCATCAACGACTAGTTCTGTGGAGAGATGACGGAATCGTGGAAAACATCGAAGCAGACCAGAGTTACTTTATGTCAACTGTCAATTTAGTTGACAAAAGGGATTATGATAAAAATCTGGCAAAGATTGCTCCATGTGTTCCAAACGATGAGATGAATGAAACTAGAAACGCCCACTACTACATGACACTTCGTCATGATGGTCTTTACTGGGATAGAACAATAATCAGTGAAGAAGAGGAAGTTGAAGGTGCTATACAAAAACGGCCAGCAGGCTGGGACTTCGACAAACTTAACCATGACTGAGTCTACCTTCTTCGAAAGGATTTCGGCCTATATGGCTGAGAATAAATTGAAATCGGCCTTAGAGGCTGAAATAAATGAATCAACTGTAAAGGCGAATGAAGTTAGTGGGGGGGGTTCGAAATGCTCACCCATCAAAGAGTTGGAGATGGATCAAAGGTTGGATGCCATCTATGACAAAGAACCCTTAGGCTTCGAAAGGGACCCCATAAACTCAGGTGTCAAAATGTTGGCACAGGACCCGCTCGAAGAAGTCAACTTAGGGGATGAAAAAACGAAAAAGAGTAACTTACGTGAGTGCTAAACTTAGCCCAGGCCTCAAGGAAAAAGTGATCGAAGTCCTTAGGAAAAACAAAGATTGCTTCACATGGGATTATGATGAGATGCCTGGTTTAAAGAGGGAGTTGGTCGAACATAGACTGCCAATCAAAGATGGCAAGAGGCCCATCAAACAAACTCCCAGAAGATTCGCACCAGCAGTTCTCACAAAAATTAAAGCTGAGATCGAAAGGTTGCTGCGCTGCAAATTCATCAGAACAACAAGGTACGTTGAATGGTTAGCAAACATAGTACCTGTTATTAAGAAAAATGGTTCTTTAAGAATTTGCATAGATTTTAGGGATTTAAATACTGCAACCCCTAAGGATGAATATTCCATGCCCGTGGCAGAAATGCTAGTAGATTCTGCTGCAGGATTCGAATACTTGAGCATGTTAGATGGATACTCTGGATATAACCAGATTTTCATTGCTGAAGAAGATGTTGCAAAAACAGCATTTCGTTGCCCAGGAGCCTTAGGCACCTACGAATGGGTGGTGATGCCTTTTGGTTTAAAAAATGCTGGGGCAACTTATCAAAGGGCGATGAATTCAATCTTTCATGACTTCATCGAAACCTTCATGCAGGTGTATATTGATGATATAGTCATCAAATCTATATCTGCAGAAACGCATTTGCATCATTTAAGCCAATCATTCGAGCGAATGAGAAAACATGGCTTAAAAATGAATCCCCTTAAATGTGCATTTTTTGTGCAGGCTGGAGATTTTCTTGGTTTTGTGGTCCACAAGAAAGGAATTGAAATCAACCAGAACAAAACCAAAGCCATAATGGAGACGAAAGCACCTGCGTCAAAAAGGGAGTTGCAATCTCTACTAGGGAAAGTTAACTTCCTCAGAAGATTCATTTCGAACCTGAGTGGAAGGACCCAAGCTTTCTCTCCGTTACTTCGTCTGAAGCAAGGTCAGGCCTTCGAATGGAACGAAGCTCACCAGGAGGCGTTTGACAAAATAAAAGAATATCTTTCCCAGCCTCCTATTTTGTCTCCACCATCATGGGGGAAGCCCATGAGATTGTACATATCTGCCTCTGAAGTTAGCATAGGTAGTATGTTAGCACAAGAGGATAACAATGGCGTCGAAAGAGCCATATACTATTTAAGTAGAGTGCTAAATGATGCAGAGACCAAATATAGCAATTTATAAAAGCTATGTCTCTGTTTATATTTCTCTTGTATGAAACTCAAGTATTATATAAAACCTGTCGATGTTTATGTTTCGTCTCACTTCGATGTCATTAAACATATGCTTTCAAAGCCAATAATGCATAGTAGAGTTGGAAAGTGGGCTCTGGCCTTAACAGAATATTCATTGACTTTCATGCCCTTAAAAGCTATGAAAGGTCAAGTGATTTCTGATTTCATCGTGGATCATTCGTTGGTTGAGCAGACAAGCATGAGTTACGTCGAAGTGCAACCATGGAAATTGTACTTTGATGGTTCAACCCACAGGAATGGAAGTGGTGTTGGAGTCCTTCTAATTTCTCCTGAAGGAATTCCAACAAAATTCAAGTATAAATTGGATGGTCCTCGTTGTTCGAACAACGAAGCTGAGTATGAAGCGCTCATTGTTGGACTTGAAGCTTTGTTGGAATTGGGGGCAACCAGAGTCGAAATTAAAGGAGACTCTGAATTGGTGGTCAAACAAATCACAAAAGAATACAAGTGCATAAAGGAAAATTTAATGGTATACTTCGTCATAGTCAATAGGCTATTAAGAAAGTTTGAATACATGGATATTCAACATATACCAAGATTATAAAACCAAGAAGCAAATGACTTAGCACAGTTGGCTTCAGGTTATAGAGTATCTACCAAGAATCTTAAGGATTTGGTCGAAATAAGGGGAAGAGTTATGGCTACTAGATTCACACCATCGGATCTGGAAAGTATGAGATTGGGATATGCTGAGAAACAAGGATTCGAAATTTTAGCCATAAATACTTTGTCAGATACAGATTGGCGAAGTCCATTAAAGAGTTATTTAGCAGACCCAACTCTAAAGGTGGATAGAAAAACAAAATATAGAGCATTGTCATATCTCCTCATGGGGAACGAATTGTTCAAAAAGACCCAAGAAGGTGTATTATTGAAATGCCTAGGAGAAAGTGAGGCATATTTAGCATTGTCTGAAGTCCATAATGGCGCATGTGGGGCACACCAAGCAGGCCATAAAATGAAATGGTTGCTATTTCGATATGGTTTGTATTGGCCTAGCATGCTCAAAGATTTCATAGACTTTGCTAAAGGATGTGAGGAATGTCAGAAACATGCAGGAATTCAACACGCCCCTGCAAGTGAGTTGCATTCGATCATCAAGCCATGGCCATTCAGAGGATGGGCATTGGATCTGATAGGGGAGATAAATCCTGCTTCGTCCAAAGGTCAGAAATATATCTTGGTAGGAGTAGATTATTTTACCAAATGGATCGAAGCTATACCTTTGGTAGTTGCTGATCAAGAGGCAATTATCGAATTTATACAAAAGCACATTATCTATAGGTTTGGATTGCCAGAAAGTATAACTACAGACCAAGGCTCTGTATTTACTGGTAGAAAGATGCAAGGATTTGCCCAAGAAATGGGGTTTAGATTGCTAACATCAACACCATATTATGCTCAAGCAAACGGACAAGTCGAAGCAGCAAATAAAGTAATAATAGGATTAATCAAGAAGCATATTGGCAAGAAGCCAAGAAATTGGCACAAAACTCTGGACCAAGTGTTATGGGCTTGTAGAACATCTCCTAAGGAAGCCACTAACACTACGCCTTTCCAACTTACATTCGGCCATGATGCAGTATTACCAGTAGAAATTCATCTGCAATCAGTTCGAATCCAGAAACAAAACGAAATTCCGGCTGCATTATATTGGGAAATGATGATGAATGAATTAGTTGAGTTGGACGAAATTAGATTACATGCGTTAGAAATTTTGATGAGGCAAAAAGAAAGAGTGGCCAGAACATACAATAAAAGGGTGAAGAAAAAAGTATTCGTTATTGATGACTTGGTTTGGAGAGTCATATTGCCTATGGATAAGAAGAACAAAGCATTAGGTAAATGGTCACCTCATTGGGAAGGACCTTTTCGAATATTAAAGGTATTCTCAAACAATGCATACGAAGTCGAAGAACTCTTGGATGATAAACGTGTCCTAAAGGTTAATGGGAAATATTTAAAGAAATATAAGCCAAGCCTGCGGGAGATTCGAATAGTAACAACGTAAACAAAATATTATAAAAGCCAAGATGGCAAGATAGAATGCCAAAATGGCGTTGTTCGAATATTACATGTAAAAACCAAAGTTATGGTCAGATAGATATAAAAATCTAGAAATAAACATTATTTTTCAATCGATTAAAGGTGCTTCGAAATGTTTCAAGTCTCTGCTGAGCAAACCGCCTGGCACCTTCCAAGGTTGCCACTTCTCCTTTAAGTTGTTCTGCAGTCTCCATTTCTGCAAGCCCCCGGTTGAGAAGCTCTTCGAATTGGTTACCTGCAGGATTAGTTTCGAAGGCTAGTTGTTGTTCCTTAGCCTCCTTAACTTTCTGCTGAAGTTCCAGAATCTGCCTTTCCCAAATAAGAATGGACTCAGCTCGAGCCTCATATTCAGTTTTCGCCTGCTTCAGATGCATAGCCTGATCCTCAGCTTCTTGAGAAAGCTTCGAAGCTTGTTCATAGGCGGCATCCATGGCAATGCGTTTCTCGTGAACCTTCTTGGCAGCATATTCGTCTTGGAGAAGGTAGCCAGTTACGTTGTCCAGCAAATTCTGAAGATCAAACAAGAGAGTACTAACTGGCAAAGAGCAGTTGGAAAGATTAACCTTTGTGAGCAGCTCCTTCATAGTATAGCAAGCAGTACTATCTTGCTTAAGCACTTCGAAGATATCCACATTGAGAATAGTTCTCCTAATTTTGTTGAGAAGAACAACTCTTTCATCTGTGGGAAGAGGATAGCTGGTTGAACTCGTGCCAGCCCTAGCGAGTGGAATGTCCCTCTGAGCCAACTTTGCCTTCATATACCCAATGGGGTCATTTCGCCTCAGAAGTGCCAGTTCCTCGTCAGTCATTCGAGACGGAGAGGATTGGGGGAATTCCACGCGTAGGGGAACCACGTTGGTTTCAACCTCTAGGGTTTCGTTGATTGCGTCACCATCCCCTTCATTTGCTTCATGCTCTTGATCTTCTTCATCTTCGTCCAAATCTACCACTTCGATACCATCCCTTTCGCCGCTATGTGCGTTAGACTCCGTCCCGGCAGTCGAACCATCATTGACGTTTTCCTCGTCATTGACGTTTTCCTCGTCATTAACGTTTTCTTCGTCATTGGCGTTTTCCTCCTCAGACTCTTCGTCTGCAGATTCTTCGAATCCTCGCCCAGAATCAGCTTTTTCTTCTTCAGTCTGAGTATCCTTTGGGTCCTCTTGAAGAGTTTCAAGAGGGGACTTTTGAAGAACCCTTTGTGAATCCTCTGCAGACGTTTGAAGTATCGTTTCGTTCACCTCTTTCAGAGGAATGGAGGTACCTTGGTCATCTGGCTGTTCAGAACCTTTGTTTTGGACCAAATTGCTGGAATCTCCTTGAGGAGAGGAGTTAAGCGGAGCAGCAGCTCTGGACGGTGAGGTCGAAATGGTAGAATTGGGATTCAAAATGTTCTGCAAAGAGTAGCAGAATGTTAAAGAAAAATATTCACCAGGATAATAAGAAGTTAAACATTTTTAGAAGAAATTCGATTTACCTGTGGACCCTCAGAGGAGAGGTTACTATCTATGCGTTCCAACGTTGGGTTGGAGGTCGAAGGTGGATTTTTGGATTTTAGTAAGGGAGCAGCATCCCTGGAGTCGAGTCCAGAGACACTAGTCGGAACAGTACTTTTTAGTGTAGCTTTCTTTAGCTTCTTCTTCGAAGCAGTATTTGAGTTTCCTCCAGCAGTGGGATCTTCCCCAGTAGTGCTTGGTTTCCGCTTCTTGGGAGTAGTGGGAGGAAGTTTATTGGTCTGAACGAATTTTAACGAAGTTAGATATAAAAAGCTTGAGTGAATTCGAAGCATCAAAAACTAAGTGATTACCGTTGGAATTGGGGCACTTGTTGTTGTTGGCGTTATTGTTGTTGTTGTAGTTGCAGCAGTAGTAGTTGTTTCGGGTGGATTAGCTTTTTCGGTAGTTTCGATGGAGGCTTGAGAGGCACTTCCTCCCTTCGATTTCGAGGCAGCAGTCTTTATCCTGATAGCTGAAAATCAAAACAATTAAAGCAAAGGTTAAAGATATGGAAAATAAAAGACATTTGGGATTTTTCCCAAGCATTCGCACCTGTGCCTTGATCAGATTTAATTGACATGGCAGAAAGGTCGTATCGAAGGTGTCCTGGGAAATCATGAAGCCAGTATCGAGCCCATGTCACAGTCTCAGATGGCTTTGGTTTCCTTTGAAGATATTTGAACATCTCTTTGCAAGTAAACCACCATGGATATGGGGGAAACCAAGCCAGAGCCAGTTCTGAGGTAGGTAATCTGGGAAATTTAGGTGGATGCATTTCGAATTCCAACCTATACCTATCCTCAGGTGACAGCCCTGAAGGAAGTTTTAGCTTAGAAACTTTTTGTTTAAATTTTTCCTTCAAGGTCTCAGCTGCTTGATGCACAGTGGAGTCCAAGCGCGTGGGGTCGTAAGTAGTTTCAAAATAATTTTGAAAAGCTTTTATCTCTTTGGCATGAGTAAACATACCTTTCTTTGCTGGTACCTGCACATCGAAGGCATCAATTAGTTTCTGTCGAATTGTAAGTGTATCGAACATACAAGTTTGATAAAACTTAATCCACCACTCCAGAAATCCTTTAGCCGCGAGATGGGTAGGTTCGAAGGCTATCAGCTCAAATTGGGCAAAGCCTTGATATTGTTCTTGCTGGATCTTGGCTTCCCTTGCCTTGAAAGTTCGACCAGATGTGATGGCGCTCTCAGTCTGGAACAAAGGTTCAGGAATCAGTTGGCATAAGCCAAACTGCCTCGAAACGAAGTTTGGTTGGTAGGCAAAGAGAAGAATTTGGTTCTTAGCTGGGGTTATCCTTGAAGAGATAAGTCTAGGAAGCAAGAAAGCCCTCCATACATCTTGGATCTCCTTGCTCTTGATGGCTTCTGAGAGAGCCATGGTGAACCAAGAAGGTCCATGAGCCCTCGAAGCAAAAGGCGCCATGCTCTCTTCGAACTTATGCCTTTTTGAGAGTATCATGATGTACTTCGAGAATTGAACCTTGAAGTCATCCTTGTCATCATTAGGAGTTAGTCTTTGAAGCCTAGTGCCTTCGACTATCCTATCACTTATTTCCGAATCTTGCTCATCTATGGTGTTGGCGGTTGATAAAGAAGGTTCGAACATGGCGTTTAGCCATAGTTGGAGTAACCAAAATGGGCCAGCTAATAGAATGTTTTTAGAGGTGTGGGATTTGAGACTCGAAACAGCTGACCTCAGGCTCTCATAGAGGTCAACTAAGAGTAATTCACTTAGGCACACTTTGCGATTTTCGTGTAAATCCCTAGCTAAAGGAATGAACCTACTAGCTACCTGCAGGGATCTACTGCAGAAAACGTACCTAGACAGCCACAGGGTTAAGAAAGCAATATGCTCTATGTCAGACACATTATCCCCTTCAGCATGATAATGGCTGATAAATTTGGAAAAGCTGGCTAACTTGACTTCGAAGTCAATTATGCTGGAGTGTTCTTCATTGTCAGGAACATAAGTTTCTCCCACTGGTGACAGCCCAGTAATAGCCGCTATATCGAAGAAGGTTGGGGAAATCATTCCACCTGGGAGATGGAAAGTGTTGTAGGTACTATCCCAGAAATAAAGGGACGCAAACAGCAGAGGATGGCTATAGGTGAATCCAGGTTTCGATAGTTTAATGAGGTTATAAATGCCTAGTTCTTCCCATTGCTGAGATTTTTTGGCTTCTACTTTCGTGAACCAATTTTGATAGGCAATATCAGAAGTAGGGCAAGATCGAAATGGCTTAAAATTGCTTTTTACATAATCCAAAACAAATGGGTCCTTGGGAGGAACAGTTGGGGTTTCTACAGTATTCGAACTAAGAGATTCTACTGCCCTAGGGGCATCCATTTTGTTGAATAAGGGTTTGAAGCTATAACATACGGGAAAAATTGTCCTGGTGTCCTTTAGTATTTCAAAAACTGTAAGAGGGCCATTTAAGGCTAACCTCTTACCAGCAACATGGGTAGGGATGAGTACCTGTGATGCGTACAACATTTCTTTTTCTTTGGAAATCATTTGAGGAGCAAGAGCAGATTGGCCTTGAATGGTGACGATTTTACTCTCCATGGTTGCTCCTGTAGTTTTTCCTTTCTTCTTTGAGACTTTCTTGAGTTGGGATGAGGTGGAAGAAGAAATTTTTGTTGTTTGAGAGCTTAGATTGTTTTATGAGAGAAGAAGAGTGAAAATTCAGAGTATGAAAGATTTAGAGTGTAAAAAAATAAAAAGGAAGAGTAAATTGATGTTTTATAATGAGAAGATTAAGCATCCACCGAGTAAAAGTGTGATACGTGGAGATCATGGGTTGGTGTGATGAAGAGGTGGCGAGAAGTTGATATAGGTAATAGGCGTGATTTAAAAACAATCATTACTTATAACTGCACCACGCTGTGAAGTGACTCTGGGCGGTTAAGGAACCCAAAAGGTGCTATGATTGATGTGACTGGAGTCAAAGGCATTAAATGTTATGATGATTCGAAAATCCTATCAAAATCTTGTATAAATGTTTAAAATAGGTATTTCTCAAAGAGATCGAAATACATATTTTAAAGGGGCAATTTGTTGGCTGAAGATTTTGATAATGTTATTTAGAATTCAAAAGAGTTAAAAGTTCTGATCGAAATGGAATTAAACGCCATATTTCGAAGTTGCAGAAGCGGTGCTTCGAATAAGTGTGTCAAAGCTTGAAGCTTCGAACGATGATTGTGGGAACATATCCAAAGGGGTCTCGAAACAACAGCGAGGCTAGGTTTGGGAAGAGCGTTCGAAACGGAGAAACACCAAAGCATTTAAAATTCAAATGGAAGCGGGACTTTCAAAGTTTTAAAGTTATGTGTTGGAGCATTTGGGGACACGTGGAAAGATGAAAGAAGCATTGTCTTGCATGTTCAAAACGTGGCATGATCCTATAGCGAGACCGTTAGGGTCGAATTAGTATAAATAGAAGTCTTAGTATTAGGATTTCGGTGTGTCATATCTGTTATACAAAATACTCAATAACATTCAAACTACCACATGGCAAGGGAAACGAATGCAAGAGAAATGTATGTATGATAGCACCATGTATTTCTAACTTAATGAAAGCCTTTTCTACCATTTCCAGTACTTTCCTCTTTTCTTTTGTCGAATAACATTTGCAAGTTTCCTTATTTATTGTCTTTTCATTTCAAAGTCTTTTCCTCAAAGTTTTACGTTTTACTGCTTTCTTTATATTTCGAGCACTTTATGTTTCAGAGAATTGTTACACTTTCAATACCTTTACTTTCAAGTATTGTTTTTCAAGCGCATACTTTTACTTAAAATCATTTATAGATTTCTTGCATTAAACGCTTTCTTCACATTTTAAACTTCTACATTCCAGAAACCTTTTATATTAAATGTTTTATAAATCGAAACCATTCACTTCATTTTTCATACAGCTTTATATGCCTCTTCAATCAGCATTACAATTAGCATTTATTCGTATAACTTAGTTTTCATATACATTTTGACCACATTTTAAAACTCTTAGAGAGAGGGATCGAAATAAACCAAACACTTATACAATAGCAACCATGAATAATTGTTCGATTGTGAGAGTAACCTTAATATCCAAGGAGTCCTAGGATCAATCTAGTCGATCCTGTGAGTTACCAGAGAGATTGAATAGCGTTAATAAAGATTATTCGATAGTTTGGAAGACTAGCGGTTGTTTACCAGAAATCACTGGAAACAGAAGTACACCATACTCCCTCATGCATCCAAGAGACAGATGGCCAATGGCCAGATCTGATGGCTAGGGATTGAAGGACCACCAAGGCACTGGTCAACGCATGCATATTGGATCAGAGGAGTCAAAAAAGGCCAGCAATATTGGGCTTCAGAATTGCTCCTCACACCCCTTAATTCAGGCCCAATACTCCTCTCTTATTATTTTTTATTTATTTATTTTAATTGTTTTATTTAATTTCTAACCAATCAAAAATTCTGTTTTATTAAATAAAATCACAAAAAAAAAATTTTATTTCAATCAAATTTTAATCTTTTATTTTTCTTAATAAATTTATTAATTAATTAGTTTTTAATTAGAGAACTTTAATTCCTTTTGAAAAAATAAATAAAATTAACTAGACTTAACTAGTTTTTAACCATTAATTTAATTATTATAATTTCTTTCCTAAATAATCAAAAACTCCAAAAATAATTTATTTTTCATTTAATTAATTAATTTAATTTAATTTAGTAATTAATTTAGAATTTATTTCTTTCTTAAAATAAAAACAACAAAAAGATATTTTTCTTTAACCAAAAGGGTCAAAACTCTAATCATGCGTCTGATTTAATTTTTGCGTCGCAATTTACTTTTTTATCTATTAATGTACCTGCTTCTGGATTGTAATAGTTAAATAGGACATTTGATTATTTTTACCGCTTTACTTTATTTTCAAAGGGTTTGTCTTTGGCGATGTAAATACCCGACGCCTTGTAATTTAAATTCCGCATTTTATTTCCGCAAATTATAACTGCTAGATGTTTGATAATAGGGTTTGCATGACAAGACTGAATGTTAATCTTAAAATCAAATTAGATCACCTTTAACATGTACAAAGATAAAAATAACGGAAAAATGACACACTCGCACATGCGCACTCTTAGGGTACACCCCACTTGGTTGCCTTCGTACACGGTCATTGAGTATAGGTCGTTTTAGAGGTCGTCCTCTTGTCTAAAAGATCATAGTCGCCTCGAAATGGTTGCCTCGGATATTGTTGCCTCAAACAAATGATCTAAGACATTAGGGTTACCGCTAAGGCGTCCTAATATTGCTTTGGTGACCGTAAGTCCCTCATTCGAATTGACCCTAAAACTCCAATGACGATGCTACCTACTCATCAATAGTGGGATTGTATTGCCTAAAGGACATTAGCATAGAACGATTCCTTTTTCGAGTAGGTAGGTGGTTCTTAGATACTTGCTCTTTCAAAACAAAACTCTTCACACTTACACTTTTTGAACAAAGTTTTCAAAAACACTTCATACGCTCTTGAGGACAGAAGTAAGAGTTAAATCGAAGTTTCAAAACAAAAACTTTTTTCAAACCCACAAGCACAAAGAAAACAATTTTGAAAACAATTGAGCAAGTACCTAAGAGCCCGTGGATAACCACGGATAGAAAGGGTGCTAACACCTTCCCTTTCTATAATCTACCCCCCGAACCCGAGAAATATCTCGAAAAAGGAATTTTTCTATGCTTTTTTCCTTTCCTTGTTGGATAAAATTAAAGACGGTGGCGACTCTTGGTTACCGCGACATTTTGCAAACACAAACGTAAAACGCAAACCAGCATTCCAAAAAATAGTCAGTTCTCCTACCGTATCACAAGTTTGTACAAAGATAATTGAACTTATAATGCCTTGTATGACCTTCATGGATCATTTTGGATCCCCAAGATTTCTCATGTCAAGTTTCATGCTTTGGATCACATTATTGCTCAGTCATTTGATCAGATGACCTAAAATTAGTTGTATTGGATAAAAAGTCAATTATGGTCAACCTATAGTCAAACTTCAAGATTTTGGATCCATATCCACATTATGAACTCATATATGTCATTTGATCGAGTTTGGATCACAATTCCTCAAAGAAATTTGATCAGAACACCAAAAGGAAAAAATGGTCAAAATTAAGGTTTTGATTGAGAAGGCTCAGTTCTTGACTTTTGACCAAGAAAATGAATTATTGGTTTAAGACATGGTGTCAAGGATTCAAATGCATAATCTTGACCTAATTGCATAGTTCAAATCACCTCTCAAGATCATTGGATTGACAGATGAATTTCAGTCAACTAATGAAAAGTCAACTGTACACTGAAAAGTCAAACTTTGACTTTTTGATCAAAATCAAGTTTCAAAAATCATATTTCATCAAGACATGTCAAAATATGAAGTTTGTTTATCAAGAAATTCAAAATTCAAAATTATCTTTGAAAAGTCAAAATTCTAAGACTTAGAAATTTTTCTAAGTGTTAGAAAGTTAACATTTTTTCATAACTTTGTGCCAAATTTCCACTATGATGCAAGATGATTAAAGGAAAACTCCCAACATGAAAATTGTAGATCTCAATGAGATCTAAAACATTTTAGGGCAGAAGTTTTTCTAGAAATTCTTGGATTCCAAGTTATGAATTTATGAAGACATGTTCATGAAACTAAAAGACTTAGTGAAATTTTGCCCTAGCTAGGTAGGATTTTGACCTAACTTCATGGCAACTTTTCACCTAGTTCCAAATTAAGTCTTCAAAAATGTCCAACATGAAGGTTGTAGAGGATGTTACAAGATTTCCAAAATGTCCAAGAACTCATCAATAACATACTTGAGCTAAGAGAATCGAAGGCAAGAAGTTAGGCTTTCGAACTTGTTTTGCAAGACATATTTTGTGATGAACATGAACCAAATCCATAACCATGCTGCATAATCCTAACTTTGCAGGACTCAAACTTGTTTTTCACTCCATAATTAATGGTTTACATAACTGATTATACCCTTATCCAAGTGCCTCAAGCTTTGTCTAAATCAATTTGCCATTTTGGGGAGAAAGTAACATATTCATTCTTGTAAAGCAAGCTTTATGCAAAGTCAACTTGCATTGAGCCTTGCACTTGTTCTTTCTGCACACACAACCCCTATAAACCAAAATCAAGTATGTTTAAAGTTCTAACCACTCTATACATCCCTGTACCATGTCTTGGAACAAGATGTTTCAACATTACTTCAAAAACAAGTAAAGTAGCCACAACTTGAGAATTCAAATTCTAAGTTGTTGTAACACTTGAAACCTCTCGCCTATAAATATATACACTATTTGCAAGCTAACACACGAATGCACAAGTCCTCAAACACCCCCAAAGTCAGAATTGCATAACAAACCTCAATTGTTGCATATTCTGGCCAGAAATCCCAAAATGAAAAACCCCTTGTGCGTTTCTTGGCCTTTTGCTTCCAAAAGATTCTAAACATCATACATAAACAATCCCAACACCTGTTATCCAACTGTAATACCATCTTCATAAACTTCCCTAACCAAAAAACAGAGCTTGCATCTTGACTTCTCTAGCACGACTCAAGCACTTCCAGCACCAAGTAAGGGTTGCATTAGCTTTCTGGGAACTTGAGGAAGCTAACCTGATCATCACCACCACTTGAAACAAGCTCAAACTCATTCCACAATTTCCAATTTTTGAGGTAATTTTCTGAACTTTCATCTCTTCATTTAGGCATTGTTAGGCGTACATTTTCAAAGATAAAATGTAGATATCATTGCCCTGAAACTGCCCATGTCCATAGTTTTCATTTATATTGGTTGAGTAGGGAGTATTTTGAAGTTGAAGTTTCTGAAAATATTAGGTTAGATTTGGTACCAACAGAAATTCATGCTCATCTTTGAAAATTAGTTTAAGTTATTCACATATTTAGAACTGTGGTGAAATTTCTAACAAGTTTGGTGTTTGAAGTTTTGAAAATGATTGAGAAATGGTTGAATTACAAATTTCAAATATTTGCTCTGTAAACTGGCGTGAGGAAGAAGATGAAGTTCAAGCCTAGAACTTGTTTTGTAATATAATTTTATGGTTTTGTTTAAGTTAACGGATGTATAGCCACCCCAGTGGTAAGGCAGCGCGCGTATTATGTGAAGGGCGTGGGTTCAAGCCCCAGCGCTGCCACTTTTTCATTTTTCCAACATTTTCTTCTTTTTTTGCAAGCAACCAGCACGCCTAGGCCATCCCTCACTGGGCCTTTGCATTTTTGCTTCTCCTAACCCCCCTGTTTCCTTTTGACAACACAGCCCATTTATTTTATTTTCATTCTTTTTTTTTCTTCTGATTTCCAAACAAAATCAATCTTGGGCCAGGCTTCAAACAAAAACTGTTTTTTTTCTAACAAACACCCTAAATTCCATTTTTAACTCCTGACTTTATTTTTCATATTTTATTTTATTTTCTTTAATTTATTATTTTTATCATTATTATTATTATTATTTATTAAATCAAACATTCTAAAAATATTTTTATTTTACTTGCATTTTGTATACTTATATTTTATTCCTTTAAAAACAAAAAGACAAAATATTTTTCTAATAAAAACTTAATTTCTTTTTCTTAATAAATTAATTAGATTTAGGTTTAGTTATTTTCTTTTTAATTAAAATTAACTTAAAATTTAGGTTTTCTTTAAAATTAATTAATTTCCATACTATTTTGATTAAACCTAAAACCTTTTCTAAAAAAACCTAAAAATGTTTTCTTGATTAATTTTATTTTTTTAAAACTAGAGTTTAATTTTACTTATTTTAATTAATTATTTTCTTTTAGATAATTAGGTTTAAACCATTTTCCTTAACAAAATCTAAACAAAAATCCATTTCTTTTCCATTTATATCTTTGTGCATTATATTCCTTTCAATTCTTGTACATTATTCAAGTTTCAATATGGTTGTAATAGATAATTAGGTTTAATTTCTTATAATCCCCATTTATAAATTTATATACCCCATCCCCAAATGATGTAATAGCGTAGTAAATTTACTTCCCGCAATTTATCGCTTTCATATAAATGCTAGTAAATTAGGGTTTGTATGGAAAGATAAAATCAACAAGTAGATAACCCTAATCAAAGATTAAAAGCATGAAAAAATACACACTATTCACACATGCACCCTTAGGATAATTCCACTTGTTGCCTAAAAAATGGTCATGTTATGCATGTGGGATGTCTTAGCTAAACAATCAAAAAATACAAGATCATAGTCCCTCAATGACGCTACAAATGTTTCCTTTCAAATGATCTTAGTCCCTCAAGGAGAAATGCTAAGACATATTACAACATTGCTATCATGACTATACGATGACCCACGTCCGTCCCTTTACATCCAAAGATAAGGCTTCTTACCAATCAATGGTAAGATAGCAATATCAAAGGAAAGGAGAGAAATGAACAAAAGACTTTTGAGTAGGTAGAAACGTTCCTAGTTGCTTGCTCATTTTCAAAACAAATACACACCAAACACTTTCAAAACATGAAATATTTTTAAAAGTCCAACACTTTGTATACATTCTCGCCGAAACGAGAATCATTACAAAGTTCGTCTAAACTAAGGCACCTTTTCAAAAATACTTTCAAAAACCACTACAAAGCACACTTTCAAACAAAAGCAATTGATCTAGCAAGCAACTAAGAGCCCATAGATAACTATGGATGAAAAGGGTGCTAATACCTCCCCTTTTCATAATCTAACCCCCGAACTCAAGAAATAATCTCAAAGATATTTCCTGTTCTTTTCCACCTTTCCTTTTGGATAAAAGAAAAGTCGGTGGCAACTCTTGCTAACCACAACAATTGCGATCAAACACCAAACAACCAAGTCAGTTCTCCCACCATATTACAATGAGCAACCAAGAACCTTTCCTTAACACCCAACAACCTTTTTTCCTAACACAACCATCTTTTACCCCAAGCCAACCGTACCATCAACAAAATCCTTCATCTAACCCCACCCAATAGGGCACCAAACAATATTCTTCATCTAACCCCACCCACTGGGGCACCCAACAACAATATTCACATTTTACCCAGTCTACATCAAATAGTCTACCACAAATATTATTAACACTACAAACCCAACATGACCCCAACTTCCAAACACCCAAACAACAAATGCCTATTTCCCAGCCACAATAATTTACCTCCCAAGATTGTTACCAACCCTTAGTAAATAGCCCAATGCCTACTAATCCCCTACCAAATTGGAATTGGGAGGGAACCAGATTAAGTTATGACAGTGCAGCCGAGACAGACTATACCAATGAGGAAATGATTGAGGAATTTTTAATTGGCTAATGTGACGCGGGACCTTCAACTCAACCACAAAATGAAGAAGGAAATCACGGAATAGGCCAATGTATCAGACAAGCTCCTCCTTGTGGAACTCACCAACGATTGACACGACTCGGTCAAAATCGATAGTAGATGTATTTTCTTATAAATTAATTATTATTTCATTTCTCAATTAAATTTTTGTTTAATTATAGTGGAATTATATAATTTAAATATAATTAAAACTTATATATATATATATATATATATATATATATATATATATATATATATATATATATATATATATATATATATATATATATATATATATATATATATATATATATATATATATATATATATATATATATTATTCAAGTTAATTTAAAAAAGAAAAAAATTCAAGTTAGCACATTTCCGCCCATTGGATGGGCGAACCCTCTAAAAGTTACAACACTTCCGCCCATTACTTTTGCGGATGTTAAATATTTTCAACAGCTTCGCCCATTCACTTGGAGGATGCTTTGTGACAAAAATAAAATTTGTTTAAAAACATGGTAGTATGGAAATATTGAGTGAAGAGGATGGTATAGTGAGATTTTTTGTGTAAAAATATGACAGGACAGTAAAAAATTCATAACACCCAACTTCTTAGATTTAATTTAATTGATATTCTACCGTGAGGAAATCAAAATTGATCGATAAACGATTGACGTATATTGCAATATGGATTTGAGTTTCTGATGATTTAACACTACAACACTCGAGACAGTATTAAAGTAATATGAAGTGAATGAAATTTGAATTTAAATTGTACCTTAAAAATGACGCATTTCCCCTCATATATTAGGACGATTATAACTATTCGTTGATCTATTCACATGGAATGCGAAGACCTTTCCGAATGATCTTAGACCGAGATCACCAACCTTCTTGACTATGATAGCATACCTACTATTTATGTAATATGGTGAATTCTTCAACTCTCTAGACTATAATTAAGGGTGAAAATAGACAAAGGTAAACCAGACCTTTGAAGGTCTGAGCCTGACCTACAATAAATTTTTAATCTAAGTTTTGCCTATAACTTATTATAGAATTTTTTTTGTGATCTAGTCTTTCTTTGCAAAAGTATGGCATGATTTAAAAATCTATTTAAAAAGTCTATTTCATATTAAAGTTTTCAAATAGCCCATTTTTCTACTTTTTTACATAGACAACAAAGTCTTTTACATAAATTAAACATATATATATATTAGAAATTTCGGTAATATTAAATGCATTCAGATCTTAATCGTGAACAAAGTCATTTTCTTTAAAAGTATTTTAGACACTCTCTTTATTATCTTAGAGTTGGTATGCAAGAATACGCATGATAATTCAGCCTCTTAATCGAGTCTGCAAAAGACTGGTGAAGAACTCGAATTTGTAAGAAAGAATGTATGGAATATTGAAGAGGATGTATGAATTTGAGTGAATAATTTTCGGATTCAAAATAATGTATTTATAGGTCATGCATGTGTTATTTCATAAATTTGCAACTCTTGATGAAACAAGACATTTTCAGCATAAATTTGCAATAGTTCGCCTATGTGACATAATGCACCACTTCATAAAGTGTTGAATATTTTCGTGCCTAAGTACTCAAGTACTGCATACAAGTCGCCACTAGTGCCTCTACGCCCATGCCCTCGGAGCCGGTGTTACCACTAACGAGAGGTTGTTTGGAACTGACAAGTGGCATAACACTCTCTTTATTATCTTAGAGTTGGTATGCAAGAATACGCATGATAATTCAACCTCTTAATCGAGTCTGCAAAAGACTGGTGAAGAACTCAAATTTGTAAGAAAGAATGTATGAAATATTGAAGAGGATGTATGAATTTGAGTGAATAATTTCCGGATTCAAAATAATGTATTTATAGGTCATGCATGTGTTGTTTCATAAATTTGCAACTCTTGATGAAACAAGACATTTTCAGCATAAATTTGCAATAGTTCGCCTATGTGACATAATGCACCACTTCATAAAGTGTTGAATATTTTCGTGCCTAAGTACTCAAGTACTGCATACAAGCCGCCACTAGTGCCTCTACGCCCACGCCCTCGGAGCCGGTGTTGCCACTGACGAGAGGTTGTTTGGAACTGACAAGGCATAATGCTTGTGACCACCACATTTGTCCATGTAATACCTTATCCTATTTGCCTCATTTATGGCGTTCAATGCTTCAAGATCTTTATAAACACTCTTAAAGTTAGCTCTACTTTCTATATATATATATATATATATATATATATATATATATATATATATATATATATATATATATATATATATATATATATATATATATATATATATATATATATATAACTTCATATGTTTTTCCATAGTTTAAATGTGGTCTATATAATTGTATGTTTGGATTAGCGGTGAACATAATTGATTCTAGTAAAATTTAGTTTAGTAGAATTGATTTTAACAAAATTGAGTTTAACATGATTGATTTATGATTGAATACATTTATATAAAAGTGAGTTGAATAATAAATTTCAATGCAAAAATCACACTGAATCAATTCTGTAAACAAAAACTACAAATTATAATTTTAAGTAGAATCAATTTTAAAAACAAAATCAATTCTAATTTTAAAAAACTAATTACTTCAAAATCACTCGAAATCAATTTTATATCTATAGAATTGTATATAGTATTTTTCAAAAGTGAAACTAAAAATACACTAAATAAAATTTTAAAAAATCTAAGTAATTTTTTATTATAAGTTTTAAATAGATGAAATTAGAATTAAATAAGTTAGATTATAGACTTCTATAATTATGTCTAACTTATTTTCATTTTTAATTATAATTAATGTGTCTTCGTACCAAACCAAAACAAATATATTTTATAATAAAAAATAATTGCACAAGTTGTTATTGTATGATTTTTTATAAAAGAAAATTAATACAACATATCAATCTAATAAAATTTAAAATTTTCATTCCAGTCCACAAAAATAATAAAAGACCAACTAAAACAGTCAAATATATAATATATACTGAGAAAATACACATTTTCAAATACAACGATTTTTTTTTCCACATCATTCCCATGGTATCTGTACAACATTTATCACAAATTGAATTATACAACGCAAATGCATTACATATTCCCATACCTAATTTATTATAAATTATTAAATAGAGAAAATAATTAAGAAAAAAATCATAAATTATTAATTAAAAAGACGTTACATGAGAGTTTATAATCAATACAAGTATCCTTGGAATCAACACAAACCTAATAAAACAGTAAAAAATTTAAAATATCGCGTCAGAAATCGATTTTTTGAAAAAGGAAATCGATTTCTCCAAAAGAAACACATATAGGAAGTTAAAAACACATGATAGAAACTAATTTCTTCAAATTAAAAAATCGATTTCTCCTTCAAAACACATAATCTTTACAACTTTTAGAAATATTTTTTAAATAAATTATTTTGCACGAAACAAATTTAAAAATTTCCAAAATACATTTGAATTATATCTAACATATAATAGTTAATTGACTAAGCATAAATTCCAAAAACAACTTTATTTTTCTCGTAGAGATTTGTCCATCTTAGGACATAGTTCACCTTCAAACTAATATCTATCCTAAGATATGGTCCACCACCCTAGAACTTAGTCCACTCTACAAGATCACTAAGATTTTGCTGTAGTATTACATGTTAAATATCACCCCCAAACGTTATCTGAAACACGTTTATGTATGTATGAATATGTGGCGCCCATGACATCTTATTTTAAATCTTCTGATATCGAAACACATCACACAATCAGTATTTTAAAAAACGAGAGTAATTTGAGGATTGTAATACAGTTTGGAAGATCCTACTAATATAAAAATATATGTTTTTATATACATATGCATAAAAATTATCATAGATAAATAAAATAATTCTTAATCATAATATTAAACGAATTAAATAATCATAATTTTATAACAAATCTAAAAATAAAATGCTTAATTTATTGCCTTCATATGACGTGCTATATATATATATATATATATATATATATATATATATATATATATATATATATATATATATATATATATATATATATATATATATATATATATATATATATATATATATATATATATATATATATATTCAAAGCATTAATTATCACTATTATTATTTGTTTTTCTTGTAAAAAATATTATATTATTATATTTTGAATAGTCAAAGGTGAACTACTATTGTATGTGGTATACAAATGTGTGATATTAGATTTTAAAATTGCCATTTTCCCGTGATAATCCAATGTATTGAATTTAATATTATTTTTTAAATTATTTGACTTTTTGATCCTTTATTCTTATTTATTTAATATTTTTTGCATTCTCATGTTACAATTTCATCTTCTTTCATTTTTGTCTCTGCATCTTCGTCAAATATATGATTTCATCTTCTTCTATTTTTATTTCTCCCTCTTCGTCAACTCCAACCTAAAACTGAGTGATACAACTTCATCTTTTTCTATTTTTGTAAGCCCCTATTTCGCCACACCTTTAAAATTGACTGGTGGTTGTGTTGTGCCTCAAATCACTGAACGATTCAGTCCAATGATTTTGTGGAGTTTTTCTGATCCTATTTAGTCTGATTTTACTATTATTGGAGCGCACATGGTTGGGTTTGAAACGTAAGATCATTGTTGGTGCACAAAGGAGAGATGAAAGACAAAAGGAATATATTAAATGACTGCTACAAAATAAGTAGTAATGAATACATTGACCTACCTACTACTAGGCTATTTATACACAATATTAAGGTATAATAAAAATACTAAAATACCCTCTAACAGACTTAGTCAACAAGACATTCCTAAAATATAAATCATTTCCAACATCATCCCTTAATTTATATTTACACAAAACCGACAACACTAATTCCATCCCTTAAACGAAGAAATTGATCAGTCTTGATAGCCTTTGTTATAATATCTGTCAGCTGCTTCTGGGTGCTACAGTGCATAACTTCTAATATTCCACTCTGAACCTGATTCCTCAAAAAATGATACTTGGTCTCAATATCTTGCTTCTATGTAATACGGTGGGAAATTGACTTGGTTTTGCGTTTTATCGCAAATGTTACGGATAACAAGAGACTTCATCGACTTTTTTTATCCAATAAGAAAAGGGTGAAAAGAACAGGAAATACCTTTGAGATTTTGTTGAGTTCAGGGGGTAGGTTATAAAAAGGGAAGGTGGTATCACCCTTTTCATCCGTAGTTATCTACGGGCTCTTAATTGCTTAGCTCACTTTTGAAAATCTTGCTTTGTGTGTGTGATTTGTTTGAAAATATTTTGAAATCGCCAATGTAAGACTAACTTTGTAATGATTCTTGTATCAGTCCTCAAGAATGTATACAAAGCATTTTTTGAAAATATTTGTTTATTTATCTTGCATTAGGGTTTTGCTATCGTTTCTTTTAATCTTGCCATACAATCCTATTAGCTAACAGTATTATGTATATGAAGCATAACAATATAAGTGCATAAAAGTACGCTATTACAAGGCTTCAAGAATAGGGGTACAAATAATAAAATGCGGGAAAAGAGTAAAACCCTAATTAGTTATTACAAACCGTAAGCAATTACAATAATCGAAAAAGGCGAAAATAATAAAATACGCGAAGCGATAAAAAGGAAAAGGGAAAGGAAATTGCTTTGGTGATTTTTAATTGAAAAGATTTGATGATTAACCTAATACCAAAATTGATTTTAATTAATTAAAAACCTAAAAAAACCTAATTAATTTTAATTTTAAAAAAATAAGAAAGTTTATTAATTAACAAAAAACTAAACCCTAATGTTGATTAGGGTTTGTGAAAAAATTAATTGTTAAAAAAATAGTTTAGTTTGATGAATTTAGGATTTTATAAGTGAAAATAGTAAGAAAATAAGGGTTTTAAAAAAAAGTTATCAGAGTTGGGTGTTAAACCCACGCCCTCTACCCTTTTAACCAGCACCTTCACCACAAGGGCAGGTGCGCGCATGTGTCAAAGGACAGAAACCAATATGTTTTGTACTCAATCCTATAAAATATGGGAAATTATGAAGAAAAAAACAGTAAAAGGTTGAGATCGAACCCAAACCTTGATAGGGTAATGCCTTAACGCGTACGCTTATACCACTGGGGTGGCCATACATCCGTTAATTTAAACAAAATGAAATATATAATATAAAAATGTTGCCTGAACCGGAGAGGCGTCGGAGCGCTAGCTCTGATCGCCTTCTCTGGTAACCTCTTTCTATCAAACCTGCAAAATAGCCAAAATCAGTAATCCAAGGGGACCCTACCCCCCTAAATAAGGGTTTGCAATTTTAATGAGATAATTATTTTGGCCTGAATCACAAGGGATTTTGAGCTATGGTGAAAACTGCATGGATCGGTGCAATTATGGTGTTTATCGATTTGGCCAGCATGGGACCTTGAAGGTTGCCCTAAACTTGAACAATTTTGAGTTTTTTTGGAGGTGATTCTTGGACAAGGGTTTTGTGGCCTTTTTGTGTCTGAATGAGTGTGGTTAAATAGCATGGAATTAGGTCAAAGATATGGGCTTTGACCTTTGTTGACAAGCCTTGCATTTTTGTCTTATTTATTTTGAATTATTAATGAATAAATAAAAAATAATTAAAATAAAATAGATCAAGGGGGTATATGGACAAGATCTAAGGTGTATAAGGAGTGTAATACACGCTTGGATTCTTAAACAATGTCCCAATATCCCAAAATATCAAGTTTACTCAATTTGAACTTCATGCATTTGCTCAAAATATTCCAACTTGCACTGGTCATAACTCTCTCAATTTTCATCCTTTAAAAGTGATCTTGGACTTTTTGGAAAGCCCAAGGTATCCTCTACAATCTCTATATTACTAATTTTTGGATTTTGAAACTTTATATTAATGTAAGTTGCTTGAAAAAAAGTGTCCTTTTGTTGATTTTTAAAATGACCTGTAATGTATTAACCCATATCTCTCAAATGAAGTATTTTTTGGACTTGAGCTTAGAGAAACAAATTTGTAGATAATTTAATTTTATTTGAAATGAGCCTTGGTTGGGGAAAAATTGATGAAGCATGTGAAAGTTATGCTTGCTCAAAGTTCAATTGACTTCTCCTAAGAAAACCCTAATTTAGCAACTTTTGACTTTTGATGATTTGAGAGTTTTCCTTGAGGAATCATGATAAACCCTTATCAAATTATGAATATGACTCCAAAATATTTATGTTGACCAAAAATCTTGAAGTTTGATTGTATGTTGACCACAGTTGACTTTTACCCATTATAATTGATTTTTAGTCATCTGAGCAATTGATTAAGAAAACTTGTGATGCAAGGCATGAAACTTGGTATGAGCATTCTTAGAGACCTATAAGAAACCATGGAAACCACTTGAGGCTTTAGAAACCCAAAATTCCTTGAGAAAAATGAAACCCTAGTTGTGGACCCATTACTTAGGAGGAGAATTTGTCAGATCAATTCTTGGGCAACCTTAAGCATTTGAGAACCCTAGGAGAGTGTCTTGAAGAAGAGGGAAGGAAAATTTTGGGTACAACATTCTCCCATGAAGCACTAGGTTCTTAGAAAGACTGATTGCAAACTTATTATCAATCATCAACTTCAGAGCCTTGTTTACCTCAATCTTCAGATCCCGCAACAAGTTCAGAATCCATACAGCTTGGCATGCAATCAGAACTCCTGTAATATATTCAGCTTCACGGGTTGATAATGAAACAACAAGTTGCTTCTTGGAACACCAAGAAATAGGACTTCCCAGAAATTTGAATAAGTACCCAAAAGTACTTCTTCTGTCAACTCTGTCTTCATACCAATCAGAGTTTGGATAGCATATCAGCTCTGCATATGGTCTAACACTAGAAGAGAATAACACTTCATACCTCAGAGTCCCTTCAGTATCTTGCAACTTGTCAAACTCTGCAAATCTTCTTGGTATATTTCTGACTCTACGTGGCCTCTGAACTTGTTCAGAATCTTCTTCTGATTCTGGAATAATATCTCCTTCTGGACTTTCTTCAGAAGTTTAACTACCACCAGAAGCTCCACCTTTGTTAGCTTCTAGACCTTGTTCATAACCACTACCTTCAAAAATACCATCTTCAAAAGTTAGATAACCTTCAAAAGCTCTGCCTTCAGAAGTTCCACTTTTAGAATCATGAACACTGTCAAAGGCTGGATTACCTTTAGAAGCTCCTCCTTCAGAAGGTCCACCTTCAGAGACATGATTTCCACCAGAAACATGGTCATCATTAGAAGCTTGTCCTCCAGAACCTACATCTTCAGAATTTTCCCTTCTAGAAGCATGACCACCAGTAGATTCAAAATCTGGATCAGAATCAGATTCACCATCTGACTCATCTTTATAGTCTCTAGAAGATTCTTCATCATCTGACTCTGACTCACCTTCACAACTTTCAAGTTCTGACTCATATTCAGAAGCAAAATCTCCTTAAGATTCTGCATCTTCTGATTCTTCTTCAGACTCAAAATCACCTTCGGATTTTGACTTGTCTTCAGCTTCATAGTCATCTTCTAACTCTGAGTCATCTTTAGAAACCTCAGATTATGGTTGATCTTCAGAATCTTCAGCGTCATCTTCTAATTATGACTCATATTCAAACACTCCTTCAGAGTTAGAATATTCAAAATCATCTTCTTCCCCTTTAGAATCATAAAATCACAATCTCACAGGTTCCTCATCAAATTCATAAGCCATTAATAGCACATGTTCATAATCTGGATCTCCTCTGGCTATTTTTGCTTCTTCTTTGTTTGACCAGCAATCTTTAGTAAAGTGGCCAAACCTATTACAACAGTAACACTGAACCATTCTCTTGTGATTCTTCTCATTCCCCTTCTGGATATTCTTCTGCCTATGAGAGGTTGAAGCTCCTGACCTCTAACCATCATTAGTTTTCTTTCTGGATTCTAACCAAGTCTGCTTCTGATACTTCTTACCAGAATTTGCTTTCAGAGCCTACTGCTTTACTTCCCTCTCAAAAGTTCTCTCAGTCATATGCAACTCATACACCTCTAGACTATTTTGCATCTCTTCAACTCTCATGGTGCTCAGATCTTTATAATGTTCAATTGCTACCACTATGTAATCAAACTGAGAAGTTAAAGATCTCAATACCTTCTCTATGATTACTTGTTCAGAAAGGGTTTCTCCATAAGCTTTCATCTCATTAGTAATAAGAATCACTCTAGAGATGTACTCAGAAACCTTCTCGTTGTCCTTCATGTTGAGATTCTCATATTTATTTCTTAGGAACTGAAGCTTCACCTTCTTCACTGATGCATTACCACCGTAATATTTGACCAGTGTGTCCGATGCAACCTTTTCTATTTCAGAGTCAACAATTTTCTCAAACAAACTCGCATCCACACACTGATGGATGTAGAACAATGCTTTCTGATCTTTCTTCCTTATCGTCTTTTGTGTTGTCTTCCATGCCTCCATCGTGTCTGCTACTAATAAATAATATCCATAGGCGACAATATCTAGCACATCTTGAGAACCGAACAACACACACATCTGGATCTTCCAATGATTCTAGTTTTTTCCATCAAACACTGGAAGCTTGGAAGTGATATCACCATTTCCATTCATCTTCAACCTTGTGCAGTTCACTCAAAACTCACTAACACCCAGTGTTTCCAAAATCCCACAAAATCAGAATAAATATGATTCTCAATCATACAACACCTCACTTTTCACTCGTGTTTCCTGTGTTTCCTCGTAGATTTTGAACCGGAGCTCTAGATACCAATTGTTGGTGCACAAAGGAGAGATGAAAGACAAAAGGAATATATTAAATGACGGCTACAAAATAAGGAGTAATGAATACATTGACCTACCTACTACTAGGCTATTTATACACAATATTAGGGTATAATAAAATACTAAAATACCTTCTAATAGAATTAGTCAACAAGACATTCCTAAAATACAAATTATTTCCAACAGGGAAATCCTATGAGGAAATTTGCTTTTTCCACCTTTTACCATTAAAAATATTCACACTATAAGTAATTATAATACCTCTTGATTTTCATAAGTCATTATCATACATGCACTTCACGAACCAAAATTGTTCATGCAGACTCTTAATAGGAGAGTGTAAGTTACTATGGTACCGTTGCACGAGGTGGACCTATAAATTTAGCACTCTGACGCTCAAGTCAGCCAGTGAGTAAAAGGGGTAGAGTGAGTAATGAATATAATCATACCTTTTTGGTGCTCACGTTGTAGTATATATGTAATGAGCGATAGTTAGGCCTATGTTGTATTGGGTATGTGGTCGGCCTAGAACACGTGTTCCTAAGGTTTGTTATGGTTTAATGCATGGGAAGTCTTTCAAGAAATTGGGATGAGTACTCTTAATGGAGATCATGTGCTAAGAAGTGGAAGATATTTGGAGACAATTTCATTAAATTTCAGTTTATTTATACTAAGATGTTTTACAAGTTTTCTTCATACATTGCCCTAGTTTCATAGATTAGAGCGTGTCTTTTCCCCCTAAGATGTTCTAGTGCACTCAAGTGCTTTTACATTTTCAAGGTGTAATCTTAACCATTGATTTTTCATATTTCATTTTGCAGGTTGATTCCCTTCATCTGGATCCATTATATAAAGGTTTCCTTGGCCTTTCAAACCATTTTTGTTTCCTCTCATAGTTGAATCTTACATTTATTTGTAACATTTTATTCTTTTTCTCTTAAGCTCTGGTGATTTTCAATTCTGCCTTATTTATCTCTTGCTTTGGTTAATTGTTCATGGTTTGTCTCTATTATTAAGTTCCTCCCGATCTTAGTTGTTCTTTCGCTCCACTTCTTACTTAGGTACCATTTCTAGTCCCTCTTCCTTACATTTGTTGTTTATCTTTCTAGTATTCACTATGATAAACATAGAAAATAGTTTGAGAACATAATGAATGAACCTGATGTTGTATATTCTCTAGTATCTGTGATATATGAGAATCTCAATGTCCTAAATGTTGATCCTATAGAAGTTAATGATCCAAATGCTAACCTAATTATACTTAGTGATAACTTTGGATCTGGAGCGACTTTTATAGAGAGTGGTGTCGGTCCCTTTTAGTGCTTCTACTAAGGGAAGTACTGGAGATTCTTTTGGATAAGATGGAGTTGGAAACTCTAACAATATAGATTTTAGGAAGGTGGTTACCTATTTTACTTCCTCTATCAGGTCTTATACGGATCCAAATGTTTCTATATCGGCTCAAGGTGAGCGGCGATCTCGATTTTTTACCAATACTTTTAGAGAGGCTCATGGTTAGGGTGTTAGTGATATAATGATTATAGATCATCCTATTTTAGGAGTAGCAATGTAATTTCTGACCGATATTACCTTTTTCATGACAAGTAGGAAAAATGGTTAAACAGGGACGTGAAGGCTTAGTGGAACTAATGAACGCCCTTATGTTCCATTGGGTGGACACAAAGATGATGGATATGGTTTCTTACTTTGATAATATTGATAAAATGGATAAAGATCATATATAGGTGGCTACTTCTTCTAACTAATCAGTCTCACATGTTGATGTTAGCAATAAGATAAACAACTTTGATGAATGCTTTGTCCTTTTCTACGAGTATGTTTTTACTTAGAGGCTTGTTTTTACATGTTTATGAATGTTGGAAAGATGTTTGGCTTTTACATGGACAATATGAAGAACTTTATAACTTGATTCCTTTTGGTAACTCCTCGAAATTTAGAGGTCCACTCATTATTCTATATGGTCCATGAGCGAGAACCTATTCCAATCAGCGCCTCTACCTCATCGACATCTAAATGTAAATGGAAGATCCACAAATATTGGGTCTGGAACCATTTTAACTGGGAGTCACACGACTATGTCGTCCCTTTTGAAAATCTCACCCTGGAAGAGATGTCAATAAAGGAAGATATTGTAACCTTCTTAGAATAATTGGGTTTCGAAGAAGGTAAAAGTCCTAAAGATGTAGGACCTTCTTGGAACAATTAAGTTTTGAAGAAGGTAGAGTTCCTAAATATTGGGTTTCAAACAATTGGTTTAACGACTCAATTTAAAATAATTTTTCAATTACTCAATTCAAACCAATGTTTAAAATTATAGTCAATATAGTATAATAATTGCGCTTATTTTTATGTTGACTATATTAAAAAATGTTGACTTAGAATCATTCTCATATTTATTAAGCTTAATGACACTTTTGGTCCTCGTATTTAGACCAACTCCAAAATTGGTCATTCCTTTTTAAAACAAAACAAAGCAGTCCCTATACTTTGTTGTTGGTTTCAATTTAGTCCTAAAGCCCGTTTTCCCCTCCAAAAATGCTGATGTGTCAAAATTTTAAGTGATGTGGCCAAAATAACACCTATGTGGCAATGCAAATTTGGAAATGTTAATTATAAATTCATCAAATTTATTTTAAAAACATTAAAACATAAACATAAATTACATTTATAGTGACTTTTGATCTCTCCCTTCCCAAACACGAACATTCATCTTCTCCTTTTCCTTCCTTCAAATCGTATCTTCCATGAAAGAGAAGGACAAAGATCAGAATCCAAAATATTGTTTTAGGTATGTAACATGTCATATAAATTAGGGTTTTGTGTTTGATGGTTATTTTTATTTTTGTCTTATAAATTAGGGTTTTTTGGTTGTTGTCATTGTGTTTTGCATAGGCCAAGTGATGACCAAGAGTTGAAGATACATATTAACCATCGGGATAGGTTTGTACATTTCCATGTCAAAGTGTATGTGGAGGGTCTAGTATATGAAGAGGAAGACATTTTTTATGTTGATTGGGTGAACTATGAGGACATTAAGAATTTGGTCCTTAGTGTTAGATATAAGAAGTTCAAGTGTTTGTGGTACCAGCATCCAAAGCTATCATTTCAGCATGGACTGAAGCCTCTAAACACTGATGGTGACCTGTTGGAGCTTGTCTCAAATACTAAATGGTATAATTTAGTAGATATTTATGTTGAACATGAAGTGGATATTCCTGATATAGTTGATGTTCGTGATGAAGGTCCTTTAGATGATGAGATTAGGAATGATGACGTTGGAGGCAATTATGATGTTGAAGACGTTGTTATGAAGGAGGTTATAGGTGATGGAGAACAACTTGAGGAGGTTAGGGGTGAGAAAGAAGATGTCAATAATGAAGGTGTTAGAAGTGTTGGAGCACAACCTGAGGAGGTTAGAGGTGAGAAAGAAGATGTCAACAATGAATGTGTTAGAAGTGTTAGAGCATAACCTGGGGAGGTTAGAGGTGAGAAAGAAGATGCTATGGAGGATGTTGAGCATGAAGATATTATGGAGGATGTTGAGCATGCTGATAATGAAGGTATTGATGAGGTAAGAAATGATGAAGATACATATATTAGTGGAGAAGATGAAGACTATGTTGCAACTGAAGATGAAAGTGAAAGTGATAGTGAAATACATACTGATGATGGAGAAGAATGGGATTGGAATCATGAAATACCTACTAAGACATTTGTTGAAAAAAATAAAGAGGGTGAAATCATAAATGAAACACAAGCTTCCTATGAAGTGTCTGACCAAGCTGAAAGTGATTTACACATGTAGACCATTAATTGGTTTGGATGCTTGTTTCTTGAAAGGTGGACATGGTGGTTAGCTTATAGCAGCTGTAGAAAAGGATGGAAATAACCAAATGATACCTATTGCATATGATATGGTTGAATATGAAACAAGAGATTCTTGGAAGTGGTTTGTTGAGCTATTGTTGGAAGATCTTAACCAACTTATCCCTAAACAATATGCATTTATAACTGATGAGAAAAAGTTATGTAACTGCCTATATATTTATTACTATAACTGCCTATATGTTTGTTTTTGCAAGTGCTTGTATATGTAATGGTATATATGTGTAACTTCCAGGGACTTGTGGAGGTAATTAAAAGACTAGGTGATAATATGGAACACATGTTGTGTGTTAAGCATCTTTATGAGAATTGGAAGAAGAAATTCCCAAGAGTTGCTATGAAGGAGATGTTGTGGAAAACTAAAAGAGCTACTACTGTATCATATTAGAACCATGCAATGCAGAAAATGAAAGTCATAAATCCCGAGGCTTACACTGAAATAGCTAAGGTTCAACCTGCACAATGGACAAGATCAGCATTTAGCACTTACACTCAATGTGATTTACAAGTCAACAATATGTGTGAAGCCTTCTATAGGGAAATATTTGAACTAAGGGAAAAACCAATAATCACTTTACTTAAGGGTGTCAAGCATTATATAACAGTAAGTATTTTGAAGTAAAGGCAGATGCTTGAAAGGTACAATGGTGATATAGATCCTAAGATTCAGGCAAAAATTTAGAGCAATAAAAGGGATGCAAGGGGGATGGAAGGCAACATGGCATAGTGATATGGAAATGACTAAGTTTAGTGTATCTAATGAGAGAGATACATATATTATGTTTGTTGCAGGAAATCACAATGACTTGCTACTTACTCCCACATTGTGCTACCCTCAAATGGACCAAGACTTTGGCCAGTAACAAGTATTAAGTACATCAATCCACCAAGTATGAGAAGGGAATGAGGAAGGCCTAAAAAGCTAAGGAGCAAGTCTAATGATGAGCCAAGAAAACCTGGTGTGCTGCCAAGACAGTTGAAGACAGTGAAATGTAAAAAATGTAACAAGTTTGGACATAACACTAGGACTTGTAAAGATAAAAGTGTTGCTAACAGGAAGATACCAAATGAGGGAAACAAGCAGAAACCTAAAGGAGATGCTAGTTCAAATGGACACCCTGGTATGGGCATAAGAATAAGAAACAGAATACAAAGGCTAAAAAGGTTGAGGTTGTTGTGTCTTAGGGATCACAAGCTCCACAACCATCTCAAAAATAGATTTCACTTAGTTGGTATTTTGGGTTAGATGGATGCAATTTATAGGTTTAATGTGTTGTCAATGTATGCTCCGCAAACATAACTTTCTTTTTGCTAGAATTATGGTACTATTTTGCTTTAATGGAAATTATGCTTGATGTAATGACAATTATGCTTATGTAATGGCAATTATGCTTATGCAATGAAAATTATGCGTATGTAATGACAATTATGCTCAATTATGCTTATTTTGGTTTAATCAATATTGTGTAAATGAAAATCAGTTTTAACACAGTTCTTTAATGTAATGCTCAATTATGCATGTTTTGGTTTAATCAACATTCTGTAAATGAAAATCAGTTTTAACACATTTCTTTGATTCTAAATTCATTTTCATTCAATCATCATTTGGAAATTACATTTAATCATCACTAAACAAGACTATGTCACAACAAACATCACTAAGCAAAACCACCTAAACACAAATAACTAAACATATTCAGGACTTCAACCCTTCAATCCTTCAACCCTTCAAGCCTTCAACCATTCAAGCCTTCAACCAAACAATAAAGAGTAATCTCATGATGACCACACCAGCTAGAACAACCAATCCTTGGAAAAACTTAAGCTTATTTTTCAAATCCTCATCTTGTTTCATCTTCAAATTATCCTTCTTCTTAACTTCATTAATTCTTTTCATTAGTGATAAAATCACCTCCTTTGCACGCATAGATATTTCTTCATTGTACCAATTAAAGAAATTACATCCCTTTCGTCCCTGAAACTGCATTCATAAACAAATAACACATTTTTTAAAATTTTGGGTTCGAGCTAATGCTGGTACACTCATTTGATAGAATATGGGTTTTACCTTGTATAACCCGCAACCATTAAACATGCGCATGGGTTTTACCTTGACTACTCAAGGCCTACCGGTACCAACAAATGTGTCACACTAACGTAGCTATTGCTTCAACCATGTCGGTATACCCCGCACAGTTTCCACAATTTATTACTACTTACCTAAAAGGTGCCTCGGATCCGGGTAGAGGATCAAAACAAGCCCAAACAAGGAACCATAATGTAAATCAAGCAAGTCAAACAAATAAAGCAAGTAAAGGTGATATATCCCTAAGGTAACCGCACTTTTAAGTAGTCCCCAGCAGATTCGCTAGTTCTGTAATACAGTGGGAGAACTGACTTGGGTATTTTGCGTTTGATCGCAATTGTTGTAGATAGCAAGAGTCGCCACCGACTTTTCTTTTATCTAATAAGGAAAGGTTGAAAATAACAGGAAAGACCTTTCGAGATTATTTCTTGAGTTCGGGGGGTAGGTTATGAAAAGGGGAGATGTTAGCATCCTTTTCAGCTGTAGTTATCTATGGGCTCTTAGTTGTTTGCTAGATCACTTGCTTTTGTTTGAAAACGTGCTTGTGATGTGGGTTTTGAAAGTATTTTGAAAACATCTTTGTAATGGTTCTCATCTCTAAAAGAACGCGTACAAAGTGTTAGTTTTGAAAATAGTTCAAAAAGGTGTTTGTGGAATGTGTTTTAGAAAGTGATTTTGAAAAGTGTCTTTGTAATGCTTCTCGTTTCTATAAGAACGTGTACAAAAAAGTTTGTCTTTTGAAAATGTTTCAAATGAAAGTGTTGGTGTATAAAATGTTTTTTGTTATGAGCAAGAGAGAAACTAGGAGCATCCTACCTACTCAAAAGGTCTTAATGTTATTTTCCTCCTCCTTTAGATGTTGCTATCTTCCCATTGATTTGGTAAGAAGCCCCATCATTGGATGTGAAGGGGCGGGCATGGGACGTTTGTATAGTCATAGAAGGCAACCTATGAGACGTTTTAGTAATGTAGTTTAGGGACTAGATCATTTACTGGAGGCAACATTGAGGGTCATCGAGGGACTACGATATTTTATCAAGGGTCTTTGCTAAAACACGCATATTCGAGGGACATGACTATTTTTCTGAGGCAACAAGTGAGATTACCCTAAGGGTGCATGTGTGTGAATAGTGTGTTTGATTTGCATGCATTTTGTCTTTGATTTTTGGGTTGTCTACTTGTTATTTTGATCTTGCCATACATCTTAATTACTAACAATTATACAAAAGTAATAAAATGCAGAAAATAAATCCTACACTATTACAACCATATTGAATAGCATGAAAATGTAAAGACAAAAATAAAATAAAGAAAGGAAAATGGGCTTTTCAATTTGGGCAGCAGAATCCTTCGATTCTGCTTCTCTGGATCTCTTCGATTTAGACTGGAAATAGTGAAGCTGTGCCTTTCAATTGGGCTTAGCCAGAGGCATGAGATGCAACCTTCAATTCTGCTTCTCTGCCTCCTTCGACTGGGGCCTGGAATCAGCATAGTGTAGCCTGGCTTTCTGGCTGCTTCTTTCATTCAGCATGGAGTGCCCTCTTCACCATAAGTCTCTTGTTGCCTCCTTCGACTGAGCCTGGCAGTCAGCATGGACCACCTTCTCTTCTTCGTTTGGACTACAAAGCAGTAAAGACCTGCAAAGCAAAGATGAATACGTATCCTCCATGTACTTCTAGACTTTTGTTTAGGACTGTGAGGCAGCCAGGGGGAAAGCCTAAGGCTTTGTTTCATACTTACTTCCTCTTGTTATCCTTCGTTTTGGATTTTAATAGCAACATGGCCTGAGGCCATGCTAGCATTGTCTTGTGGCTAGGTTAGTTCTTAAAGCATGTTAAATAAAACAAGAAGCAAAACCAAGAAGGTTAGCAATAAAAACAAACTAAAAGGGTGGAAACGAAAAGGAAACAAATACTATGTACATGCTTCAAATGAAGAGTTTAAGGTCATAATAACTTACCTTGTTTGAAGCTGGAATGTTTATTGGACTTTGAGTGGCTACCTTAGATTCGAAGGGTCAAGAAAAAAAAGTGTTGTGTTTCTTATGGATTCTAGGTTTGAATATGTGTTTAAGTGTTTGAGATTGTTTGAGTTTGTTTGAGAGTGTTTGATGATTTTGAAGATTAGTTCCTCCAGCCAAAAAGTCCCCCTCTAGCTTGCAAATGCTTCTCTATTTATAGATAAAAGGTTGAAGGTGTTTGAAGTAACCAGGTTTGTAAGATAACTGTTATACGATGGGAGAACTGACTTGGGATGTTTTGCGTTTGATCACAAATATTGCGGTTAGCAAGAGTCGTCACTGACTTTTCTTTTATACCAAAAGGAAAGGTGGAAAAGAACAGGAAAGACCTTTGAGATTATTTCTTGATTTCGGGGGGTAGATTATGAAAAGGGAAGGTGTTAGCACCCTTTTCATCCATAGTTATCTATGGGCTTTTAGTTGCTTGCTAGATCATTTGCTTTTGTTTGGAAATGTGCTTTGTTTGGAAAAATGTGCATTGTGGTGATTTTGAAAGTATTTTGAAAAGGCGCCTTCGTTTAGGAAAACTTTGTAATAGTTCTAGTTCGTAAGAACGTATACAAAGTGTTGGGCTTTTGAAAATATTTCATGTTTTGAAAGTTTGTTTTTGAAAGTGTTTAGTGTTTATTTTGAAAACGAGCAAGGATGTTTATTTTGAAAGTGAGCAAACAACTAGGAACAATCTACCTACTCAAAAGTCTTTATTCATTTCTTCCTTTTCTTTGATATTGCTATCTTACCATTGACTTGGTAAGAAGCCTTACCTTTGGATGTATAGGCACAGACATGGGTCGTCGTATAATCATGATCCAATGTTGTGAGATATCTTAGTATTTCTCTTTGAGGGACTAAGATCATTTGAAATGCAACATTTGAAGCGTCATTGCGGGACTATGATCTTGTATTTTTTATTGTTTTTGCTAAGATACCCCACATTCATAATATGACAATTTTTGTAAGGCAACAAGTGGAATTATCCTAAGGGTGCAAGTGTGAATGGTGTGTTTGATTTAGATGCATTGTTTATCTTGAATTAGGATTTACTAATTGTTGATTTTATCTTTCCATACAAATCCTAATTACTAACATTTATATGAAAGCGATAAATTGCGGAAAGTAAAATTATTACGCTATTACATTGTTAGGGGAGGGGTATACAAGTTTACAAATGGGGATTGTAAGAAAATTAAACCTAATTATCTATTACAACCATATTAAATAATGTATAAGAATTGAATAAATGTACAAGAAGATGAATGGAAAAGAAATGGTTTTTGTTTGGTTTTTGTTAAGGGTATAGTTTTGACCTAATTACTAAAAAAAGGAAAAATAATTAATTAAAGATAAATAAAATTAAACCTAAATTAATTAAGAAAAGAAAATAAGTTTGAAGTATTTTTAGGGTTTTTTATGAAAAGGTTTTAAGTTTAATGAAAATAAAATGAAATTAATTAATTAAAAGAAACCTAAGTTCTAAGTTAATTTTAATTAAGAAAAATAAAATAACTAAACCTAAATCTAATTATTATTTTATTAAAAAAATAAAATTAATTTGTTAAGAAAAATGTTTTTGTCTTTTGTCTTATAAAGAAAATAAACATATAAATGTGAAAATAATAAATAATTTTTTTTTGAATTTTTTATTAATAAAAATAATAATAATAATAATAATAATAATAATAATAATAATAATAATAATAATAGTAATAAAAAATAATAAAGAAAATGAAATAAAATAAAATAAGAAAAAAGAAATAAAATGAATTAAAATAAAAAAAGGAAATTTGGGTCAGTATGCAAAAGTAGACAGGGGGTGAAAATGGAGCAAATTTGTTAGGCCCAGCCAAGGAGGCCCAAGCGCTGCTTGGTCCAAACAACAAAAAAATGAAAGAAATGTAAAAAAGGGTAAAAGGTCTCGCTGGGGTTCGAACCCATGACCTCCTAATACGCGCGCTTTTTGTACCACTGAGTGACCTGTTTCATCCGTCAATTATACAACAATCAATAAACTTAAAATAAACTAAGTCCATGTTATAACTCCATCTTCAACCTCCAGCCTGAATATCTGCAACTTCATCATTTCTCATCCATTTGCAAAAATGTAAACATCAAACTTTTTCCAAATTTCACAACGATTCCAGAAATGTAAATTACTAAAACTATAAATCAAAGATGAGCATGAATTTTGAATGGTACCAAATTATGACCTAACTTTTTCAGAAAGTTCAAACTTAAAATTCTCACTACTCAAGCAATATAAATGAAATCTATGGGCATGTACAGTTTCAGGGCAATGATCTATATTTTATCTTCATAAATGCAAGCCTAACAATGCCTAAATGAAAAGATAGAAGTTCAGAAATGATACCTCATAACTGGAAATCGTGAAATGCAAATGAGCTTGATTCAAGGTGCTTCAATGATCAAGTTAGCTTCCTCAAGTTCCCAGGAAGCTAATGCAATGGTTAGCTTGCGCAATGGATGGCTGGAATGGCCTAGAGAAGTCAAGGTGCAATCTTCAATTTTTGAAAATGGAGGATGATGAATATGGAGTTACAGAAGTGTAGCAGGGTGTGGGATTGTTTATGTATGATGTTTAGAAGCTTTAGGAACCAAAAGGCCAAGAAACGCACTAGTAGATTTAAAGATTAGGTTCAAAACTTAGAAATGACAAGTTTTGAGGTGTTCTTGGTGATTCTCTGTTTTAGGGATTTTCATGGCTTAAGCATTCTTCCTTTAGCTTGAAAATAGTGCATGTATGTATAGGCAAGAGGTTTCAAGTGTTACAACAACTCAGAATTTGAATTCTCAAGTTGTGGCAACTTTGCTTATTTTTGAAGTAAACCTGACAAACATCTCCCCAAGGCTTGTACCATGCTATCTAGAGTGGTTGAAATTTTTAAACATGTTCTTCTGACTTTGTAGATGAAGCTTGTGTAGGAGGAATAAGTTAGAGGCTCAATGCAAGTTGACTTTGTGATTAAAGTCACTTTTCAAGAATGGCAATGTTGCTTTCTTCCAAAAATGGATGAATCTTTTGGGAAATGGCTCTAATGCTTGGATCATGGATCTATAAATTGGTGTAAAACATTAATTATGGAGTGACAAACAAGTTTGAGGCCTTCAAAGCAAGGATTATGCATCCTAGCATGGATTTGGTTCATGTTTATCCTAAAAATCTGCATTGTAAAACAAGAATGAAACCCTAACTTCTTACCTTAGATTCTCCTTGATAAAGTATGATCTTAATGAGTTCTTGGACATTTTAGAAAGCTTGTAACATTCCCTACAACCTTTATGTTGGACATTTTTGAAAATTAAAATTGGAACTAGGTGAAAAATTGCCATGAAGTTAGGTCAAAATCCTGCCTAAACTAGGGCAAAATTTCACTAAGTCTTCAAGTTTCATGAACACGTCTTCACAAAATCATAACTTGAAATATAAGCATTTCTAGAAAAAGTTCAGCCCTACAATGTTTTAGATATAATTGAGATCTACAACTTTCATGTTGGAAGTTTCCTTTGAATCATTTTCATCATGGTGTAAACTTGGCATAAAGTTATGAAAAAAACATGAATTTTCAACACTTAGAAAAATTCTAAGTCTTGGAAATTTTGACTTTTCAAAATGAAATCTTGACTTTTTGATTTATTGATGAAAAAGTTTCATATTTTGACATGTATTGATGAATTGTAATCTTTGAAACTTGATTTTGATCAAAAAGTCAAAGTTTGACTTTTCAGTGTACAATTGACTTTTCATCAGTTGACTGAAATTCATCTGTCAATCAATTGATCTTGAGAAATGTTTTGAGCCATGCCATTAGGTAAAAATTAAGCATTTGAATCCTTTAGATCATAACTTAAACCAATAAATCATTTGCTAGGTCAAAAATCAAAGATTGCACTTTCTCAGTCAAAACCCTAATTTTGACCATTTTGCCCCTTTGATGTTCTGATCAATTTTTTTGAGGAATTATGATCCAATACTTGATCAAATCACATATATGAGTTCATGATGTTGATATGGATAAAAAATTATGAAGTTTGACTGTAAATTGACCATATTTGACTTTATCCCAATACATTTGATTTTAGGTCAAGTGATCAATTGACTGAGCAAAAAAATGTGATCCAAGACCTGAAACTTGATATGAGCAATCTTGAGGGTCCAAAATGATCCATTAAAGTCATATGGGGTATGAAAAGTCCATTTGTCCTTGTACAAACTGAAACCCTAATTTGAGTCATCAATGCTTGAGAAAGTGTCTTGAGCTGATCAAACCTTGTACAGTCTTGAATCAATGGAGATCTTGTGAGAGATTACTTGAGAGATGAGAGGGAAAATTTTGGGGTACAACATCTGCCAATGTTCAATCTTCTTAAACCTGAAGAGTTAGATTGGCGGATCCGCCATTCATGACTTGAAGGTGGAAGATGATTGAACACTAGAGTGCCCAGAAATTTGCACTCGAAGATGGATTGGGAATGGGCTTATAGATTCCATTTAGAGGGATGTTGGTAAACACTGGAAGAAGTATCAACGTAAATCTTTGGTCGAAATTATGGAAAAAATGGTTAGTTAAATGCAGATGGATGTGTGATGTTCACTAGATGAATAAAATTGTGCTATGATGTTTATCCAGGAAAATAAATCCCTGACTACTACTGAGGAATTTTGGGAAGCTTAAACCGGGATTGCTGTTGGAGGTGAAGAGTATACATATCTTTAAACTTGTTAAAAGAATGCTTCTGCTGGGGATTGTTTCTTGAATGTTAGCTGTTATCTGGTCGGATCCAGGCTTCACAACAATTTGCTGAGGGTGATGAAGTCAACTGCTATCTGATCAGATTCCAGGCTTCACAATAACTTACTGGGGAAGAATAAATTAACTGTTATCTGGTCAGATTCCAGGCTTCACAGAAAATTTCTTGAGATTGAACTATTATCTAGTCGGATCCAGGCTTTACAGATTTCTTGAAGTGGATAAAATTAACTGTTATCTGGTCGGGTCTAGGCTTCACAATAAACTTGTCTTGAAGAGGTAGAGTTGAATTGATATCTGGCCGGGTCCAGGCTTTACAGTGACTTGCTTGAAACTTAGTTGTTATCTAGTCAGATTCCTGGTTTCACAACGAGCTTCTAAGGGGAATTGCTATTTGGTCGGGTCTAGGCTTCACAATAACTTACTTGAAAAGATGAAGTTGAAAATGAATATCTGGTCGGACCCAAGCTTTTCAGATTTTGAGGTGGATGAAGATTAATTGCTATCTGGTCGGGTCCAGGCTTCACAATAAACTTATCTAAAGAGATAAGGTTGAACTGATATCTTGTCAGGTCCAGGCTTTACAGTAACTTGTTGTGAACTTAGTTGTTATCTGGTCAAATTCCAGGTTTCACAACGAACTTCTGAGAGGAATTTCTATCTGGTCGGATCCAGGCTTCACAATAACTTATTTGAAAAGATGAAGTTGAAAACTGATATCTGGTCAGATCCAGACTTCACAGCAACTTGCTGGGGTAGAGGCAAACTCTACTGGTGAAAAGAAGCTAACCCCTTGTCTGGTTGAGTCCAGGTTCTTCAATACCTCGAAGAGCTTAAACTTTTATCTGGTCGGGTCCAGACTTCAAAGTACTTGGAGAAGTTACACTATTATCTGGTCGGGTCCAGTCTTCATAGCATTTGGAAAGTTGTACTATTATCTGGTCAGGTCCAGTCTACATAGCATCTGAAAAGTTACACTAATATCTGGTCGGGTCCAGGCTTCACAATATTTTGAATGAATGAAGTTGACTGTTATGATACGGTGGGAGATCTGACTTGGGATTTTGCGTTTGTTTTCTCACTTGTTCGGTTTAGCAAGAGTCGCCACCGACTTTTTATTTATCCTAAGGAAAGGTCAAAAAGCACAGGAAAGACCTTTGAGATGTTTTTGGGGGGTAGATTATGAAAAGGGAAGGTGCTAGCACCCTTTTCATCCATGGTTATCCATGGGCTCTTAGTTACTTGTTTTAGATCACTTGCCTTTGCTTTTCAATTGTTTGAAATGGTGCTTTGTGTGTGTGGTTTTGAAAATGTTTTGAAAAAGATGCCTTGTCTAGGCAACCTTTGTAATGACTCTTGTTTGAGTATATAAAAAGGTGTGTCTTTTTGAAAAGATAATTCAATGTTTTGAAAGTTGTTTGGAAATTGTTTTTTTGAAGTTGTGTTGTGATGTGTGTTTGAAAAATGGCAAGGATGTTTTGCAAGTTTGATCAAGTAACTAAGAGTTGTCTACCCTATTTTACTCAAATATCTTTCTTATGTTTTAACCCTTTTAACAGTGTTGTTTCACCATTGTGTTTGATGAACGACCTTGTGTTAGGATGTTGAACGAGACGGGCGCGGGTCATCGTATGCAATCATTGAAGGCAACTTGTGAGATGCTCTAGCAATTTTGTAAAGGATGAGATCGTTTTATCGAAGGCAACATCGAGGGACTACGATCTTTGTTTATCGAAGGGACATTTACTAGAGTGTCTCATACTCGAGGGACATGATTGTATTTTCCGAGGCAACAAGCGAGGTTACCCTAGAGGTGCAAGTGTGAATTGTGTGTTGATTTTCATGCATTTGTCTTGTATTAGGTCATCTAGCGGTTGATTTTGAATCTTCGCATATAAACCCTAATTACTATACAGTATATGAAAGGCGATAAATTACAGGAATTTAAAGTCTAAGCTATTACAAATAAGTATCCGGGGATGGGGGTACAAATTTTTACAAATGGGGATGAGTCTTATCAGAATAGTAATGTCCAAATATTATTTACAACCAAATCAAATCGTCGCATTCTCAATGTAAAAATATAGCAAGGTATAAGAATCAAAGAGAATCAAAAGTATTGTGAAATGCATATGATTATTTACAAATGATCAAAATGTTAACCTAATGCAAATTAAGTAATATTAATTTTCTATGTTTTTGTTAATTATATAAACAATAAACTTTACAAAAAAAATAAAAAATTGTTTAAATTAAAAAAAATATTATTTATGTATTTTAGTTAATGTTTTTTTAGAAACTTGTATAAAAGATTAATTAAACAATAGTTTTAAAGAAAGAAAATTATTTAACTTAATAAATTCTATTATTTATGCATTTTTGTTTTTTTAAGGTAACGGAAATTATTAATAAAATTTTATACAAAGAGAGTTAATATATTATTTTTATTAAAAAAGAATTAAGTTATAAGAAAAAAGAAAATATGATGATAAAAATAAAAATGGCTTAAAAAAAGAAACAACAAAGTGGGCTTTTCTCTTTGTACTTTGATCCAAATGAAAAGGCAGCATTGGACTAAAGAGGGGGTGCAGTGCTGAAAGCGTTGGGCTTTTAGGGTTTATTTTATGGGGCAGGCCCAAACGACACTCAAGCTTTTGTTAGGGTTTGCAATTCTTGTGCTCAGAACTAGGTTTACATTTTTGTGAGCGGCGTCGCTTTCCATCTCATCTTCTTCGTCTTCGCTTCATCGTTCTCAGCCATGGCCAAACGGATATCCTCTCTCCTTTCCTCAGCCACCGGAGCAACACTTCCATCCACCCTCCGCCATTCATTCACAGTGGCCTAGGGCTCTTGTTTCATGACGGTACGATTTGTTAGCTTTGTTTTAGCTTTCTTGTGATATTACCCTTTCAATCTTGGTGCTTTGTTATATACGAGTTTTAATCCATATTTCTTTTGATGTTTATATGCGATAGGAGTTTTGAGAGATATACCTGGGTGCTTCGTTCTGAGATTTGAAGGAGGAGGAAGGTGGATTGGCCGGTGATGCTTCCAGGAGGCTCGGCGAAAGAGAACTGTGATGACAGCTTATTGGTATTTCGTATCTTTTGCTTTGAATCGTTTTATGATGAACTTGCTTCTGAAAATGCTACTTCTGAAAATGCTTGCTTCTGATTCTTCCCTTCTTCTTCTCTGAGTACGTTAGTGATGATTAAATCTGAAATGTTGTCTTTGATATGCTCTTCTGTGTTGGCTTTGGATGATGATTTTGTATTTCTGAAAACCCTAGAATGCTTGTTTCTGACTTTCTCCTCTTCTTTGGGCTTGATTGATTGTCAATGATGAGCTTCGTTTTGAGATGCTTTTGATATGTTTTTCTTTGTTTTGGAGGCAAGTTTTGCTTGAAGTTTTGATGTTTTAATGGGTTGCTGAGTTTTGGATTGCCTGAAGGTTTCAACAGGTTTGGAAGTTGTGCAGGCTTGGATACACGCAGGCTTGGATACAGGCAGGCTGCAAGGCTTGTGTTTGAACACAGGTTTGTTGTGTAGGCTTGGATACAGGCAGGCTCCAAGGCTTGTGTTTGAACACAGGTTTGGTTTTTTGGTTTGATACAGGTTGCTGAGTTTGTTCAGTTTAAACTTGCTCTTGTTGTGCAAGTTTGTTTGGCTCTAGGCAGGCTTGCTGTTATGCTTGAAGGCTTGTGACAAACTTGCAGGTTTTGCTTTTGATAGTCTATGTTGTTGTGTTTACAAGCAGTTTGCAGGTTTTACCACTTGCAGGTTTTGCTTGCAGTTTTGTTTGTGGTTCTCTCCCCCTGTGAACTGCCCTCTCCCTGTTATATTTATCTATCCTTTTAGCCTGCCAAACTGCAAACCTTTTTACTTTACTCTCTTTCTCTCTCTCTATAAAAGCATATTTTATTGCTTAATATCTTTTTATTCTGAAAAGTTGTTGGCCTGGAAAATGATGAAAAATTGCTTGCTTGCAACTTGGTTTTGCTCTGCATTTTGTACTTCCATATTTCCTGCATTGACAGTTTTGATAGCTTGTTGACAGCTTTGTTAACAGCTTTCTTTGACAACTTTCTTTGACAGCTTGGTTGATAGTTTGTGTAACTTAGTTTGCTTTGTTTGACATTGCAACCTGGTTTGTCATTTTTGTTTTCCATTGCACAGCTTGGTATACTTTTTATGCAGCCTTGTGCCTTCTTTGTGTTTAATTGTATGCTTGCAAAGGATAATTTTATTTTCCTCTTTGTGAACCAAGAAGAGAAATCTTCTTGTGATTTACAAAGAGGACGAGTAAAACATGATGAAATCCAAAAAATCTGATTCCGGCCAACAATCTTTAATGATGAATTTTTAATTGTCTGTCTGAGAATACTTTTCAATTTAACTATATTGACTTCTTTTTTTCTATCTTTGCAGGTAAATACCAGTTGGGGCAAGGGAAGCAGCAGTAGAAGATGAAGACTTAGAATATAGATTTATTTTCTTTTCTATTATTTGTAATAAACATCATTGTAAATATTGTAAATAAATTTACAGTATCCCAATAACATTTGTAACAATAATTAAAAATAAATAAAAATCTTTTGTCAGATAATTCTTTATTTCTTCTGCACTGTCGATTTAACTTATTTAAGTTTCTTGAATTAAAATAACTGGAAGTACATCCCAATAATTTTAACTCAGATAAAATAAATATCAACAAACTTTGCAGTCTTGCAACCTTGCGCCCGGCATTCCAATTAATCACATGCTTTGCACAGTTAAACAAACAAACATCCATACACCTTTCACTTCACTTGATCAAACCAATGCTTCAAACTTTCAATCAAAAGCCTCAGCTCCTAGCCCCGATGTTTAGGTTTTGAGAAATAAACAACAATATTGAACAAGCGTAAAACAATGTAACAGTTAATTTGAAATAATGTGGACTCCAATTCTTTTGAGAAATACGAGCAAAAAACCCTAATTCTAGATTTGCCGTCAAAGAAAAAGTCCGCTTGATCAAACCCTGAGCCAAACTCAAACAAATCAATAGAAACCCTAATTTAGGACTGGCTGATAAAGAAAAGTCTGTTTGACTGATTTAAAATCAATGGAAACCCTAATTTTGGATAGACCGATAAGAAAAGTCTGTTTGACCGATTCTCGAGCCAATCTGAAAAATCAGGGAAAACCCGAAGCTGTGATTTCTTGTGAAAAAGAGGAGGGCAAATTTTGGGGTACAACAGTTGCCCTTGTTCAATCTTCTTGAACCTGAAGAGTTAGATTGGCAGTTTTGCCGTTTGCGACTCGAAGGTAAAAGATGATTGGACACTAGAGTGCCCAAAAAATTTGCACTCGTCAAAGCATAGTTGAGGGAATGGGCTTAAAGATGCCATTTTGGAGATGTGACAGAAACTTGTCGGAGATGGGCTTAAAGATGCCATCTAGAGATGTGACAAAATCTTGTCGGAGATGGGCTTAAAGATGTCATCCAAGAATGTTTGTTGTAGATGAGTGGGTGAGTATCAGAAAGGTATCCATGTTTGGAACATCTCTAAACTGGGGGTCTGAATAAACAATAGATTGACATCCATGTTTGGAGAATCCGTAAACTGTTTTCAGAAGGTGAGTCTGAACAAGCGATAGATTAACATCCATGTTGGGAAGCATCCGTAAACTGTTTTCAGAAGTTGAGGTCTGTATGAGTAGTAGAATGACCACTGTGTCTGGGGTGTATCCGTATTTGAGAAGGAACCGGTGTAGGGTTTCCTGATGATGAGTCCGTGTAAAACTGCATCTGAATTTGAGAAGGAACCGATGTAGGGTTTCCTGATGATGAGTCCGTGTAAAACTGCATCTGAATTGAGAAGGAACCAGTGTAGGGTTGCCTCATGATGAGTCCGTGTAAAACTGCATCTGAATTTGAGAAGGAACCGGTGTAGGGTTTCCTGATGATGAGTCCGTGTAAAACTGCATCTGAATTGAGAAGGAACCAGTGTAGGGTTGCCTCATGATGAGTCCGTGTAAAACTGCATCTGAATTTGAGAAGGAACCGGTGTAGGGTTGCCTCATGATGAGTCCGTGTAAAACTGCATCTGAATTTGAGAATGAACCGGTGTAGGGTTGCCTGATGACGAGTCCGTGTAAAACTGCATCTGAATTGAGAAGGAACTAGTGTAGGGTTGCCTCATGATGAGTCCGTGTAAAACTGCATCTAAATTTGAGAAGGAACCGGTGTAGGGTTGCCTCATGATGGTAAAGTAGATAGTTGTCCTGGTTTGTTACAGGTGTTAATCTGGAACTTAAAAAAAAGCTGTTGTCGACCTTTTTGCTGAAAAAGGTAAATTGTTAGTTGAAATACAAAGTCATGTTGCATGAAATGTATGATGCAATATATGTGTTTTGTCAATGCTCATGATTTATGAACGTGATGTATGCGCATGTAGGCTGATGAGCTGTCTTGTTGAGGAAGATAAATCCTGCCAGCGGGAGATAACGGAATCTTTGACTGCTGCCGGGGAAAGTAAATCCTTGACTGCTGCTGGGGAATAAGAATTCTGTGGGGAATAGCCATACTATTGAAAAGTAGCTATCATGTTGGAGAGTAAAACTCAGGATTCTGGAAAAAGCTTATTCCTGTCTGGAAGAAGTTCAGGTTTAGGTCGTATGCCACTTTAAGAATGAGAATCTTCACTTTGTTGGGGATACCAGAAATTCAGATGTTATACCACTTTGAGAAATGAGAATCTTCATTCCGTCAGGAATATCAGGAGGTTGGGTGTATGCCAATCTACTGGGGAAGCCAAAATGAGAATCTTCATTCAAGTCTTGGGTCATAAGATTGGGTGTATGCCAATCTTCTGAGGTTTCAAGGATGAGAATCTTCATTCTGTTAAGGGTCAGGAGTTTGGGAGTATACCAATCTTCTGAGGTTTCAAGGATGAGAGTCTTCATTCTGTTAAGGGTCAGAAATTGGGAGTATACCAATCTTCTGAGGTTTCAAGGATGAGAATCTTCATTCTGTTAAGGGTCAGAAATTGGGAGTATACCAATCTTCTGAGGTTTCAAGGATGAGAATCTTCATTCTGTTAAGGGTCAGAAATTGGGAGTATACCAATCTTCTGAGGTTTCAAGGATGAGAGTCTTCATTCTGTTAAGGGTCAGAAATTGGGAGTATACCAATCTTCTGAGGTTTCAAGGATGAGAGTCTTCATTCTATTAAGGGTCAGAAATTAGGAGTATACCAATCTTCTGAGGTTTCAAGGATGAGAGTCTTCATTCTGTTAAGGGTCAGAAATTGGGAGTATACCAATCTTCTGAGGTTTCAAGGATGAGAGTCTTCATTCTGTTAAGGGTCAGAAATTGTGAGTATACCAATCTTCTGAGGTTTCAAGGATGAGAGTCTTCATTCTGTTAAGGGTCAGAAATTAGGAGTATACCAATCTTCTGAGGTTTCAAGGATGAGAGTCTTCATTCTGTTAAGGGTCAGAAATTGGGAGTATACCAATCTTCTGAGGTTTCAAGGATGAGAGTCTTCATTCTGTTAAGGGTCAGAAATTGGGAGTATACCAATCTTCTGAGGTTTCAAGGATGAGAGTCTTCATTCTGTTAAGGGTCGGAAATTGGGAGTATACCAATCGTCTGAGGTTTCAAGGATGAGAGTCTTCATTCTGTTAAGGGTCAGAAATTGGGAGTATACCAATCTTTTGAGGTTTCAAGAATGAGAATCTTCATTCTGTTAAGGGTCAGAAATTGGGAGTATACCAATCTTCTGAGGTTTCAAGGATGAGAGTCTTCATTCTATTAAGGGTCAGAAATTGGGAGTATACCAATCTTCTGAGGTTTCAAGGATGAGAGTCTTCATTCTATTAAGGGTCAGAAATTGGGAGTATACCAATCTTCTGAGGTTTCAAGGATGAGAGTCTTCATTCTGTTAAGGGTCAGAAATTGGGAGTATACCAATCTTCTGAGGTTTCAAGGATGAGAGTCTTCATTCTGTTAAGGGTCAGAAATTGGGAGTATACCAATCTTCTGAGGTTTCAAGGATGAGAGTCTTCATTCTGTTAAGGGTCAGAAATTAGGAGTATACCAATCTTCTGAGGTTTCAAGGATGAGAGTATTCATTCTTGAGAAAAACAGATTTTTAGGAGCTTCAGTTGTCCGTTATTCTGTTGGTGGTTGTAACTTCCAACAGGTGATGAAGGAATTTTTGATGACGACCGTAACTTCCAACAGGTGATGAAGGAATTTTTGACGACAGTTCAATTTGAAATGTAATTTTGCTTTGGAGAATAAATCCTTGACAAATGTTGGAGAAATAAACCCATGACCGCTGGTCTGCTAGAGAGGTGATGAACTTCTCGAGGACGCTTGAATTTCTTTTCAGAAAGATTTCAGAGAGGTTTCATCACTGCCCCTAGTATCAGATGCTTGTGATATTGCCAGGATACTTGGACTGCACGTAACCCTTTGATGAGATTAACGTTTAAATGCCCCAAGTGATGGTGAGGGAGACTTGCCCCAGGTTATCCTGCAATTGAGAAATTTCTTAAAATCTTGACTGGACTGCCCCAGGTTCACTGAACTTTGAAAGATTTATCGAAATCTTGATTGGACTGCCCCAGGTTAACTGAACTTTGAAAGATCTGTTGAAACCTTGACTGGACTGCCCCATGTTTACTGGACAATACCATATAAAATCCCCTTTTGTTGATAGGAGATTTTTGTAACAGAAGTGTCATCCCACTTGAAGTGATTTCATTCACTGAGAGAGCTTTCGTTCCTCCGAACATTCATTGTATGAATTTCTTTGCTGTTTAAACAAGTAAACCATGTGCAAACAACGATATTCAAATAATGCAAACTTTATGCTTGTCTCGAAGTTTTTAAAAAATGCGTTTTTTTTTAGCAGAAAACTTTTTATAAGACAAATTCAACACAAGATTTAGGGCAAAGCCTTACAGGAGTCAGGATACCTTTTGTAACAGTATGCTTTCAAACTAACCCATGCTTCAATTAGGACTTTTGAAGGGTTGTAACGTGGCTTGGTTCACGATTTAAGAAACAAAAGATAAAGGCTCAAAGTATATTTGTTCCCACCCGCTCTTCGTGATGTCCTTCAGTCCTAAACTCAGTTAATTGTGCGTCGAACTCTATTTGAGTTTGGAACGACTTTTTGGTGATGGCTCACACTAGTTGAATTTTATGGAAGGCAGTCATCATTTTTGCAACATTTTTCATGTTATTGAGGATTTATAATGACCTCTTTCTTTTGATTTGTTATCCCTAACTTTTGCCTGACTGTTCCTATTTTCGAGATTACAGTCAGCGGGATGCCCCAATTTCCTTAAGCCTCCTTTGTAGGTTTTGGCTCAATGGACTTTTCTCTTTTGAGAGATAATGTCTTCCTATGAGATAACGAACCATCACTGTCTTTTGGTTCCAAAGGAATGTTTTTTTATGTTATTCGTTGTATTACGAACTGAGAGTTTGCGACTTTAATGCACATCTTTTTTGAATTAACTGAGTGACTACCCTGCCCCAGGTTTCGATTAAAGGTTTCAATTTGTGTTAAAATAGAAAACTTCTACTTCTTTGGCTCGAAGGGGTTGACTAGGGATTATCTTCCTTATAACTCTGGTGTTTAGGATTTGAAAGAAACGCTTGTACATCGTCAGCAAGGTTTGTTCAAAAGCATACTGTATGAGATTACGGTATTATTTCGTCATCCTCCCTCTAAAGGCTTGTAGCTTTTTATCAAGAGTTAAGTATCATAAAGGAAGCACAAGAATAGTGAAAACGAATAGATGAATTCAAGACAAACATATGCAATGCATTAATGAAACAAAGTTTGACATCAACAAATAATTGTTTAAATAACAAAATAAATTACAACTTGAAAAATCAAATGGAACAAAAGTCTCTCAGTTCGAGCTTTGTCATTTCACGTGGAGAACCCTTAGCGGAAGATTTTCATCTCGCCATCCGGCATGAATTCCAGCACTCCTTTGTCGATCAAGTCTTGGATCTTGTTTTTCAAAGCCCAACAGTCATCGGTGTCATGTCCAGGACTATGGGAGTGGTATACACAAAACGCGTCGGGGTGATAGCTAGGAGTAGAGGTATTAGGTTTCCGAATAGGATCCCTTAAAGCAAGCAGGTTGACCTCCAACAAGCGTTTCAGTATCAGAGATGATGGTATGTCAGTCTCAGAGAAATGTCTTCCAGACGTATTTTTCTTACGCCGATTACCCTGTTGACGCTGACGAGGTTGTTGCTGGGCTTGTGACCCCGAAGCAAGTTGAGGAACTTTTCCCTTGTCTTCTTGTCTAAAAGGGGGTTGAACGATGATTTGATCTTCAACCCTAGTTGTTTGCCCCACTTGGTTGTCCCGAAGCAGCTTGTTGACGAGGACCCTGAGCTCTTCTTGTCTTTGAGCTAAGTCTTGAATGAGAGCCATCTGGCCCACTAGCTGTCCCATCATCTGGATCTTCATTGTTGCCAACTCAATTTGTAGCCCTTCCAACTGATCATTCCTGATGCCTCCTGGATTCCCTAGGACCGAGCCCCTTGTGAGGAGAGCTTTTATCTCCTCTTGCCCCTGGGATAGATTCAAGAACATTTCTTGAAGTTGGGCGTTTTGAGCCCTGAGATCTTGGTTGTCTGGTTGGAAAGCCATTGCTGAAATAAACAGCAAGAACATGAGAGACCTGTATTGAGAGACCTGTTATGCAATGATATGTATGATATATGTATGCAATGTTTTCAAGGATCTCGTGGGGTAAACACAAGAAAATGTTAGAAGTTGAACTTTGATCAACATCTTTGATTGGAGAACTTTGTACTGGTGGATGTCTTTCCACGAGAATCAAGCTCACCATGTCGAGTGGGTCATAGCCCCTGATTCAAGTTGTTGCACTTGATCTTTGACGGCGTTTGTTTAGAGGAAAATGAAACCTCTTGCCCTTTGGTAGACATCTGGTTCAACGTGCCCCTGTATCAAAAGACCCTCGAGGTCCTTGAAATGGTTATTGAAAATGCTTATGGTATGATGTTATGATGTTATGTACATGTATGCAGAAGTAAGCAAGTGTATATACAGGTAATCATATTTACACAAAGCAGAGAAGTCCTTAGGTTCAGGCTTGCATGGGGTTTGTTGGTAAGTACCCTCTTGAAGTTAGTTGGCTCAACCTGTCCTATAAATAGTAACCGGGTTCTAAGGAGCTCAAATACCACTGGATTATTTTCTGTGTTCATTGTTTTGGTTTAGCCACTTAACTGGCGACCAAAATATCCCAAGAAAACAATCCTCAATGAGTGTAGTATCGAGTATCTACCAACTTCGGACTGCACCAAAGTCGGTCATCTCACTACCCCTAAAAAGGCCTAGATGGTCAAGTAAGGTTCTAAGAGTTCGTTAGTGCTTCATGACATCACTCAGCGGCCCCGTATTATCCTTGACTACTCAAGGGCTACCGATACCCACAAATATGTCACACTAACATAGCTACTGCTTCAACCATGTCGGTATACCCCGCACAGTTCCCTCACAGTTTATTGCTATTTACCTAAAAAGGTGCCCCCAAATCTGGGTGTAGGATTAAACAAACCCAAACAAGGAACCCAAAAAGTAAAGCAATCAAAGCAAGCATGTATAGGTGATCTAAAATCCTAAGGTAACCCCACTTTTAGAAATGTCCCCAGCAGAGTCGCCAGTTATGTGATACGGTGGGAGAACTGACTTGGGATTTTGCGTTTGTTTTCTCACTTGTTCGGTTTAGCAAGAGTCGCCACCGACTTTTTATTTATCCTAAGGAAAGGTCAAAAAGCACAGGAAAGACCTTTGAGATGTTTTTGTGGGTTCGGGGGGTAGATTATGAAAAGGGAAGGTGCTAGCACCCTTTTCATCCATGGTTATCCATAGGCTCTTAGTTACTTGTTTTAGATCACTTGCCTTTTTCTTTTCAATTGTTTGAAATGGTGCTTTGTGTGTGTGGTTTTGAAAATGTTTTGAAAAAGATGTCTTGTCTAGGCAACCTTTGTAATGACTCTTGTTTAAGTATATACAAAGGTGTGTGTCTTTTTGAAAAGATAATTCAATGTTTTGAAAGTTGTTTGGAAATTGTTTTTTTGAAGTTGTGTTGTGATGTGTGTTTGAAAAATGGCAAGGATGTTTTGCAAGTTTGATCAAGTAACTAAGAGTTGTCTACCCTATTTTACTCAAAGATCTTTCTTATGTTGTAACCCTTTTAACAGTGTTGTTTCACCATTGTGTTTGATGAACAAGCTTGTGTTAGGATGTTGAACGGGACGGGTGCGGGTCATCGTATGCTATCATTGAAGACAACTTGTGAGACGCTCTAGCAATTTTGTAAGGGACGAGATCGTTTTATCGAAGGCAACATCGAAGGCAACATCGAGGGACTAAGATCTTTGTTTATTGAAGGGACATTTGCTAGAGTGTCTCATACTCGAGGGACATGATTGTATTTTCCGAGGCAACAAGTGAGGTTACCCTAGAGGTGCAAGTGTGAATTGTGTGTTGATTTTCATGCATTTGTCTTGTATTAGGTCATCTAGCGGTTGATTTTGAATCTTTGCATACAAACCCTAATTACTATACAGTATATGAAAGGCGGTAAATTGCGGGAATTTAAAGTCTAAGCTATTACAAATAAGTATCCGGGGATGGGGGTACAAATGTTTACAAATGGGGATGAGTCTTATCAGAATAGTAATGTCCAAATATTATTTATAACCAAATCGAATCGTCGCATTCTCAATGTAAAAATATAGCAAGGTATAAGAATCAAAGAGAATCAAAAGTATTGTGAAATGCATATGATTATTTACAAATGATCAAAATGTTAACCTAATGCAAATTAAGTAATATTATTTTTATATGTTTTTGTTAATTATATAAACAATAAACTTTACAAAAAAAAGAAAAAATTGTTTAAACTAAAAAAAACTATTATTTATGTATTTTAGTTAATTTTTTTTAGAAACTTGTATAAAAGAGAGTTAATATATTATTTTTATTAAAAAAGAATTAAGTTATAAGAAAAAAGAAAATATGATGATAAAAATAAAAATGGCTTAAAAAAAGAAACAACAAAGTGGGCTTTTCTCTTTATACTTTGATCCAAATAAAAAGGCAGCATTGGACTAAAGAGGGGGTGCAGTGCTGAAAGCGTTGGGCTTTTAGGGTTTATTTTATGGGGCAGGCCCAAACGACACTCAAGCTTTTGTTAGGGTTTGCAATTCTTGTGCTCAGAACTAGGTTTACATTTTTTGTGAGCGGCGCCGCTTTCCATCTCATCTTCTTTGTCTTCGTTTCATCGTTCTCAACCATGGCCAAACGGATATCCTCTCTCCTTGCCTCAGCCACCAGAGAAACGCTTCCATCCATCCTCCGCCATTCCTTCACAGTGTCCTAGGGCTCTTGCTTCATGACGGTACGATATGTTAGCTTAGTTTTAGCTTTCTTGTGATATTACCCTTTCAATCTTGGTGCTTCATTATATACGAATTTTAATCCATATTTCTTTTGATGTTTATATGCGATAGGAGTTTTAAGAGATATACCTGGGTGCTTCGTTCTGAGATTTGAAGGAGGAGGAAGGTGGATTGGCCGGTGATGCTTCCAGGAGGCTCGGCGAAACAGAACTGTGATGACAGCTTACTGGTATTTCGTATCTTTTGCTTTGAATCGTTTTGTGATGAACTTGCTTCTGAAAACGCTACTTCTGAAAATGCTTGCTTCTGATTCTTCCCTTCTTCTTCTCTGAGTACGTTAGTGATGATTAAATCTGAAATGTTGTCTTTGATATGCTCTTCTGTGTTGGCTTTGGATGATGATTTTGTATTTCTGAAAACCCTAGAATGCTTGTTTATGACTTTCTCCTCTTCTTTGGGCTTGATTGATTGCCAATGATGAGCTTCGTTCTGAGATTCTTTTGATATGTTTTTCTTTGTTTTGGAGGCAAGTTTTGCTTGAAGTTTTGATGTTTTAATGGGTTGCTGAGTTTTGGATTACCTGAAGGTTTCAACAGGTTTGGAAGTTGTGTAGTCTTGGATACAGGCAGGCTTGGATACAGGTAGGTTGCAAGGCTTGTGTTTGAACACAGGTTTGTTGTGTAGGCTTGGATACAGGCAGGCTTGGATACAGGCAAGCTGCAAGGCTTGTGTTTGAACACAGGTTTGGTTTTTTGGTTTGATACAGGTTATTGAGTTTGTTCAGTTTAAACTTGCTCTTGTTGTGCAAGTTTGTTTGGCTCTAGGCAGGCTTGCTGTTATGCTTGAAGGCTTGTGACAAACTTGCAGGTTTTGCTTTTGATAGTCTATGCTGTTGTGTTTACAAGCAGTTTGCAGGTTTTACCACTTGCAGGTTTTGCTTGCAGTTTTGTTTGTGGTTCTCTCCCCTTGTGAACTGCCCTCTCCCTGTTATATTTATCTATCCTTTTAGCCTTCCAAATTGCAAACCTTTTTACTTTACTCTCTTTCTCTCTCTCTATAAAAGCATATTTTATTGCTTAATATCTTTTTATTCTGAAAAGTTGTTGGCCTGCAAAATGATGAAAAATTGCTTGCTTGCAACTTGGTTTTGCTCTGCATTTTGTACTTCCATATTTCCTGCATTGACAGTTTTGATAGCTTGTTGACAGCTTTGTTGACAGCTTTCTTTGACAGCTTTCTTTGACAGCTTGGTTGATAGTTTGTGTAACTTAGTTTGCTTTGTTTAACATTGCAACCTGGTTTGGCATTTTTGTTTTCCATTGCACAGCTTGGTATACTTTTTATGCAGCCTTGTGCCTTCTTTGTGTTTAATTGTATGCTTGCAAAGGATGATTTTATTTTCCTCTTTGTGAACCAAGAAGAGAAATCTTCTTGTGATTTTCAAAGAGGACGAGTAAAACATGATGAAATCCAAAAAATCTGATTCCGGCCAACAATCTTTAATGATGAATTTTTAATTGTCTGTCTGAGAATACTTTTCAATTTAACTGTATTGACTTCTTTTTTTCTGTCTTTGCAGGTAAATACCAGTTGGGGCAAGGGAAGCAGCAGTAGAAGATGAAGACTTAGAATATAGATTTATTTTCTTGTCGATTATTTGTAATAAACATCATTGTAAATATTGTAAATAAATTTACAGTATCCCAATAACATTTGTAACAATAATTAAAAATAAATAACAATCTTTTGTCAGATATTTCTTTATTTCTTCTGCACTGTCGATTTAACTTATTTAAGTTTCTTGAATTAAAATAACTGGAAGTACATCCCAATAATTTTAACTCAGATAAAATAAATATCAACAAACTTTGCAGTCTTGCAACCTTGCGCCCGACATTCCAATTAATCACATGCTTTGCACAGTTAAACAAACAAACATCCATACACCTTTCACTTCACTTGATCAAACCAATGCTTCAAACTTTCAATCAAAAGCCTCAGCTCCTAGCCCCGATGTTTAGGTTTTGAGAAACAAACAACAATCTTGAACAAGCGTAAAACAATGTTGAAGAAGTGAAAAACACAAGAAGGGGGGTTGAATTGTAAAACTTGAAATCAAATGCAGACAACACGTTATTTTTATCCTGGTTCGTTTGATCTCAAACTACTCCAGTCCACCCGTCAAGGTGATTTCTCCTCTCTCCAACGAGGTCTTAATCCGCTATATTCAACTGAATATTACAACTGCTTTAACAACTGCTAAAGCCTTCTTGAGTCTAAACCACAGACCGGTTTCTCAAGGAAATTCTTTCTTACAGATAAATGAATACTATGTGTGTTAAATGTTTTCTATAAAAACTTTATATCACAACTGTGATAATACACAAATTAAGCTTATGTGAAACTAGGATGCTATAACTATAGAGTAAGCAATTTGAGAGATATAGCAAACTGTATGAGTGAGGATGATGATGATTTGCTTTAGGCGTGTAAAGAGTTGTAGAGCATTAGCCAATACATTTCTCACTGTCTTGTTTTTATAGCCTTGGAAAAGATACGTTGTAGTCAATTATTCCATTTCAATGCCCATTACGTTCTTTCCATATTGAGAAGATCTTTGTCTTGGAATGCAGCCGTTGGTAATAAAGTGTCTTGAATGCACAGCACCGTTGTCAATTCAGCATGTTTATTGGCTTTGGCTTATTCTGACGCTTCTAAGTGTTGATGATATTGTTTTGGTCTTGATCAGAGTTTAGAGTATATTAAGCGCAAATCTGATCATCAAGCTTCAGCGTAAGCACATGCTTTGATCTTCTGATGTTGGCATATGATATTTCATCTTCTGATGCTGGCATATGATATTTCATCTTCTGATGCTGATGTTGACATTCTTATGCTGATATTCATCAGAGTTTCTGCAAATGCACAATATAATTTTTAGGTAGCATATATGTCTCATATGAATTATACAATTTATTTAATCTTGCATTTTGTTATCATCAAAACTCTAACTTAGGGTAGTAGATTCAAACTTTGTTCTAACAATCTCCCCCTTTTTGATGATGACAAAAACCGGATTTTTTTTCAATTGAAATTAAAATAAAAAAGAATCATAGATAACCAAATAATAAATTGTATCAGAGATAAACAAAAAGTTATCTTGATAAGAAGATAGGGAATAAAAAGGTAATAGAGTTATGATTAGAAAAACTCCCCCTGAGTTTATTACTTCCCTTTAGTTCCATGAGTCCTTTAGCATCAGATCTTTATTGAACTTTCTTTGAGCATCAGATCTTTCCTTTGCCAGAGCAGAGCTTCAGTGTATTGGAGTTCATCAGATTCTTGTACCTGTAAGCTTATGCAGAACAAAGAAACATTCAAGTATATCAGAGTGTTAGAATGTTTGAGACTTTTGTCTCAGTAATCCGTTATTGAAAAATATCATTCTTTCTCCCCCTTTTTGTCAGCAATCAAAAAGTGCAAATAATTTGAAGTTAAAAACGATCAGTGCAGAAAAACGATTGCATTCAGTTCAGAGCTCAGAGAATATTACAGATAACATGTAAAGAAAAGAATGAAAATATCAAGAAACAAAATCTAAGGAGCGGGTGGAAGGCGTGTGAACAGAGCTTCTAGCATGTTCTTAATCTGATCAGTGGTTTCCTTCTGCTGATGCACCATGTTGGCTATTGAGTCAATCTTACTATCCTGAACATCCATCCTTTCCTTCATTCGTTGATCATTCTCATCCATTCTTTCCTGCAGTCTAAGATCATTTTGCTTCAGCTCTTCAAGAGTTTTCCTATCCAATGCAGCTTGAGAGGTGTCAGAATCAGGATGCTTTTGAGAGATTTCTGTAATAACTTCTTCTTGACTCAAATCTTCAGCTGGAATCGTCTGTTCTTCTGCTGGTTGAACTGTTGAAGCTGGACGCTTTTCAGACCAAGGCTCACTGTCCAGATGAAGAACTTCATCCTTCAGCAGTTGACTCAAAACTGGACCTTCCATTTCTTTCAGCAGTTTGCTGAAGTTCTGCTGAGCCTGTCCATAGCTTTGGTCTTGTAGCTTAAAGGTTTCAGCGCATACCCATCTTCTGAAGAGTGTCCAGAGGTGGTCTGAAACAGCGGGATCAATTACTTCCAGACTAGCCTATTTTAGAGAATAAATCCACCTCTGCATATCTGTTTCAAAATTCAAGATGCTAGAACCAACATCTGGTTGTTTGGGTTTGGGAATGGCAGTTTTATTGATAATGGCAGCAAGGCATTCAAGGATTGTTAGATCAATAAAGGTCTTGATATGGTCATCTGGATTTTGCTTGGGTGAGGGAGTAGGAGAATCAGAAATAATTATTGGACTGTGTGGAGTGTTTGGAGGAGTTATTTCTGGTGAGGATGGTAGTTGAGGTATGTTCACAGTTGTACCACAAGGCAGTTGAATGGCTAAGGGTTGTGGTTCAGGAGACTCAGAGGTTTGTGCCTCAGAGTTTTGTGTCTCAGGTTGAGGTTCAGGGGATTGAGCCTCAGAGTGTTGAGACTCAGGTTGTGGAGATGATTCGTGTTGAGGTGAAGGTGGATTAAGTTCTGGTTGTGGAGATGGAGGTTGTGGAATTTCTGGTTCTGGTGAAAGTGGATCTTCTGGTATTGGTGAAAGTGTAGTTTTTGGTTGTGGTGAATGGGAAGTTTCTGATTGAGGATTTGGATTTTCTGTATGGGGAGCGGAAGAGTGTTAATTTATTTCAGAAAGAACTTCTTCAAGTTCTGGTTCTGTTGAGGTTGTAGGTTTTGGATTATGAGGTTTGGCGCATGATCTTCTGAGGGTTAATGACTCGGAAAGGTTAAACTCAGGTTCAGTATCATCAATGGTTGGAATGGGAATTGGGATTTCAAATGAAGCTGGGGTTGGAATAAATGTTGGAACAGCAGATGAATTTAAAACATTAACAGAAGACAGATTACCTCTCTTCTTTGGGGTCTGCTGAGACGATCCTTTTGATACAACCTTTATCTTCTTAGTCTTCTTCAGAGTAACTTCTGGTGTTTGCTGGTGCAGATCTTTAATGTTCAGAGTGGGATATGTGCCATCAGCCTTACAAGCATCCAAGTATCTGAGAATAATGACTGGTTTAGAGTCAATCTCTTCTACTGGTGATTTCAGCATGAGGAGTGACGCTGGGCTCCTTCCTTATGTTCTCTATCAGCTTCATCTTCTTCAGATTCTTGGCATTCAGCTGCTTGCCAACAGAAGGTTCTAGAGAGCTTATTTCCTGTGCCTCTGTCAGGTGTTCAATCAGCCTATTCTCCGTTAGAATATCTGATATCAATATGCCGAAGGGTATCCAATCCCTTTTAGTCCTTTCTTCTTCTCTAGTCTCCTTGACGCTGGTCCTCAGATGGTTGAACATAATATGGGCTAGATTAATCTTTACCTTCTGATTAATAAAATAGATCAGAAACTGCTGATCTATGTTTATATAATCAGGAGAGCTTGTAGGCTTCATGTGATTGAAGCAACCCAGAATAATCTTTGCCCAAATTCTGTGCTGATCTTTCAGATCTCTTATTTTGCTGGAGGGAACCCCATGAGTGAAAATCTCTCTTGCAATAACAACAACATTTGAGCATCTTTCTGCCATGTCAATACAGCGGATACCACCACCAGTGTATCCAATCATCCTTGCAATGTGATCTTCAGTAATCACAATCTTCTTTCCCATGATATACGAAGTAACCTGATGAGTTGAGGAAGACGCATGTATCCAGAATTCTTTAACCAAAATGGGGAACGTTGGACCCACCAACCTATCAAAGTACCTTTCCCAACCTTGTGCCTTAATTTCTTCAGACAAATCAAATCCATTCTCCTTCAAGCTATTGAAATCCACTATCAATTCTAACAGAACTTCCAAGTTCTTGACCGGAGTGAGGAGCGTTCTGAAAGGAATCTGATACTGTTCAGAAGAAGCAACTTGCGGGGAACCTGCAGAAGGAGTGCTAGAGGATGCAATGTTCACACAAGGGTTTTTGAGAAAAAGCTTGAAAAAGGGTTTCACACAGTAAGAAGTGAAAAAACACAGAAGAGTTTTGAAGATTGTAAGTGACGGTAAAAAGTGCATAAATGATGTTTAAGGCGTTTAAATAGGTTTCAAAAAATTGTTTTGAAAACATAAACATAAACGTTTCAAAAATAAATCATGATTACTTGCATTTAATGTTGGCTGATTTTAGGAGATTTAGAAAGATATTTGGAACGGTTACCCATGACATGTGTCTCAATGCATCCAATCAGCGCTTTGCCTTCTCAGAAGCGTGCACGCATGTTCTGCCTCAGGAATTAGCTGATGACTGGATGGCACTTGTTTGATTTAGTGAACAACACATCTATCCTTGAAATGAGACGCTCAGATCTTTATGGATAGAGTCTGATACAATCTGCATGTCTATATTTCTGAAAGAAGATTGATCAGAAGTTCATAGTAAAATAAACAAATTCTGAAGGTTAATATATAAAATTAAAACATTTTCACTCTGGGCAGAGCTTCATGCTGAGATGTTTCAGAATGAAGTTGAATCTATCTTCAGAAAGTGGTTTTGTGAAGATATCAGCCCATTGATGGTCTGCATCAATAAATTTTAAGTTTAAAATGCCTTTCTGAATATAGTCCCTAATGAAATGATGTTTTATTTCTATATGCTTAGCCTTAGAATGCAAAATTGGATTTTTACTTAAGAAAATAGCAGAAGTGTTGTCACAGAGTATAGGAATGTTACTCTCAAATATCTGGAAGTCTTCAAGCTGACTTTTCATCCAGAGCATTTGTGTGCTGCATCCTGCTGCTGCTATGTATTCAGCTTCTGCTGTTGATAGCGCAATTGTGGATTGCCTTTTGCTGGACCAAGAGATCAGATTTTCTCCCAGAAACTGGCAGCTTCCAGAAGTACTTTTACGCTCTACTCTCTTCTCTTTCCAGAATGCACGTGGGATGCATTGAAATCTTTGATGGCTTACATTCTGAGAGATCAAATTTCTTCAGAAGTTCTCTGACATATTTGTGCTGATGGATGTAAGTTCCCTCTGGAGTTTGATTGCTCTGAATTCCCAGAAAGAATTTCAGTTCCCCCATGAGGCTCATCTCAAATTCTGCCTGCATACACTTAGCAAATTTCTTCCAAGAGAAGGATTAGTAGATCCAAATATAATATCGTCAACATAAATCTGACACACTAAGATGTCATTCTTAACTGTCTTACAGAATAAGGTTGTGTCCACCTTCCCTCTGGTGAATTCCTTTTCTAACAGAAAGTTACTTAGTCTTTCATACCAAGCTCTGGGAGCTTGTTTCAGACCATACAGTGACTTCTTTAGTTTGAAAACATATTCTGGATTTTTTGTACTTTCAAAACCAGGGGGTTGGTGCACATAAACCTCTTCTTCTATATAGCCATTTAAGAATGCACTCTTGACATCCATCTGATATAGAGTGATGCCTTTATTAACAACAAAAGAAATTAAAAGTCTGATAGATTCTAACCTGGCGACTGGAGCAAAGGTTTCTGTATAGTCTATCCCCTCTTGCTGACTATAACCTTGTGCTACCAGTCGTGCTTTGTTTCTGATGACTTCACCTTGTTCGTTCAGTTTGTTTCTGAACACCCATTTTGTTCCAATGACGTTGAATCCTTTTGGTCTGGGAACTAGATCCCACACATCATTTCTGGTGAACTGATTCAGCTCTTCTTGCATTGCCAGAATCCAGTCGTTGTCCAGAAGTGCTTCATCAATTGAAGAAGGTTCAATCAGAGAAACAAGTCCCATGAGGGATTCTTCAGAGTTTCTGAAGTTGGCTCATGTTCTGATTGGATCTTCCTTTCTTCCTAAGATTGTTTCTTCTGGGTGATCCAAGCTGCTTCTGGGTAGTCTTTTCTGAGGTTGATCAACAAATGTTGTTGGATTGCTCGCAGTGCCTCTTTCTGATGTTGAAGGAGTGTCTTTGTTGAGAGCTTCTGATGACTTGTCTTCAGAACCTGTGAATTCAACTTCCATACCTGCAAAGACTTCATTCTGCTTTGACTTTTCAGAGTCAAGCTTATCATCAAAACGAACACTGATTGATTCTTCCACAATCTGTGTTTCTATATTGTATACTTTGTACCCTCTTGAGCGTTCAAAGTATCCTAACATAATACACTTCTGTGCTTTAGAGTCAAACTTGTTCAAATAATTTTTTGTATTTAACAGAAAACAAGTACATCCAAATGGATGAAAATATGAAATGTTGGGCTTTCTGTTCTTCCACAATTCATATGGAGTCTTTTCTAGAATAGGTCTTATGGAGATTCTATTCTGAATGTAGCACGATGTGTTTATTGCCTCTGCCCAGAAGATCTTAGCAACATTTGTCTCATTGATCATGGTTCTGGCCATTTCTTACAATGTTCTGTTCTTTCGTTCTACAACTCCATTTTGCTGGGGAGTTCTAGGACAAGAGAAGTCATGCAGAATGCCTCTGTCATTAAAGAATGACTCAAAATCTTTGTTTTCAAATTCTCCACCATGATCACTTCTGACTTTAACGATTCTAAGATCCTTTTCATTCTGAACTTGGTTACAGAAGGTGATAAACATAGAGTGTGACTCGTCCTTGTGTCCTAAGAACTTTACCCATGTCCATCTGCTATAGTCATCTACGATTATTAACCGGTACTTCTTGCCACTGACTAAAGCAGTTTTAACTGGTCCAAATAAGTCAATGTGCAGAAGTTCTAATGGCTTAGAGGTGGAAACAATGTTTTTAGATTTGAAAGCAGGTTTTGCAAACTTGCCTTTCTGACATGCTTCACACAGAGCATCTGAATTGAACTTCAGATTAGGAAGTCCTCTGACCAGATTGAGTTTGTTAATCTGAGATATTCTTCTCATACTAACATGCCCCAATCTTTTGTGCCAGATCCATTGCTCGTTGTTGACAGACAGAAGACATTTTACATTCTGACTTTTCAGTTCAGAAAGTTTGATTTTATAAATGTTGTTTTTCCTCTTTCCATTGAATAGGATAGTCCCATCTTTCTGACTAACAGCTTTACATGATTTTTGATTAAAGATTATATCATAACCGTTATCACTTAATTGACTTATGGATAACAGATTATGCATTAATCCATCTACTAATAGAACATTATTTATAGAGGGAAGATTTCCATTACCTACTGTTCCAGAGCCAATGATCTTTCCCCTCTGATTGCCTCCAAAGCCTACGTGGCCTCCAGGCTTAAGTTCTAGGCTTTGGAACATATGCCTTCTTCCCGTCATGTGTCGTGAGCAGCCAGAGTCCAGGTACCATGACTGGTGTTTATGATTTGCTGCTAAAGATATATGCAACATGTATTATTTTATCCTTAGGTACCCATATTTTCTTGGGTCCTGATTTGTTAGCTTTACCAAAACTCTGGTTGAATTTTGGTTTCACAGAATAATTATTACTAGTATATTTAATGTCATGTGTGTGACCATACACAAAGTGTGAATTCAGAGGAGTGCGTTTAATAATTAGATCCATGGCATTCTTTGGTGTAGGTACCTTACCTTGGTATCCTATTCCCTTTCTTCCGTTTCTGCTAACTCCATAGATCATTGAAGCCATTTTGCTTCTATCTATGCTTTTAGCAAGGAACTTCTGAAAGCTGTGATCATACTCCTTGATGATCTCATCAGCGCTGCTGGGAGTTTCAGAAATTGTTTCCTTCTGAGATTTTTGTAAAAGATTTTCTAATTTTGAAATTTTATTTTTCAACTCAAAATTTTCCAATTTGAGACTCTCAGTTTTATCAGAGTCAGAATCAAGATTCCTTTTCAGGTTTCTGAACTTAACTCTGATCTGCTGATATCTTTCTAGAATTTCGTTAAGGCTTTCAGCAAGTTCAGCCTTAGTAAAATTAATTGCAAATTCAGGGAATACCTCTTCGGTGTCTGATTCAGAGTCTGATTCAGAAGCTTCACTGTCTTCTGATATGTTGGCCATGAGAGCTATGTTTGCTCTCTCGTCATCTGATTCTGAGTCAGCTTCAGACGAGTCAGAGTCATCCCATGTAGCCATGAGACTCTTCTTCTTTTCCCTTCCAAACTTCTTTTTGGGCTTTTCCCTCTGAAGCTTTGGACAATCACTCTTGTAGTGTCCTTGTTCGTTGCATTCATAGCAGATGATGTCCTTGGTGTTTGGCTCTCTGCTTCTTGAAGAGCCTTCAGATCTTCTGTATCCAGAGGAGGAGTCTGACCTTATGTATCTGGAGGAGGACTCATTCTGATCGGATCTTCTGGTATCCCTGAACTTTCTTTGCCTATGCTTCCATAGTTGGTTCACTCTTCTGGAGAGGAGGGAAAGTTTGTCTTCTTCTGATGAGGACCCATCAGAGGTTTCTTCAACAGCCTGCAAAACTTTGGAGTCAGATTTTCTGTTAGATTTTAAAGCTAAAGGCTTACCTTGCTTCTGAGGTTCGCCGGCTTCTAGCTCTATCTCGTGACTTCTGAGGGAGCTGATAAGTTCCTCCAGAGATATTTTGTTGAGATCTTTAGCTAGCTTCAGCGCTGTAACCATTGGCCTCCACTGTTTTGGCAAGCTTCTGATGATCTTTTTGACATGATCAACAGTAGAATACCCTTTGTCCAGAACTTTGAGACAAACCACCAGAATTTGAAATCTTGAGAACATCGTTTCAATTGATTCACTTTCTTCCATTTTGAATGCCTCATACTTCTGATGAGCGTAAGAGCTTTAGTTTCTTTGACCTGAATGTTTCCTTCATGCGTCATTCTGAGGGAGTCAAACATGTTCTTTGCAGTGTCTCTGTTAGATATCTTTTCATATTCAGCGTAAGAGATGGCGCTGAGAAGAATAGTTCTGGCCTTGTGGTGATTTTTGAAGTCACGCTTTTGTTGATTAGACATTGTCTTCCTGTCAATCTTCTGACCACTTGCATTCACTGGGTGCGTGTATCCATCTGTCACCATGTCCCACAGATCAGCATCATGTGCCAGAAAGAAGCTTTCAATTCTGTCTTTCCAGTAATCAAAATTCTCTCCATCAAAGACTGGAGGTTTGCCGCTGAATCTATCTCTATCTTCATTGTTGTCATTGCTGGTGTGTTGATATGTTCCTGCCATTGTGTTTTTCTGACGCTGGATCTTGTACTGACACGGTTAAGTGTTTTAGCTCAGAACCAGGCGCTCTGATGCCAATTGAAGAAGTGAAAAACACAAGAAGGGGGGTTGAATTGTAAAACTTGAAATCAAATGCAGACAACACGTTATTTTTATCCTGGTTCGTTTGATCTCAAACTACTCCAGTCCACCCGTCAAGGTGATTTCGCCTCTCTCCAACGAGGTCTTAATCCACTATATTCAACTGAATATTACAACTGCTTTAACAACTGCTAAAGCCTTCTTGAGTCTAAACCACATACCGATTTCTCAAGGAAATTCTTTCTTACAGATAAATGAATACTATGTGTGTTGAATGTTTTCTACAAAAACTTTATATCACAACTGTGATAATACACAAATTAAGCTTATGTGAAACTAGGATGCTATAATTATAGAGTAAGCAATTTGAGAGATATAGCAAACTGTATGAGTGAGGATGATGATGATTTGCTTTAGGCGTGTAAAGAGTTGTAGAGCATTAGCCAATACATTTCTCACTGTCTTGTTTTTATAGCCTTGGAAAAGATACGTTGTAGTCAATTATTCCATTTCAATGCACATTACGTTCTTTCCATATTGAGAAGATCTTTGTCTTAGAATGCAGCCGTTGGTAATAAAGAGTCTTGAATGCACAGTACCGTTGTCAATTCAGCGTGTTTATTGGCTTTGGCTTATTCTGACGCTTCTAAGTGCTGATGATATTGTTTTGGTCTTGATCAGAGTTTAGAGTATATTAAGCGCAGATCTGATCATCAAGCTTCAGCGTAAGCACATGCTTTAATCTTCTGATGCTGGCATATGATATTTCATCTTCTGATGCTGGCATATGATATTTCATCTTCTGATGCTGATGTTGACATTCTTATGCTGATATTCATCAGAGTTTCTGCAAATGCACAATATAATTTTTAGGTAGCATATATGTCTCATATGAATTATACAATTTATTTAATCTTGCATTTTTTTATCATCAAAACTTTAACTTAGGGTATTAGATTCAAACTTTGTTATAACAAATGTAACAGTTAATTTGAAATACTGTGGACTCCAATTCTTCTGAGAAATACGAGCGAAAAACCCTAATTCCAGATTTGCCGTCAAAGAAAAAGTCCGCTTGATCAAACCCTGAGCCAAACTCAAACAAATCAATAGAAACCCTAATTTTGGATTGACTGATAACGAAAATTCGGTTTGACTGATTCAAAATCAATGGAAACCCTAATTTTGGATAGACCGATAAGAAAAGTATGTTTGACCGATTCTCGAGCCAATCTGAAAAATCGGGGAAAACCCGAAGCTGTGACTTCTTGTGAAAAAGAGGAGGACAAATTTTGGGGTACAACAACTGTTATCTGGTCGGATCCAGGCTTCACAACAACTTTTGGAGATAGTAAAGACTTTGTTGATGACTTTACTAGGGATTAGGGGTTGTGGCCCTCTGATTTGTAATAGTCTGAAAGGAAAACTCAAGCTGGAGAGGACAGACTATGCCGGGGAAGACAGACTTAGCTGGGGATTTATGCTACTCATTTGTTTGTTGGGGAAATAAACCCTGTTGGTGAATACTTGATGAACTGTTGATGAGGTAAGTTCTTTGAAGAAGAGATCCATAAGGCTTAGCTGGAGAGAGAGATGTCAAGAGATTGAGACTCTGGCTGGGAATCAACCTGTGGAAAGAGATTTTATGAGCAACTCTTTGAGACATGGTTTATTGTAGCCAGTCTTGTGGGGATAATGTTAATGAAATAACTCTGTGGGGATATTCCATATACATTAAAGAGATGCTTGTTGCTGCTTAACAGGACACATGTGCCAAATAGTTTTAATCATGTTAATATGTGTGATACAGTGGGAGAACTGACTTGAGGTTTTTGCGTTTGTGTTTGCAAATGTTGCGGTTTAGCAAGAGTTGCCACCGACTTTTCTTTTATCCAAAAGGAAAGGTGAAAAACCACAGGAAATACCTTTAGATATTTTTTTGAGTTTGGGGGGTAGATTATGAAAAGGGAAGGTATTAGCACCCTTTTCATCCATGGTTTTCCATGGGCTCTTAGTTACTTGCTAGATCACTTGCTTTTGTTTGAATGTGTGCTTTGTGTGGTTTTTGAAAGTATTTTGAAAAGGCGCCATCGTTTAGGCAAAATTTTGTAATGATTCTCGTTCGTAAGAATGTATACAAAGGTGTTGAGCTTTTGAAAATACTTCATGATTGGAAAGCATTTTTTAAAGTGATTTTGAAAACGTCTTTGCAATGGTTCTCGTCTCTATAAGAACGCGTACAAAGTGTTTGTTTCGAAAATGTTTCAAAGTGGAAGTGTAGGTGTACAAAATTTTTTTGTTGTGAGCAAGCGAGTAACTGAGAGTGAACCTACCTACTCAAAAGGTCTTTAAATGTGCTTTTACTTCTCCTTTAGATGTTGCCATCTTACGATTTATTTGGTAAGAAGCCCCATCGTTGGATGTGAAGGGACGGGTGTTTGGGTCATCGTATGACCATGATATCAATATTGTGAGATGACTTAGCACTTTTCTTCAGGGACTAAGATAATTTTGAAAAGGAAACTTTGATAGCATCGTCGAGGGACTATGATCTTGTATTTTTCGATATGTTTGTGCTAAGACATCACACATGCATAACATGGTCATTTTTGTACGGCAACAAGTGGAATTACCCTAAGGGTGCATGTGTGCAAAGTGTGTTTGATTGCATGCATTTAGTCTTGATTAGGGTGATCTATTTGTTGGTTTTAGTCTTACCATACACGTCCTAATTACTAACAGTATATGAAAGCAAATAAAAGCGCAAAAAAATGTAAGATCCTACGCTATTACAATGTTTAGAGGATGGGGGTACAAGCTTATGAATGGGGATTGCAAGTGAAAATAAGTCCTAAGTTACTATTACAACCATATTGAAATGCATAAGAATGTACAAGAAAACGTGAAATGAACTTGTTTTGTTTTAAGAAAATATTTGTGATCTTTTGTTTTTTAAGAAATAAAATAAAGTGTGAAAGAAATACTTTTGATGTTTGCTGATTAATGAAATAGAAAGTGATATCAAAACTAATGAGAAAAGGGGAAAGAGAATCAGCATGAATGCTAATTAAATGAGGTCAAAAGTTCTGACTTTGACATACTGCAAAATAGAAACCCTGTTAGTGAAAATGTGTAAAGCCAGAAGTTCTGAGCCCACTGGGAACACAGTAGTTTTCAGAAGTTCTAATACTACTAGCAACAAAACAGACTCCATAAATTCTGGTACCACTGTCAGAACTTGGTCTCTCTCTCTCTCTATGCTAGTTAGAACATCGGCAATTTGGTTATTTCTCCATAAAACAGAAGATGTGTATATAACAGTTATAACAGGTGTCATAGTACTTCAGAAATAAGAAATATCAGAACTATAAATCAGAGGCAAGTATGCATTTGCTAATTCTAATTCTGAATTCTAATTTCTTCAAGAGATTTTTAACTGATTTATTCCCTGCTTAGGCAGGCAGATGCATAAAATCTCAGAATATGTACAACATCAGAAACATGATATCTACATTATGTTTTTGAGCATGTAAATCTAGTAATGCGTAAGTAATGTGATGAGAGTCAGCAGAAGCTTACCTTGCAGCTGGAAGAAGTTCTGTGAACTGGAGTTAACCTCAATTCTGATGATATTCTAAACAGCTTCTCCACGTACTCAATAGGTTGAAAGTTTCCAACTTCTGGAACAACAAGTAAGTGATGTTCTGATTTCTTTGAATAGATGGGTGGAGAGTGTATTATAGTATGAACACGGAAGTTTAGGAAGTTTCCAAGGTGTGGATCAGAAACTGTGTGGATGGCTTTTTTAGTCAAGAGATATTTGAGAACAAAAGGAGTTTGAATGCAAGGAATCAAAAATTAACAGATTTTTTTTGTGTTGTGTTTACATTTCTTGGAACTCTTGGAAATTTGGCAGGGATTCAAGGCTTTTCTTTATCAAATTTTTTTGACCTCTTTTCAGTGGCCAAAGGTGCTCTATTTATAGGTAAAGGTTTTGTAATTTTGGAGAGGTCAAGTAGCGCTAACAGCATACGCTAGATGCTGACTTGTTCTTGAAGCAAGTTCAAAAAAGGTGTGATAGTTGACAGTTTTTTAGCCTAGACTGGATTAGCAAGCATGGATTAAGGAAAAGTAAACCCACAAGAAAAAAGTAACGCATGGGCCCTCACATATTTCTGTACAAAAGTATTTCTATGCCACACGTGGAGAGATCCTTTGGATAAAGACTCAAAAGTGGTTGTGATCATTAATGAGCATTAAATGATGATGAGATTTGTCAAAATCAGAAATCCTGTAATGTGAGATTTTGCATCATTGCTTAATTCTGGATCAGAAGTTCCATTTCAGTGTAACCTAGAACAAACATCCAACTTCTGACTTTTGTATCTTGTTGCCTCAGCATGCTCTGAAGGATTCCCCAGACTTTCCAGTAACCTTCTTTGATTTACCTTTGAAAACTCTGGATTAGAAGTTCTGCTTCAGCATAGCATCCAATCTTTTGATCTTCTTATCTTCTGGCTCCAGCATGTTCTGAAGGAGCTTTTAGACTTTCCAGGAAGCTTTGTATCACGCTTTATGACCTTCTTTGATTTACCTTTGCCAATTTTGGCTGAAACTTTATGCAATCTTGCCCAGAAGTTCTGACCAAACTCTGTCTTGAGAGTGTCCAGAATTTGATGAGTGTGATGGTGATAATATGGTCAGAAGATCTGAAATGGTCATTTTTTCTTAAATACTTAAAAAAATCCCAAGTATTTAGAAATTTGGCTTTTCCATAATAAATTTCACTTTTGAATTTCTTGATGAAACAAACTTCATATTCCAACATGTCTTGATGAAATATGATTTTTGAGATTTGATTTTGATCCAAAAGTCAAAGTTTGACTTCTCAGTATGCAGATGACCATTTTTCCCTTGTGAATGGCTTGCTTGGAAAATTGATAATTCAAGGCTTGGAATTGGATAAAAGCGAGCTTGAGGATCCAGGGTGATTCCTTGAGAAAGGAGAGGGCAAATTTTGGGGTACAACAATTGCCCCTGTTCAATCTTCTTAAACCTGAAGAGTTAGATTGGTGAGTTTTGCCATTCGTGCCTCGAAGGTGGAAGATGATTGGACACTAGAGTGCCCAGAAATTTGCACTCGGCGATGCAATGATAGGAGGAATGGGCTTAAAGATGCCATTTGGAGATATGATAGAATCTTATTAGAGATGGGCTTATAGATGCCATCCAAGAATGCTTTGTTGAGATGTAAATTGTAAGTTGAATATCAGAATGGCGTCCGTGTCGGGGCGTATCTGTATTGTATCAAAATTTGAGTCTGAATGAGTATCAGAATGGCATCCGTGTCTGGTGCGTATCTAAACTGTATCAAAAATAGAATCTGAATGAGTATCAGAATGGCATCCGTATCTGGCGCGTATCTGAACTGTATCAGGAGGTTGATTCTGAATGAGTATTAGAATGGCTTCTGTGTTTGGAGCGTATCTGAATTGTATCAAAAGTTGAGTCTGAATGAGTATCAGAGTGGCATCCGTATCTGGTGCGTATCTGAATTGTATCAGGAGGTTGATTCTGAATGAGTATCATAATGGCTTCTGTGTCTGGAGCGTATCTGAACTGTATCAAAAGGTGAGTTTGAATGAGTATCAGAATGGCATCCGTATCTGGTGCATATCTGAATTGTATCAGGAGTAGAGTCTGAATGAGTATCAGAATGGCATCTGTGTCTGGAGCGTATCTGAACTGTATTAGGAGTTGAATTTGAATGAGTATCAGAATGGAATCTGTGTCCGGTGCGTATCTGAACTGTATCAAAAGGTCTTTGAATGTGTATCAGAATGGCATCCTTGTCTGGTGCGTATCTAAACTGTATCAAGAGGCTGGATCTGAATGAGTATCAGAATGGCATCCGTGTTTGGTGCGTATCTGAACTGTATCAAGAGGTTGTGACGGTAGCTGTTAACCTTTATCCTGAAAAGGGTAAAATGTTAGCTTAAATGCAAAGTCATGTTGTATGAAATGCATGGTGTAATATGTTCGTGTTATCAATTTTCATGAAGTATGGATGTAATGTATGTGTATGTGAGCTGATTTGCTGTATTGTTGTTGGATTGAGAAAAATAAATCCCTGAATACTGTTGAGGGTATGTGAGTCTTTATGTCTTGAAGTCGGAGTATTGACGGATTTCTTGTCGAGAGAAATAAATTCTGCTGTGAGGGTAATTCCCTTTACTGCTCAAAAAATCTGCTTGGGGAACCCAGGGAAATTGGATGATTTCTATCAGGGATTGATAAACTGAAAGCTTTGTTCCGCTGGGGGAGTAGTTGGGAGTTTTGTTCCGCTGGGGAGTATTGAAAACTCTATGGGGAATAAATATGGAATGGTCTAGAGATATGTTTTTATCCTTTCAACCTGTCAATAATTGCCTTTCTCATTTTGTTTATTTGTAAACAATAATTATGTTCAAGTGCATATGTTCAACAATGAATCATTGGACGTTTTTACAAACAAAACACAAGTGTAAAGAAAAAGACAAATAGTTTTTGCACTTTCAAAAGGATATCTTTATATTGTCCTTGAATAAGTATTTTTGTACAAGGGGGCAAACATTCTAGTAAGAGAATGTTGTTGTAAAAAAAAAATTTGATACAAAGAAAAGATAGCTATGTGTATAAAAATCCCATGGGGTTTCCATTCTGCTATGACCTTCGTATCTCTGAGCATTTTGTCCATTTTTGCCTTGTCCGAAGATGACTGAATTGATCAGAGCTTCTGAGTTTGTCAGTGGAAGCCAAAGATTGTCCATAAAGTGATCCAACAGGACATATTCATACGCTTTAATCCCCTAACTTTTGCCTGGACCGCCCTTTCGAGTTTTCAGTCCACCGGGAAACCCTTTTTCGCCCAAGTCGCCTTTTCGGGTTTTTAACTTGCCGGGTGTAAAATTTTTTGTTTTATCCCTAATTTTTGCCCAAACCTTTTGGTTCGCCGGGATGCCCTTGTTCTACCTAGGTATGTCAACCTAGCGGGTCTCCTATGCGTAGTATCTTTTGACTATGTCTGCATTCGCAGGGTGTGGCAGGTCATCGCCATCCATGGTGGTCAAGATCATCGCCCCACCAGAGAAGATGTTTTTGATTACAAATGGTCCTTCAAAGGTAGGAGTCCATTTACCCCTGGGATCACTTTGTGGCAAGATGATATGTTTGATCACTAGATCCCCAACTTGCTAAACTTTGCGTCTGACTTTCTTGTTGAAAGCCTTGATCATCCGTTTTTGATACATTTGACCATGGCAAACAACAATAAGTCTCTTTTCGTCAATCAGATTTAATTGATCAAGTCGAGTTTGGATCCAATCGTCTTCGTTCAAGTCTGCATCTTTCATAATCCTCAAAGAGGGGATCTGAACCTCAATAGGCAAGACAATCTCCATGCCATAGACCAAAGAATAGGGTGTTGCCCTGGTTGATGTGCGAGCTGTAGTACGATACCCGTGGAGAGCGAAGGGTAACATCTGATGCCAGTCTTTGTATGTGACTGTCATCTTTTGTATGATCTTTTTAATGTTTTTATTTGCAGCTTCAACAACAACATTCATCTTTGGCCGATAGGGAGAAGAATTGTGATGCTAAAACTTGAATTGCTCGCACAATGCGGTGATCATAGTGTTTTTGAGATTTGTCCCATTGTCCGTGATGATCCTTTCCGGGATGCCGTACCGGCAAATAAGGTTTTGCTTGATGAAGCGGGCAACAACATTCTTAGTAACGGAGGCGAAGGAGGCTGCTTCAACCCACTTTGTAAAATAGTCAATAACCACTAGGATGAGGCGGCGTTCGTTGGAGGCTGTCGGCTTGATTTCCCCAATCATATCAATCCCCCATATAGCAAAGGGCCAAGGAGCTGTCAAGACGTTCAGAGGAACTGGAGGTATGTGTACCTTGTCAGCATAAATTTGACACTTATGGCAGGTTTGAGAGTGTTGATAGCAATATGCTTCCATGGTAGACCAGTAATAGCCTGTCCGTAGGATTTTCTTCGCCATCGTATGCCCACTAGAATGGGTTCCAAAAGTGCCTTCATGTAATTCAGCCATGATCCTTTCAGCTTCAACCTTGTCTACACACCGAAGTAATACAGAGTCATGATTGTGTTTGTATAGGATGCTGTGATCGGTGGATCTGGAACTGACTGTTTAACGCTGGTTCGCGAAATGTCGCGGAAGCAAGAGTCGCCACCGTCTTTTATTTTCTCCAAATGGAAAGGACAAAAGCACAGAAAAATTCCTTAAAGAGATTGCTCTCGGTTCGGGAGGTAGGTTATAGAAAAGGAAGGTGTTAGCACCCTTTCTATCCATGGTTATCCATGGGCTCTTAGATACTTGCTCATTGTGTTTTCAAAATTGTTTGTTTGCTTTTCAACTGTGGGTTTTAAAAAGTTTCTTTGAAAATTCCAGTTCGACTCTTGTATCAGTCCTCAAGAGTGTTTGAAAAATTGCTTTCGAAAGCTTTTTGAAAAGGTGTCGGTGTGAAAAGTATTTTTGAATTTGTTTTTGAAATTAGAGCAAGTATCTACGAGAACCTACCTACCCTAAGGAATTCGTCTGTGTAAATGTCCTTTAAAGTAGTGCCATCCCACCATTGAGAGGTAGGCAGCATCACTATTGGAGTTGTTCGGGTCAATTCGAGGTTCGGGACATGGTGATCACCAGAGCAATGGGAAGACACCTTAGAAGCTACCCTCATGCCAGGTTCCCGGATCATGAGGACTTACTAAGACATCCTCTACTCGACGATCACCTTTCGAAGGCAAGGCAACAATGAGGCGTACCCTAGGGGTGGTGTGTGCGATTCGTGTGTCAGATTCATTTATTTTTGTCTTGTCAGGTTATTGGTGATCTAACGTTTTGTTTTTATTTTTGTCATTCATTCTTGCATGCATTTATTTAACAGTTAAAAAGTGCGGAAAGATAAAATTCCTAAACTATTACAAAGGCGCGGGTCCACATCGCCAAATTAAACCAGGACCCGATTTGACATAAAATAAAGAAATAAAATGCGGGAAATATAAAATGTCCGAGTTACATGGCTTGAGCAATTACATAATATTTGAAAGAAAATAAATGTGCGAAAGAAATAAAAATAGAACGTTCGAGGGCGTTGGACCCTTTAAAGAAATTAAATGAAATTAAAAATTAATTAATTATTTATTGAAATAAAAGAAGTGTTTTTTAGGTTTTTTTTGTATTTATGAAATAAGAAAATTAAAATTAAAATTAAAAGAAACCCTAATTCTAAGTTATTTTTAATTATTTGAGAAAAATGTTAAAGTTTAACTTAATTTACTAAAGAATTTATGTACATGTTTATTTACAAAATAAATTAGTAGTTAATAATAATAATAATGATGAGAAAATTATTTATTAAAAAAAAATGATGAAAAAGTTAAAAACCCTAATTTCTACATATTTAATTTATTAAGAAAAATATTAAAGTTTTGAAACCTAAATTAATCTAATTAATTGTTTAAAGTTTATTTACAAAAATAATAATAGTAAAATTAATATTAATAAAATAAACATTTATTTGATTTTTCTGTATTTTATATTTATTATGAAAATTATTTTATGGAATTAAAAGAAAACAATTAAAAAACAATTAAAAGAATAAAAAGGAAAAACAAATAAAAATTAAAAATTGAGCAAACCATAGGGGCCCAAGGGGAGGTTTTTTGAAGTATTGACTCCTGAGTACCGTGGTCTGTATTCTTTGGCCATTGGATTGAGTTTCATGCATAAGTTGTTCTACTTTGGCCATTTGGCTTTTGGCCATTTGTGTTCTGGCTTCAACGTTCCCTTAATGTCTGGCTTAATGTCTGCCTCGCCATGTATTGGTGTCATGCATAAGTTTTTCTAGTCTGGCCATTTGGCTTTTGGCTTTTGGCCATTTGGCTTTTGGCCTCAACGTTCCTTAATGAACCTGCCTGGGATCCTGTCTAAATCTGCAGTGTTGAATCTCACAAACACATCAAATAAAATCATAAAATGCAAATAAAGCCAATATATGAAGAAATTTAATGTTTAGGCACAATATGGCATGTATGAATGATTATACCCTTTTGATCATGGAGATCAAATCAACCTTACCCTTACTGGAAAAGTAGTGACATTAATGCTTTTATGCCCTTTGGATCATGGAGATCAAGCCAGCCTTATCCTTACTAGAGAAGTAGTGAGGTGTTGGTTTGTAACTGAGATGGCTTTGTTTGTAGTGAGAGAGGGATTTGTAATAAGGATTTCAAGGTTTTAGGGTTCTTGAAAGAGTTTGATATTCTAACAGTGTTGTGGCAAGGTTTTTTCTCTCTTTTTCTCTTCTCTTTTTTTCTCCTCTTTTTTTCTCCTCTCTCTTCCCCCTGGTTTGTGTGACAAGAAGGTGATTATATAGTGGAAATTAGGGTAAAGAAAATGGTCTTTGAATGTGCAATTGGGCCTCCAATATTCACTTGAATTCGTCACTTTCCAGGCTAAATCGCAGGGACTTAAGTGCATTTTTTGAAGTTGAAATGTGAAAACAAAATGTAGCCGACATCGAGAACTAACTCCTGTCCGAAAATCGACTCAATCGGATAAACGGTGAATTAGTTATGAATTTTTGAAGTTTCAGCTCAGACAAACTTATTTTGGGCTCCAGTGTCGGCTCTGACACGTTCTTCAATAAAAAACTAGTATTGATCGGTGCATAATTTGGTCTCGACTTTTGAAGCAAAGTTGTAGATCTATGAGTCAGTGACCTTGTGTAAAAATATGAGTCCAATCCGATAAAAATTGACCGAGTTATGAATTTTCGAAGTTTCGGCTCAGATGAAATAATATTCAGCATTCAGGATTTTCAGCGTGTCACGCACTCTGAGCAAAAAATGAAGGCCTTTTGAATACCTTTTGAACTCAATACCTTCTGTGAAAATGTAGCCAACTCAATTTGTGAAATTTTGGCACCAGAACCAGCTCGATACGATGAAAATCGACCAAGTTATGATTTTTTGAACATGACGCAAATAAACTTCTATCACAAATTTTCTGCACGAAAATACTTGATAAATCCACATTTTTGAAGACCTTCTGATCGAAATTGGCTTCCAGCCGTGAGAGATGAAAACGTAGACAATGTCAAGACGGAATTTTGGCCACCGGAACGGGTTCAAAACGAGCCACGATCTTTAAGTTATGAATTTTTTAGCGCGTAAAAACTGCACTTTCAGCACACTTTTTCACCATATTTCTTCGAGAAAACTCACACATTCGGATACCTTCTTTAAAGGATTGACTCTTGAGCCGAACCTGAATTTGAAAATATGTTATCAGAGATATCTTGGCGAAAGAACACCTGAATATGATGCGCCGGGTTGGACTTGTGAATTTTTCTTGAAATATTTTGAGAAATATGGGAGGGCAAATTTTGGGGTACAACAGTTGCCCCTGTTCAATCCTCTTAAACCTGAGGATGCAGATTGGTTGACGTGCCTTTCGTGATCCGAGGGTAGAAGATGATTGAACACTAGAGTGCCCAGAAATTTGCGCTCCCATAGTAGCAGTGATGGTGGAAATGGGCTTACAGATGCCATTTGGAGAGATGGTGGATAGGATGATGGGCTTATAGATGCCATCTGGATGTTGATCGCGTAGGAGATTCCTTAGCGAGAACCTGCATACCTGCAAAAGAACGAATGAGTACCTGACACGTTGCAGGAGCTGGTTTTCAGATGCTTGGTATAGATGTGTCCTGACTGGTTACAGGAGCTGAGTCTGGAGCTTCAAACGGCGATGAATGAACCAGGGATGGTTACTGCCCTAGCATGAATGGTAAGAGAACCTTGGACGATTACTACCCCAACAGGAACGCTGAGAGAATCTTGAGTGTCTTCTACTGGGATAAGAATCAGGGAGATCTTAGGGTCGATCTGACTGAACCAGAGGAGGCCTTTGGTTGGATAAGAATCAGGAAAATCTTAGAGTCGATTTAACTGAACCGGACAAGGTCTTGAAATCTTCAACTGGATAAGAATCAGGGAGATCTTAGGGTCGATCTGACTGAACCAGAGAAGGCCTTTGACTGGATAAGAATCAGGAAAATCTTAGGGTCGATTTAACTGAACCGGACAAGGTCTTGGAATATCTTCAACTGGATAAGCATCAGGGAGATCTTAGGGTCGATCTGACTGAACCAGAGAAGGCCTTTGACTGGATAAGCATCAGGAAAATCTTAGGGTCGATTTAACTGAACCGGACAAGGTCTTGGAATATCTTCAACTGGATAAGCATCAGGGAGATCTTAGGGTCGATCTGACTGAACCAGAGAAGGCCTTTGACTGGATAAGCATCAGGAAAATCTTAGGGTCGATTTAACTGAACCGGACAAGGTCTTGGAATATCTTCAACTGGATAAGCATCAGGGAGATCTTAGGGTCGATCTGACTGAACCAGAGAAGGCCTTTGACTGGATAAGCATCAGGAAAATCTTAGGGTCGATTTAACTGAACCAGACAAGGTCTTAGAATATCTTCAACTGGATAAGCATCAGGGAGATCTTAGGGTCGATCTGACTGAACCAGAGAAGGCCTTTAACTGGATAAGCATCAGGAAAATCTTAGGGTCGATTTAACTGAACCGGACAAGGTCTTGGAATCTTCAACTGGATAAGCATCAGGGAGATCTTAGGGTCGATCTGACTGAACCAGAGAAGGCCTTTGACTGGATAAGCATCAGGAAAATCTTAGGGTCGATTTAACTGAACCGGACAAGGTTTTGGAATCTTCAACTGGATAAGCATCAGGGAGATCTTAGGGTCGATCTGACTGAACCAGAGAAGGCCTTTGACTGGATAAGCATCAGGAAAATCTTAGGGTCGATTTAACTGAACCGGACAAGGTCTTGGAATATCTTCAACTGGATAAGCATCAGGGAGATCTTAGGGTCGATCTGACTGAACCAGAGAAGGCCTTTGACTGGATAAGCATCAGGAAAATCTTAGGGTCGATTTAACTGAACCGGACAAGGTCTTGGAATCTTCAACTGGATAAGCATCAGGGAGATCTTAGGGTCGATCTGGCTGAACCAGAGAAGGCCTTTGACTGGATAAGCATCAGGAAAATCTTAGGGTCGATTTAACTGAACCGGACAAGGTCTTGGAATATCTTCAACTGGATAAGCATCAGGGAGATCTTAGGGTCGATCTGACTGAACCAGAGAAGGCCTTTGACTGGATAAGCATCAGGAAAATCTTAGGGTCGATTTAACTTAACCGGACAAGGTCTTGGAATCTTCAACTGGATAAGCATCAGGGAGATCTTAGGGTCGATCTGACTGAACCAGAGAAGGCCTTTGACTGGATAAGCATCAGGAAAATCTTAGGGTCGATTTAACTGAACCGGACAAGGTCTTGGAATATCTTCAACTGGATAAGCATCAGGGAGATCTTAGGGTTGATCTGACTGAACCAGAGAAGGCCTTTGACTGGATAAGCATCAGGAAAATCTTAGGGTCGATTTAACTGAACCGGACAAGGTCTTGAAATGTAGCTTGAGAACTTAACTGGATCTTTCCTGAAAGGTAAAGGTCAGTTATATGCAATGCATGATATGAATCAAGCAATGATGTTCTCAACATAAATGAGATTGTAAGATATGATGCGTATATGCATGCTATAATGTATGGGAATGCGATGTTTATGAATGCGTCTTTTCGTCTTAGGAAAATAAATCCTTGACGGGTGCCGGGAAGTCATTCCTGGGCTGATGCTTGAAGAATAGATTTTTGCTTCTGCTGAGGATGATGGTTGCAAGAATACCGGTAGGAGAAGATGACTCCGTTGCGGAATAAACTTGGCAAATGGAGGATTCTGCGGGGAGAAAAGATACTCTAGCGACCATGCTGGGAAGCAAAACTCTGTGGGAAGAGGGATGCCTTGCCGAGTGTTGATGATAGTTTGCTGGGGATCAGAAGACTTTGTCGACGACGCTCTTTCCGTGGCTTTTGGCTGAGGATAACCCAGTTATATCCGATTAAGGAAATAACTCTTTAAATAAAGCCGGACGACGCGTTCGTGCTTTCGGGAGGATAAGCTTCCAGAATCTACTGGGGATAAGCTTACTACTTGGGGAGATGGATTCCAACTTTCCTGGGGAAACTGGATTGGACTCTTCTGGGGGGTTTTTGGAACTGCGAGGGAAGTGATTCCTTTGAATGTTTGTATGCCGCCTGGGAACAATCTTTAGACCACGACTGCCGGGGATGCTTGTTAAGAATGCATGCTGCTGGGGAGATGTTGAGATCTACTGGAGGATACCCAACTTCCTTAAGATTCGATAACTTTGCTTGGAGAAGAGTGCACTGACTTGTTGGCTCACTCTCTGGGGAATTAAGATGTACTGGTTATGCTCTTTAGTTGAACCTACCTTGGTACCTGGGAGGACAGAACAATTAGATTGCTTGGACAACTCTTTATTGCCCCTGTTTCTGAGGTATGAGAGGAAGACCTGTGGGGTGCTGATAGTGGTTGATGGACAAACTTTCTTCTGGTAGGCAGGTGACGAGATGATAGGACATAGTCGTACGCTTTTGATCCCTAAATTTTGCCTGGACCGCCCTTTCGGGTTTTCAGTCCACCGGGATACCCATTTTTGCCCAAGTCGCCTTTTCAGGTTTTCGACTTGCCGGGTGTATAGATTTTTCATTTCATCCCTTCATTTTGCCCGAACCCTTTTGGTTCGCCGGGAAGCCCTTATTTTTGCCTAGGTGTGTCAACCTAGCGGGTCTTTGATTTTGCGTAGTACTCTTTTCCGACTATATCCACGCTCTCAGAATGTTGGGAGTTGCCCTTGCTAGCAGTGTTTTGTCATGCCACCAGAAGGTGTTTGATCAGGCAAGATTCGTTGTTGGGATGCCCCAAGTGACTCAGGCGGAGGTTTGCCCCAGGCTATTTGGCCTTTGAGAGATTCTCCGAATCTTGACTGAACTGCCCCAGATGACGGACCATGATCATGCCATGCCCCTTGATTGGAAGTGCTTCTGTTCATTAGGCATTCATCGTGCGAATTTCTCTGCTGTTCAAACAAAAAGTCATATGCAAACAAGGTTATGTTAAAAATGCAACGCTTATGTCTGTCTTGAAGATTTTGAAAATGCATTCTTTTCATAAAACAAGTGATTGTTTGTAAGCGTGATGTCAACTCCGTATTTTAACGTGAGCCTTAAGGAGTCAGGATACCTTTCGTCACAGTATGCTTTCGAACTAACCCATGCTTCAGCTAGGACTTTTAAGGGTTATAACGTGGCCTGGTTCACGGTTTAAGAAACAAAGGATAAAGGCTCAAATTATTTGTACCCACCCGCTCTTCGTGATGTTCTTCAAACCTAAGCTCAGTTGATCATACGTTAGACCTTGTTTTGAGTCTTTGCCCTGATTTTCCAGTGATGGTTCGGATGTTGATAACTTATCTTGAATAAGCAGTCATTCCCTTTTTTTTTTGTTGAGGGTTTGTAGGACCTCTTTCTTGTCTGATTTTTTGTTATCCCTTTCTTTTTTGCCTGAACTGTTTCCTTTTTTGGAATTACAGTCAGCGAGATGCCCCGGTTTTGTAAGTCTCCTTCATGGGTTTTGACTTAATGGGCTTCTTTTTTATTTTTATTTTGAGAGATATAATAACTGCCTATCCTTGAGATTGTTCGGAATCATCATTGTCTTTCTTTGTTTTGTAAGGACCTCTTTTGGTGCCATTTGTTATGCACTTGGATCAACTGAGAGAACTACCCTGCCCCAGATTATGATAAAGGGTTTTAATTTTCGAAAAGAAAAACTCCTACTACTTTGGCTCAAAGGGGTTGACGAGGGATTATCTTCCTTATGACTCCAGTGTTTAGGAATTGAAACAATGCCTGTACCTCATCAGCGGGGTCTGTTCAAAAGCATACTGTAAAGATCGCGGTATCGTTTTCGTCATCCTCCCTCAAGAGGCTTAGAATTATTAATCGAGAGCTGACATCAGAAAAAATATGAAAATAATTTGCGTATAGTGAATACGAATATATTGCTTCAAAACAGACATATGCGATGCATTAATGAAATAACAACGTTTGATATGAATGGGATGCTTGAACAATCAAAACACAACACAACTTGAACATTCGAATGAACAAAAGTTTCCTAGTCTCAGAGCTTGTCACTTCAAAAGGTGGGCCTTGGAGGGATGGTAGAAAAATTCAGCCTGACCATCTTGTGTGAATTCCAGTGCTCTTTCATCAATTAGGTCCTGAATCTTATTCTTCAAAGCCCAACAATCCTCTGTAGCATGCCCCGGGCTATCAGAATGATAAGCGCAGCGAGCGTTGGGGTTATACTTTGGTGACGTTGTATTTTGAAACTTCGGAGCCTCTTTTAGAGTTACCAGCTTGGTCTCCAGCAACTGTGGCAATATCTGGGATAAGGTCATGCTGAGCCGAGTGAACTGCCTTCTCTCGCTCTTTTGTTGGTTGTGATGTTGGATTTGTGACACTGGAGCCGTTTGGAGAGCTCTCTCCTTGCCTCTTTGTCTCGAAGGTGGTCGAATGATGACTGGCTTTTTACCCTTAGACTTTTGCCCCAGTTGGTTACCCTGAAGCAGTTGGTTGACGAGGAGCCAGAGCTCGTCTTGTCTTTGAGCTAACCCTTGAATAGCAGTTACCTGCCCCATCATCTGGACCTTCAATGCATCCACCTCAGCTTGTAGGTGTTTCAGCCTTTCATCCTCAGCACTGTTCCTGACAAAAGTCTCCATGAGAAGTGTCCTTAGCTCCTCCTGCCCCTTGGATAGATTCAGGAGGATTTCCCTGAACTGAGTCTCTTGAGCGAGAAGGTCCTGGTTATCTGGTTGGAAGGCCATTGCTTAAATAAACAGCGAGAAAGGTAAGTGACCTGCAACAAAGATACCTGTTATGTAATGATGTGTATGACATGCATGCAATGTTTTCAAGGACCTCGCGGGGTAAATAAGAAAATTTGTTAGAACTTGGGTCCGGTAGCTTGATTGAAGGAACTGCATATTGTTGAGAGTCCTTCTTCAAGTGTCAAGGCTCACCATATCGAGTGGGTCATAGCCCCTGACTTTAGTCATCATGTCTGGTTTTGATTTCCAAACAACCTTGGTTAGGGGAACCTTCTTCAAGAGTCAGAGCTCACCATATCAAGTGGGTCATAGCCCCTGACAACCTTGGCTAGAGGAAAATAAATCCTCTTTGCCCCTTGTTGGGATAGTTGATTCACCATGACCTGCATCACAAGCCTTTGAGATCCTTGAAATAGGTTAGGATGTATGCAATGGTATGATGTCATGATGCATGGGGTAATATGGGTAAACCCTGTTACGAGTCCCAATTAAGGACTGCAAACCAAAACCTGCAAGAAACTCAGTACACTCTGTTAGGAGTCCCCATTAAGGACTGTAAACAAAGCCTGCAAGAAACTCAATACACTCTGTTATGAGTCCTAATTAAGGACTATAAACAAAACCTGCAAGAAAACTTAGTAAGCCCTGTCATGAGTCCCAATTAAGGACTATAAACGAAACCTACAAGAAACTCGATAGACCTTGTTATGAGTCCTAATTAAGGACTACAAACAAAACCTGCAAGAAGCTCAAGTGTCAGACAACAAGCATGCAAATAGTCAAGTACGAAGGCACACAAGTCACACAAGAGAAACCTTAGAGTTTAGGCCAGCATGGGGTCTGGGTATTACCCTCTTGAAGTTGGTGGGCTCAACCTGTCCTATCAGAAGTAACCGGGTTCTAAGGGTCCCAATATCACCAGATTGCTTTCATTGTTCATCGTTTCGATTTAGCCACTGAACTGGCGACCGAAATATTCCAGGAAAGCAACCCTCAATTGAGTGTAGTATCGAGTATCAACCAACCTCGGACTGCACCAAAGTCAATTATCTCACTACCCTAAAGAGGCCAAGATAGTTCAATTAAGGTTCCTAAGGTCTGTTGATGCTTCACGACACCACGCGGAGGCCCCGTACTCTCCTTGACTGAACTCAAGGGTTACCGGTACACACCAAAGTGCCACATCAACGTAGCAGACTGTTTCAACCATGTCGGTATACCCCGCACAGTTCCCTCACAGCCTTGTTGCTACTTTCTAAGAAGGTATCCCCAGATCCGGGTTAGGATCTATAGAACTCCCAAGACAGTCCCACAATTTAAAGCAAACAAGGAAAGCAATTGAAAATACAGTTATGAACTAACCCTAAGGTACACCTCACTTTAAGTTAAGTCCCCAGCAGAGTCGCCAGTTCTGTGATCGGTGGATCTGGAACTGACTGTTTAACGCTGGTTCGCGAAATGTCGCGGAAGCAAGAGTCGCCACCGTCTTTTATTTTCTCCAAATGGAAAGGACAAAAGCACAGAAAAATTCCTTAAAGAGATTGCTCTCGGTTCGGGAGGTAGGTTATAGAAAAGGAAGGTGTTAGCACCCTTTCTATCCATGGTTATCCATGGGCTCTTAGATACTTGCTCATTGTGTTTTCAAAATTGTTTGTTTGCTTTTCAACTGTGGGTTTTAAAAAGTTTCTTTGAAAATTCCAGTTCGACTCTTGTATCAGTCCTCAAGAGTGTTTGAAAAATTGCTTTCGAAAGCTTTTTGAAAAGGTGTCGGTGTGAAAAGTATTTTTGAATTTGTTTTTGAAATTAGAGCAAGTATCTACGAGAACCTACCTACCCTAAGGAATTCGTCTGTGTAAATGTCCTTTAAAGTAGTGCCATCCCACCATTGAGAGGTAGGCAGCATCACTATTGGAGTTGTTCGGGTCAATTCGAGGTTCGGGACATGGTGATCACCAGAGCAATGGGAAGACACCTTAGAAGCTACCCTCATGCCAGGTTCCCGGATCATGAGGACTTACTAAGACATCCTCTACTCGACGATCACCTTTCGAAGGCAAGGCAACAGTGAGGCGTACCCTAGGGGTGGTGTGTGCGATTCGTGTGTCAGATTCATTTATTTTTGTCTTGTCAGGTTATTGGTGATCTAACGTTTTGTTTTTATTTTTGTCATTCATTCTTGCATGCATTTATTTAACAGTTAAAAAGTGCGGAAAGATAAAATTCCTAAACTATTACAAAGGCGCGGGTCCACATCGCCAAATTAAACCAGGACCCGATTTGACATAAAATAAAGAAATAAAATGCGGGAAATATAAAATGTCCGAGTTACATGGCTTGAGCAATTACATAATATTTGAAAGAAAATAAATGTGCGAAAGAAATAAAAATAGAACGTTCGATGGCGTTGGACCCTTTAAAGAAATTAAATGAAATTAAAAATTAATTAATTATTTATTGAAATAAAAGAAGTGTTTTTTAGGTTTTTTTTTGTATTTATGAAATAAGAAAATTAAAATTAAAATTAAAAGAAACCCTAATTCTAAGTTATTTTTAATTATCTGAGAAAAATGTTAAAGTTTAACTTAATTTACTAAAGAATTTATGTACATGTTTATTTACAAAATAAATTAGTAGTTAATAATAATAATAATGATGAGAAAATTATTTATTAAAAAAAAATGATGAAAAAGTTAAAAACCCTAATTTCTACATATTTAATTTATTAAGAAAAATATTAAAGTTTTGAAACCTAAATTAATCTAATTAATTGTTTAAAGTTTATTTACAAAAATAATAATAGTAAAATTAATATTAATAAAATAAACATTTTTTTGATTTTTCTGTATTTTATATTTATTATGAAAATTATTTTATGGAATTAAAAGAAAACAATTTAAAAACAATTAAAAGAATAAAAAGGAAAAACAAATAAAAATTAAAAATTGAGCAAACCATAGGGGCCCAAGGGGAGGTTTTTTGAAGTATTGACTCCTGAGTACCGTGGTCTGCATTCTTTGGCCATTGGATTGAGTTTCATGCATAAGTTGTTCTACTTTGGCCATTTGGCTTTTGGCCATTTGTGTTCTGGCTTCAACGTTCCCTTAATGTCTGGCTTAATGTCTGCCTCGCCATGTATTGGTGTCATGCATAAGTTTTTCTAGTCTGGCCATTTGGCTTTTGGCTTTTGGCCATTTGGCTTTTGGCCTCAACGTTCCTTAATGAACCTGCCTGGGATCCTGTCTAAATCTGCAGTGTTGAATCTCACAAACACATCAAATAAAATCATAAAATGCAAATAAAGCCAATATATGAAGAAATTTAATGTTTAGGCACAATATGGCATGTATGAATGATTATACCCTTTTGATCATGGAAATCAAATCAACCTTACCCTTACTGGAAAAGTAGTGACATTAATGTTTTTATGCCCTTTGGATCATGGAGATCAAGCCAGCCTTATCCTTACTAGAGAAGTAGTGAGGTGTTGGTTTGTAACTGAGATGGCTTTGTTTGTAGTGAGAGAGGGATTTGTAATAAGGATTTCAAGGTTTTAGGGTTCTTGAAAGAGTTTGATATTCTAACAGTGTTGTGGCAAGGTTTTTTCTCTCTTTTTCTCTTCTCTTTTTTTCTCCTCTTTTTTTCTCCTCTCTCTTCCCCCTGGTTTGTGTGACAAGAAGGTGATTATATAGTGTAAATTAGGGTAAAGAAAATGGTCTTTGAATGTGCAATTGGGCCTCCAATATTCACTTGAATTCGTCACTTTCCAGGCTAAATCGCAGGGACTTAAGTGCATTTTTTGAAGTTGAAATGTGAAGATAAAATGTAGCCGACATCGAGAACTAACTCCTGTCCGAAAATCGACTCAATCGGATTAACGGTGAATTAGTTATGAATTTTTGAAGTTTCAGCTCAGACAAACTTATTTTGGGCTCCAGTGTCGGCTCTGACACGTTCTTCAATAAAAAACTAGTATTGATCGGTGCATAATTTGGTCTCTACTTTTGAAGCAAAGTTGTAGATCTATGAGTCAGTGACCTTGTGTAAAAATATGAGTCCAATCCGATAAAAATTGACCGAGTTATGAATTTTCGAAGTTTCGGCTCAGATGAAATAATATTCAGCATTCAGGATTTTCAGCGTGTCACGCACTCTGAGCAAAAAATGAAGGCCTTTTGAATACCTTTTGAACTCAATACCTTCTGTGAAAATGTAGTCAACTCAATTTGTGAAATTTTGGCACCAGAACCAGCTCGATACGATGAAAATCGACCAAGTTATGATTTTTTGAACATGACGCAAATAAACTTCTATCACAAATTTTTTGCACGAAAATACTTGATAAATCCACATTTTTTAAGACCTTCTGATCGAAATTGGCTTCCAGCCGTGAGAGATGAAAACGTAGACAATGTCAAGACGGAATTTTAGCCACCGGAACGGGTTCAAAACGAGCCACGATCTTTAAGTTATGAATTTTTTAGCGCGTAAAAACTGCACTTTCAGCATACTTTTTCACCATATTTCTTCGAGAAAACTCACACATTCGGATACCTTCTTTAAAGGATTGACTCTTGAGCCGAACCTGAATTTGAAAATATGTTATCAGAGATATCTTGGCGAAAGAACACCTGAATATGATGCGCCGGGTTGGACTTGTGAATTTTTCTTGAAATATTTTGAGAAATATGGGAGGGCAAATTTTGGGGTACAACAGATGCCATTACTAAGGAAAAATTTAGCAGAGAATCTCCTTAAGAACTTCTTATCATTGATTGAAGCTCCTTCTGGATATTCTTGAGCCTCGAGATACCTCTTGACTTCATGAAACCAAGGCTGGTCCATTACTTCTTCGGTATTAATCTCATGACAGTGTGCCGGTCCATCCATTCGTTTGATGGTGATTTGGGGAGCCTCGTTATCCCAATTAAGTTTAAACATAGATGACATTGTGGCTAGAGCGTCTGCTAGCTAATTTTCTTCTCGTGGGAAATGCTCGAAGGTGATCTTCTCAAAATGTGGTAGCAATGTCAAAACATGTTCTTTGTAAGGGATAAGATTAGGGTGTTTAGTGTCTCATTCCCCTTTATCTGACTGACGACCAAGGCCGAGTCCTCGAATACATCTAATGATTTGATCCCCAAGTCTATGGAAGCTTTGAGACTGAAGATGCACACTTCATATTCCGACATGTTGTTCGTACAATTGAAGCAATGTCTGGCAGTAAAAGGAGTATGACACCCTTATGGAGATATGAGTATAGCACCGATACCATTTCCGAGTGCATTGGAGGCTCCGTCAAAGAACAGGGTCCATCGGGATCCTTGTTCAGGTCTGTCATATGGCCTGAATCCTTCACAGTTGTCTAATGTCATGATGTCTTCTTCCGGGAATTCAAACTTCGTGGGCTGATAGTCTTCTACAACTTGGTGAGCAAGGTGATCCGCTAATACACTACCCTTTATAGCTTTATGGGTAGTATACTGTATGTCGTACTCGGTCAGGATCATCTGCCATCTCGCTATTCTCCCGGAAAGAGCAGGCTTCTCGAAGATGTATTTTATCAGATCCATCTTAGATATCAACAAAGTAGTATGAGTCAGCATATACTGCCTTAGCCAGCGAGCAGCCCATGCCAGAGCGTAGAAAGTTTTCTCGATCAGTGAATATATGGTTTCACAGTCGGTAAACTTTTTGCTCAGGTAGTAAATAGCGTGCTCTTTTCGGCCAGACTCGTCATGCTGCCCCAATACACACCCCATTGAGTTTTCTAAAACAGTTAGATACATGATCAGTGGTCTTCCCTCGACTGGTGGCATCAACACAGGAGGCTCTTACAAGTATTCTTTGATTTTGTCAAAAGCAACTTGGCATTCATCATTCCAATTGACTACTTGATCTTTCTTCAATAATTTGAAGATTGGCTCACAAGTAATAGTCAGGTGGGAAATGAATCTGGCAATATAGTTTAAACGTCCCAAGAATCCTCTGACTTCCTTCTCAGTACGAGGAGCAGGCATCTCTTGTATGGCTTTAACTTTGGCAGGATCGACCTCAATACCCTTGTTACTGACGATAAAGCCTAGGAGTTTATCGGATCGTACCCCAAATGTACACTTGTTTGGGTTCAACCTTAGCTTGTACTTCTTCAGTCTCTCAAATATCTTTTGTAAATGGTCAAGATGCTCTTCTTCTGTTTGCAATCTGGATATCATATTGTCTATGTAGACTTCTATTTCATGATGTATCGTGTCATGAAATAAAGCCACCATGGTGCGCTGATAGGTTGCTCCAGCATTCTTCAGTCCGAATGGCATCACCTTATAGCAGAATGTGCCCCACTGTGTGACAAATGTTGTTTTCTCCATGTACTCAGGGGCCATATTGATTTGGTTGTAACCTGAGAATCCCTCCATGAAGGAAAAAACTTTGTGTTGTGTTGTATTGTCAACTAGGATATCAATGTGAGGGAGTGGAAAATCATCTTTAGGGCTCTCCCTATTCAAATCTCTGTAGTCCACACACATTCGTACTTTGCCTTCTTTTTTAGGTACGGGAACAATGTTAGCAACCCATTGAGGATAGGAAGTGAAAGCCAAAAATCCAGCATCGAATTGCTTCATGACCTCTACTTTAATCTTTTCTGACATATCAGGTCTCATGCGGCGAACCTTTTGTTTTAATGGCGGGCAATCTTCTCTTTTAGGAAAACAATGTACCACAATGTCTGTATCAAGTCCCGACATGTCTTCATATGACCAGGAGAAGATTTCAACATAGTCGTGTAGCAACTGAATCAGACGCTCCTTGACATGGGGTTCCAGATTGGCACCCACCCTGACTTCTTTTTTGTCTTCTTCAGTACCCAGGTTGATTGTATCCACGGGTTCCTCGTAAGGCTGAATGGTTCTTTCCTCTTGTTGTAATAGTCTGGCAAGTTCCCCTGGTACTTCACAATCTTCCGCACCTTCGTCTCTGGCTTGGTAGATTAGATTCTCAGAGTCACAAAAGGCCATAGCAGTATCGTTACCCATGGGATCCAGAATGGATGGATACCTGCATCGTGGGTGTGTGTAAGGGTATAACTATCTTTGAAAGAAAATAAAATGTAAAAGAAAAACAATGAGCACAAAAGTTTGCATGCGAAAAATGTCTGTGATTCATTGATGCCATATGAAGATGAAATAATAACCCTTACAAATGGACCATTGTGCCTCGGGTAAGACACAAGGTTTTAAGAATATGAATTGTTTTTTTGAATATTACAGATCCAAAAAAAATGTTAAGGTAAACTACTGCGGGATAAAGGTTATTGAGACGAAGTCTCTAGCCTCTCAATTGCTGAGCCCTCCATTGACAATCGGAAAGATCCACTCCTCCAAGTTGCAATCATCTTCACCATCTTCTACCGCGTTGACCTTGCGGTTGTTAATCTTCAAGGGTGGCCCTCTAGCACGGGCACGGCGTACAACCTTTTGAGCACTTAAAGTGAAACCTAAGCCAAACTTGTCAGACTTATACGGGATATCCGGAAGTTGCCCCCAGATGGTGCATCCACCTTCCTCTACCACTACTTTGGCGTCCTTCAGAGATGACATTCGGAGCGGCGGTCTTGTAACCTTGGGAATCTGGGACACGGTCTTGGTCACTGCTACCTCTTGGGGAACCTCTTCAAAGTGTTGAAATGGAGTTTCAATGAATTCGCCGTCCAATTCCATATATCTGAAGGAATTGAGATGGCTGATCATGTATTCTTCCTCTCCATGGACAATAATAATCTTTCCTTGAACCGGATACTTCAGCATCTGGTGCAATGTAGAGGTGACAATGCCAGCATTGTGGATCCATGGCCGACCTAGCAGGCAAGAGTATGAAGGGCGGATGTCCATTACATAAAAGGTTGAATTGAAAGTTTGAGTCCCAACCTTTATGGGGATATCCACTTCCCCGTGCACCATTCTCTTCGAGCCATAAAATTCCCTTACTACTATGTTGCTTGGCTTTAACGTCAGTCCTTCGCAGTCAAGTCTGTCATGAGATTTTTTTGGTAATACATTCAAGGATGAGCCGGTGTCTACCAAGACATGGGCTAGAGTTGTGCCCCTACATTCCACTGAGACGTGTAACGCCTCATTGTGCTTTCTTCCCCTTGGTGTCAGATCAGCATCCGAGAAGCCTAGGCTGTTATTCGATATCAAGCTGGCCACACAGTCTTGAAATTGGTCAGCAGACGTCTCTTGAGGCACATGGGCTGTTTTTAGGAACTCCACCAAGGCTTTGGCATGATCCTTAGAACACAATAGTAATGCCAGCATAGAGATCTTGGAGGGAGTTTGCCCCAATTATTCAACTACATCATAGTCTCTCTTCTTTATAATCTTTAGGATCTCTTCCATTTCTTTCTTAGGTGTCTCAGGGACAGTCAATGGTTGGGCCTTCGTCCGGACAGGTTCGACCAAAATACTTTTTCCTCGAGTTTCAGCAGTAGGAGTGTTGGTAGGAATGACAATAGGGGTTGTAATGTCTTTGTCAATAGGAGCACTTGCAGAGATGATTATGGGTACAGAGGTAACCTTCGGAGCAGCCACAGGGATGATCACGGGTCCATAAACTGCTTTTGGGGGAGCAATTTCTGGAGAAAAGATCCTACCGCTTTAGGTAATTTTACTAGTTCCGGCAATATTGTTGATGTCAGAATCTTCTTCTTGTTTGATGCCATGGTAGTAGATGTCCCCTCCGTAATTCCACGACACGTTTTTGTCTGATTCATATGGGATTGGCCCAGGCATTGTGATTATTAGAGGAGTTGCTTTCGGAACCGATGTAATTCTAACGGGTCTTTTGGTGGAGACCCTGGAAGAATTGGCGGAAATGGTAATGATTGAAACATCTTCAACAAGAATAGGTGAAACAGAAGTACTTTCAAACAAAATCTCTTTGTTATCTATCAGGCGTTGAATGCCTGCTTTCAACAAAGGGAAATCGGTTGGTGAGGATAAGCAGAGATGGCAAACTTCATTACAGCCCGGGAACACATCGGATTTCAACAAGTTTATTTTAATGGTCAGAAGTGGAGTCATGAGTTTATCAACTGTGGCAACAAACAAATCTTCTTCAATAGCATTGGTATTGTGACCATGTCTGGACATAGGAGGAGAAATGACATTTGGCTTCTCGGGCGCATCAAACTCAATTTCTTTTGCTTCAATGAGGTCTTGTATTTTGTTCTTTAAGGCCCAACAGTTATTAGTATCGTGACCGGGACTTTTCGAGTGATATGCGCAATGCGAATTGGGGTGATAATAAGGAGATGTTGTATTGGGATTTTTCGGAGCTTATTTCAAGGTTGCCAAGTTAGATCTCAGAAGATGCGGTAATACTTGAGACAGAGTCATGTCGATTCTGGTGAATTGCCTGACTTGCCTATCCATCCTTGGTTGATTATTTCTTTGTTGATTAGGCGTAGGCTTTGGAATCATAACAGCCCCTACCATCGGTCGGCGTCCGACCCTCTCTCGGTTTCTTTGCGGATATATAGCAGCTACTTCTTTCTTCCCAACAAAAGGCTTCCTTGCAGCTGTAGAAGAAGATGAACCCTTCTGAATCTTTCCACTTTTTATACCGGCTTCCACCCTCTCTCCGGTTAATATTAGTTCAGTAAAGCCTGCAGATGAACTTCCAATCAGATGGTTGAAAAAGGGACCAGACAAAGTACCTAAGAACATGTCCACCAACTCCCTTTCAGATAGCAGGGGTTGAACTCTTCCAGCCAAATCTCTCCACTTTTGTGCGTAATCTTTGAAACCATTATTGGAAGCCATGGCCATACTCTGGAGTTGAGTACGGGTAGGCGCCAAATCAGCATTGTATTGATATTCCTTGTAGAAAGATGTGGCAAGATCTTCCCATTTATGGACGTTGGCTCTTTCTAGTTGGTAAAACCAATCGAGTTGTGTTCCAGACAGACTGTCCTAGAAAAAGTGCACCCATAATTCTTTATTTGCGGTGTGGGGTTGTATTTTTCTCACATATGAACGGAGATGCATCTTAGGGCATGACACTCCATCATATTTGGCAAATGTAGGCTCTTTGAATTTCGGAGGAATCACAATTCTCGACACTAGTCCCAAATCCTCAAAGTCTAAGCCTGACACCTTTTGTACTTCCATCGCGCTCAAGCGCTCTTAAAGATGTATGTACTTGTCATCTGCTGGAGGATATTGTTCCTCAGAGTAGTCTTCCTCTTCTTTCTCCTCTTCTTCTGATTCTGATGGGACTGTTGTTTCCTTACCTTTCCCTTGTTGATCGTCTTTTTCTCCGGACGTGGTTGCAAAGTTTAAGGTTCTTCTCGTCTGCTCATGAAATCTTCTCTCCATGTTTAAGACTCCATTTACATTCTTTGTCTTATTTTCTCTCTCTTCAGCTAACAGAGTCTTCAATTCCTCTTGCCCCTTGGCCAGGGTCATGAGCAACTGTTGAAACTGCGTGTTCTGAGTTTGGAGATCTTTCACTGTCTGTTTGAGATCCATCTTACTGAAATAAACAGTAGAGAGATGAGGAAGCTTGCTGTAAAAGACTTGTTTATGTTATGATGAATGATATGTGCATATGCAATGTTCTCATGGATTTCGAAAATTCAAGTTTGTTTTAGACAAAAAGAAACACAGGTTATATTAATAAGATAAAGTTTGAGTACATCAATTCCCCTTGGACAAAGTAATACAAAACTCTAATATAAGAAAGTAGTGCGCATCCTCTTTGGTGCAATGTAGGCATTTAGAGTCCACTCCTCCTGAAGTAGCCTAGTGATTTCCAAAACCTTCTTCTCGCTTGCATAGAATTGGGCTTCAAAAGTATCTCGCTCTCCTTTGAGTTGTATCCAATCCCTTTGTAGGTCTTCAAGAGAAGTGGGCATGTCAGGATGTAGGATAGTGTATGGAACATCTCCCTCCTTAACAGGCTCAACGATTACCGGGAGAATAGAGGGGTAAGGCATCATAAGACTTTGATCACGGGTTCGTACCCACTTGAGGTAAGGCTCAAGAGGGATGGAATTATTATGCCCTAAAGTCTTACTATACACCTTGTTTGGCATCCTCCAAGCTCGGATAAATCTCAGGTGAAGACCTTGATCGTCATTGTCGTAGTCGAATACCAAACCTTGAATCAGCATCTCGTGCGGGCCATCCCTTCGGGCATAACCAAATTGTCTTAAGGCTAAGCAAGGGTTGTAGGTGATACCTCCCCTAATTCCAAGTAAAGGGACATTATGGAATTCTCCACAATGGTCAATAATGATAACATTCTCTTTGGATCGGGAGCACCAATGAATGTATGAATGTTTGAGCGTCATTAACCTTTGTGACCACCTTGAACCTTGCTCATTCTTCAAGACTGATTGGGGAAGATGAGAAATAAACCATCTTTCCAAGAGAGGAGTGTAACACATAAGGACACCTCTTTTCTTCATTGTGAGAGTGTGAAAAGAGTGTAGGATATCCCCTAGCAATGTAGGCACCGGGTTGCATGATATGAAGATTTTGACAGTGTTCACATCTATGAGTTGGTCGGGGTTTGGAAACAAAACCATCCCATAGATGAGGAGAGCCACAATTTCCTCAAAGGCTTGTAAGTCTAGGGAATTCCAACAGATTTGGGCTTTCTCAAATAAGAACTTTGCTAAGAAGCCTTTGACACCACTCCTAGTTTCCCAATGAGTTGTGACATCAGATGAGTGCAAGTGTAGAACTTGAGCAAACTCTTCTGGCTTTGGGTCTCTTTCCGTACCGTTAAAAGGTAGTTGATTGAGAATGGGAATTCTCAAGAGTTTGGAGAATTCCTCCAAAGTAGGCACAAGTTGATAGTCGGGAAATGTGAAGCAATGGTGCAAAGGATCAAAGGACTAAAAGAGCACCTTCATCATATCCTCATATGTGTTGGAGGTGACCAAGTTGAGTAGACGACCATGTCTCTCGGTGAAAGGAGAGTTCTCAGGAATCCTTGAAGCTAGCTCCTTAAGTTGTGGAGAGATTCTCACAAGGTTGATTTGGATAGTTTTCCTGCGAAGTGAATCCATATCCTACAAAAACAAGAACAAAGATGAATCTCAAAATCCTAGAAATGGTTAGTGGATGTATGCGATGTTCATGATGTTATGTACAAGTATGCATATACAAAATAAAGCAAACAAGTCCTTAGTTTAGGCTTGTATGGAGTTTGTAGGTAAGTACCCTCTTGGAATTTAGTTGGCTCAACCTGTCCTAGTAATAGTAACCGAGTTCTAAGGAGCTCAATATCACTGGATTGTTTCCTTGGTCATTGTTTCAGCTCAAGCCTCTTTAATGGCGACCGAAATATCCAAAGAAACCAAACCTCAATGAGTGTAGTATCGAGTATCTACCAACTTTGGACTGCACCAAAGCCAGTCATCTCACTACGTCCTAAAGGCCAAGTTGGTCAAGTAAAGGTTCTAGAAGTTCATTAGTGCTTCATGACATCACTCAACGTCCCTGTATTCTCTTTGATTAACTCAAAGGCTACCGGTACCCACAAATATGCCGCACTAATGTAGCTATTGCTTAGACCATGTCGGTATACCCCACACAGTTTCCATAACGTATTGCTACTTACCTATAATGTATCCCCAAATCCAGGTAGAGGATTCAAACCCAAATAAAGAACCAAAATGTAAAGCACACAAGTCAAACAATGTAAGCAAATAAATGTGATGTATCCCCAAGGTAACCCCACTTTTACAATATTCCCCAGCAGAGTCGCCAATTCTATGATATGGTGGGAGAACTGACTTGAGGTTTTTGCGTTTGTGTTTGCAAATGTTGCGGTTTAGCAAGAGTCACCGCCGACTTTTATTTTATCCAAAAGGAAAGGTAAAAAAGCACAGGAAAGACCTTTAGAGATGCTTTTGAGTTCGGGGGGTAGATTATGAAAAGGGAAGGTATTAGCACCCTTTTCATCCATGGTTTTCCATGGGCTCTTAGTTACTTGCTAGATCACTTGCTTTTGTTTGAATCTATGCTTTATGTGGTTTTTGAAATTATTTTTAAAAGGCGTCATCGTTTAGGCAAACTTTTGTAATGATTCTCGTTCGTAAGAATGTATACAAAGGTGTTGAGCTTTTGAAAATATTTCATGATTGGAAAGCGTTTTTGAAAGTGATTTTGAAAACATCTTTGCAACAGTTCTCGTCTCTATAAGAACGCATACAAAGTGTTTATTTCAAAAATGTTTCAAAGTGGAAGTGTAGGTGTACGAAATGTTTTTGTTGTGAGCAAGCGAGTACTTGAGAGCGAACCTACCTACTCAAAAGGTATTTAAATGTGCTTTTCCTTCTCCATTAGATGTTTCCATCTTACCATTGATTTGGTAAGAAGCTTCATCGTTGGATGTGAAGGGACGGGTGTTTGGGTCATCGTATGACTGTGATAGCAATATTGTGAGATGACTTAGCACTTTTCTTTAGGAACTAAGATCATTTTGAAAAGGCAACTTTGATCTTGTATTTTTCGATTTTTTTGTGCTAAGACATCCCACATGCATAACATGGCCATTTTTGTACGGTGTTGTACCCCAAAATTTGCCCTCCCATAATCTTCAAAGTTTTGCCAAGCATCACCTCAAATGGTTCAAAGTCTACTCAAGGGCTACACAGTCAAGCATCCTCCTAAGGCAGGCAAAATTAGGGTTTTGGTTCTTGCAAGGAAGCTGAAGTTTTCAAGGGCTCAATCAAGTCCCACATGCTCATACACTTTGTCAAGCATCTACATGTCAAGTTTCAAGGCTCACAAGGTCAAGTTGCACAGTCAAAAACCCTAATTGCTCAACAGTCAACTGCAGGGGCAAAATGGTCATTTGGCAGTCAAAAGTAAAAATTTTTGGTCAACATCTTATTTTGAAGCCACAAAAATCATTTGATCAATTCTTGATCATGATTCTCAAAGTATGGCTCAAAAAGACTCAAGATGCAAAAGTTTCTATTTTTGGACAGCTGAAAAGTCAACTGTAACTTGACCAAGGCATAACATTTTCATGGTTCATCAGAAAAATTCCATCCAATGCTCATCTTGAAGGGGAGGACATTTCCTACAACTCATCTTCACACTCCAAGTCCAAGAAATGCTCTCACAAAAAGTTATCAATTTCAACATTATATGTCATTTTCAAAAGTCAACAAAAAGGGACTTTAAGTCAAAGACCATAACTTGAGATTGGTAAATCAAAATGACATGGGACCAAAGACATTGGTTAGATAACTTGAAGACCTTTCCAAAATGTCCAAGAACATGTTCATAACTTCAAAATTGAGCAAGATATGCATTGGAGAAGTTGGGAAATTTTTGTGAAATGGCCAAAGTCAACTATCCTTGAAATTTCATTTTTGACAAAAGGGGCCCACTTTTTCCACTTGTTTCAGCTTGGCCATGCTTCCCAAGTGTCCCACAAATTATTTCAAAATTTAAAATTAATTTTTTCATTTTTATTTAATTTTACTTGATTTAATTCATTTTAAATCTTTTAAAATCAAATGAAAATCAAAAAGATTAATTAAGGGACATATTTTGCTTTGACTAGCTTTGAATCACCATCATTGACATTCCAATTTCGTGCAAGGGCCTAAATGAAGCAAGAATTCAAATTTTGGCTTAAGAATGGAAAGTGCTTCAATGGAGTTTATGGAAAATCCCAAGCATGAATGCATTGCATTATTGGCTTTAATTCTGATCAAAACTCATTACATAATACATGTGCAAGCTAACACAAGTGAATTCACGACCTAAAAAAGCTGAGAAACTGCAAAACACACTTCAAAATTTTCAAGCAAAAAAGCAAATCTGAAAACCTAGTTGCAGTGCCTCTCAAGCCTCCATTCCAATCCAAACATATTCCTGGCATCCCTAGGAAGCTTTGGCAATCAGAACCAAGCACAATCATTCAAGAAATCGTGCCATAGAACTCTTCCGGTTTGCTTCATTTTTCAAAATCGTATATCACGTTTCATAAACATTTAACCCATTTTCTTTGTTGTTTTGTGTTGCTAGAGGCTTTCTGAAGCTAATAGGATGATTCAATTGCATTCTAATGCATTATAGCATGATTCACCATTGAAACTTTTTAGGGTTTTTCAAGCTTCAAATTGGGGATTTCCCCATACTGTAAAATTGGGACATCAAACTGCCATGGTTGAATTCGTGATATCCAAACGGACATAACCATAACCTTGCGCTCAATTTATGTGCAAGCATGAGCTGTTCGCTATTTTTTTGCAGGTTGTGTTTTGGGGGGGTTTAAAACCCCCGCTATTTATTTATTTTACAGGGACAAACGGAGAAGAAGGTTGGCGTGGCAAGACCTGAGTGGAAGGTTCAAATCCACGCGCGCATTTTTTTGTTTTTTGGCATATAATGTTTTTGTTCTATATAATACTTCATTTCTATGTTACTTACAAACGCGTGCATTGGATCAGTTGGTAGGCAGGTGGCTTGGTAAACGCTGGGACCTGGGTTCGAATCCCAGGTCCCCCCAAATAATTTCTATTATTTTGTTTCAAATGTTTCCATGCAGTGCACGTCCTAGGGCTCACCATGCATCCCAACGCTTAGGCTTGACAAGTGGCTTCAAGACCATTCTGAAGGCCAGAACATGCAGCACACGATGCACCCTAGTCAGCAAGCAAGCACATGATCAAAAAAGTCAACGTGGTCTTTGCCTCAATGGGCCTGAATTCCATATTTCACCCTCCTATTTGGCCCACACCCCTTGGTTTTCATTTCTTTTCTTTTATTATTTATTTGTTTTTTTGTTATTTCCCATTATTTTTAACCCTTTTATTTTATTACTAATAATTAGTTTAATTAACCATTTTCATAAAAAACCAAAAAAATATAATTAACACCTTTATTATTATTATTTATTATTTTGTAAATAAACCATAATTGAACTAGTTTTTAATTAGGCCATTTTAACATTTTAATAATTAAAATAGATTTAGATTTAGGTTAACCTAGAATTTTATTTCTTATTCTATTTTATTTCAAAAAAAATATAAAAACAAAAAAATATTTTCTTGTAATTAAAATAATTAATTAATTTTTAATTTCATTTAATTACCAAAAAAGACAAAAAATTTAATTTCCTTTTCTTTATTCGCGCGTATTTAATTTGTTCGATTATTATGTAATTGCTCCGGATATGTAATAGTAAATAGGACCTTTTACTTTCTTTCTTTTTTTTCGCACTTATTTACTTAAAACGGGTCTTTGTAAAGATTTGGCGATGTATAGACCCGCGCCTTGTAATAGCGTAGGATTTACGTTTTCCGCAATTTACTTTCCGCACCCCTTTTAACTGTTAACTTGTATGAAAGAATGCATGCCCAAATAAAATCAAAGCGTAGATCACTATAATGCATGACAAGATAAAATATAACTGAAAATAACACACAAATTCACACACCACTCTTAGGGTACGCCTCACTGTTGCCTTGCCCTCGAAACGTGGTTGCCGAGTATAGGACGTTTTAGTAAGTCCTTATGTCTATGACCCATGGCATAAGGGTAGCTTCTAAGGTGTCCTACTGTTGCTCTGGTGGCCACACTGTCCCTACAAGCTCGAATTGTGGTCGTCGAGTACAGGACGTTTTAGTAAGTCCTTATGTCCATGATATGATCCAGTTGCCTCGGAAAGGTTGCCTCAGAATTAAAAAGGATCAATGGCATAAGGGTAGCTTCTAAGGTGTCCTACTGTTGCTCTGGTGACCACACTGTCCCTACAAACGAATTGACCCGAACACCTCCAACGGTGGTGCTACCTACCTCTCAATGGTGGGATGGCACTACCTTAAGGACATTTACACAGCCTAATTCGTTAGGGTAGGTGGATGACTCATAGATACTTGCTCTATTCAAAAACAAATCAAAAACTTCTTTTCACACTGACACTTTTCAAAAAGCTTTCAAAACAATTTTTCAAACACTCTTGAGGACTGATACAAGAGTCGATCTGAAATCTTTAAAACGAAACTTTTTCAAACCCACTCACACTTGAAAAGAAAACAAACATTTTGAAAACACAATGAGCAAGTATCTAAGAGCCCATGGATAACCATGGATAGAAAGGGTGCTAATACCTTCCCTTTCTATAAATCTACCTCCCGAACCGAGAAACTATCTCATAAGGAATTTTGCTGTGCTTTTGTCCTGTCCATATTGGAGAAAATAAAAGACGGTGGTGACTCTTGCTTCCGCGACATTTCGCGAACCAGCGTTAAACAGTCAGTTCCCACTACAAGAAAATTAGTGTTTAACGACACAAAAATTGCGACAGTTATGTGATAACTGTCGTAATTGACATATAGAGACAGTGTTTACGACGGTAAAACAACCGTCGGCCCCCATTTAACACTTTTAACATTGATTTTTCACCAACAACTAGTCACGACGGTAAAATTAACCGTCCTAAAAGGCATATCACGACGGTAAAGCACCCGTCGCACCTTTAAACCTTTCACGACGGTAAAATTATCCGTCCTAAAATTCATTTCACGACGGTAAAACAACCGTCGCACCCAAAACCTTTAAAAATTCTCATGGGCACGACGGTAAAACACCCGTCGCCATAAAAAAGTTAAAAAGCTCTTAAAAAGCTCTTATTCATTTCATTATTCTTGTTACAATTTTATTTTTACAGTGAACCCTTCATCTCTCTCCCGCGCAGCCTCTCACCCCCCAACCTTCAAACCCAGTTCTCCCTCAATCAAAACCCAACCACCAAAAACAAACAAAAAGCTAAAGATCTTACCCCTTTCGCGATTGCTTTATGACTTTCTGTCCGATTTGTTCTGATCTTCTTTCTCTCTTGATCCCAATACCAAATCATCGAGTTTGGAGCAAAACCCAAACTCCTCAATTCCAATCGAGTTTGGAGCAAAACCCATAGCGCCATCTCATCTCTTGCCAAATTGCACAACTCATCTGATCCTAATGAGCGAGAAGTTTGTGAAATTCTCAAGGGTTTGGGAGACAATGTTAAAGAAGTTGATGCGGAGCATGTTCTGCATAACATAACAAACCCTGAAATTGCGATTCTTGCTGTTAAATACTTCCAGAAGAAGATTGAACCGGAGAGACATGTTGTTCTTTACAATGTGTTGTTTAAGCTTTTTAGAGAAATTAATGATTTTGAAAAAGCAGAGAAGGTGTTTGAGGAAATGCTGCAGAGAGGAGTCAAGCCTGATGTTGTTATGTTTTCGACTTTGATTAGGTGTGCTTCTGTTTGTTCTCTGCCTCACAAATCCGTGGAGTTGTTTGAGAGGATGCCTTCTTTTGGGTGTGAGCCGGATCATAATGTGTCGTCGTCGATGATTTATGTTTATGCTCGCACAGGTAATGTTGATATGGCTTTGAAATTGTATGATGATGCGAAAAATGAGAAGTGGCCTGTTAGGGCAGTTGCATTCTCTGCTTTGATTAAGATGTATGGTGTGTTGGGAAACTATGATGGGTGTTTATAATGGCTTTGAGTGTTTATAATGATTTATGCAGCAAGTGTTTATAATGGCTTTGAGTGTTTATAATGGCTTTGAGTGTTTATAATGATTTATGCAGCAAGTGACTTGCTGTTACGATTTACTGACATTCAGTTTTTGTCGTTTTGATTTTCATAAAAGTTAAAAAAAAATATATTAATGGTTTTCTTTCATTGAAACAGGGATTACTTGCAATACAACTTACAGCTGTATTCAAGAATCTGCATCCACCATCCTGTGCAAAGGAAAGTAGCACATGCATTGGACCAACAGCGGGACAAATGACGTTTCTATTTTCTGGGTTTTGCTTACTCTTGATAGGTGCTGCAGGGATTCGACCGTGTAATTTAGCATTCGGTGTTGATCAATTCAATCCAAAAACAGAATCAGGAAAGAAAGGAATCAACAGTTTCTTCAATTGGTATTATTTCACCTTCACTTTTGCTCAGATGATTTCTTTGTCATTGATTGTGTATGTACAATCAAGTGTGAGCTGGGCAATTGGTCTTGGAATTCCTGCTGCATTGATGTTGTTAGCTTATGTGTTATTTTTCATGGGTGATAAATTGTATGTTAAAGTAAAACCAAGTGGCAGTCCCATCAAAAGTATTGTACAAAGATGTGGCCAGACCTTATTCAGAAATCCAAAGATGGAGGAATTGATGTCATTGAGACTTATGTTTTCTGGAACTTACACGAACCTGTTCGACGCCAGGTTCTGTTCTTTTTCATTGTCTTTCCACTTTCATATTGTTATTCTTCTGTCTTTTACATTGCAGTTTTGTGAGTTCTCAAAATTAACGATGGATTACATATTTTGGCTTGGCAGTACAATTTTGAAGGTAGGGGTGATTTGGTTGGATTTGTGAAGGCAGTAGCAGCAGCAGGTCTATATGTTCATCTCCGGATCGGTCCATACGCTTGTGCAGAATGGAATTACGGGTAAAATTGGATCTTTTCAATGTATCATTTTGAAGACAGTTTCATCATAATATCTAATCCCTGACTTTAATTTCTTTTCCCTTCCTAAACAGTGGTTTCCCTCTTTTGTATGGTTGTTTCTTGGATTCTACTGGGTAACTGCTGGTGGTCAGAGTTTGACAAGGGTTTCACCTCAGCTTTACTGGTTAGTTACATCTTAGAATAGTATATATTATCGATAAAATCTTTTGCTTTACGCATTTGTCCCATGTTTCTACCTTGTAACTGTGTAACCATCACACACGTTGTATTTTGCAGGCTCTGTATCACATTTCTTGCTTTCGACGTTGCAATTGTTGTGATTTGTGTTACTGCTGCGTGTCTCATTGGAATTGCCGTTTGCTGTTTTCTTCCATGCATACTTGCTATTTTGTATGCAGTGACTGATCAGGTAACACAGATCACAACAATCTTTTTTCAACTTCATCACACTTAATTTGATATTTAATGTGGCAACAGGAAGGGGCAACCAAGGAAGAGATTGACCTGTTGCCAAAATACAAGTTCAGAATAATAAAGGAACTTAAAAAAGAAGGTGATGCCCAAGAATCATCGAGAGGAGTGATGACGGAATGTGACAGTGGTTCAGCTTCTGAGCATATTATTGCCTTAGAAGATGCAGTAGGTTCCTAGTTATTAAATACGGATTATCTTTTTATAACATGTTCGAACCCGCTCTTTTGCAGTCGGATGTCCATGTATAGCAGCTACCAACTAAGTTGGCTTAACGAGACTATCCTTTTATATTTTCTGATGGATGATCAATTTGCAGGAATGTTGTATCTGCCTTTCGGCCTATGATGATGAAGCTGAACTTAGAGAACTTCCTTGCAATCACCATTTTCATTGCACATGCATTGACAAATGGCTGCTCATCAATGCCACCTGTCCTCTCTGCAAGTTTAACATTTTGAGCACTGATAACCTCCAAGAAGTTTGAACTGGTTACTTGGTGCATTGACAAGGATGGCGGCACAACCCTTTTTCATAACAATCTCAGATGAATTACTGATAAAAATTTCAGATGCAGAGTCACCATTACTTACACCAATTCTCGCTTGCAAAAAGGACATGTTGGTTTCCGATTTCGTTCGACTTTGCTTTAAATATGAAGGTTCTGCAGTTCAGTGCAGTAATCAAATTGGTGTAAGTAATGGTGACTCTGCATCTGTACCGTATTTGAAGGATTGGCATTTTGTGAAGGTATCATTTTTGGCTTTTCATCACTTTATCATTCATTGTTGTACATTCCAATTTTTGTGAATCATCCCAATTTCGTGAACATTCAGCAGGGTCATTCATCTCAAGAGCTATGAATCACATAAAGAGATGATATTCAATGACCAAAAAGTATCACCATCAGGTCTGTGCATGAGAATATATTTGTTTTTAGTTAATATTTGATACATATATGTGAAAAAGATTGCTAATAGTAATATCTGATGGGTCATTCATCATAATTGTATTTGTAGCTTCAAATTTTCATGAAAGATGTGATGAAGAGAAATGAATTGACTGCATCTCTTGGAAATGATGAATTAGTCTTCATCCTGATAAGCTTAAAGCTTTCGGTTTATTTGTCAAATCTAAATTTTTTAGATTGCTAATATTTGACAGTTATAGTAGAGACAAATCATAAACTTTTGAAACATTTGAAATTTTGTTTAGAACTTAATCAAAGCTTAGAAATTCTGTTTAAAATCTCTCTGACTTTGTTTATGACTTATTGAAACCAGGTTTTTATTGGAGATATACTTGCTGCTAATTCATCTCACAGTGAGTTCTTCAATCTGTCGAAGCAATTTTGGAGTATTACACCAGAGGTATTTTCTGATTTAGTTGGTTTTGTGTGTTGAAACTCATCATCCAATTTTGGTAGTGAACATGGATATCATGTTTGTAATAACTATAATGTATTCTTTTACAATAATAATAATAATGTATAGTATACCTCTTATCTACACATATTTATTTAGATAGATAGTATATCATGTTTGTAATAACTATGATGTATTCTTAATATCATTTTGATTTTGTTAAACATACTATCAGTCCAAATATGGTAGATCTGCTATTGCACATGAGATTCAACTAGCATTTTCATTTTCATTTTATTAATTTAAATAAAATAATTAAATTTTTTCATGAGATTAAACATACTATCATTTTCATTTTGATTTTATTAATTTAAATAAAATAATTACATTTTTTCTATAATCAAATTCTATATATATCAACTAGCTTATTAGTCAAAATCTTCTTTATATATAGTATTAATTTGTTAATTACAATTTATCAGTGATTATAATTATTAGTTATATTTTTATAATACATTAAATTACTTAATTGATGTTTAATAAATTTTTTATATGTTTATGTTATGAATAGCATCAATTAGCCTATTGGAGATAATGTGAATACAACAATTGCAGACTTAATTAATGATGATGGAAATTGGAATTGAAGCCATTTAAGGAACATGTTCAGTCGGAAGTTTTTGGATATAATGCTTGTAATACCTCCACCAAGAACAAGGATATAGAGGATCATTGGAAAGGCATTTGGAATCTGAGTGTTACTAAAAGAATAAGGGTTTTTGTGTGGATGATATATCATAATGGAATCAAAACCAACCAATATCTAAACCACTTGAATCTTCCAGATAATTTGTGTGATTACTGTGATGGAAAATGTAGTAGTGTTGTAGCTGAGCTTTGGTGAGTAATGGAAGGCATTGATTTAGCTCGCACAAGGGCATAGAGAAGACTGATGGTGCAAGTAGACATCAACCAAGTTTTTGAAGCTCTCACAATGAGCTTAGTCGAGAAAGGTCTAGGTTTAAATCTGATTCCTAAAATCCAGGAATTTACAAGCACTAATGAAGACATTTCTATCGTCTATATTTATCAGGAATTGAAAAAGTGTGTCGACGTGCTTCTATATGAAGAATGTCCTCAATTTATGTATCATACATATCTAAAGAACTTGAGACGCCTTGATACATATCCAAATTTGATTAGGTTTCTCCTTAGCGGAAAGTGAATTTTATTTTATTGGAGATTTTGTTGTAGTTGATTTTTCTGTACCTTATAACTTTTCATACAATTGGAGTTTGATGATATTTGAATTTTTCTTGTTTATTGGTAAAATTTGCACTTCTTTTTACCTTTGATCACATTTTTTTGATATTATTGATGATTATTTGATATTAAATGTTTTTATTGTAATTAACTTTATTATGTTGAAAAGTGATAGAAAATAAAATAAAAATACTATAAATAAAAAAATATTAAAGTAAATAATAATTTAAATATAATAGTAAAATATTATAGTAAAATAATATTATATTTAAAATTATTTTACTAAATAATAATTTAAATAAAAATATTATTTGAAATTTATAAATCAGATTACGACGGTTAAAACCGCCGCAATTTCTAACCTACGGCGGTAGAATAACCGTCGCAAACAACAACAAAAACAAAAAATAAAGTCAAATTCACGACGGTATATAACCGTCGCTATCTGTTGTGCGTGACAGTTTTGCAACCGTCGCGAAATAGGCTGGGGACGCACGATTCTGCGACGGTACTTCTACCGTCGTAGATTGTAAATTGCGACGGTTTTAACCGTCGTAATCAGCCAAAATAACCGTCCCAATCTATCATTTTTCTTGTAGTGTCCAGATCCACCGATCACAGAACTGGCGACTCTGCTGGGGAAACTATTAAAGTGAGGTGTACCTTAGGATAGTTCATAACTGTGTTTTCAATTGTTGTGCTTTGTTTGCTTTATTATTGTGGGTTGCATCGGAGTTACATAGATCCTAACTCGGATCTGGGGATACCCTGTTAGGTAGCATAAGCTATGAGGGACCTGTCCGGTGTAGACCGACATGGGTGAAGCAGTGGCTACGTTGGTGTGGCGCCTTGGTCTGTACCGATATCCCTTGTGTCACAACGAGGAGAATATGGGTCTTTTGAGGAGCCATTAAGCACCAACCGACCTTAGAACCTTAAATGACCCAACTTGGCCAATAGAACAGTAGCAGTATGCTACGCCCATTGAGGCTAAACTCTCGTGATGGTTTTGGCCGCAAGAAAAGGTTGCGATGCTGGAGTTATGACCGATTGAGGGTAGTCAGTGATATTAGGATCCTCTAGAACCCGGTTACTTCTGATAGGACAGGTCTTAACCAACAAACTGAAAGAGGGTAATACCTAGACCCCATGCTGGCCTAAACTCTAAGGGTTGTGGTGTGACTTGTGTGCCTTATCATGTTTGCCTATGTGAATATTTGTGGTGTGCTTTATCATAACATCATGCCATCATAACATTGCATGCATCCTGCATAAGGACTGACCATTTCAAAGACAAGAGGGTTTCACCTTTGCTCTGTTTTGTAGGACATCATGATGCCTATGCGAAGGAATACTATCCGGTTCAGCTTCGTTCACCCACCTGAGTTACTTGAAGAGTTGGTTAGCAGAATTCCAAATACTACTTCCTTCATCCAGAGGCATGGTTCTCTTCTCAGTTTAGTCACGACAAAGTGGGACCAACAGCTGATGAGTGTCCTGACCCAGTTCTATGACCCTCTGTACCAGTGCTTCACCTTTCAAGACTTCCAGCTGGTCCCTACCCTGGAAGAGTTCTCTGATTTGCTCGGCATCCCTATCTTGGATCAGACTCCCTTCACTGGTTGGGAAAAGACTCTTAGGCTCGAGGAGATTGCTGCAGCCCTTCCCTTGACCAACAAGGAGGTAATGGACAACTGGGAGACTAGAAGCGGAGTTAAGGGCTTCTTGGCTAAGTTTCTCATTGGTAAAGCTAACAGTTTCTAGAATGAATTAGACTTCAGGGCGTACGAGGACATTCTGGCACTCTTAGTCTATGGTCTAGTCTTGTTTCCTAATCCTGATAACTTCATTAACGTCACTGCCATAAGGATCTTCATGTCTCGGAACCCTGTACCCACTCTCTTGGGTGATGTCCTGCAACAACTCTATGCTCGTACTGCCCGAAGACGAGGAACTCTGTGGTGTTGTACTCCTTTGTTGGTGAGGTGGTTTATTTCGCACCTCCCCAAGTTCGTGCTAAAGAACCAAGAAGGAAGAGGCTGGGCTCATAGGTTAATGTCTCTCACTGATAGTGACATCATTTGGACTCTCAGAGGTTTGGATGAGGTAGTTGTTATTGATCGTTGCGGAGAGTATCCTAATGTTCCTTTGATTGGCACTCAGGGCGGAATCTCTTATAATCCATGTTTAGCTCTCCGTCAGTTTGGGAGAGCCAGAAGAGCAGGGCCTCATGAGATGCGGGTGCCTCACATCAGTTTTGAGTTTCAGAAAGATAGTGACAAACTGCGCCGTAGATTCATCAAAGCTTGGGACAGAATTCACAAAGCTGACCCACAAGAGCTGGGACCGAAGACTTCTCTACCTATGGAAGCCTACCACAAATGGGTCCGCATCCGTGCTCAAAAGTTACGTATGCCATATGAAACTGTCAGGCCTATCACTCTTGAAAGTCCTGATGGAGACGGGGTTCCTCCAACCATACTCCCTCCTCAGATACCCACTGATGTTGATACACTAAAGAGGTCTTGGGCGCAACTACAGGAAGAGCGGGATTATTATCGGGAAAAGTTCAACGAACAGGAACAGAAGATCCAGAAGCTGACCAAGCAACTGGAGAACGAGCGGGCCCTGAATGACTATATCCGTACTAAGAAGAGGAGGCCATGGGAGCACTGATGGGCTTTGGATGTTTCTTTTACAACTTTATTTCCTTTTCAGTATTTTCATTCTTGTAACGCCTAAGGGCAGATTGTTGAACAATTTAAAGATTGAAGCTAATAAAGCGTGTTCCTTTTGTTTACAAAGTTGACTCCCGATTGTCTTTGAAAACATAATTCATACGCATTTCATTCATCATATGCATTACATGTACCCTTTTCCTACAGGTTGCTTAATATTCTTCGCTGTTTATTTCAGCACTCAAGCATCATGAATCCTGAACTCACTACCGAGCAAGCTATCAAGGCCCTCCAGGCCCAGAATGCCCAATTTCAGGAGATGGTCATGAACTTGGCCCAGGGACAACAAGAGCTGAAGGCTTTGCTCCTGAAGAAGAATAAGAAGAAGAAGAGGACTGTGTTATTCAACACTGGGCGCAGACTCGGGAATACATTGCAGAATGAAGCTGAGAAGACTACTCCATCAGTGGGGGAAGGTAGCCACCAAGGGAGAGAGGTCCCTAGTCCTGTGGTCTCTGACACTGAGACAGACTTCAATGACGAACAGTACCCTCCTGCTGAGGACCAGTACAAACAACTGGAGGATAGGTTAAATGCTATGGAGATTCAACGTGTGCCCGGGTTGGATTTCGGAGACTTGGGTTTATCTTCTGGGGTGCTAATTCCACACAAGTTCAAAGCGCCGGCCTTTGTGAAGTATGATGGGGCCTCCTGTCCTAAGATGCACCTCCGTTCTTATGTAAGGAAGATCCAGCCTTACACAGCAGACAAGAACTTATGGATCCACTTCTTCCAGGAGAGTCTTTCAGGGACTCACCTTGAATGGTTCTATCAGCTGGATGGAACCAACATTTGTAACTGGGAGGATTTGGCCACTGCTTTTTACAAGCAGTATCAATATAATTCCGACCTCGCTCCCACGCGTACCCAACTCCAGGGTATGTCACTGGGAACGGGTGAAGGTTTTAAGGAGTACGCACAGAAATGGAGAGATCTAGCTGGCAGGGTGCAGCCACCATTGACAGATCGTGAGCTAGTTGACATGTTCTTGGGGACCCTATCTGGTCCATTCTTCAATCATCTCATTGGTAATTCCTCTGCTGGGTTTACTGACCTGATCCTGACTGGTGAGAGGATCGAAGCTGGTATAAAATCGGGAAAGATACAGAAGGGTACCTCCTCCAATTCTGAAAAGAAGCCCTTCAAGAAGGAGGCAAGTGCTGTGTATGGTCCAAGAAGGCAAGACAAACCTGAACGCCGCCAAGATGTCAACGCGGTGGTTATTTCTAAGCCTGCTGCTCCACAACAGTACAACCAACCCAGAGCTGAGAGGCCCAAACGACAGTATACTCGGCTCAACATGACTCTCTCTCAGATTCTGCTGCAACTGCTGTCAACTAGCCTGGTAACTGTCAAAGAGGCTCCGAAGATGGTAAACACAACATCTCCGAAATACAACCCCAACGCCCGTTGCGCTTATCACTCTGATAGCCCGGGACATAATACTGATGATTGTTGGGCCCTGAGGAATAAGGTTCAGGACCTTATTAATGCCAAGGAGATACAGTTCGAGGCGCCCGAGAGGCCAAATGTTGTGACCGCTCCCATGCCCCATCATGGAGTGAATGTTGTTGAGGAGGATTTGTATGTAGCTTCTGTGGATGATGTTGCTACTCCGCTGTTGACCGTCAAAAGGAACCTGTTGCTAGCCGGTTTATTTCCTGGATGTAGCAAAGGTTGTCCTTTATGTACTGATTCCCCTGCTGGTTGTTCTTTGCTGAAATCAGGCATCCAAAACCTGATGGATAGTAAAGAGATATTGTTCAAGAAGACTGCCGTTCCTGCTGCCCCTGTTGAAGAAGTTTCAATTGTTACCATTTTCAATAACCCTTCCAAGGCTCCTTCAAAGAAGCCTGTCCAAATTTTGCCTGTTCACAAGATTTTTCCCATCACCATTACTGTTCCGGGGCCCATCCCCTACAAGTCTGATAAGGTTGTCCCATGGCACTACGGGGCAGATGTTTATGTTCTGGGAGTGAAGCAAGAGTTCAACGCTGGTACCAGTGTCACCAACATCACTGGGCCTGCTAAGGTCACTCGTAGTGGAAGACTGTTCTCACCAGACATCGCTCCTCCAGCAATTCAAAGGCCTCTTGTCATCACACCTGCCAGTGTGCCTGTCTCTCCCCCTGATCAAGTTTCTACCCCTGCTGCCGAGTCATCTGACGCTCGGGGCAAGGGGATTGCTGCTGATATGCCTGCCCGGACGGAGGCACCAAAGACCATTGTTGAGGCTTCCAAGCAAGAGATGGAAGAGATCCTCAAAATCATAAAGAAAAGTGATTTCAACGTAGTTGAACAGTTGGGGCACACCCCCTCCAAAATCTCTATGCTATCACTGCTGCTGTGTTCAGAGGCCCATGCCAAGGCCCTGATTGCTTTCTTGAAGACGGCTCACGTACCCCAAGAAACGTCTGCTGACTAATTCACCGACTGTGTGGCCAACTTAACCGCTGATAATGGCCTGGGTTTCTCTGATGCTGATCTGACGGCCAAGGGGAAGAACCATAATGATGCCCTGCATGTCTCCATTGAATGCAGGGGTACTACTCTTGCTCATGTGCTGGTTGACACTGGTTCTTCACTGAACGTACTACCCAAGAAGGCTCTAGATAGGCTGGACTGTGAAGGTTTAGAGTTCAAACCGAGTAACATTGTTGTCCGGGCCTTTGACGGGTCCAAAAGGATGGTGCATGGTGAGGTTGGCATCCCAATCAGGGTTGGTTCACAGGTCTTTGACTCAAAATTCTATGTGATGGATATCCGTCCATCCCATTCTTATTTGTTGGGTCGCCCGTGGATCCACAAGGCTGGAGCTGTGACTTCAACTTTACATCAGAAGCTCAAATACTCGGTCAGGGGGAAGATTGTAACAGTGCAAGGGGAAGAGGAATACATGGTCAGCCACCTCAACTCTTTCAGGTATGTGGAAATGGACGGGGAGTTTATTGAGACCCCCTTTCAACATTTTGAAGAGGTGCCACAAACATTGGCAGCAGCAGAAGCAGTGACTGAAGAGGGTTCCCCTTTGAAGATGGCTTCCTTGAAGGATGCCCGGGCTGTGGTTGAAAAAGGTGAATGTGAAAACTGGGGCAGGCTCCCTGATTTTACTCCTAAGACTAACAAGTTTGGACTGGGTTTCACTGCAGAGGCTCAGAAAGCTGTGCGCAAGGCAAGGATTGGAAGACCTCCTGTGCTCATCACCAATCCAGGAGTGAATGCTATTGGGGATGAAGACGAAGTGGAAGAATCCGAGTTTGAAAGCTGGATCTACCCAACGACCAACGGTGGACCTAGCAACTGGACCGCAAAAGACTTTACACCCATTACTTTTGTCACCCAGTAATGAACTTCTTTGTTTTGGATTTGTTATAAACAATAATTTGAAACTTTATGGCCCGATGTCTTACCCGGGGCACCGCGGTCTTATTTGTGAGGGCTTTTGTGTGTCATTTCCATATATCATGAATAAAAGCATTGGACGTTTTTTACATTTCAAATCTTGTGCTCCCTTTCTTTCTTTATATATTGCAAAACAACTGTATTTACACACACTCACTCATACAGGTTTCAATCCACTCTGGATCTCACTGGTAACGACTCTGCTACTGCCAGTTATGACTTCGAAAATCCGATCAACTTAGCCGAAGACGATTGTGAAGATGATTGCGAAGTGCCTGGCGAACTTGCAAGACTGTTACTCCAGGAAGAGAGGGCCATTCAACCAAATGAAGAGCCAGTGGAAACGGTAAATCTGGGTACTGAGGCAGACAGAAAGGAAGTCAAGATTGGTGCCAATCTAGAGCTCAGCGTGAAACAACGGTTGATTCAGATGTTGCATGATTATGTGGAGATCTTCGTCTGGTCCTACGAAGACATGCCTGGGTTGGATACCGACATTGTGGTCCATCACTTGCCTACCAAGGAAGACTGCCCTCCGGTTAAGCAAAAGGTCCGCCGTATGCGTCCAGAGATGTCCGAAAAGATCAAAGCTGAGGTTATGAAGCAATTTGATGCCGGGTTTCTTGCAGTGACTTCTTACCCTCAGTGGGTTTCCAACGTGGTGCCGGTGCCGAAGAAAGACGGTAAGGTCAGAATGTGTGTTGATTACAGGGATCTGAACAGGGCCAGCCCCAAGGATGACTTCCCCTTGCCTCACATTGACGTTCTTGTTGACAATACTGCTCAGCACAAGGTGTTCTCCTTCATGGATGGTTTTTCAGGTTATAATCAGATCAAGATGGCTCCTGAAGACATGGAAAAGACTACCTTTGTCACTCAGTGGGGCACCTTCTGCTACAAGGTCATGCCTTTTGGACTGAAAAATGTCGGGGCAACCTACCAACATGCCATGGTTGCTTTATTTCATGATATGATCCATCATGAGATTGAAGTGTATGTTGACGATATGATTGCAAGGTCCCAAACTGAGGAGGAACACCTGGATCATCTGCAGAAATTGTTTGACCGTCTGAAACTGTACAAGCTGAGATTGAACCCGAACAAGTGCACCTTCGAGGTAAGATCTGGAAAGTTGCTAGGCTTCGTTGTAAGTGATAAGGGTATTCAAGTGGACCCTGTCAAGGTTAAAGCCATTCAAGAGATGCCAGTTCCCAAGACAGAGAAAGAAGTCAGAGGCTTTCTAGGATGTCTGAATTACATTGCCCGGTTCATCTCACACCTAACTGCTACTTGTGAACCAATCTTCAAGCTGTTGAAGAAAGATCAGGTAGTACGTTGGAATGATGAATGTCAGGCTGCTTTTGACAGAATCAAAGAGTATCTCCAAGAGCCACCCATCCTTATGCCACCGGTTGAAGGGAGACCTCTGATACTATACCTGACAGTACTTGACAGCTCAATCGGGTGTGTGCTGGGGCAGCATGACGAGTCTGGCCGAAAAGAGCATGCCATTTATTACCTTAGCAAAAAGTTTACCGACTGCGAGACCCAATACTCACTGCTCGAGAAAACTTGCTGCGCTTTGGTATGGGCTGCTCGCCGGCTAAGACAGTATATGCTGACTCACACTACCTTGTTGATCTCAAAGATGGATCCAATAAAGTACATATTTGAAAATCCTGCTTTGTTTGGGAGAATAGCAAGATGGCAAATGATCTTGACAGAATACGACATCCAGTACACGACGCAGAAAGCTATCAAAGGAAGTGTATTGGCGGATCACTTGGCACACCAGGCAGTAGATGACTACCAGTCAATGAATTTTGAATTTCCTGACGAGAGCATCATGATTGTGACTGATTGTGAAGTACCGGGACCAGATGAAGGACCTGAGGAAGGATCCCGATGGTCTATGCACTTTGACGGAGCCTCCAACGCTTTGGGTAACGGCATTGGCGCTATGATTATATCCCTTCAAGGCACTCATACTCCACTCACTGCCCGGCTATGTTTCAACTGCACCAACAACATGGCGGAGTATGAGGCATGCATCATGGGTCTTCAAGCTGCAATTGACTTAAGGATCAAGTTTCTGAGTGTCTTCGGAGATTCCGCTCTCGTGATCAATCAGATCAAAGGCGAGTGGGATACGAAACATCCGAACCTTATTCCTTACAGAGAATGTGTTTTGACATTGATCCCCCATTTCACAGAGATAACTTTTGAACATTTCCCTAGAGAGGAGAATCAGTTGGCAGACGCGTTAGCTACGATGTCTTCCATGTTCAAAGTCAAATGGGACAATGAGGCTCCCCGGGTCATTATCTGGAAACTGGACGAACCGACATACTGTTGTGATCTTGAGGCTGAAGAGGTCACTGAGAAACCCTGGTATCATGAGGTGAAGAGGTATCTCGAAGCTCAAGAGTATCCTGAAGGTGCATCTGTCAACGACAAAAAGTTTCTAAGAAGGTTCGCAGCAAAGTTCTTCCTTAGCAACGACATTCTGTACAAGCGAAACCATGATTCGACCTTAGTGCGCTGTGTGGATAAGACTGAAGCAGAAAAGATCATGGCAGAGCTACATGAAGGTACCTTCGGAACACATTCCAGTGGACACACTATGGCAAAGAAAATCCTTCGGGCAGGATATTTCTGGTCCACAATGGAAGCTGATTGTTACCAATATTCTCGGACGTGTCACAAGTGCCAGATTTATGCTGATAAGGTGCATATTCCTCCAGTTCCTCTGAATGTCCTGACTACACCTTGGCCTTTTGCAATGTGGGGCATTGATATGATCGGTGAGATCAGACCTATAGCATCCAACGGGCATCGCTTCATCCTGGTGGCGATTGATTACTTTACAAAGTGGGTTGAGGCCGCTTCTTATGCAACAGTAACCAAGAACGTTGTGGCACGGTTCATTCGACATAATCTGATCTATCGATACGGCGTCCCAGAAAGGATTATTACAGATAACGGTACCAATCTCAATAACAAGATGATCACTGAGCTCTGCGAGCAGTTCAAGATACAGCACCACAGCTCTTCTCCTTACCGGCCGAAGATGAATGGGGCTGTAGAAGCAGCGAATAAGAATATCAAGAAGATTGTGCAGGAGATGACAGTGACTTATAAAGATTGGCACGAGATGTTACTGTTTGCTCTACATGGGTACCGTACCTCAGCAAGGACGTCAACCGGGGCAACTCCCTTTTCCTTGGTCTACGACATGGAGGCAGTCTTACCGATTGAAGTGCAAATACCCTCTCTCCGAATAATGAAGGATGCAGATCTGAGCGAAGATGATTGGATCCAGACACGACTTGATCAGCTAAACTTAATTGACAAAAAGAGACTTACTGCTATATGTCATGGTCATACGTACCAAAAACAGATGATCAGGGCATTTAACAAAAAGATCAGACCACAAGAGTATCAAGTTGGGGATCTGGTAATCAAACGCATCATCCTTCCTCAGAGTGATCCCAGGGGCAAATGGACCCCTACGTACGAAGGGTCATTTGTGGTTAAACGTGTGTTCTCAGGAGGAGCCATGATTCTAACTACCATGGATGGTGACGACCTTCCTCACCCCGCCAATGCAGACATAGTAAAAAGATACTACGCATGATAAAAGACCCGCTAGGTTGACATATCTAGGCAAAAATTAGGGCTTCCCAGCGAACCAAAAGGGTTCGGGAAAAAATGAGGGATGAAATGAAAAAAAATCTGTACACCCGGCAAGTCGAAAACCTGAAAAGGTGGCTTGGGCAAAAATGGGTATCCCGGTGGACTGAAAACCCGAAAGGGCGGTCCAGGCAAAAGTTAGGGATAAAGCGTAATACTATGTCTCATTGGATCACCTTGCATCCAGAATCCAGAATCAACTATCAAGTTCAGACGGCATTGATCAATCAGCTTCATCGTCAACTGAGCAGCAAAGTGATGAGACGCTCGGAGATATAAAGGCGATAGCAGAGCCGGGACCCAGTGGGATTATTCTTTTCACATAGCTATTTTGTTTTCCCTTTTTCACAAAATTGTATAAAATCTGTTGTTCGGCGGCGTTCTCTTACTAGGACGTCAGCCTCTTGTACATAAACGCCTATTTACAGGCAATTCAAAAATCAATACAAATTCACTTTTCAGCTAAAATTGCCAATTGTTTTTCCTTTTCTGTTTTGTTTTGCGAAGAAGGTCCAAGGTTCAATTTGTGATATATGCATTTTACACTAATTGCTAACTCATAAGTATTTGCATACGAAACAAAGGATTAATTACAGGTGACATTAGAAACAGGGGCAATAATGAGTTGTCTAAAGCGATCTAATTGTTCTGTCCACCAAGGTACCAAGGTAAGTTCGGCTAAAGAATGTAACCAAGATATCTTAATTCCCCAGAGAGTGAGCCAGTAAGTCAATGCACTCTCCCCAAGCAGAGTTATCCTGTCAGCCTTAAGGAAGTTGGGTATCCTCCAGCAGATCTCAACATTCCCCAGCGCAGTATACAAATATTCTTAACAAGCATCCTCGGCAGTCTTGATCTAAGATTGTTCCCCGGCGGTATACCAGACATTCAGTGGAGCCACTTCCCCAATATATCTCAAAAATTTCCCCAGGAGAGTCCAGTCTGAAGATTCCCCCGACAAAGCTGAATCATCTCCCCAGCAGGAAGCTTATCCCCAGTAGGTTCTGAAAGCTTCCCCCCTGTAGAGCACGAACACGTCCCCCGGCTTTATTCAAAGGTTATTTCCCTACCAGGATATAACTGGGTTATCCTCAGCCAAAAGCCACAGAAAGATCGTCCTCGGCGAAGTCTTCTCATCCCCAGCGGAGTCTATTAAAACTTCCAACATAACAACGGTATCCCCAGCGAAGTTATCATCAACATCCCAGCAAAGTACCTCTCTTCCCACAGAGTATTGTTCCCTAGCAAGATCGCTAGAGTAATTTTCCCCCCGCAGAGTAATCTCCAAGTTTATTACCCCAACGGAGTCATCTTCTCCTACCGGTATTCTTGCAACCACCATCCCCAGCGGAAACAAAGGCTCTACTCTTCAACATCAAGCCCAGGATTTAACTTCCCGGCACCCGTCAAGGATTTACTTTCCTAGACGAACATACATTCATGAACATCACATCTTCATACATTATAGCATGCATGTACGCATCATGAACATACAATCCCGTTTGTTCCGAGAACATCACGCATGTCATACATCATGACATTACGCACAACTAACGTTTTGTCTTTTCAAGACAAAGGTTAATACAAAGATAATTGCTATCAACTGTCGCAACTAAAGATCTGATTCCTGTATCTTGCCAGGGTGTATCTGTTGACAACTACATTACCAGACTTGATTCCTGTATCTTGCCAGGGCACGTCTGAAGAGTTCGAGGATCCGATTCCTGTATCTTGCCAGGGTGTATCCATTGACGACTAACAGTACCAGACTCGATTCCTGTATCTTGCCAGGGCACGTCTGAAGAGTTCGAGGATCCGATTCCTGTATCTTTCCAGGGTCTATCCGTTGACGACTAACAGTACCAGACTCGATTCCTGTATCTTGCCAGGGCACGTCTGAAGAGTTCGAGGATCCGATTCCTGTATCTTGCCAGGGTGTATCCGTTGACGACTAACAGTACCAAACTCGATTCCTGTATCTTGCCAGGGCACGTCTGAAGAGTTCGAGGATCCGATTCCTGTATCTTTCCAGGGTGTATCCGTGGACGACTAACAGTACCAGACTCGATTCCTGTATCTTTCCAGGGCACGTCTGAAGAGTTCGAAGATCCGATTCCTGTATCTTGCCAGGGTGTATCTGTTAACGACTACATTACCAGACTCGATTCCTGTATCCTGCCAGGGCACGTCTGAAGAGTTCGAAGATCCGATTCCTGTATCTTGCCAGGGTGTATCTGTTGACGACTACATTACCAGACTCGATTCCTGTATCCTTCCAGGGCACGTCTGAAGAGTTCGAAGATCCGATTCCTGTATCTTGCCAGGGTGTATCTGTTGACGACTACATTACCAGACTCGATTCCTGTATCCTGCCAGGGCACGTCTGAAGAGTTTAAAGATTCGATTCCTGTATCCAGCCAGGGCATATCTACATAAAGGTTCTAGAAGTTCATTAGTGCTTCATGACATCACTCAGCGGCCCCGTATTCTCTTTGATTAACTCAAAGGCTACCGGTACCCACAAATATGCCGCACTAATGTAGCTATTGCTTAGACCATGTCGGTATACCCCACACAGTTTCCATAACGTATTGCTACTTACCTATAATGTATCCCCAAATCCAGGTAGAGGATTCAAACCCAAATAAAGAACCAAAATGTAAAGCACACAAGTCAAACAATGTAAGCAAATAAATGTGATGTATCCCCAAGGTAACCCCACTTTTACAATATTCCCCAGCAGAGTCGCCAATTCTATGATATGGTGGGAGAACTGACTTGAGGTTTTTGTGTTTGTGTTTGCAAATGTTGCGGTTTAGCAAGAGTCACCGCCGACTTTTATTTTATCCAAAAGGAAAGGTAAAAAAGCACAGGAAAGACCTTTAGAGATGCTTTTGAGTTCGGGGGGTAGATTATGAAAAGGGAAGGTATTAGCACCCTTTTCATCCATGGTTTTCCATGGGCTCTTAGTTACTTGCTAGATCACTTGCTTTTGTTTGAATCTATGCTTTATGTGGTTTTTGAAATTATTTTTAAAAGGCGTCGTCGTTTAGGGAAACTTTTGTAATGATTCTCGTTCGTAAGAATGTATACAAAGGTGTTGAGCTTTTGAAAATATTTCATGATTGGAAAGCGTTTTTGAAAGTGATTTTGAAAACGTCTTTGCAACAGTTCTCGTCTCTATAAGAACGCATACAAAGTGTTTATTTCAAAAATGTTTCAAAGTGGAAGTGTAGGTGTACGAAATGTTTTTGTTGTGAGCAAGCGAGTACTTGAGAGCGAACCTACCTACTCAAAAGGTATTTAAATGTGATTTTCCTTCTCCATTAGATGTTTCCATCTTACCATTGATTTGGTAAGAAGCTCCATCGTTGGATGTGAAGGGACGGGTGTTTGGGTCATCGTATGACTGTGATAGCAATATTGTGAGATGACTTAGCACTTTTCTTTAGGAACTAAGATCATTTTGAAAAGGCAACTTTGATCTTGTATTTTTCAATTTTTTTGTGCTAAGACATCCCACATGCATAACATGGCCATTTTTGTACGGTGTTGTACCCCAAAATTTGCCCTCCCATAATCTTCAAAGTTTTGCCAAGCATCACCTCAAATGGTTCAAAGTCTACTCAAGGGCTACACAGTCAAGCATCCTCCTAAGGCAGGCAAAATTAGGGTTTTGGTTCTTGCAAGGAAGCTGAAGTTTTCAAGGGCTCAATCAAGTCCCACATGCTCATACACTTTGTCAAGCATCTACATGTCAAGTTTCAAGGCTCACAAGGTCAAGTTGCACAGTCAAAAACCCTAATTGCTCAACAGTCAACTACAGGGGCAAAATGGTCATTTGGCAGTCAAAAGTCAAAATTTTTGGTCAACATCTTATTTTGAAGCCACAAACATCATTTTATCAATTCTTGATCATGATTCTCAAAGTATGGCTCAAAAAGACTCAAGATGCAAAAGTTTCTATTTTTGGACAGCTGAAAAGTCAACTGTAACTTGACCAAGGCATAACTTTTTCATGGTTCATCAGAAAAATTCCATCCAATGCTCATCTTGAAGGGGAAGACATTTCCTACAACTCATCTTCACACTCCAAGTCCAAGAAATGCTCTCACAAAAAGTTATCAATTTCAACATTATAGGTCATTTTCAAAAGTCAACAAAAAGGGACTTTAAGTCAAAGACCATAACTTGAGATTGGTAAATCAAAATGACATGGGACCAAAGACATTGGTTAGAGAACTTCAAGACCTTTCCAAAATGTCCAAGAACATGTTCATAACTTCAAAATTGAGCAAGATATGCATTGGAGAAGTTGGGAAATTTTTGTGAAATGGCCAAAGTCAACTATCCTTGAAATTTCATTTTTGACAAAAGGGGCCCACTTTTTCCACTTGTTTCAGCTTGGCCATGCTTCCCAAGTGTCCCAAAAATTATTTCAAAATTTAAAATTAATTTTTTCATTTTTATTTAATTTTACTTGATTTAATTCATTTTAAATCTTTTAAAATCAAATGAAAATCAAAAAGATTAATTAAGGGACATATTTTGCTTTGACTAGCTTTGAATCACCATCATTAACATTCCAATTTCGTGCAAGGGCCTAAATGAAGCAAGAATTCAAATTTTGGCTTAAGAATGGAAAGTGCTTCAATGGAGTTTATGGAAAATCCCAAGCATGAATGCATTGCATTATTGGCTTTAATTCTGATCAAAACTCATTACATAATACATGTGCAAGCTAACACAAGTGAATTCACGACCTAAAAAAGCTGAGAAACTGCAAAACAAACTTCAAAATTTTCAAGCAAAAAAGCAAATCTGAAAACCTAGTTGCAGTGCCTCTCAAGCCTCCATTCCAATCCAAACATATTCCTGGCATCCCTAGGAAGCTTTGGCAATCAGAACCAAGCACAATCATTCAAGAAATCGTGCCATAGACCTCTTCCGGTTTGCTTCATTTTTCAAAATCGTATATCACGTTTCATAAGCATTTAACCCATTTTCTTTGTTGTTTTGTGTTGCTAGAGGCTTTCTGAAGCTAATAGGATGATTCAATTGCATTCTAATGCATTATAGCATGATTCACCATTGAAACTTTTTAGGGTTTTTCAAGCTTCAAATTGGGGATTTCCCCATACTGTAAAATTGGGACATCAAACTGCCATGGTTGAATTCGTGATATCCAAACGGACATAACCATGACCTCGCACTCAATTTATGTGCAAGCATGAGCTGTTCGCTATTTTTTTGCAGGTTGTGTTTTGGGGGGGTTTAAAACCCCCGCTATTTATTTATTTTACAGGGACAAACGGAGAAGAAGGTTGGCGTGGCAAGACCTGCGTGGAAGGTTCAAATCCACGCGCGCATTTTTTTGTTTTTTGGCATATAATGTTTTTGTTCTATATAATACTTCATTTCTATGTTACTTACAAACGCGTGCATTGGATCAATTGGTAGGCAGGTGGCTTGGTAAACGCTGGGACCTGGGTTCGAATCCCAGGTCCCCCCAAATAATTTCTATTATTTTGTTTCAAATGTTTCCATGCAGTGCACGTCCCAGGGCTCACCATGCATCCCAACGCTTAGGCTTGACAAGTGGCTTCAAGACCAATCAGAAGGCCAGAACATGCAGCACACGATGCACCCTAGTCAGCAAGCAAGCACATGATCAAAAAAGTCAACGTGGTCTTTGCCTCAATGGGCCTGAATTCCATATTTCACCCTCCTATTTGGCCCACACCCCTTGGTTTTCATTTCTTTTCTTTTATTATTTATTTGTTTTTTTGTTATTTCCCATTATTTTTAACCCTTTTATTTTATTACTAATAATTATTTTAATTAACCATTTTCATAAAAAACCAAAAAAATATAATTAACACCTTTATTATTATTATTTATTATTTTGTAAATAAACTATAATTGAACTAGTTTTTAATTAGGCCATTTTAACATTTTAATAATTAAAATAGATTTAGATTTAGGTTAACCTAGAATTTTATTTCTTATTCTATTTTATTTCAAAAAAATTATAAAAACAAAAAAATATTTTCTTGTAATTAAAATAATTAATTAATTTTTAATTTCATTTAATTACCAAAAAAGACAAAAAAATTAATTTCCTTTTCTTTATTCGCGCGTATTTAATTTGTTCGATTATTATGTAATTGCTCCGGATATGTAATAGTAAATAGGACCTTTTACTGCTTTTTTTTATTTTTCGCACTTATTTACTTAAAACGGGTCTTTGTAAAGATTTGGCGATGTATAGACCCGCGCCTTGTAATAGCGTAGGATTTACGTTTTCCGCAATTTACTTTCCGCACCCCTTTTAACTGTTAACTTGTATGAAAGAATGCATGCCCAAATAAAATCAAAGCGTAGATCACTATAATGCATGACAAGATAAAATATAACTGAAAATAACACACAAATTCACACACCACTCTTAGGGTACGCCTCACTGTTGCCTTGCCCTCGAAACGTGGTCGCCGAGTATAGGACGTTTTAGTAAGTCCTTAAGTCCATGACCCATGGCATAAGGGTATCTTCTAAGGTGTCCTACTGTTGCTCTGGTGGCCACACTGTCCCTACAAGCTCGAATTGTGGTCGTCGAGTACAGGACGTTTTAGTAAGTCCTTATGTCCATGATATGATCCAGTTGCCTCGGAAAGGTTACCTCGGAATTAAAAAGGATCAATGGCATAAGGGTAGCTTCTAAGGTGTCCTACTGTTTCCCTGGTGACCACACTGTCCCTACAAACGAATTGACCCGAACACCTCCAACGGTGGTGCTACCTACCTCTCAATGGTGGGATGGAACTACCTTAAGGACATTTACACAGCCTAATTCCTTGGGGTAGGTGGATGACTCATAGATACTTGCTCTATTCAAAAACAAATCAAAAACTTCTTTTCACACTAACACTTTTCAAAAAGCTTTCAAAATAATTTTTCAAACACTCTTGAGGACTGATACAAGAGTCGATCTGAAATCTTTAAAACGAAACTTTTTCAAACCCACTCACACTTGAAAAGCAAACAAACATTTTGAAAACACAATGAGCAAGTATCTAAGAGCCCATGGATAACCATGGATAGAAAGGGTGCTAATACCTTCCCTTTCTATAAATCTACCTCCCGAACCGAGAAACTATCTCATAAGGAATTTTGCTGTGCTTTTGTCCTGTCCATATTGGAGAAAATAAAAGACGGTGGTGACTCTTGCTTCCGCGACATTTCGCGAACCAGCGTTAAACAGTCAGTTCCAGATCCACCGATCACATACGGTAACAAGTGGAATTACCCTAAGGGTGCATGTGTGCAAAGTGTGTTTGATTGCATGCATTTAGTCTTGATTATGGTGATCTATTTGTTGGTTTTAGTCTTACCATACACGTCCTAATTACTAATAGTATATGAAAGCAAATAAAAGCGCAAAAAAATGTAAGATCCTATGCTATTATAATGTTTAGGGGATGGGGGTACAAGCTTATGAATGGGGATTGCAAGTGAAAATAAGTCCTAAGTTACTATTACAACCATATTGAAACGCATAAGAATGTACAAGAAAACGTGAAATGAACTTGTTTTGTTTTAAGAAAATATTTGTGATCTTTTATTTTTTAGGAAATAAAATAAAGTGCGAAAGAAATAGTTTTGATGTTTGCTGATTAATGAAATAGAAAGTGATAGCAAAACTAATGAGAAAAGGGGAAAGAGAATCAGCATGAATGCTAATTAAATGAGGTCAAAAGTTCTGACTTTGACATACTGCAAAATAGAAACCCTGTTAGTGAAAATGTGTAAAGTCAGAAGTTCTGAGCCCACTGGGAACACAGTAGTTTTCAGAAGTTCTAATACTACTAGCAACAAAACAGACTCCATAAATTCTGGTACCACTGTCAGAACTTGGTCTCTCTCTCTATACTAGTCAGAACATCAGCAATTTGGTTATTTCTCCACAAAACAGAAGATGTGTATATAACAGTTATAGCAGGTGTCATAGTACTTCAGAAATAAGAAATATCAGAACTATAAATCAGAGGAAAGTATGCATTTGCTAATTCTAATTCTGAATTCTAATTTCTTCAAGAGATTTTAAACTGATTTATTCCCTGCTTAGGCAGGCAGATGCATGAAATCTCAGAATATGTACAACATCAGAAACATGATATCTACATTGTGTTTTTGAGCATGTAAATTTGGTAATTCTTAAGTAATGTGATGAGAGTCAGTAGAAGCTTACCTTGTAGCTGGAAGAAGTTTTGTGAACTGGAGTTAACCTCAATTATGATGATATTCTGAACAGCTTCTCCATGTACTCAGTAGGTTGGAAGTTTCCAAATTCTGGAACAACAAGTAGGTGATGTTCTTATTTCTTTGAATAGATGGATGGAGGGTGTATTATAGTATGAACACGGAAGTTTAGGCAGTTTCCAAGGTGTGGATCAGAAACTGTGTGGATGGTTTTTTTAGTGAAAAGATATTTGAGAACAAAAGGAGTTTGAATGCAAGAAATAAAAAATTAACAGGTTTTTTTGTGTTGTGTTTATAGTTCTTGGAACTCTTGGAAATTTGGCAGGGATTCAAGGCTTTTCTTTCTCAAATTTTTTGAACTCTTTTCAGTGGCCAAAGGTGCTCTATTTATAGGCAAAGGTTTTGTAATTTTGGAGAGGTCAAGTAGCGCCAACATCATACGCTAGATGTTGACTTGTTCTTGAAGCAAGTTCAAAAAAGGTGTGATAGTTGATAGTTTTTTAGCCTAGACTGGATTAGCAAGCATGGATTAAGGAAAAGTAAACCCACAAGCAAAAAGCAACGTATGGGCCTTCACGTATTTCTGTACAAAAGTATTTCTATGTAACACGTGGGGAGATCCTTTGGATAAAGACTTAAAAGTGGTTATGAGCATTAATGAGCATTAAATGATGATGAGATTTGTCAAAATCAGAAATCATGTAATGTGAGATTTTGCATCATTGCTTAATTCTGGATCAGAAGTTCCATTTCAGTGTAACCTAGAACAAACATCCAACTTCTGACTTTTGTATCTTGTTACCTCAGCATGCTCTGAAGGATTCCCCGGACTTTCCACTAACCTTCTTTGATTTACCTTTGAAAACTCTAGATTAGAAATTCTGCTTCAGCATAGCATCCAATCTTTTGATCTTCTTATCTTCTGGCTCCAGCATTTTCTGAAGGAGCTTTTAGACTTTCCAGGAAGCTTTGTATCACGCTTTATGACCTTCTTTGATTTACCCTTGCCAACTCTGGCTGAAACTTTGTGCAATCTTGCCCAGAAGTTCTGACCAAACTCTGTCTTGAGAGTGTCCAAAATTTGCTGAGTGTGATGGTGATAATATGGTCAGAAGTTCTGAAATGGTCATTGTTGTACCCCAAAATTTTCCCACCCATATTCTCCAAGATTTGCCAAGTCAAGCTTCAAAAGTTCCCCAAGGGTTGCACAGTGCAAGAGTCTCCTAAATAGTCAAGATTAGGGTTTGAGTTCTGATCAAGAAAATGAAGTTTCCAAAGGACCAATCAAGTCTCACATGCTTACAAATATGGTCAAGCATCCTCATATCAAGTTTCAAGACTTTCAGCACAAAATTGCACAGTCAAAACCCTAATTGCACTACAGGCAACTGTAGGGGCAAAATGGTCATTTGACAGTCAAAAGTTCAAATTTTTGGTCAACATATCATTTTGAAGCCACAAACATCATTTGATCAATGCTTGATCATGATTCTCAAAGCTTGGCTCAAAAATCATCAAGATGCAAAAGTTTCCTTATTTGGACAGGTGAAAAAGTCAACTGTAAATTGACCAGAGCATAACTTTCACATGGATTATCAGAAAAATTCCATCCAAAGCTCATTTTGAAGAGAAAGACATTTACTACAACTCATATTCATACTTCAAGTCCAAGAAATTCTCTCACAAAAAGTTATCAATTTCAACATTATAGGTCATTTTCAAAAGTCAACAAAAAGGGACTTTAAGTCAAAGGCCATAACTTGAGATTGGAAAATCAAAATGACATGGGACCAAAGGCATTGGTTAGAGGACTCAAAGACCTTTCCAAAATGTCCAAGAACATGAGAAAAGCTTAAAATTGAGCAAGTTATGCCTTGTGGAAGTTGGGAAATGTTTGGATATTTTGAAAAGTCAACATTGATTCAAATGACCTAAAATTGCTAATGGGCCCATTTTTCTTCCACAATTCATCATTCCAAGCATGTGCACGACCACTTGGCCCAAAGGTAAGTATTTCTTCATTTTTTATTTATTTATTTGAATTTTTATTTATAATAATTCATTTAAATCAATTAAATATATGAAAAATATTTAACTTAACCTAACAAATCTTTTTGCACATGTGATCTACTCAATAATTCGTGCATAATTCAATATGGAAAGATTTGGATTGATTGGATCATAATTGGTACAAAAATGCATGGAAAAGATTGAAAAAACAATGCTTGAAAATCAAATCTTCAAAGCCATGAATACAAAAGATCTTGATCAATTTTCTTGACCTAATTGGTTCATTACTTAAGCCTGAATCAAAACCTAATCAGGAGGACCATAAAGCTGCGCTAGAAACCAATTGCCAAACTTGAAAATTTTGCAAAAAAACTCAATTCTGAAAACATCTTTGCAGGGCGATTCAAGGCACGATTTTTGTTTCATTAGCTTGCTGAAGGTTCACTGAACGTTTCCCAATCAAAAACATCAAACATAACCTCTTGAATCGTTGTACAGAAGCTAACCTTTCTCACTTTTTTCCATAATCGTGCATTCCAATTCATGCGCATTTAGCCTTTTTTTAATGTTTGATTCATGTTCCTCGTATGATTCTAAAGCTAACCATGTGATTTGATTGAATTATTATGCATTGTATACGATTCTACCATTGTCAATTTCTAGGGTTTACAGGACCTTGGATTAGGGCTTTTCAAATAAGGAAAAATTGAGACTTGGGACCTTGACCATTAAAACGAGCGCGTCTGGACGAAGAGAATCCATGTGTCGCGCCCAATTTATGAGCGTTCCATGGCTAATCGCTATTTTCTTGTATGGTGTCTTAGGCAACGCGTGAAAACCGTTGCCAATGTTTTGTGTATTTCAGGAAAAAACGAACACAACGAAGAAGATGGTGCGGTGGCTTAAGCTGGTTGGTCAGTTCAAAAGTTCGCGCGGAAAAAAGAACACATTAACGCGTTTGTTTTATTATGTTTGTTTATTATATTAATTTACAGATGAGTGAAGTGGCTTAGTGGCATACGTGTTGACTGGTGATGTTCAGGACCTGGGTTCGATCCCAGGTCCCCACCCTTTCCACATATTTTTTTCCAATTAATATTCCTATGCAGGTTCAATGTTGTTGTCCCATGATACACATCCAAGATTAAGCGTCCACGCGTCCAACAGAATCCAATCAAAGGCCAAGAATTGAGATACACGGTGAGTCCCAGTCAACGCTTCAACATGCTACCTGGCAAAAGTCCAAACAGGCCAAGCTAAATGGGCCAGGTTTCTCAACTTTCACCTCCATGTTGGGGACTACAACCCCCCTTGGTTTGCAAATTCTTTTAACTTTCTTTATTTTTATTTTTAATTCTTGTATTTAATTAATTTATTATTTTCACAAGATATAAAAAACATCAAAAAATCAGAAAAGAGCAAAAAAACAATAAATAATTTTTATTTTAGTATTTTCATAAATAAATTTGCATGTAATTAAATTTAGTTTTAAATTAGGTTTTAATTTTAATTCTTTTAACAAAAATCTAAAAAACATAGAATTAGGGTTTAATTAATAATTTTTCATCATTTTTATTTTTCTTTCATAAATAATTAAATAGTTAAATATTTATTTTTATAATTAAATTTGTATATAAAAATTAGGGTTAATTTAGGTTAAATTCAATGTTTTCTTAATAAATTAAAAATAGAATAGAATTAGGGTTAGCATTTAATTTCAATTAATTCCTTTTTCTATTAAATCCTAAAATACTAAAAAATACCAAAAAAACAAGTTCTTTTTTTTTTTAATTAATTAACTCCATCATTAATTCAATTTTTGCAAAAGGGTCCAACGCCCTCGTTCTTAATTTCTTATTAATTCGCATATTTATTTTATTTCGTTTAAATATTTATGTATCTCTCCCGAAGCCTTGTAATTAACTTCTCGCATTTTTAATTCCTTATTTTCTTTTACTTTCTTTATTTTCCTGTCAAATCGGGTCCTGGTTTAATTTTGGCGATGTGGACCCGCGCCTTTTGTAATAGCTTAGAATTTTTATTTCTCGCAATATTTTTAACTGTTAACAAATGGCATGAAAGAATATATGGACAAAATAAAAACAAGCGTAGAAAACCAATAACATGACAAGATAAATGCAAATGGAAACGACACACAAATCGCACACACCACCCCTAGGGTACGCCTCACTGTTGCCTTGCCTCGAAAGGTGATCGTCGAGTAGAGGATGTCTTAGTAAGTCCTCATGATCCGGGAACCTGGCATGAGGGTAGCTTCTAAGGTGTCTTCCTATTACTCCGGTGATCACCATGTCCTGAACCTCGAATTGACCCGAACACCTCCAATGGTGGTGCTACCTACCTCTCAATGGTGGGATGACACTACTTTAAAGGACATTTACACAGACGAATTCCTTAGGGTAGGTAGACGACTCTAGATACTTGCTCTAATTTCAAAACAATTCAAACATACTTTTCACACCGACACATTTTCAAAAAGCTTTCGAAAGCAATTTTTCAAACACTCTTGAGGACCGATACAAGAGTCGAACTGAAATTTTCAAAGAAACTTTTTTAAAATCCACATTGAAAAGCAAACAAACCATTTTGAAAACACAAATGAGCAAGTATCTAAGAGCCCATGGATAACCATGGATAGAAAGGGTGCTAACACCTTCCCTTTCTATAACCTACCTCCCGAACCGAGAGCAATCTCTTTAAGGAATTTTTCTGTGCTTTTGTCCTTTCCATTTGGAGAAAATAAAAGACGGTGGCGACTCTTGCTTCCGCGACATTTCGCGAACCAGCATTAAACAGTCAGTTCCAGATCCACCGATCACAGAACTGGCGACTCTGCTGGGGAATCTTATAAAGTGAGGTGTACCTTAGGGTTAGTTCATAACTGTGTTTTCAATTGTATTGACTTGCTTGCTTTACTATTGTGGGTTGCATGGGAGTTACATAGATCCTAACCCGGATCTGGGGATACCCTGTTTAGGTAGCATAAGCTGTGAGGGACCTGTCCGGCGTAGACCGACACGGGTGAAACAGTGGCTACGTTGGTGTGGCACCTTGGTCTGTACCGATATCCCTCGTGTTGAAACGGGGAGAATATGGGTCTTCCAAGGAGTCATTAAGCACCAACAGACCTTAGAACCTTAAATGACCCAACTTGGCCGTTAGAACAGTAGCAGTATGCTACGCCCATTGAGGCTAAACTCTCGTGATGGTTCTGGCTGCAAGAAAAGATTGCGATGCTGGAGTTATGACCGATTGAGGGTAGTCAATGATATTGGGATCCTCTAAGAACCCGGTTACGTTGATTAGGACAGGTATGAACCACCAACTTCAAGAGGGTAGTACCCAGACCTCATGCTGGCCTTAAACTCTAAGGGCTTCTCTTGTGTGACTTGCGTGCCTTCGTACTTGACTATTTGCATGCTTGTTATCTAACACAGGAACTACTTGCAGGGTTTGCTTATAGTCCTTAATTGGGACTCATAGCAGGGTTTGCTAAGTTTTTGCAGGTTTTGTCCATAGTCCTTAATTAGGACTCATGACAGGTTTACTGAGTTTGCTTGCAGGTTTTGTTTATAGTCCATAACTAGGACTCATAACAGGGTTTGCTGAATTTCCTACAGGTTTTTGTTTTAGTCCTTAACCAGGACTCATAACAAGGGTTACCAAGTTTCTTGCAGGGTTTGTTTTAGTCCTTAATTAAGACTCATAACAGGTTTTATTTGAGTTTCTTGCAGGTTTTGGCTTGCAGTCCTTAATCAGGACTCATAACAGGGTTACTCACATTACCCCATGCATACCATAACATCATACCATTGCATACATCCTAACCCATTTCAAGGGTCTCAAGGGCTTGTGATGCAGGTCATGATGAACCAACTGTCCAGCAAGGGGTAAAGGGGATTTATTTTCCTCCAGACAAGGTTGTCAGGGGCTATGACCCACTGGATATGGTGAGCCTTTGACCCTTGAAGAAGAATTCTCAATAACATGGGTTTCCTTCAATCAAGCTACCGGACCCAAGTTCTAACAAAATCTCTTGTTTATCCCGCGAGGTCCTTGAAATCATTGCATGCATATCATACATATCATTGCATAACAGGTACCCTTTCTCTGCAGGTTACTTACCTTCTTCGCTGTTTATTTCAGCAGTCTCGTCATGAATCCTGAATCCTCAACCGAGCACACTATCAAGGCCCTCCAGGCTCAGAACACCCAGTTCCAAGGGCTGATCATGAATTTGACCCAGGGACAACAAGATCTGAAGGCTCTGCTCTTGAAGAAGGAAAAGAAGAAGAAGAGGACTGTTTTGTTCAGCCCTAGACGCAGATCTGGGAACACCCTGCAGGATGAAGCTGAGAGGAAAACTCCATCTGTGGGGAAAGGCAGTCATCAAGAGGAAAGGGTTCCCAGTCCAGTGGTCTCCGACAATGAGACAGATTTCAACGACGAACAGTACCCTCCGGCTGAGGATAGGTACAAACAGTTGGATGACCGGCTAAGTGCTATGGAGATACAAAAAGTGCCTGGCCTGGACTTCGAGGATCTAGGTCTGTCTTCTGGGGTAGTGATCCCGCACAAATTCAAGGCACCTGCCTTTGCAAAGTACGACGGGGCATCCTGTCCAAAGCTGCATCTCAGGTCATACATGAGGAGGATCCAGCCCTACACGGCCGACAGGAACTTATGGATCCACTTTTTCTAGGAGAGTCTTTCAGGGACTCAGCTTGACTGGTTCTATCAACTGAATGGAGCCAACATCCGTACCTGGGAAGACTTAGCCACTGCATTCTACAAGCAGTACCAGTACAATGCCGACCTTGCTCCCACGCGTACTCAGCTTCAGGGGATGTCTATGGGTACGGGTGAAGGTTTCAAAGAATATGCCCAAAAATGGAGGGACCTTGCTGGAAGGGTACAACCACCTCTGACTGACCGCGAGCTTGTCGACATGTTCTTGGGGACCCTGTCTGGTCCATTCTTCAACCACCTGATTGGGAATTCTACTGCTGGGTTTACAGATCTGATCTTGACTGGGGAAAGAATAGAAGCTGGCATCAAGTCGGGGAAAATACATAATGGTGACTCCTCGAACACTGAGAAGAAACCATCCAAGAGAGAATCTAGTGCGGTCAATGCAGTAGCTATTGTAAAGTCGGCCGGTGCTCCTCAGCGTCACCGTCAACAAAGGGAAGAAAGACCTAAGAGGCAATTTACTCCTCTCGGCATGACCTTGTCACAGATATTGCCACAGCTGCTGGAAACCAAGTTGGTAACTCTCATGGATCCCCCGAAGAATCCTAACAGGACACCTTCAAGGTACAATCCCAATGCTCGCTGCGCCTATCATTCCGACAGTCCGGGGCATGCTACAGATGACTGTTGGACTTTGAGGAATAGGGTTCAAGATCTGATTGATGCAAAGGAAGTCCAGCTTGACTCTCCAGAGACTCCCAATATGACAACTGCTCCCTTGCCAAGACATGGCTAGGATTGGATTTTTTGTTCATTCGAATGTTCAATTTGTAATCTTCTTTCAATTGTTCAAACATTTTGTTTCATGTCAAACATTGTTATTTCATTAATGCACTACACATGTCTGTTTTGAAGTAATTATTTCGTATTCACTATGTGCAAATTATTTTCATATTTTTTCTGATGTCAACGCTCGATTAATAATTCTAAGCCTCTTGAGGGAGGATGACGAAAACGATACCGCGATCATTACAGTATGCTTTTGAACAGACCCCGCTGATGAGGTACAGGCATTGTTTCAATCCCTAAACACTGGAGTTATAAGGATGATAATCCCTCGTCAACCCATCTGAGCCAAAGAAGTAGGAGTTTTTCTTTTCGAAATTTAAAACCCTTAATCATAACCTGGGACAGGGTAGTCTCTCAGTTGATCCAAGTGCATAACGAATGGCACCAAAGAGGTCCTTGCAAAACAAAAAAAGATAGTGATGGTTCTGAATAATCATAAGGATATGCAGTCATTATATCTCAACAAAAAAAACATTAAGTCAAAACCTATGAAGGAGACTTACAAAACTGGGGCATCCCGCTGACTGTGATTCCAAAAAAGGAAACAGTTCAGGCAAAAAAACAAAAAAATAAAGAGGTCCTACAAACCCTCAACAAAAAAAAGGAATGACTGCCTATTCAAAATAAGTTATTAACATCCGAATCATCACCGGAAAATCAAAGCAAAGATTCAAACAAGGTCTAACGTATGATCAACTGAGTTTAGGTTTGGAGAACATCACGAAGAGCGGGTGGGTACAAACAAAATTTGAGCCTTTATCCTTTGTTTCTTAAACCGTGAACCAGGCCACGTTATAACCCTCAAAAGTCCTAGCTGAAGCATGGGTTAGTTCGAAAGCATACTGTTACGAAAGGTATCCTGACTCCTTAAGGCCTACGGTAAATACGGAGTTGACATCATGTTTTACAAACATTCATTTGCTTTATGAAAAAAAAAAGGCATTTTCAAAATCTTCAAGACAGACATAGGCTGTGTATTTTAACATAACTTTGTTTGCATATGACTTTTTGTTTGAGCAGCATAGAAGTTCGCACGACGAATGCCTAATGAACAGAAGTACCTCCAGTCAAGGGGCAGACATGATCAGGGTCTATTATCTGGGGCAATCCAATCAAGATTCGGAGAATCTCTCAAAGGCCAAATAGCCTGGGGCCAATCTCCGCCTGAGTCACTTGGGGCATTCCAACAATGAATCTTGCCTGGTCAAACACCTCCTGGCGGCATGACAAAACACTTCTAACAGGGGCAGCTCCCTACATTCTGAGAACATGGACATAGTCGAAAAAATACTGCGCGTAATCAAAGACCCGCTAGGTTGACATACCTAGGCAAAAGTAAGGGCTTCCCGGCGAACCAAAAGGGTTCGGGCAAAATGAAGGGATGAAATGAAAAAAATCTGTACACCCGGCAAGTCGAAAACCTGAAAAGGCGGCTTGGGCAAAAATGGGTATCCCGATGGACTGAAAACCCGAAAGGGCGGTCCAGGCAAAAGTTAGGGATTAAAGCGTACGACTATGTCCTGGCATCTTGTCATCTGCCTACCTGAAGAAGGTGTGACCCACAACAACTATCAGCACCTCATAGGTCTTCCTCTCCCGCTAAACAGGGGCAATAATGGGTGGTCTAAGCAATCTGATTATTCTGTCCTTCAAGGTATCAAGGTAGGTTCCATTGAAGAACATAACTGATACAATTCAAAACTTCCCCAGGAAAATCCAATCTAGTCCCCCAGGAAAGTTGGAAATCATCTCCCAAGCAATAAGCTTATCCCCAGTAGATTCTGGAAGCTTATCCCTCGCAGAGCGCGAACACGTCGTCCGACATTATTCAAAGAGTTATTCCCTTAACAGGATATAACTGGGTTATCCTCAGCCAAAAGCCATGGAAAGGTCGTCGTCGACATAGTTCTCTTACCCCCCAACAAAGTCTATTAACACTTCCGATACAGCAAAGATATCCCCAGCAAACTATTATCAACAACTCAGCAAAGCATCTCTATCCCCACAGAGTATCGCTCCCCAGCATGGTCGCTAGAGTACTTTTCTCCCCGCAGAGTTATTCCATTCGCCAAGTCTATTCCCCCACGGAGTTATCTTCTCCTATCGGTATTCTTGCAACTATCATCCCCAGCGGAAGCAAAATCTATCCTTCAACATCAGCCCAGGAGTGACTTCCCGGCATCCGTCAAGGATCTATTTTCCTAGACGCAGATACATTCATAAACATCACATTTTCATACATCGTGATACCTGCATATACGCATCATGTCATACAATCTCATTTATGTCGTTGCTTGATCCATATCGTGTACTGCATATGATTGACGCTCGTCGTCATAGACACTCGTCGTCATAGACACTCGTCGTTATAGACACTCGTCGTTATAGACACTCGTCGTCATAGACACTCGTCGTCATAGACACTCGTCGTTATAGACACTCGTCGTTATAGACACTCGTCGTCATAGACACTCGTCGTTATAGACACTCGTCGTTATAGACACTCGTCGTGATAGACACTCGTCGTTATAGACACTCGTCGTGATAGACACTCGTCGTTATAGACACTCGTCGTGATAGACACTCGTCGTTATAGACACTCGTCGTTATAGACACTCGTCGTTATAGACACTCGTCGTTATAGACACTCGTCGTGATAGACACTCGTCGTTATAGACACTCGTCGTTATAGACCACCCGTCCATGGAAATAACCTGTCAGTAGAGACAACTCACCAACCTTACTAATTCCATTCCAGGTTTTTCTCAAACGTCTGCTTTTGAGATTATGATTGCCTATGGTTCTCTTCCCGATCCTGCGAAGATGGTAATTCCCACCAAGATTTTCTCAACGAGCGTTGTTGAAGTTAAAGTCACCCAAGGTTCTCTCACCGTTCATGCGGAGGTAGCAACCATCCCTGGTTCATTCGTCACCGTTTGAAGCTCCAGATTCAGCTTCTGTAACCAGTCAGGACATATCTATACCAAGCATCTGAAAACAGCTCCTGCAACGTGTCAGGTACTCATTTTTCTGTTTTGCAGGTACGCAAGTTCTCGCTAAGGAATCTCTTACGCGATCAACATCCAGATGGCATCTATAAGCCCATCATCCTATCCATCAACCTCTAAATGGCATCTGTAAGCCCATTTCCACCATCCCTGCCACTATGTGAGCGCAAATTTCTGGGCACTCTAGTGTTCAATCATCTTCTACCCTCGGATTACGAAAGGCACATCAGCCAATCTGCATCCTCAGGTCTAAGAAGATTGAACAGGGGCAACTGTTGTACCCCAAAATTTGCCCTCCCATATTCTCCAAGATTTGCCAAGTCAAGCTTCAAAAGTTCCCCAAGGGTTGCACAGTGCAAGAGTCTCCTAAATAGTCAAGATTAGGGTTTGAGTTCTGATCAAGAAAATGAAGTTTCCAAAGGACCAATCAAGTCTCACATGCTTACAAATATGGTCAAGCATCCTCATATCAAGTTTCAAGACTTTCAGCACAAAATTGCACAGTCAAAACCCTAATTGCACTACAGGCAACTGTAGGGGCAAAATGGTCATTTGACAGTCAAAAGTTCAAATTTTTGGTCAACATATAATTTTGAAGCCACAAACATCATTTTATCAATGCTTGATCATGATTCTCAAAGCTTGGCTCAAAAATCATCAAGATGCAAAAGTTTCCTTATTTGGACAGCTGAAAAAGTCAACTGTAAATTGACCAGAGCATAACTTTCACATGGATTATCAGAAAAATTCCATCCAAAGCTCATTTTTAAGAGAAAGACATTTCCTACAACTCATATTCATACTTCAAGTCCAATAAATGCTCTCACAAAAAGTTATCAATTTCAACATTATAGGTCATTTTCAAAAGTCAACAAAAAGGGACTTTAAGTCAAAGGCCATAACTTGAGATTGGAAAATCAAAATGACATGGGACCAAAGGCATTGGTTAGAGGACTCAAAGACCTTTCCAAAATGTCCATGAACATGAGAAAAGCTTAAAAATTGAGCAAGTTATGCCTTGTGGAAGTTGGGAAATATTTGGATATTTTGAAAAGTCAACATTGATTCAAATGACCTAAAATTGCTAATGGGCCCATTTTTCTTCCACAATTCATCATTCCAAGCATGTGCACGACCACTTGGCCCAAAGGGAAGTATTTCTTCATTTTTTATTTATTTATTTGAATTTTTATTTATAATAATTCATTTAAATCAATTAAATATATGAAAAATATTTAACTTAACCTAACAAATCTTTTTGCACATGTGATCTACTCAATAATTCGTGCATAATTCAATATGGAAAGATTTGGATTGATTGGATCATAATTGGTACAAAAATGCATGGAAAAGATTGAAAAAACAATGCTTGAAAATCAAATCTTCAAAGCCATGAATACAAAAGATCTTGATCAATTTTCTTGACCTAATTGGTTCATTACTTAAGCCTGAATCAAAACCTAATCAGGAGGACCATAAAGCTGCGCTAGAAACCAATTGCCAAACTTGAAAATTTTGCAAAAAAACTCAATTCTGAAAACATCTTTGCAGGGCGATTCAAGGCACGATTTTTGTTTCATTAGCTTGCTGAAGGTTCACTGAACGTTTCCCAATCAAAAACATCAAACATAACCTCTTGAATCGTTGTACAGAAGCTAACCTTTCTCACTTTTTTTTCATAATCGTGCATTCCAATTCATGCGCATTTAGCCTTTTTTAATGTTTGATTCATGTTCCTCGTATGATTCTAAAGCTAACCATGTGATTTGATTGAATTATTATGCATTGTATACGATTCTACCATTGTCAATTTCTAGGGTTTACAGGACCTTGGATTAGGGCTTTTCAAATAAGGAAAAATTGAGACTTGGGACCTTGACCATTAAAACGAGCGCGTCTGGACGAAGAGAATCCATGTGTCGCGCCCAATTTATGAGCGTTCCATGGCTAATCGCTATTTTCTTGTATGGTGTCTTAGGCAACGCGTGAAAACCGTTGCCAATGTTTTGTGTATTTCAGGAAAAAACGAACACAACGAAGAAGATGGTGCAGTGGCTTAAGCTGGTTGGTCAGTTCAAAAGTTCGCGCGGAAAAAAGAACACATTAACGCGTTTGTTTTATTATGTTTGTTTATTATATTAATTTACAGATGAGCGAAGTGGCTTAGTGGCATACGTGTTGACTGGTGATGTTCAGGACCTGGGTTCGATCCCAGGTCCCCACCCTTTCCACATATTTTTTTCCAATTAATATTCCTATGCAGGTTCAATGTTGTTGTCCCATGATACACATCCAAGATTAAGCGTCCACGCGTCCAACAGAATCCAATCAAAGGCCAAGAATTGAGATACACGATGAGTCCCAGTCAACGCTTCAACATGCTACCTGGCAAAAGTCCAAACAGGCCAAGCTAAATGGGCCAGGTTTCTCAACTTTCACCTCCATGTTGGGGACTACAACCCCCCTTGGTTTGCAAATTCTTTTAACTTTCTTTATTTTTATTTTTAATTCTTGTATTTAATTAATTTATTATTTTCACAAGATATAAAAAACATCAAAAAATCAGAAAAGAGCAAAAAAACAATAAATAATTTTTATTTTAGTATTTTCATAAATAAATTTGCATGTAATTAAATTTAGTTTTAAATTAGGTTTTAATTTTAATTCTTTTAACAAAAATCTAAAAAACATAGAATTAGGGTTTAATTAATAATTTTTCATCATTTTTATTTTTCTTTCATAAATAATTAAATAGTTAAATATTTATTTTTATAATTAAATTTGTATATAAAAATTAGGGTTAATTTAGGTTAAATTCAATGTTTTCTTAATAAATTAAAAATAAAATAGAATTAGGGTTAGCATTTAATTTCAATTAATTCCTTTTTCTATTAAATCCTAAAATACTAAAAAATACCAAAAAAACAAGTTCTTTCTTTTTTTAATTAATTAACTCCATCATTAATTCAATTTTTGCAAAAGGGTCCAACGCCCTCGTTCTTAATTTCTTATTAATTCGCATATTTATTTTATTTCGTTTAAATATTTATGTATCTCTCCCGAAGCCTTGTAATTAACTTCTCGCATTTTTAATTCCTTATTTTCTTTTACTTTCTTTATTTTCCTGTCAAATCGGGTCCTGGTTTAATTTTGGCGATGTGGACCCGCGCCTTTTGTAATAGCTTAGAATTTTTATTTCTCGCAATATTTTTAACTGTTAACAAATGGCATGAAAGAATGTATGGACAAAATAAAAACAAGCGTAGAAAACCAATAACATGACAAGATAAATGCAAATGGAAACGACACACAAATCGCACACACCACCCCTAGGGTACGCCTCACTGTTGCCTTGCCTCGAAAGGTGATCGTCGAGTAGAGGATGTCTTAGTAAGTCCTCATGATCCGGGAACCTGGCATGAGGGTAGCTTCTAAGGTGTCTTCCTATTACTCCGGTGATCACCATGTCCCGAACCTCGAATTGACCCGAACACCTCCAATGGTGGTGCTACCTACCTCTCAATGGTGGGATGGCACTACTTTAAAGGACATTTACACAGACGAATTCCTTAGGGTAGGTAGACGACTCTAGATACTTGCTCTAATTTCAAAACAATTCAAACATACTTTTCACACCGACACATTTTCAAAAAGCTTTCGAAAGCAATTTTTCAAACACTCTTGAGGACCGATACAAGAGTCGAACTGAAATTTTCAAAGAAACTTTTTTAAAATCCACATTGAAAAGCAAACAAACCATTTTGAAAACACAAATGAGCAAGTATCTAAGAGCCCATGGATAACCATGGATAGAAAGGGTGCTAACACCTTCCCTTTCTATAACCTACCTCCCGAACCGAGAGCAATCTCTTTAAGGAATTTTTCTTTGCTTTTGTCCTTTCCATTTGGAGAAAATAAAAGACGGTGGCGACTCTTGCTTCCGCGACATTTCGCGAACCAGCGTTAAACAGTCAGTTCCAGATCCACCGATCACAGTCATTTTTTTAAATACTTAGAAAAATCCCAAGTATTTAGAAATTTGGCTTTTCCATAGTAAATTTAACTTTTGAATTTCTTGATGAAACAAACTTCATATTCCAACATGTCTTGATGAAATATGAGTTTTGAGATTTGATTTTGATCCAAAAGTCAAAGTTTGACTTCTTAGTGTGCAGATGACCATTTTGCCCTTGTGAATGGCTTGCTTGGAAAAATTGATAATTAAATGCTTGGAATTGGATAAAAGCGAGCTTGAGGATCCAGGGTGATTCTTTGAGAAAGGAGAGGGCAAATTTTGGGGTACAACAATATGCATATGTTCGTTCAATTTTAGTCATTGGACTACTTTGCACTCAAAACAAAAAACAGAAAGTTTGCACTTCAAAGTATACTTATATTGATATTTTGCCCATGAATAGGCGTTTTTGTAAAGAGAGACGGAGATCCTAGTAAAAGGAAATCGTTGAAAGGAAAACAAAATTTTGAAAACAAAAATAGCCATGTGGAAATGATCTCATTGCATTCCAACTCTACTATCGCCTCAATGTCTTCGAATGCCCCCTTGCCTGTTGACAGAAGTTGATTGGATTGATCTTGAACCGTTTGAACTCATACCTTGGTAATAAAGTTGACTGTGGTGATTCCACGGGACATAGTCATACGCTTTTAATCCTTAATTTTTGCCTGGACCGCCCTTTCGGCTTTTTCAGCCCACCAGGATACCCATTTTTTCCCAAGTCTCCCTTTCAAGTTTTCAACTTGTCGGGTGTACAATATTTTGCATATATCCCTAATTTTTTCCAAACCCTTTTTGGTTTGCCGGGATGCCCTTATTTTTGCCTAGGTGTGTCAACCTAGCAGGTCTCTTATGCGTAGTGTTTTTTAACTATGTCCGCGTTCACAGGATGTGGGAAGTCTTCACCATCCATGGTAGTCAGCATCATGGCACCACTAGAGAACACTCTTTTGACAACAAATGGCCCTTCGTAGGTGGGAGTCCATTTTCCTCTGGGGTTGCCTTGTGGCAGAAGGATGCGCTTTATCACTAGGTCACCAGCTTAATATACTCGTGGCTTGATCTTTTTGTTGAAAGCCTTGATCATGCGTTTTTGGTACGTCTGACCATGACAAACATTATCCAGTCGCTTTTTATCGATCAAGTTCAACTGATCCAATCTCGTCCAAATCCACTCGTCTTCGCCTAGGCCTTCCTCATTCATAATCCTTAGTGAGAGAATCTGAACTTCCACTGGCAGAACAACTTCCATGCCATAGACTAAAGAAAAGGGAGTTGCCCTAGTTAATGTTCTAGCTGAAGTACGATAGCCATGAAGAGAAAATGGTAACATCTCATGCCACTCCTTGTAGGTCACTACCATCTTCTGCACAATCTTCTTAATGTTTTTGTTGGCCGCTTCGACTACGCCATTCATTTTGGGTCTATAAGGAGAAGAATTGTGATGCTTGATCTTGAACTGAGTGCAAATCTCGGTAATCATAGCATTGTTGAGGTTAGTCCCATTGTCAGTGACGATCCTCTCGGGGATACCATAGTGGTAGATGAGGTTATGTTTGATGAATCTGGATACCATGTTCTTGGTGACTGAGGCAAATGAGGCGGCTTCGACCCATTTGGTGAAATAACCCATAGCGACCAGAATAAAGCGATGTCCATTAGAAGCTGTGGGTTTGATCTCTCCAATCATGTCAATGCCCCACATTGCAAATGGCCACGGAACGGTCATGACGTTCAAAGGGATAGGAGGCACATGGACCTTGTCAGCATAGATTTGGAATTTGTGGCAAGTTCTTGAGTGTTGATGGCAATCAGTCTCCATCATTGAACAATAGTAGTCAGCTCTCAGGATTTTCTTGGCCATAGTATGTCTGCTAGAGTGAGTGCCAAAGAGACCATCGTGCATGTCTTCCATGATTTCATCTGCCTCCTTCTTGCCCACACATTGGAGTAGAGTAGAGTCATGGTTTATTTTGTATAAGATTCTGTTACTTAGGAAGAATTTGGCTGAAAATCTTTGTAATAACTTTCTGTCATTGATGGATTCTCCTTCGGGATACTCTTGTGCTTTAAGGTATCTTTTCACCTCATGGTACCAAGGCTTTTCTGTGTCCGTGTTAAGCTCACAGCATTGTGTAGGTTCATCGAATATCTCAATTGTAATCATAGGAGCTTCGTTGTCCCATCTGACCTTGAACATAGAAGACATGGTGGCCAAGACGTCAGCCAACTGATTTTCCTCTCTAGGGAAGTGTTCAAAAGTGATCTCTTCAAAGTAAGGAATCAGAGATAGCACAAGCTCCTTGTAAGGGATGAGATTAGGGTGCTTAGTGTCCCAAGCTCCTTTTACTTGGATAATCACTAGAGTGGAATCTCCGAACACATTCAAATGCTTGATCCTCAAATCAATGGCGACCTTCAAACCCAAAATGCATGCTTCGTACTCAGCCATATTGTTCGTGCAATCGAAACATAATCTGGCAGTGAAAGGAGTATGGCAACCTTCAGGGGAGATAATCACAGTACCAATTATGTTACCCAAAGCGTTGGAAGCCCCATTGAAGACCATAGTCCATCTGGATCCTGGTTCAGGTCCGTCATACGGTCCAGGTTTTGTGCAGTCTGTCACTAGCATGATATTCTCATCTGGGAAGTCAAAGTTCATGGACGGATAATCATTAACAGCTTGATGGGCCAAATGATCTGCTAGTACACTTCCTTTGATGGCCTTTTTCATTGTGTACTGAATGTCGTACTCAGTCAAGATCATTTTCCACCTAGCTATCCGTCTAGAAAGAGCAGGTTTCTCGAAGATGTACTTGATTGGGTCCATCTTAGAAATCAACAGAGTGGTATGAGTCAACATATACTGTCTTAGCCAGCGAGCAGCCCATTCCAGAGCGCAACAAGTTTTCTCGAGCAGTGAATATCTGGTTTCACAACCGGTAAACTTTTTGCTCAGGTAGTAAATAACATGCTCTTTTCAGCCAAACACGTCAGGTTGGCCCAAAACACACCCCATAGAATTCTCTAGTATTGTCTAGTACATGATCAAGGGTCTTCCCTCAACTGGAGGCATGAGGATAGGAGGTTCTTGCAGATATTCTTTGATTTTGTAGAAGGCAACTTGGCATTCATCATTCCATTTGACTACCTGATCTTTCTTCAAGAGTTTGAAGATTGGTTCAAAAATAGAAATCAAGTAAGATATGAAGAGGGCGATATAATTAAGACGACCCAATAATCCTCTAACTTCCTTTTCAGAATGGGGGACTGACATTTCTTGGATGGCCTTTACTTTGGCGGGGTCGACTTTGATGCCTTTACTACTAACAACAAAACCTAGAAGCTCTCCAAATCGTACTCCAAATGTGCACTTGTTAGGGTTCAACCTCAACTTGTACTTTTTCAACCTCTCGAATAGCTTGTGCAGGTGATCGAGATGTTCCTCTTCAGTTTGTGATTTGGCAATCATATCATCCACATATACCTTTATTTCATGATTAATCATGTCATGAAACAAAGCTACCATAACCCTTTGATATGTTGCCCCTGCATTCTTCAATCCGAACGACATGAACTTGTAGCAAAAGGTGCCCCATTTCGTAATGAAAGTGGTCTTCTCCATGTCTTCGGCATCCATCCTAATTTTATTATAGCCGGAGAAACCATATGTGATACGGTGGGAGAGAACTGACTGTTTTGGAATGCTGGTTCGCGTTTTGCATTTGTTTTCGCAAAATGTCACGGTAAGCAAGGGTCGCCATCGTCTTTTATTTTATCCAACAAGGAAAGGAAAAAAGCACAGAAAAATTCCTCTTTCGAGATGTTTCTCGGGTCCGGGGGGTAGATTATAGAAAGGGAAGATGTTAGCACCCTTTCTATCAGTGGTTATCCACGGGCTCTTAGGTACTTGCTCAAAGTGTTTTCAAAAATTGCTTTTCTTTATGTTTGTGGGTTTGAAAAGAGTTTTTTTTTGTTTGAAAGGTGTGAGTGCGAAAAGTTTTGTTTTGTTTTGGAAAGAGCAAGTACTTAAGAACCATCTACCTACTCGAAAAAGGAATCAATCTGTGCTAATGTCCTTTAGACAATGCTATCCCACTATTGATGAGTAGTTAGCATCGTCGTTGGAGCTTTAAGGGTCAATTCGATTAAGAGACGTGTGGTCACTAAAGCAATGTTAGGACGCCTTAGCGGTAATCCTAATGTCTTATATCAATTTTCCAAGGCAACCGTTTCGAGGCAACTATGACCTTTGGATAAGAGGACGACCTCTAAAACTTCATATACTCAATTACCACGTTCGAAGGTAACCAAGTGAGGTGTACCCTAAGAGTGCGCATGTGCGAGTGTGTTATTTTCAGTTAATTTGTCTTTGTACATGTCAATGGTTATCTATGTTGATTTTAAGTTAAACATTCGATCTTGTCATGCATTCCCTATTATTAAACATCTAACAGTTTATAAGTTGCGGAAATTAAACTAACTATTACAAGGCGTCGGGTATTTACATCGCCAAAAGCAACCCTTGAAATTAAAATGCGGAAAATAAATAAAGCGGTAAAATAATTAAAGTCCTACTAAACTATTACATTCCGGGAAACAGATACAATATTGAAACAAAATAGATCGCGTGCGAGAAAATTAAATCGGGCGCATTCTAGGGTTTCGACCCTTTGATTATTCAAGAAAAGATTTTTTTGTTGTTTTTTTTAATTAAAAAAGGAATTAGATTAGGTTAAGCATTAAATTAATAAATTAATTAACTAATTAATAAAAATGATGTTTTTGGATTTTTGGATATTTAAAGAAATAAAAATAAATTAATCAAAGTTAATAAAACCTAATTGTATAAATTAATTTTAATTGTTGCAAAAGATATTAAAGTTATTTCCTAATTAAACTAAATTAATTAAATTAATATCACTAACAAAGATAAAATACTGAAAATTAATTTAATGAATAAAATATATTTTTTGGTTTTTGATTTTATTTAAGAAAAAAGTTTGGTTGGTTGATTAAATAATAAAAATAATAACAATAAATAAATAAAAGAAAATAATAAAAGAAAAGAGAGAGTTTAGGAGTATATGGGCCTGATTTTAGGAGGTTTGAATAGCAAGTTCAAGGCCCATTTGTGCAAGCCTGTATTGACTTTCCTGATTCTCCACGCGCCCTTTGACTTGATCCCACCATAGGCTTTCATTATGGACCACCAGATCTGGCCTGGGGCCATCTAGCAGATGATTGGGTGATGGTGTATGGTGCACCACACGCTTGGCTTTGTATTGAATGACCTGAAGAAAAATAATAATACGCATATGGGGGACCTGGGATTCGAACCCAGGTCCTGTTAGTCACTAAACACACGCCACTACCACTGCACCAACACGCTTCATTTGTTATTATAATGGACAATAATTAATATAAGGGAAAACACAATAATACGCTAGAAAATAAAAAAACACGCGCCAAGTTTGAACCGGCCAGTAGGAGGGGGACGCGTCATCATCTTCTTCATTCACCCTGGTTATTACTTGCGGATTTGTATCCGCAGCTAAGTTCGTATGTCATTCCAAAAATCCTTTCTAGGCCATGGAAATTGATACCAAGCACATGGTTGTGCTCGTCTAGGCCTCCTGAGCACGTCTATGTCCCTCTTGGATCTTGATTTCACCTGTACAAGAAATGCCCAAAAACACAAACCAAGAACCCTAGATTCGGCTATGGTGCTACAAGTCATATGAATGCAATCAAATAATGCAGAATGCTTCTAAATTGAATGATAAGCATGAATATACCAATAATTTGTCAAAAAAATGCAAGAACATGAGGATACGATTTCGAATACAGGGCAGTTTTTTGAGAGATTTACAGCGCGATTGAGAGGGTATGAGAGTGTGCTTTTGATTGCTTCTGACTCAGTGATTGCCTAGCAATAGAGTGGTGTTGAGATTTGTCCCTGAATTGGCCTCTATGCACGATTTCAGTTTCAAGCTTTTTGCCAATTTTTCAAGTTTGCTTTTGATGATTCTGCATGCTCCAACCTCTAATTCGTGTGCCTTTGCATTGTATATGTAAGTTGCATTGTATTAGGTCAACAATTGGGTCTTGAATCTTTGTGCATCAATGCTTGGAGATTTGATTTGATCCTCCATTGATAACTTTCGAATTTTGTCCAAAATCCATCTTTTTGTTCATGATATGGTGAGGTACAAATTTGATGCTGACCATGATGATAATTAAGACCTATAACAATCAAAAAGATCCTAAGTAATCAATATTTGGATTTAATTTGATTTAATTTGATTAAAAATGAAATAATTCAATAAAAAATCAAATAAAATAATAAAAAAGAAATATTATCTCAAGGTTGAGGCTAGGACACGTGTGTAGTGTGAAAAGACCAAATCAAGTGGAAAAGAATTGGCCCATTTGACAAAATTTGAAGTTTTGGGGATAGTTGACTTTTGGCAATTTTGCAAAAATGCCCAACTTCAACAATGCATAACTTCTTCAATTATGAACTTTTGGAAGTGTTCTTGGACTTTTTAGAAATATTGAGATGTCCTCTAACCAACCCTTTTGGTATCATCTAATTTGGATATTTCATGCTCAAGTTATAAGCTTTGGAAAAAAAGGTGTTTTTGTTGACTTTCAAAAATGACCAATAATGTCCAAATTTGTAACTTTTTGTGAGTGCATTTCTTGATCTTGGGGTATGAATATGGATTGTATGAAATTGAATCCTCTTCAAAATGAGCTTTGTATGGGTCATTTCTCATAAAGTATGAGAAAGTTATGCTTGGTCAAAGTTGAGTTGGCTTTTCCTACAAAACCCTAATTTAGCAACTTTTGAGTCTTGATGAATTTTGAGCAATCCTTGATGAATCATGATCAACCCTTGATCAAATGATGAAATATCCTTCAAAATGAGAATGTTGACAAAAAATATTGAAGTTTGACTGTTTATAGGTCACAGTTGACTTTTGCCCTAACACAGTCGATTTTTGGATCCTTTGAGCCTTTGACTGAGCAAACTTCCTATGCAAGGCTTGAAATTTAACATGGATGATCTTGGGAACATATTAGGACATTGGGGAGAACTTGAGGTCATTTGGATGCAAGGACCTTGATGCAACACAAAACCCTAATTTGAGGTTGACTGCCTTAGGAGATAGCTTGATTGTCCAACTCTTGAGCAATCTTGAACCATTTGGAGATTCTTCTTGCAATTTCTTGAGAAATATGAGAGGGAAAATTTTGGGGTACAACAGCTGCCCCTGTTCAATTTTCTTAAACTTGAGGATATAGATTGGCTTTCGGGCCTTTCGTGATCCGAAGGTGGGAGATGATTTAACACTAGAGTGCCCAGAAATTTGCACTCGCATGAAGTGATATCAGCATTGTGACGTCGGGAATGGGCTTACAGATGCCATTTGGAGACTGTTGATAGGTGGTCTCAACTTCGGCTAGAATAGGAATCAGGGAGATCTTATCGGCGATCTGACTGAAGCATAGGAGGTCTTGGATTAAGTTTGACTAGATCGGCATCAGGAAAAAAAATCTTCTAATCGATTTAATTGGACCAGACAAGAGTCTTGGGATAACTTCAACTGGAATACGAATCAGGGAGATCTTATCGGCGATCTGACTGAACCAGAGGAGGTCTTGGATTAACTTTGACTGGATCGGCATCAGAAAAATATTCGAATCGATTTAACTGGACCAGACAAGGCCTTGGATTAACTTTGACTGGATCAGCATCAGAAAATTCTTTAGGAATCGATTTAACTAGACCTGACAAAAAGTCTTGGAATGTCTTCAACTGGAATACGAATCAAGGAGATCTTAGGGTCGATCTGACTGAACCAGAGAAGGTCTTGGATTAACTTTGACTGGATCAGCATCAGCAAAATCTTTAGGAATCGATTTAACTGGACCAAACAAGGTCTTGGAATAACTTCAACTGGAATACGAATCAGGGATATCTTATCAGCGATCTGATTGAACCAGAGGAGGTCTTGGATTAACTTTGACTGGATCGGCATTAGAAAAATCTTTTGGAATCGATTTAACTGGACCAGACAATGTCTTGGAATAACTTCAACTGGAATACGAATCAGGGAGATCTTAGGGTCGATCTGACTGAACTAGAGAAGGTCTTGGATTAACTTTGACTGGATCGGCATCATAAAAATCTTTAGGAATCGATTTAACTGGGCCATACAAGGTCTTGGAATAACTTCAACTGGAATACGAATCAGGAAGATCTTAGGGTCGATCTGACTGAACCAGAGAAGGTCTTGGATTAACTTTGACTGGATCGGCATCAGCAAAATCTTTAGCAATCGATTTAACTGGACCAGACAAGGTCTTGGAATAACTTCAACTGGAATATGAATCAGGGAGATCTTATCGGCGATCTGACTGAACCAGAGGAGGTCTTGGATTAACTTTGACTGGATCGGCATCAGAAAAATCTTTAGGAATCAATTTAACTGGACCAGACAAGGTCTTGGAATAACTTCAATTGGAATACGAATCAGGGAGATCTTAGGGTCGATCTGACTAAACCAGAGAAGGTCTTGGATTTACTTTGATTGGATCGGCATCAGAAAAATCTTTAGGAATTGATTTAACTGGACCAGACAAGGTCTTGGAATAACTTCAACTGGAATACGAATCAAGGAGATCTTATCGGCGATCTGACTAAACCAGAGGATGTCTTCGACATAGGTGAGAACTTTAACTGTATCTTTCCTGAAAGGTAAAGGTCAGTTGTATGCAATGCATGATATATGTCAAGCAATGATGCTCTCAAAATAAGTGAGATTATGTTATATGATGCGTATATGCATGTATCATGATGTATGGAAATGTAATGTTTCTAGCTGGGGAAAATAAATCCCAGAGTTGCTGGAGAATAGAGTTGAATTCTTCGTTTCTGCTGGGGATGACGAACGAAGATGGTTGCGAGAATAAACCTACAGGAGAAGATAACTCTGTTGGGGAATAAACTGATAAGGAGATTACTCTGTGGGGTAGAGATGCTCTGCTGAGGACTCCACTGATAAATTCCGTCGAGATGAATTATCGTTGCTGGTGATATCGAATCTGTTGAGGATTGAATTCCTGTTTGTGAAAGGGAAGAACTTCGCTGGGGATGATATTTCAGTTGCGATTTGCTGGGGATAACCCTGTTAGGCTTTTATGGGGATAATCCTTTGAATTTGGCTGGGAATGATCCTTTGAACTCGGTTGGGGAGATTTATTTTGTGCTCCACTGGGGATAAACTTTCAGAGTCTACTGGGAATGATGCTTCAACTCCGTTGGGGAAGCTTTTTCAGACTACGCTGGGAAAATTATAACTCCATTGGGGGTATCTTGTATTCTGCCAGGGAACATTCTTATAATCTGCCAGGGAATATTAAGACTGCCGAGGATATCAAGCCTTTTTAGTGCTGATGGTATATCAACTCTGCTTGGGGAGAGTATTGCTGATTTGTTCATAGTTGCAAGTCTCAGCTAGGAGAGCTAATTGTACTGTCTTACTCTGCGGGGAGTGAAGGCATCTTAACCATATTCTTCAGCTGAATATACCTTTGTGCCTGGTGAACAAAGCAACTGTACAGTTCGGGCCATTCTTATTGCCCCTGTTTCTGATGTTACCTGTAATCGCCTTTTGTTTCGTATGTAAATATTCATGAGCAGCAATTAATGTCAAATGCATATATCAAAAATGAACATTGGACGTTCTTTACAAATCAAAACAGATAAAGGAAAAACAGTTTGAAATTTCTTTGAAAATGAATTGTATTGATTTTGAAGTTTGGCCTGTAAATAGGCATTTTTGTACAAGAGGCTGACGTCCTAGTAAGAGAACGCCGCCGGATAATAGAATTTACACAATTTGTGAAAAATTAAACAACATCTATGTGAATGATCCCACTGGGTTCCAGCTATGCTATTGCCTTTATGTATTCGAACATCTCATCACTTTGCTACTTGATTGAAGCTAGATCAAATTGATTAATGTCGTCCGAGCTTGATAGTCGATACCGAAGTCTGGATGCAAGGTGATCCAATGAGACATAGTGTTACGCTTTGATCCCTAACTTTTGCCTAGACCGCCCTTTCGGATTTTCAGTCCACCAGGATACCCTTTTTTGCCCAAGCCGCCTTTTCAGGTTTTCGACTTGCCGGGTGTACAGATTTTTTCATTTTCATCCCTTATTTTTGTCCGAACCCTTTTGGTTCACCGGGAAGCCCTTATTTTTGCCTAGGCCAGTCAACCTAGCGGGTCTTTGATTATGCGTAGTATCTTTTCACTATGTCTGCATTGACGGGGTGAGGAAGGTCGTCACCATCCATGGTGGTTAGAATCATAGCTCCTCCTAAGAAAATGTTCTTAACCACAAATGGCCCTTCGTAAGTAGGGGTCCATTTTCCCCTGGGATCACCTTGAGGTAAGATAATGCGCTTGATAACTAGGTCCCCAACTTGATACTCTTGTCGTCTAACTTTCTTGTTAAATGCCTTGATCATCCGTTTTTGGTACGTCTAACCATGACAAACAGCAGTAAATCTCTTTTCGTCAATTAGGTTCAGTTGATCAAGCCGGGTCTGAATCCAGTCATCTTCACTCAAACCTGCATCCTTCATGATTCTAAGAGAGGGTATCTGAACCTCGATGGGCAAGACTGCCTCCATGCCATTTACCAAGGAGTAGGGTGTTGCCCTTGTTGATGTTCGCGCTGAGGTACGGTACCCATGAAGAGCAAACGGTAACATCTCGTTCCAGTCTTTGTATGTCACTATCATCTTCTGCACAATCTTCTTAATGTTCTTATTGGCCGCTTCGACATCCCCATTCATCTTCAGCCGGTAGGGAGAAGAGTTATGATGTTGTATCTTGAATTGCTCGCAGAGCTCAGTGATCATCTTGTTGTTAAGATTGGTACCATTGTCCGTAATGATCCTCTCTAGTATACCATATCGACAGATCAAATTGTGTCGAATGAACTATGCCACGACGTTCTTGGTTACAGTAGCAAAGGAAGCTGCTTCAACCCACTTTGTAAAGTAATTGATTGCTACCAGGATGAAACGATGCCCGTTGGATGCCGTAGGTCTGATCTCGCCGATCATATCAATGCCCCACATTGCAAAAGGCCAAGGTGTCGTCAAGACGTTTAGAGGAACTGGAGGTATGTGCACCTTATCAGCATAGACTTGACACTTGTGACATGTCCGAGAATGCTGATAACAGTCAGCTTCCATTATGGACCAATAATATCCCGCCCGAAGGATTTTCTTCGCAATGGTGTGTCCATTGGAATAAGTTCCGAAGGTACCTTCATGCAACTCCGCCATGATCCTTTCTGCCTCGTTCTTATCCACACATCGCAGTAAAGTCGAATCATGGTTACGCTTGTAAAGAATGCCATTGCTGATGAAGAACTTCGCCGTGAACCTCCTCAGAAACTTCTTATCATTAACAGACGCACCCTCGGGGTATTCTTGAGCTTCAAGATACCTCTTCACCTCATGAAACCAGGGTTTATCTGCTACCTCTTCAGTCTCAATATCGCAGCAATGCGCAGGTTCGTCCAATATTTCAATGATAATCCGGGGAGCCTCGTTGTCCCAATTGACTTTGAACATATAAGACATCGTAGCTAGCGCGTCCACCAACTGATTCTCCTCTCTAGGGAAGTGTTCAAAGGTTATCTCCTCAAAATATGGAAGCAATGTCAACACATACTCCTTGTAAGGGATGAGATTTGGGTGTTTCGTATCCCACTCGCCTTTGATCTGACTGATCACGAGAGCGTAATCTCCGAAGACACTCAGAAACTTAATCCTTAGGTCAATTGCTGCTCGAAGACCCATGATGCACGCTTCATACTCCGCCATATTGTTGGTGCAGTTGAAACATAGTCGGGCGGTGAATGGAGTATGAGAGCCTTTAGGAGATATGATCACGGCGCCAATGCCATTGCCCAAAGCGTTTGAAGCTCCATCAAAGTACATAGACCATCGGGATCCTTCCTTGGGTCCTTCATCCGGTCCAGGTGTCTCACAGTTAGTTACCAACATGATATTCTCATCCAGAAATTCAAAGTTCATAGACTGGTAATCATCCACTGCTTGATGTGCCAAATGGTCTGCCAACACACTTCCCTTAATTGCTTTTTGGGTCGTATATTGGATGTCATACTCAGTCAAGATCATCTGCCATTTTGCTATTCTTCCGGACAAGGCAGGCTTTTCGAAGATATACTTGATTGGATCCATCTTTGAAATCAATAGAGTAGTGTGAGTCAGCATATACTGTCTCATCCGGCGAGCAACCCATGCCAAAGAGCAACAAGTTTTCTCGAGCAGTGAGTATCGGGTCTCACAGTCGGTAAACTTTTTGCTAAGGTAATAAATATCATGCTCTTTTCGGCCAGACTCGTCATGCTGACCCAGCACACACCCCATTGAGTTATCGAGTACTGTCAAGTATAAGATCAGAGGTATCCCTTCAACTGGTGGCATTAGAATAAGTGGCTCTTGGAGATACTCTTTGATCCTTTCAAAAGCGGCCTGACATTCATCATTCTAACGTACTACTTGATCTTTCTTCAGTAACTTGGAGATTGGTTTACAAGTAGCAGTCATGTGTGAGATGAATCGGGCAATGTAATTCAGACGTCCAAGGAAGCCTCTGACTTCTTTCGTTGTTCTGGGAGTTGCCATTTCCTGTATAGCTTTCACTTTTGCAGGATCCACTTGAATACCTTTGTCGCTTACGACGAAACCCAGTAGCTTACCAGATCTCACCCCGAAGGTGCACTTGTTCGGGTTTAACCTCAGTTTGTACAACTTCAGTCTGTCAAACAACTTCTGAAGGTGGTCAAGGTGTTCTTCCTCCATCTGGGATCTTGCAATCATGTCGTCGACATATACCTCAATCTCATGATGGATCATGTATGAAATAAAGCAACCATGGCACGCTGATACGTTGCCCCAGCATTTTTCAATCCAAAAGGCATGACCTTGTAGCAAAAAGTACCCCACTGAGTGACAAAAGTCGTCTTCTCCATGTCTTCGGGAGCCATTTTAATCTGATTATAACCGGAGAAGCCATCCATAAAGGAGAATACCTTGTGCTGAGCGGTGTTGTCAACCAGAACGTCGATATGAGGTAAAGGGAAATCATCCTTGGGGCTCGCCCTGTTCAAATCCCTATAGTCAACACACATTCGAACCTTACCATCCTTCTTCGGCACAGGAACCACATTGGCAACCCACTGAGGGTAAGAAGTAACTGCTAGAAAACCGGCGTTAAACTATTTCATCACTTCAGCCTTGATTTTCTCTGACATCTCTGGGCACATCCGGCGGACCTTCTGTTTCACGGGAGGACAATCTTCCTTGGTAGGCAGGCGATGAACCACAATATCGGTATCCAACCCAGGCATATCTTCGTAAGACCAGGCAAAGATCTCAACGTAGTCACGCGGCATCTGAATCAACCGTTGCTTCACATTATGCTCCAGATTTGCACCGATCTTAACTTCCTTCTTGTCTGTCTCTGTACCCAGATTTACTGACTCCACCGGCTCTTCGTGCGGCTGGATGGCCCTCTCTTCTTGAAGTAACAGTCTTGCAAGTTCACCAGGCACTTCGCAATCATCTTCACCTTCGTCTTCAGCTAAGTTGATCGGATTTTCAAAGTCATAACTGGCAGTAGCAGAGTCGTTACCAGTGAGATCCAGAGTGGACGCAGACCTGTATATGTGTGTGTGTGTGTGTAAAATAGCTGTTTTGCAATATATAATAAAAGAAAAACTAGGAGCGCAAAATTTGAAATGCAAGAAACGTCCAATGCTTTTATTAATGATATATAAAAATGATACACATAAAGCCCTCACAAATGAAGCCACAGTGCCCCGGGTAAGACACCGGGCCATAAAGTTTAAAACATTGTCTGTTACAAATTTAAAACAAAAGGTTTCATTATTGGATAACAAAAGAAATAGGGATGAAGTCCTTTGTTGTCCAGTTGCTTGGTCCACCATCGGTCGTAGGATAGATCCAGCTGTCGAACTCAGACTCTTCCACATCGTCTTCAATGGCATTCACTCCCGAGTTGCTGATGAACACGGGAGGTCTTCCGATTCGTGCATTCTGAACAGCCCTTTGAGATTCTGGAGTGAAACCCAAACCAAACTTGTTAGTCTTCTGTGTGAAATCGGGGAGTTGTCCCCAATTTGCACACCCACCTTTCTCAACAACAGCCCGGGCATCCTTAAAGGAAGCCATCTTCATCGGAGAATCTTCAACAACAATCTCAGTTGACGCCAGCGTCTGGGGAACTTCTTCAAAATGCTGAAATGGGGTCTCAATGAACTCCCCATCCATCTCTACATATCGGAAAGAGTTGAGGTGGCTCACCATGTACTCCTCCTCTCCTTGTACTGTCACAATCTTCCCTTTGACCGGGTACTTCAGCTTCTGGTGGAGCGTTAAGGTTACGGCCCCAGCTTTGTGGATCCATGGACGACCCAGCAAACAAGAATAAGATGGCCGAATGTCCATCACATAGAATGTAGAATTGAAAACCTGAGAACCAACATTAATCGGGATATCAACTTCTCCGTGCACCATCCTCTTAGACCCATCAAAGGCCCTGACGACAATGTTGCTTGGTTTCAACTCCAACCCTTCACAGTCTAACCGGTCTAGAGCTTTCTTGGGCAAGACGTTCAACGAGGAACCAGTATCCACCAATACATGAGCAAGAGTAGTGCCCCTGCATTCAATGGAGACATGCAGGGCATCGTTGTGATTCTTCCCCTTAGCAGTCAAGTCGGTGTCGGAGAAACCCAACCCATTATTAGCAGTCAGATTGGCCACGCAATCTTTAAACTGATCAGCTGATGTCTCTTGTGGTACGTGTGCAGTCTTCAGAAATGTAATCAGAGCCTTGGCATGGGACTCCGAGCATAGCAACAGTGATAACATAGAAATCTTGGATGGGGTTTTCCCCATCTGTTCAACTACATTGTAGTCACTCTTTTTGATGATCTTCAGAATCTCTTCCATCTCTTGTTTAGAAGCTTCAACAATAATCGTCTTCGGTGCCTCCGTCTGGGCAGGCTCACTGGTGGTCCCTTTGTCCCGAGTGTCTGATGACTCGGCGACAGGGGTAAGAATTGGAACTTCAACAGGAATAGTAGTAGGCACACTGGCAGGTGTGATAACAACAGGTTTTCGGGCAGTTGGTGGAGAGATATCAGGTGAGAAAAGTCTTCCGCTGCAGGTGACTTTAGCAGGTCCAATAATATTGCTGACGTCAGTATCAGCATCCAACTCTTGTTTAACTCCATGAAAATAAACATCGGCCCTATAATGCCAAGGGACAGCTTTATCATATGTGTAGGGGATAGGCCCAGGAACAATGATGATCAATGGTGCGGTTCTTGGAACAGATGTAATTCTAACAGGCTTCCTCGAGGGAGCCTTGGAAGAATTGTCGAAGATGGTGATAATGGCAACTTCTTCAGTACGAACTAAAGGAATAACAGTCTTCTCAAACAGAATTTCTTTACTATCCATCAGGCGTTGGACACCTGATTTCAAAAGATGGCAACCGGTAGGTAGAACAGAACACATACCGCAACCTTCGTCACAGCCCGGAAATAAACCGGCTAGCAAAAGGTTCTTCTTCACAGTCATCAAAGGGGTAACAATGTCGTTCACAGAAACCACAAACGAGTCTTCATCTATAGCATTCACCCCATGCTTGGGCATAGGAGCAGTCATAACATTAGGTCTTCCGGGCGCCTCGAACTCAATCTCCTTAGCATCAATTAAGTCATGTATCTTATTCTTCAAAGCCCAACAATCATTTGTATTATGCCCCGGGCTATCAGAGTGAAAAGCACATCGGGCATTAGGGTTGTACTTTAGTGATGTTGTATTTGGATTCTTCGGGGCTTCCCTTGGAATCACTAGATTGGTCTTCAGTAACTGTGGCAGAATCTGAGACAAAGTCATGCTGAGACGGGTGAATTTCCTTCGAGGTTTCTCGTCCTTTTGTTGATTGTTGTGTTGAGGAGCACCATCGGGTCTTGAAATAACAACCGTATTAACAACTTGGCGGTGTTCAGGTCTATTCTGTCTTTTCAAACTGTAGACAACACTGGACTCTTTCTTAAGAGGCTTCTTCTTGGTGCTTGATGAGGCACCCTTCTGTATCTTACCAGCCTTAATACCAGCCTCAATCCTCTCACCGGTCATAATAAGCTCTGTAAACCCAGATGAAGAACTTCCGATCAGATGGTTAAAAAATGGACCATACAAGGTCCCTAGAAACATATCCACAAGCTCTCGATCAGCCAAGGGTGGTTGCACTCTTCCGGCGAGGTCCCTCCACTTCTGAGCATAATCTTTGAACCCTTCACCCATTCCCATTGACATACCCTGGAGTTGGGTACGCGTGGGAGCGAGGTCGGAGTTATATTGGTACTGCCTGTAGAAAGCAGTAGCCAAATCTTCCCAACTGCGGATACTGGCTCCGTCCAATTGGTAAAACCATTCAAGCTGAGTCCCTGAGAGATTGTCTTGAAAGAAGTGGATCCATAGGTTCTTATCAGCGGTGTACGGCTGAATCTTCCTTACATATGACCGGAGGTGCAGCTTCGGACAAGAAACTCCGTCATACTTAGCAAAGGCTGGTGCCTTGAACTTGTGGGGAATTACCACCCCAGATGATAGACCTAGATCACCAAAGTCCAGACCAGGCACCTTCTGAACTTCCATCGCACTCAACCAGTCTTCCAGTTGCTTGTATCTATCCTCAGCTGAAGGATACTGGTCTTCGTCGAAGTCCATTTTGTTGTCTGAGACCACAGGGCTGGGAGCCCTCCTTTCTTCCTGACTATCTTTCCCTCCAGATGAGGTGGTCAAATCAACTTCATCCTGTAGCTTGTTTCCAAACTTGTGACCTGTGTTAAACAGGATTGTCCTCTTCTTCTTCTTATTCTCCTCTTTCAGAATCAAGGTCTTCAGGTCTTGCTGACCCTTAGCTAGATTCATGAACAACTCTTGGAATTGGGCATTCTGGGCCTGTAGGGCCTTGATTGCTTGCTCGGTTGATGGTTCAGCAGACATGATGAGTGCTAAAATAAACAGCGAAGAAGATAAGAGACCTGTAATGGGTACCTGTTATGAAGTGCATGGGATGAAATGCGTATGACATGATTTCAAAGACAATCGGGAGATTCAAATTTGTAAACAAGAAGGGAAACACACTTTATTAGATAAACTTTGAAATTCAAATTGTTCAACAAATTGCCCTTGAGGCGCTACAAGAAAGGAAATACTGAAAAGTAAATAAAAACTGGAAAAGAAATAATCAAAGGACAATCAGTGCTCCCATGGTCTCTTCTTGTTGGTGCAGACATAATCATTGAGAATCCGCTCATTCTCTAGCTGCCTAGTCAACTTCTGCATCTTTTGCTCTTGCTCGTTGAACTTTTCTCGATAAGCATCCCGCTCTTCTCTCAGCTGCATCCAAGACCTTTTCAGTGCCCCAATATCAGTGGGCATGTAAGGGTGGAGGATGGTAGGAAGAACCCCCTCTTCATTAGCAACTTCAACAATGATAGGCAGGACGGCTTCATACGGCGTACCCAGCTTTTGGGCACGGATACGGACCCATCTGAGATATGGCTCCATTGTAAGAGAAGTCTTTGGGCCGAGCTCGTATGGATCAGATCTGTGAACTCTATCCCAAGCCCTTATGAATTTGCGGCGTTGCTCGTCGTGATCCCCTTGAAAATCAAAGATGATACTAGGCATTAGCAGCTCATGAGGTCATTCTCTTCTGGCTCTCCCAAATTGACGTAAGACCAAGCACGGATTGTAAGAAATTCCTCCATGGGTTCCTATCAGTGGAACATTGGGGTATTCCCCACAGCGATCAATAATAGCCACTTCACCCATACCCTTGAGAGTCCAGATGATGTCATTATGAGAGAGAGACATAACCCTATAAGCCCAGCCCATGCCTTATTTGTTCTTCAGCATTGATTTGGGGAGGTGCGAAATAAACCACCTCGCCAATAGTGGAGCACAGCACATCAAGGTTCCCCGCTTTCGGGCAGTACGGGCGTAAAGCAAGCCATATATCAGAAGAGCCAGAATATCTTCGAATACCTTGAAGTCTAGACTATCCTAGAAATAATTAGCCTTACCAACCAAGAACTTAGTCAGAAAGCCCTTTGCTCCACTTCTAGTCTCCTAATTAGTCATTACCTCATCCTTTGTCAAATGAAGGGTTGAAGCAATCTCTTCGGGCCTAAGGATCTTCTCCCAACCAGTAAATGGGGTCTGCTCCAGAATAGAGATACCGAGCAGATCATAGAACTCTTCTAAGGTGGGAACCAACTGGTAGTCCTGGAAAGTAAAGCAATGGTACAGCAGATCATAGAATTGGACCAAAACACTCATCATCTGCTCGTCCAATTTGAAGGTGACCAAACTGAGAAGATACCCATGTCTTCTGATGAAGGAGGTAGTATCGGGCATCTTTGCAATCAACTCTTTAAGCATGGTGGGAACCTGGACAAAGTTGATCCGGATGGTATTCCTACGCATAGGCATCATGACCTACAAAACAGAACAAAGATGAATCCCTCCTGTCTTTGAAATAGGTTAGTCCAATGCAAAATGTATGCAATGTTATGATGTCATGATGTCATGATAGAAGGCACACCACAAGTATCCACAAATAGCAAACATGGTAAAGGCACACAAGTCACACAGAGAGCCCTTAGATTTCAGGCTGGCAAGGAGCTTAGGTACTACCCTCTTTCAGTTCAGTTGGTTTAAACCTGTCCTAAAAATAGTAACCGGGTTCTAGAGGATCTCAATATCACTGACTACCCTCGATCGGTCATAATTCCAATTTAGCAACCTTTTCTTGTGGCCAGAATCATCGCGAGAGTTTAGTCTCAATGAGTGTAGCATACTGCTACTGTTCTATGGCCAAGTTGGTCAATTTAAAGGTTCTAAGGTCAGTTGGTGCTTAATGATCCCTTAGATGACCCATATTCTCCTCGTTCCAACACAAGGGATATCGGTACAATCTAAAGTGCCACACCAACGTAGCTACTATTTCAACTGTATCGGTCTACGCCGTACAGTTCCCTCACAGTTTATTGCTACTTACCTAAAGGGTATCCCTAGATCTAGGTTAGGATCTATAGTAACTCCGATTCAAGCCCACAAAGATAAATCATACAAAGCAAACAATTGAAAACACAATGATCTAATCCTAAGGTACACCCCACTTATTAAATCCATCCCCAGCAGAGTCGCCAGTTCTGTGATACGGTGGGAGAGAACTGACTGTTTTGGAATGCTGGTTCACGTTTTGCGTTTGTTTTCACAAAATGTCGCGGTAAGAAAGAGTCGCCACCATCTTTTATTTTATCCAACAAGGAAAGGAAAAAAGCACAGAAAAATTCCTCTTTCGAGATGTTTCTCGGGTCCGAGGGGTAGATTATAGAAAGGGAAGGTGTTAGCACCCTTTCTATCCGTGGTTATCCACGAGCTCTTAGGTACTTGCTCAAAGTGTTTTCAAAAATTGCTTTTCTTTATGTTTGTGGGTTTGAAAAGAGTTTTTTTTTGTTTGAAAGGTGTGAGTGCGAAAAGTTTTATTTTGTTTTGGAAAGAGCAAGTACTTAAGAACCATCTACCTACTCGAAAAAGGAATCAATCTATGCTAATATCCTTTAGACAATGCTATCCCACTATTGATGAGTAGGTAGCATCATCGTTGGAGCTTTAAGGGTCAATTCAATTAAGGGACGTGTAGTCACTAAAGCAATGTTAGGACGCCTTAGTGGTAATCCTAATGTCTTAGATCATTTTTCCGAGGCAACCGTTTCGAGGCAACTATAATCTTTGGACAATAGAACGACCTCTAAAACTTCCTATACTCAATGACCACGTTCAAAGGCAACCAAGTGAGGTGTACCCTAAGAGTGCGCATGTGCGAGTGTGTTATTTTCAGTTAATTTGTCTTTGTACATGTCAATGGTTATCTATATTGATTTTAAGTTAAACATTCGATCTTGTCATGCATTCCCTATTATCAAACATCTAACAGTTTATAAGTTGCGGAAATTAAACTAACTATTACAAGGCGTCAGGCGTTTACATCGCCAAAAGCAACCCTTGAAATTAAAATGCGGAAAATAAATAAAGCGGTAAAATAATTAAAGTCCTATTAAACTATTACATTCCGGGAAACAGATACAATATTGAAACAAAACAGATCGCGTGCGAGAAAATTAAATCGGGCGCATTCTAGGGTTTCGACCCTTTGATTATTCAAGAAAATATTTTTTTTTTGTTTTTTTGAATTAAAAAAGAATTAGATTAGGTTAAGCATTAAATTAATAAATTAATTAACTAATTAATAAAAATGATGTTTTTGGATTTTTGGATATTTAAAGAAATAAAAATAAATTAATCAAAGTTAATAAAACCTAATTGTCTAAATTAATTTTAATTATTGCAAAATATATTAAAGTTATTTCCTAATTAAACTAAATTAATTAAATTAATATTATTAACAAAGATAAAATACTGAAAATTAATTTAATGAATAAAATATATTTTTTGGTTTTTGATTTTATTTAAGAAAAAAGTTTGGTTGGTTGATTAAATAATAAATATAATAACAATAAATAAATAAAAGAAAATAATAAAAGAAAAGAGAGAGTTTAGGAGTATATTGGCCTGATTTTGGGAGGTTTGGATAGCAAGTTCAAGGCCCATTGGTTCAAGCCTGTATTGACTTTCCTGATTCTCCATGCACCCTTTGACTTGATCCCACCATAGGCCTTCATTATGGACCACCGGATCTAGCCTGGGGCCATCTGGCAGATGATTGGGTGATGGTGTATGGTGCACCACACGCTTGGCTTTGTATTGAATGACCTGAAGAAAAATAATAATATGCATATGGGGGACCTGGGATTCGAACCCAGGTCCTGTTAGTCACTAAACACACGCCACAACCACTGCACCAACACGCTTCATTTGTTATTATAATGGACAACAATTAATATAAGGGAAAACACAATAATACGCCAGAAAATAAAAAAAACATGCGCCAAGTTTGAACCGGCCAGTAGGAGGGGGACGCGTCATCATCTTCTTCGTTCACCCTGGTTATTTACCTGCGGATTTGTATCTGCATCTAAGTTCGCATGTCATTCCAAAAATCCTTTCTAGGCCATGGAAATTGATACCAAGCACATGGTTGTGCTCGTCTAGGCCTCCTGAGCACGTCTATGTCCCTCTTGGGTCTTGATTTCACCTGTACAAGAAATGCCCAAAAACACAAACCAAGAACCCTAGATTCGGGTATGGTGCTACAGGTCATATGAATGCAATCAAATAATGCAGAATGCTTCTAAATTGAACGATAAGCATGAATATACCAATAATTTGTCAAAAAATGCAAGAACATGAGGATACGATTTCGAATACATGGCGGTTTTTTGAGAGACTTACAGCGCGATTGAGAGGGTGTGAGAGCGTGCTTTTGATTGCTTCTAACTCAGTGATTGCCCAGTAATAGAGTGGTGTTGAAATTTGTCCCTGAATTGGCCTATATGCACGATTTCAGTTTCAAGCTTTTTGCCAATTTTTTCAAGTTTGCTTTTGATGATTCTGCAGGCTCCAACCTCTAATTCGTGTGCCTTTGCATTGTATATGTATGCTGCATTGTATTAGGTCAACAATTGGGTCTTGAATCTTTGTGCATCAATGCTTGGAGATTTGATTTGATCCTCCATTGATAACTTTCCAATTTTGTCCAAAATCCATCTTTTTGTTCATGATATGGTGAGATACGAATTTTATGCTGACCATGATGATAATTAAGACCTATAACAATAAAAAAGATCCTAAGTAATCAATATTTGAATTTTATTTGATTTAATTTGATTAAAAATGAAATAATTCAATAAAAAATCAAATAAAATAATAAAAAAGAAATATGATATCAAGGTTGAGGCTAGGACACGTGTGTAGTGTGACAAGACCAAATCAAGTGGAAAAGAATGGGCCCATTTGACAAAATTTGAAGTTTTGGGGATAGTTGACTTTTGGCAATTTTGCAAAAATGCCCAACTTCAACAATGCATAACTTCTTCAATTTTGAAATTCTTGAAGTGTTCTTGGACTTTTTAGAAAGCTTGATATTTCCTCTAACCAAACCTTTTGGTCTCATCTCATTTTGATATTTCATGCTCAAGTTATAAGCTTTGGAAAAAAGGTGTTTTTGTTGACTTTCAAAAATGACCTATAATGTCCAAATTTGTAACTTTTGTGAGTGCATTTCTTGATCTTGGGGTATGAAGATGGATTGTAGGAAATTGAATCCTCTTCAAAATGATCTTTGGATGGGTCATTTCTCATAAAGTATGATAAAGCTATTCTTGGTCAAAGTTGAGTTGACTTTTCCTGCAAAACCCTAATTTAGTAACTTTTGAGTCTTGATGAATTTTGAGCAATCCTTGATGAATCATGATCAACCCTTGATAAAATGATGAAATATCCTTCAAAATTAGAATGTTGACAAAAAATCTTGAATTTTGATCGTTTATAGGTCACAGTTGACTTTTGCCCTAGCACAGTCGATTTTTGGACCCTTTGAGCCTTTGACTGAGCAAACTTCCTCTGCAAGGCTTGAAATTTGACATGGATGATCTTGAGAACATATTAGGACATTGGGGAGCACTTGAGGTCATTTGGATGCAAGGACCTTGATGCAACACAAAACCCTAATTTGAGGTTGACTGCCTTAGGAGATAGCTTGACTGTCCAACTCTTGAGCAATCTTGAACCATTTGGAGATTCTTCTTGCAATGTCTTGAGAAATATGAGAGGGAAAATTTTGGGGTACAACACCATCCATGAAAGAGAAGGCTTTATACTGAGCAGTGTTATCGACCAAGACATCAATATAAGGTAGAGGGAAGTCATCCTTGGGGCTTGCCTTATTCAGATCCCTATAATCTATGCACATATGAACTTTTCTGTCTTTCTTCGGCACGGGAACCACATTGGCAACCCATTGGGGATAAGATGTCACAGCTAGGAATCATGCATCAAATTGTTTCATCACTTCAGCTTTTATCTTTTCAGACATGTCAGGCCTCATGCGACAAACTTTTTGTTTGATAAGAGGACAATCTTCCTTTGTCGGCAGGCGATGAAATACGATGTCGGTATCCAACCCTGGCATATCTTCATACGACCAAGCAAACACTTCCACATAGTCATGCAACATCTAAACCAATCTTCTTTTGACACTGCTTTCCAGGTTAGCACCAATCTTGACTTTTTTCTTGTCTGTCTCGGTACCCAGATTGATGACGTCTGCTAGTTGCATGCCTTGATCGACTACTATTTGAATAGCATTTCCCGCTGCGGTTAGAGCGGCAAATGGTGTCCCCCTTTGTGTACCCTTGAATCCACATGAACCGGCAGAGGACCAATAAATCACTCGACCTCTTACATCTGTAACAGTCACAATGGTATTGTTGAAACTAGCTTGAATATAAATAACCCCCTTTGGTATTTTACGAGGATGCTTACGCGAACCAATACGTCCAGTTTTACGTGAACCAATTTTTGGTATAGATTTTGCCATGTTTTATTATTTAAAAAAATATAAGTCCGAAATATATGGATATATCCATTTCCTGTCAAAAAACGATTCTTGACTATTTAAGTCTGGCTAGTTCTCCTAGTATTTCACAATCTTCCTCGCCTTCGTCTTCGGCTTGGTTAATTGGACATTCGAAATCAAAGTTGCCAATTGTAGAGTCATTGACAATGAGATCCAGAGTGGGTGAGGACCTGCAATAGTGTGTGTGTGCATGTAAGATACATGGCTATTTTGAAAAATGTATTTGAAGAAAAGAAAGGCAAATGAGCACAAAGATTTAAATGCAAAAGAGTCCAATGATTTGTATTGAATGATCATATGATAAGATGAACATAAATAAAACCCTTGACAAATGGACCAAAGTGCCCCGGGCTAGGCACATGGCATAAAAGTCAATGTTTAATATTACAAACGAAATGTTCTTGAATTAATAAAAAGCAATAAACAAGTGATTACTCCTCAATGAAGGAGACGGGCACGAAGTCCTTTGCATGCCAATTTTTGAGCTCAGTTGTAGTAGGATACACCCAATCTTCAAATGCAACTTCATCATTAGAATCACCTACATCGTTGACCTCGTGACTTCCAATACGGAGAGGGGACTTCCCTGCACGATCACGTCTCACTTCCTTCTGAGCCTTGATGGTGAAACCCAAACCAAATTTGTCCGCTTTGAACAGGATCTTGAGGAGTTTCTCCCAAGTATCACAACTTCCTTCTTCAACTGCAGCACGAGCATCTTTGAATGAAACCATCTTTGGCGCGACCTTAACAGCTTTGGACACATCAGAGGAACATTTAGAAGTGGCAATCATTGGTGGCACAACTTCAAAGGCTTGAAATGGGGTCTCAAGAAATTCTCCATCCATCTCCACGTACTTGAAAGATTTGAGGTGGCTTACCATGAACTCCTCCTCGCCACAGATAGTAACAATTCTTCCTTTGATCGCATACTTGAGCTTTTGATGAAGAGTTGAGGTTACTTCCCCAGCTCCATGGATCCAAGGGAGACCCAACAAACAAGAATAGGCAGGACGGATATCCATGATGTAGAAGGTAGAGTTGAAAATTTGTGATCCCGCCTTGATTGGAAGATCTACCTCTCCATGAACTGTCCGTTTGGACCCATCGAAAGCCCTCACAATGATATCACTTGGTTTCAAGACTAATCCTTCATAGTCTAAACGGTCTAACGCCCTCTTGGGTAGTACGTTTAAAGAAGAGACAATGTCACCCAGAACATGTGCTAGGGTGGTACCCTTGCACTCGACAGAAACATGTAGAGCTTTATTATGGTTCTTCCCAAGTGTTGTCAGATCAGCATCTGAGAACCCTAAACCATTATCGGTCGTTAAGCTTGCCACGCAGTTCTCAAATTGGTCAATTATGGTCTCATGAGGGACATGAGCCTTCTTCAAAAATTTGATTAATGCCCGAGCATGGGCATCGAAACAGAGTAGCAACGACAACATAGAAATATTGGAAGGGGTTTGCCCTAACTGCTCCACAATCTTGAAATCGCTCCTTTTTATGATTTTCAAGATCTCGTCCATTTCACGGGCGGAAGGTTCTCTATCAGTAACGTCCTTTGCGGGTATTTCTATCACGACAAGCTCAACAACTTTCTCTTTCCCTCTTGTATCAGTACTTGGCTTAGAAGTAGTGATACGGGTAGGTGCCTTTGTAACAACTGGTGGCGAGATGTTGGTGAAAATATTATCCCAGTTCTGGTCACTTTGCTTGAGCCAATTATGTTACCAATGTTATCAGCTTTGTCTTCTTCAATCCAAGCGTATTGGTTTATCCCATGGTAAACCACCTCAGCACCATAGTTCCATGGCACTGCCTTGTTTTAAGAGTAGGGACTTGGTCCGGGAGCGGTAGTTATCAGGGGAGAAACAATTGGTTCATTTGAAATTCTGATAGGACCTTTGGAGGAGATCCTAAGAGGCTTATTTGATATGGTTATAATGGAGAGGTCTTCACATTTATTAGTCAAACTTTTGGTAAGTAGAGTCTTCTTAAATATGATCTCGTGGCTATCCATCAGGCGTTGAATGCCTTCCTTCAGCCTTTCGCGCCCATTGAGTTGTTTGCTACAGCAAACACAGTCTTTCACATAACCAGGGAAAATCCTGGCTTTTAACATATTATCTTCGATGGTGATTAACGAAGCAGTCAATTCTTCGACAGAGGATATGAAAATGGTGTCTTCAACAACATTGACACCCTTGCCATGATTTGGCATAGGCGCGGTGATTACATTCAGAGTTGGAGGAGGATCAAATTCAATAGTCTTGTTATCTATCAAGTCTTGAATTTTATTCTTCAGTGCCTAGCATTGGTTGGTCTCATACCCGAGACTACTTGAGTGATATGCACATTTAGCGTTCGGGTTGTACTTTGATGAAAAGGTATCTGGATTGGTCGGAGGATCGCGCAATGTCACCAAATTAGCCCTTAGCAAGTGTTGTAAGGCTTGAGATAGTGACATGCCTAACCTCGTGAATTGTCTTCTCGGAGTCTCAAACCGTTGATGATTAGCAGATGGTCTTTGAGCAGGAGTTGGATTGGAAATTCGAACATCATTAACAGACTGGCGGTCATCCTTCTTGGTACGGGCCCTTTCCCCACACACATCATTGATTTATTTCTTTGCGGCAAAAGGTTTCTTTACAGGATTGGAGGTGGAGGCAGATGCCATGGAAATCTTCCCACTTTTAATGCCGCTTTCAACTCTTTCACCGGTTAAGATCAGCTTGTTGAAACCGGAAGAAGAACAGCTAACCAATAAGTTAAAGAATGGACCAGATAAGGTGACCATAAACATGTCAATATTCTCCCTATCAGTAAAAGGTGGTTGAACCCTACTGGAAAGGTCTCTCCACTTTTGTGTGTATTCTTTAAATCCTTCATTCTTCCCCATTGTCATGTCTTGCAACTGAACCCTTGTCGGCGCCAAGTCGACATTATACTGGTATTGGTGGTAGAAAGTGGTAGTTAAGTCTTCCCAAGTATTGATACGAGAACCATTCAACTGGTAGAACCACTCTAATTGTGTCCTGGCCAAGCTTTCTTGAAAAAAGTAAACCCATAGTTTTTTATCAGCGGTGTGCGGCTGTATCTTGCGCATATAAGATTTCAGGTGAAGTTTTGGACAAGAAACCCCACCGTACTTTGCAAAGACTGACATCTTGAATTTGTGGGGAATGACAATCCCGGATACCAAACCCAAATCAACAAAATCTAAACTGGGGACAGCTTGAATCTCGAAGGCCTTCAATTTGTCTTCTAACTGCTTGTACTTGACATCGGCGGGAGGATATTGCTCGTCAAAATAATCATCCTTATCATACGCTTGATCATTGATACACCCATCCTGGGTGCTCCTAGCTTCTCAAATCTGATTCTCATCTTCCTCAGATGAGTCTTCCACTACCGGGATCTGACGGACCGACTCTTTGAACCATCTACCCATGTTGACCATAACTTTCCTCTTAGGTTTATTTTTAGCTGGAAGTAATGCCATCATATCTTGTTGCCCCTTGGCTAGGGCTAGTAGAGTCTCTTGGAATTGAGAGTTTTGTGCTTGAAGGTCCTTCACTGTTTTCTCTAGATCCATCTTGCTGAAATAAACAGAAGAAAGATAAGGAAACCTGTTGTGTTAAAACCTGTTATGTTATGATGCATGGAAGATGTGTATGCAAATGATTTCAAGGATTTATGAGATTTAAATTTATATAGACAAAAATGAAAAAATGTCAATTTTCATTAATTAGTTCAAAATGACTACAACACGCCTCTTGGTCTTACAAAATAAATCTCTAAGATAAAAAGACCGAACGATCCTCTTCGGTGCAATGTAGGCGTTCACACTTTGCTCCTCATGTAGCTGCTTTGTAAGCTCCAAGACCCTTTTCTAACTAGCGTAGAATTGAGCTTCGAAGGTATCTCGTTCCTCCTTTAGCTGAATCCAACCCTTTTGCAAGTTTTCAAGAGAAGTAGGCATGTCGAGATGGAGGACAATGTATGGGACATCTCGTTCAATCACAGGTTCCATGATAACTGGTAAGATGGAGGGATAAGGCATCACGAGTTTCTGAGCACGAGCTCGTACCCACCTAAGATAAGGCTCAAGTGGACTATAATTCTTGTGTCTTAACGTCTTGCTATCAACCATGTTTACCATCCTCCAAGCTCCTATAAACCTCTGGCGGTAACTTTGGTCGTCGCTCTCGTAGTCAAAAACCACTCCTTAAATGAGCATATCATGAGGACCATCCCTTCGGGCATAACCAAACTTTCGCAAGGCTAAGGTAACCCAAAATTTGCCCTCTTATTTTACTCAACACATGCCCATTGAGGCCCTCAACTTGCTCAAGGATGCCCAAGAGTTGACCAGACAAACTCTCTCCTAAGACAATGTACCTCAAACTAGGGTTTCCATTTTCATCAGGGTGTGGAAACTCCAAAGGTCCCAAATTCCTTCCATGGTCCCAATATGTTCTCAAGATCATCCATGTCAAGTTTCATTCCTTGCACAAGAAGTTTTCTCAGTCAATTGCTCAGATGCCTGAAAATCAATTGTGTTAGGTCAAAAGTCAACTGTGGACCACATACAGTCAAACTTCAAGATTTTTGTCAAAATCAACATTCTAAAGAGATATCCATCATTTTATCAAGGGTTGATCATGATTCCTCAAGGAATGCCCCAAATTCATCAAAACCCAAAAGTTGTTAAATTAGGGTTTCACAGGAAAAGTCAACCAAACTTTGACCAAGCATAACTTCTTCATACTTTATCAAACAATTTCCATCTAAGGCTCATTTTGAAAAGGATGCAATTACTTACAACTCATCTTCATCCCCCAAGTTCAAAATATGAACTCATTAAAAGATATGAATTTCTACAATATAGGTCCTTTTGAAAAGTCAACAAAAACACATTTTGGGTCAAAGCTTCTTACATGAATATGGAAAACCCAATTGAGATGAAACCAAAAGGGTTGTTTAGGAGACATCCTAAGCTTTCTAAAAAGTACAAGAAAACCTCTCTAGGGTTATAATTGGAGGAGATATGCCTTGTTAAAGTTGACCATTTTTGCAAACTTGCCAAAAGTCAAATATGCTCAAAAGTGCATTTTTTTGTCAAATGGGCCTAGCTTCTCATGATTGCATCTTTTCAGAAACATAGTTCACGACCCAAATCAGCCTCCACACATTTTTTTCTTTATTTATTTATTTATTTTTATTTTTTATTTTTTAAAAGTTAAATTAAATCAAATAAATTGTAAAAATTATAAAAAGATTGGTTTTGATCTGATTTTTTGTAGGAATCAAATCCAATTAGGCTGGCATAGCATATCAAATCGTGCAAGGGATGATTGAAGCAAAAATTGGCATGATTATGCTTGTTTTGGAAAGATATCATATATCAAAGAAATCAAATGAAATCTCCATGGTTATCAAAGATACAAAGTGTTTTTGTTGCCCTAATTCGTTCCACTACATATACTGAACATACTCAAGCAAAAAAAAAGAGGATTGCGGTCGTGAGAAAGGAAGAACAAAACTCAAAAGTTGGCAAGAAAGTGGTGATTCATTTTCTAACCTAGAGATCAATTCAAGCCATTCCAAAGCTCATAATCGATTCCTGGACCTTCCCAGAAGCTAACACGATCAATTGCAGGCATTCCCAAGCCCAAAATCATCAAATAACTCTCACGGTTGGTCACTTTTTACAAATTCGTATCTCTTCATTCTTGCATTGTTAATATGTTTTGATTGCATATTTGTGTTCATATGGATGCCTGGAAACTTTTTGTATACTTAATTCCTAGCTTTGATGCATAAACGATGAGTTGCCATTATTAGGGTTTTGCCCTCCATTTTAGGGGTTCTCTATACAGGTACAATTGGGCCAAAAGAGGAGTACCATCACACTCGTGAGATCAAAACGAGTTGATTTGTGGCTTTAAAGTTTATATACATTACTTGATACGAATTTTGGAGTTTGTAGGTCTTGTAGCTACAGACGCATGCCGTAGGTATAAGTCCATACCTAAAATGACGGTTTTGCAAGGAAGACGATGGTGTGTCCAAGCCTGATTGGGCAATTCAAATTTCGCGTGTTTTCTTTATCATACTGACTCATATTTATTATATAATTTTTGTTTCAATATTATAACAACTAAAACACGTAGCCCAGTGGTGAAGCACGCGTTGGAAAGTAGAGAGGACCTGGGTTCGATCCCAGGTCCAGGCGTTTTGTTATTTTCCTAATATTTGATTATAGATTCCATACTCCACACTTCCAGACGCCTATCATGCAACCCAAAATCCAGCCAATGGATCGTTCATACTCCAGATCTAGCGTTTAGTCAAGAGAGGACCATGGTACACCATCAGAAAGAGGATGCACTGAATCTAGCGCAAAGAGTGGGCTCAGCTAACGGGCTTGGCACAAATTCAGTACTACACCCCCTGAATTGCTCAACAATACAGGCCCAAGTTCTTTTCTTTTTATTTTAATTATTTCATTAATTATTTTCTTTTTACAAATAACATAAAAATCATTTTTTTCATTAAATCAAAAATCACAAAAAACATCAAAAAATCATTTTTTTTCATAAAAACATTTTATTTCCTTAATTAATTTGTTTAATTATTTAGGGTAATTTAATCTTCTTTTCATAATCTAAATCAATTAGAATTAGGGTTAATTTGTACATAGTTTAATCTAATTTTTCTCAAAAAATAACCTAAATCTTTTTCAACTAGATTTTTTAAGTTTTCTAATTATTCTCGCATTTAATTTGCCGCGCACATTTTTTAATTTCCTTTTTTATTATTATTGTAACTGCTCCAAGTTTGTAATAGTAATTAGAGTTTCAATTCCGCATCTTTATTTTCGGTCAAAATAATTATATATCTGCAAAAGCCTTGTAATAGCTAGGACTTTTAACTTTCCCGCATTATTTCTGCAAACTATAAACTGCTTAGATGAATGTTAATAGGATTGTATAGAAAGACAAACTGAAAATTAATACAGTAGAAAACCCTAATTGTGCAAAGATAATTAACTGAAAAATTCACTCGCACATGCTCACTCCTAGGGTTTTCTCCACTCTGGTTGCCTTCGGTAAACAATCATGAAGTATAGGGTTTGTTAGTGGTTGTCCTCTAGCCCCGAAAGATCTAAAATGACCCATTCGGATGTTGCCTCGAAAAAGATCTTTAAGGCTTTATGATGATTATTAACACTTCCTAACATTGCTTTTGTGATCGTATTTGTCCCTTCGAATGTCCCTAAAAAACTCCAACGGAGATGCTACCTATTTCTCAATAATGGGATAGCATTGTCTAAAAGGAAAACGAACAGACATTTTTCGAGTAGGTAGATTAGTTCCTAGGTACTTGCTCAAACAAACAAATATTTTTCACACAAACACTCTTCAAACAAAGTTTTCAAAAACAACTTCGTAACACTCTTGAGGACAGAAACAAGGGTTAACACGAAGTAAAGCAAAAAATTTCAAAACAAAGCACACACAAGCAGTTTTCAAAATGAGCAAGTACCTAAGAGCCCATGGAAAACCATGGATAGAAAGGGTGCTAACACCTTCCCTTTCTATAATCTATCCCCCGTACTCAGAAACACTCGAAAAAGGTTTTTTCTGTTCTTTTTCCTTTTCCTGATTGGATAAAATAAAAGTTGGTGGCGACTCTTGTTTATCACGACATTTTGCAAACAAAAAACGAAAACCAGTATTAACAGTCGGTTCTGCCACCGTATCACAGAACTGGCGACTCTGCTGGGGATATAAAATATAAAGTGGGGTAAACCTTAGGATCTACGTCATATTTAATTCCTTTCTCTTGATTGTCTTGCTTGCTTTATATTTATGGGAACTCTTTGGGTTATTTGATCCTACACCCGGATCGGGAAACACCTTTTAGGTAAGTAGCAATACACTGTGAGGGAGCTGTGTTGTGGTATACTGACACGGTTGAAGCAGTAGCTACATTGATGTGGTACTTTGGTTGGTACCCGTAACCCTTGAGTCAATCGGGGAGATGTACGGGGCCGCCGCGTGGTGTCATAAAGCATCAACTGACCTTAGAACCTTTAATTGCACAACTTGGCCAATAGGACGTAGCGAGATGGCTAACTTTGGTGTATGCCCAAGGTCGACAGATACTCGATTCTACACTCATTGAGGTTTGAATCTTGAGTTTTGTTTGGTTACGAGTCAATCACCTATTGAACGAAGCTGGGGGAAATATCAGTGATATTGAGATCCCTTAGAACCCGGTTACTATTTATAGGATAGGTTGAACCAATCCAACTTCAAGAGGGTATGACCTTAAAACTCATGCAAGCCTTAAACCTAAGGACTTGGTGTGACTTGTTTGTTGTTTGCTATACCTGTGATTTTCTAACATAATCATGACATCATAAGCATGGCATATCATGACTAACCATTTCAAGGATTTCCTAGGGCTCATTTTTGCTTTGTTTTGTAGGACATGGCATCCGCCCGTAGGAACACTATACAAATCAACCTTGTGAAAGTGTCTCTCCAACTAAAAGACCTGGCATTAAGGGTTCTTGAAAGTTCTCATTTCACTAAAAAGCATGGTCAGTTGCTCAACTTGGTCACTGCAAAACCTGATGAAGAATTATTAAAAGTTTTGTTTCAGTTCTTCGATCATGTGCACCATTATTTCACCTTCCCGGATTACCAACTAGTACCTACTATGGAGGAATTTTCTCAGTTGTTTGAGGTACTTATTCTTGACCAGTTACCTTTCAACGATACGGAAGAACATCCAAAGCCTGAAGAGATTGCTAAAGCTCTGTCCTTACAACGGTCTAACATAGTAACAAATTGGGAGACTAAAGGGAGTGTCCAAGGAATTCCTGTTAAGTTTCTATTCGAGAAGGCTTACCATTTTTTGGATACCTTAGATTTACAATCTTTCGAAGAGGTGCTGGCACTTCTCGTTTACAGGACGGTACTTTTCCCTAATGCAGATCAACTCGTAGATGTGAACACTATTAAGGTTTTTCTGTCTCATAATCCAGTACCAACATTACTCGGGGATATTCTACACTCTCTGCATGCTCGCACTCTAAAAAGAAGGGGGACCCTCCAGTGTTGCACTCCTATATTGCCTAGGTGGTTTATTTCGCACCTACCCAGATCTACTTTGAAGAATGAACAGGGTAAAAGATGGTCTCATCGACTGATGTCCCTTACACATTCTGACATCCATTGGTGTTCATGGTTCTTGGAGGATGTTACTATCATCAATCGCTGTGGTGAATTCCCCAATGTCCCTCTCTTAGGCATTAGGGGAGGAATCACTTATAACTCTTGCTTAGCATTACGACAGTTTGGTTATGCAAGAAGGGATGGTCCTCATGATACACTTATTCAAGGAATTGCCTTTAACTATGAGAATGATGTTCAGGGTTACCGCAAAAGGTTCATACAAGCTTGGAGTATGGTACATAGGATTGACAGTAAGACACTTGGGCATAAGAATTCCATACCTCTCGAGCCTTATCTCAGATGGGTACGAGCCCGCACTCAAACTCTTATGATGCCTTATCCCGCTATCTGACCTATGATTATGGAACCAGTTGCCGAGGGAGACACTCCTCATCTTGTTCTTCATCCAGACATGCCAACTGATCACGAAGAGTTACAAAAGTCTTAGGTTCAGCTTAAAGAGGAGTGGGATACGTTTGAAGCCCAATTCTACACCAGCAAGAAGAAGGTCTCGGAACTTACTAGGCTACTTCATGAAGAGAGGAATATCAACGCCTACATCGCGCCAAAGAGGATGCGCTCATGGGAAACCTAGTCTTCTTTTTGTTTTATTTTGCTTAATTCTACTCTCAAAATACATTCTTTGTAACAATTCAAGTTTACTAATACAATTCGCGTTTGTTCCTTTTTGTTTAAGCAAATTTGAGCCTTTAAGAACCATTGAAAACGTTGCATACATATCATACATATCATTGCATAACAGGATTCATAACAGGTTTCTCATCTCCTACACTGTTTATTTCAGTAATGGCTCTTGAACAAACTGTGAAAGATCTTCAGACTCAGAACACGCAGTTCCAGCAAATGATTATGGCTCTGGCCAAAGGACAAGAAGAGCTGAAGGCTCTGATTGTTAAGAAGAACGCTAAGAAGGCCAAGAGGATAGCCGATGTGGCACATATGAGCAGAAGGTTCAGAGGGCCGCCAAGATGGGTTGTTGATTTAGCTTCTTCATCTAAAGAGGGAGAGAATCAAGAGGGTGAAGCCAGAGAAGAGGACCCTAGTCCTAAAGAGTATGACAATGAAACTGATTATAATGAGGAGCAGTACCCTCCGACTGATGAAAAGTATAAGCAGTTAGAAGAGCGTTTGAGCTCTATGGAAATCCATAAGGTTCCTGGGCTGGATTTTGAAGAGTTGAGTCTGGTCTCCGGGGTTGTCATCCCCCCAAAATTCAAGGCACCGGTATTTGCTAAGTATGATGGGGTATCTTGTCCTAAAATGCATCTCTGTTCCTATGTGAGGAAGATACAACCTCATACTGCTGACAAAGACTTGTGGGTTCACTTCTTCCAAGATAGTCTATCTGGAACACAACTGGATTGGTCCTATTAGCTGGAAAGAGCCAATGTTCGTAACTGAGAAGACCTTGTTGCTGCATTTTATAAGCAATATCAGTATAATGCATACCTCACTCCCACCCGTACACAAATCCAAAATTTGTCTATGGGTTCGAACGAGGGTTTCAAGGATTATGCTCAGAAGTGGAGAGATTTGGCTGGAAGAGTTCAACCTCCCTTGGCTGACAGGGAGCTTGTGGATATGTTTCTGGGAACTTTGACTGGGCCATTCTTCAACCATCTGATTGGAAGTTCATCGGCGGGTTTTACTAAACTGATCTTAACAGGAGAAAGAGTGGAAGCTGGAATCCGAAATGGAAAAATTCAGAAGGATGCCTCTTCTAGTGCTGCAAGGAAGCCGTTTGCAGGTAAAAAGGAAGTCAGTTCCGTCTAGAACCAAAATAATTAAAATCAAACCGAGCATCGTCCAGCGGTAGGGGCTGTTATGATTCCCAAACCTGCACCTGCTCAGCAAAGAAACAATCATCCAAGAGCAGAAATACCAGCTAGACAGTTCACTCAGATCAACATGACGCTGTCTTAGGTTTTACCTCATTTTCTGAAGTCCAATCTGGTTACTCTGAGGGAAGCTCCGAAGAATCCGAACACCACCTCTCCCTACTATAGACCGAATGCTCGTTGTGCTTACCATTCAGAAAGTCCAGGCCATGATACCAATGATTGCTGGGCTTTGAAGAACAAAGTACGGGATTTGATTGATGCTAAGGAGATTGAATTTGATCCTCCTGAGACTCCCAACGTGATTACTGCTCCCCTGCCAAAACATGGCTAGGATTGAAAACATTTTTTATTCATTAAATTCTCAATTTGTATTTTCTTTGCTTATTCGAACAATTATTGTCATGTCAAAACTTTGTTATTTCATTAATGCATTATACATGTTTATCTTGAATTAATCTGTGTTCACTATGCTTAAACTTCTCTATACTTCCTTTTCGTGATATTCAACTCTCGATTAAAAACTCTAAGCCTTAGAGGGAGGATGATGAAAATGATACCACAATCTCTACAGTATGCTTTTGAACAGACCCCTCTGACAATGTACAGGCGTTGTTTCAAATCCTAAATAGTGGAGTTATAAGGAAGATAATCCCTAGTCAACCCCTTCGAGCCAAAGAAGTAGGAGTTTTTTTTCACACAAATTAAAACCCTTAATCATAACCTGGGGAAGGGTAGTTTTCTCAGTTAATTCATAGGTGCATTCAGTCACAATCTGCCGCTTCGTATACAATGAATGGCATCGAAGATGTCCTTCCAAAACAAAAGACGGTGATGGTTCTGTATAATTGTCAAGACATGCAGTCATTATCTCTCGAAATAAAATCCCATTAAGTCAAACCCTATGAAGGAGACTTAAGAGAAAAATTGGGGCATCCCGCTGACTGTAATCACAAAAGAAACAGTTCAGGAAAAAGAAGGGATAAAGAAAACCAAAAAAAGAGGTTACTATAAATCCTCGACAAAAAGAAGATTACAAAAATGACTGCCTTTTCAAAACAAATGTTTAATTTCTAAATCAGTATCAGAGCAAAGATCCCAGACTCAATCGGGATCTAAACGCGCAATTAACTGATCATAGAACCGAAGAACATCACGAAGATCGGGTTGGGTATAAATAAAATTTGAGCCTTTATCATTTGTTTCTTGAACCGTGAACCAAGCCACATTATAACCCTTAAAAGTCCTAGCTGAAGCATGGGTTAGTTTGAGAGCATACTGTTACAAAGGTATCCTGACTTCTGTAGGCTTTGTTACGAATCCTAAGTTGATATCACATTCTTACAAATTTCCTTTTACTACACAAAACACATTTTCAAAAAAAATTTCAAGACAGACATGAGTTTTGCATTCTTTAAATGATATTGTTTGCATATGACTAATTATTTGACAGCAGAGAAATCTGCACAATGGATATTCAATGAACAGACATCCTCTCAATGGACAGAATCACCTCAGCGGGAAAGACACTTCCAATAATAGGTCTTCCATAAGCAAGGGGGCATGACATGATGTCTAAACACACCTGGGGTAGTATCTCCAAAAGTTCCAAATAACTAGGGGCAGATCTCCATCTGAATCGCTTGGTGCATTACGCACGCATTCCAGTAACGAATCATGTGTCATCAAGAAAATATTTTTGACAGTACTACAACACAACACTATGGACAGTGACAACTCTCTACATCCTGAAAGCATGGACATAGTAGGAAAATACTACGCATGAAAAAAAAAGACCCGCTAGGTTGACACACCTAGGCAAAAATAAGGGAATACCGACGAACCAAAAGGGTTCGGGCAAAAATTAGGGATAAAAAAATGAAAACATTTGTACACCCGACAAGTCGAAAACCCAAAAGGGCGGCTTGGGCAAAAAAAGTGTATCCCGGTGGACTGAAAACCCGAAATGGAGGTCCAGGCAAAAATTAGGGATTTAAAACGTACGATTATGTCCCGTCACCTGTCTATCAGTGGAAGACTTATACCTTGATCAACATTCATCAAGAGCACCAGAATTGAGAAACGGTTCAGATACACTCTAGATACGGATGTCATTCTGATACTCATTCAGATTCAGCTTTCAGATACAGTTTAGATACGCTCCAGATACGTATGTCATTCTAATACTCATTCAGATTCAGCTTTCAGATACAGTTCAAATACGCGCCAGATACAAATGCCATTCTGATACTCATTCAGATTCATCTTTCAGATACAATTCAGATACGCTCCATATATGGATGCCATTATGATACTCATTCAGATTCAGCTTTCAGATACAGTTCATATACGCTCTAGATACGGATTTCATTCGGATACTCATTCATATTCAGCTTTCAAATACAGTCCAGATACGATCCAGAGACGGATGTCATTCTGACACTCATTCAACACATGTTTCAAGTATCGTTCTGATACGATCTAGAGACGGATGTCATCCTGACACTCGTTAAATACATGTTCAAATACAATCACGACATAGATCCATCCACAAAATCTCTGCATGTACTTTTTCCAGCATGGTACAAGGGGCAGAGACAGTTAGAAGCGAAGTCACTATCACATACACGCCCGTGATATTTATATTACCCACAGAGTAAGGACAATCAAGGTCCGACCTCTGTATCCCCAAGCAGGAATTCTTTCCCCAGCAGGTTCTTTCAGAAAGCTGATATATGCATTCCCCAGCCGGGTTTTATAACCATGAGCAGTTTATAAATCCATCTCCTGAGCAGAGTTTATTTCTCTCACAACGGAAGCTCAATCCCCAACAGAGCTCTTCTCTCCAGCAATGGAAGTTCATCCCCAGCTGAATTTATTTCTCCAAATCAGCAGATCTTCCAATAGAGTATCTCTCTTCCCCACAGAGTCATTCCTATGCAGGATTATTCTCAGACAGAGTCTCTCCCGGCAAAATATTCTCAAGCATAATGGATGTAAATCTCCAGCTAATCATCTTCGATCACTATCCCCAGCGGAAACAAAGAACTCGACTCCTTATACTCTCCAGCAGCGGTCCAGGATTTATTTTCCCCAGCTAGAGAATATCACAATAGCATTGCATATCCATACATCATGGCATGCGCATACATATTATACAGCACGATCTCATTTATTTTGAGAACATCATTACTCAATACATTTCATACATCATGACATTACATACGACTAACTCTTTAACTTTCATGGAAAGATGCAATCAAGTTCTCATAAGTTATCTCTGGTTCAGTTAAACCGACACCAAGGTTTCTATTCCAGTTGAAGATACTCCAACACTTTTAAAGATTTCCTTTGGTTCAGTCAAACTGACACTAAGGTTTCTTTTCCAGTTGAAGATATTCCAACACTTTTCAAGATTTTCTCAGGTTCAGTCAAACCGACACTAAGGTTTCTATTCTAGTTAAAGATGTTCTAAGACTTTCGTCTGGGTAAGCCGAATCGCTGCTAAGATTCCCCTGATTTTTATGCCAGTCAAAGTTAATTCGAGACCTCTCCCGGGATCAGTCAAATCGATACTAAGATTTCTCTCCCAATTGAAGTTCTCACAAGTTCTCTCTGGTTCAGTCAAACTGACACCAAGGTTTCTATTCCAGTTGAAGATACTCCAACCCTTTTCAAGATTTTCTCTGGTTCAGTCAAACCGACACTAAGGTTTCTATTCTAGTTGAAGATGTTCTAAGACTTTCGTTTGGGTCAGCCGAATCGCCGCTAAGATTCCTCTGATTTCTATGCCAGTCAAATTTAATCTGAGACCTCTCCCGGGTTCAGTCAAATTGATACTAAGATTTCTATCCCAGTTGAAGACAACTCGAGACCTTTCCCTAGTTCAGTCAAATCGATACTAAGATTTCTATTCCAATTAAAAAATCTATGAATCCCGGAAACTGACCGGATAATAGTCAACCAACAATGCATCATACTGTGAAGCCTGGGACACGACCGAATAACAGTACAAAATACTACAAAGCCTGGAATCGACCAGATAATGGTATATCTCAAATTCAAGCTATGAATCCCGGAAACTGACCGGATAATATTCAACCGACAATACATCGTACTGTAAAGCATGGGACATGACCGAATAACAGTACAAAATACTACGAAGCCTAGAATCGACCAGATAGTGTTATATCTCAAATTCAAGCTATGAAGCCCAAAAATCGACCGGATAATATCTTAATTTCTCCAAATTACTGGAGCCTGGGACCCGACCAGATAATGGTATAAGACACCGTTAAGCCTAGAGCACGACCAGATAACGATATGAGATGCTGTGAAGTCTGGAGCACGACCAGATAACGGTAAGAGACACTGAAACCTGGAGCACGACCAGATAACAGTATGAGCTATTACGAAGCTTAGAATTCAACCAGATAGCAGTTTACTCGGCCAATTACTATGAAGCCTGGAAATGATCGGATATTAGTATGCCTTAAATTTAAGTAAAAACCCAGACGCGACCAGATAACCACTTAATTTTTTCTGAAGCCTAGAACGCGACCAGATAAGAATTGAGAGATTGCAAAGCCTGGAGCATGACCAGATAACAAGTTTAAGCTCATCTCCCCAATAAGTCATTGTGAAACCTGGAGCACGACTGGATAACAGCCAGTCTTATTATCCTCGGCAAATCACTGTAAGGCCTGGAGCACGACCAGGTAGCAGTTCATTTTCATCTCCTCGACTAAGAGATGATTCCCCAGTAGATTAATGGACAACCAAAGTTCCTAAAATTCCATTTCTCCCAAGACAGAGACCAACATTCCTCAGCAGATTCCTCCTTAATGACAGGAACAGGAATTCTCATCAAAGGAATATCTCGGGAAATCAACATCCTCTAGATGGCATCTTTAAGCCCATCTCTGACGATTTTCCGTCATATCTTCCAGATGGCATATTTAAGCCCATCTCTGGTGACCTTCCGTCATCTCCTCCAAATGGCATCTGTAAGCCCATTCCCAATACTACCTACACAGTCCAACACCATCTCAGACGAGTGCAAATTTCTGAGCACTCTAGTGTTCAATCATCTTCCACCTTTAGATTACGAAAGGCTGACAGCCAATCTACATCCTCGGGTTTAAGAAGATTGAACAGGGGCAGCTGTTATACCCCAAAATTTACCCTCTTATTTTACTCAACACATTCCCATTGAGGTCCTAAACTTGCTCAGGGATGCCCAAGAGTTGACCAGACAAACTCTCTCCAAAGGCAATGTACCTCAAACTAGGGTTTCCATTTTCATCAGGGTGTGGAAACTCCAAAGGTCCAAAATTCCTTCCATGGTCCCAATGTGTTCTCAAGATCATCCATGTCAAGTTTCATGCCTTGCACAAGATGTTTGCTCAGTCAATTGCTCAGATGCCTGAAAATCAACTGTACTAGGTCAAAAGTCAACTATGGCCCACATTCAATCAAACTTCAAGATTTTTGGTCAACATCAAAATTTTGAAGAGATATCCATCATTTGATCAAGGGTTGATTATGATTCCTCAAGGAATGCCCCAAATTCATCAAACCCAAAAGTTGCTAAATTAGGGTTTCACAGGAAAAGTCAACCAAACTTTGACAAAGCATAACTTCTTCATACTTTATCAGAAATTTTCCATCCAAGGCTCTTTTTGAAGAGGATGCAATCCCTTATAAATCATCTTCATACCCCAAGTTCAAAATATGCACTCATCAAAAGATATGAATTTCTATATTATAGGTCCTTTTGAAAAGTCAACAAAAACACATTTTGGGTCAAAGCTTCTTACATGAACATGGAAGACCCAATTGAGATGAAACCAAAAGGGTTATTTAGGGGACATCCTATGCTTTCTAAAAAGTCCAAGAACACCTCTCTAGGGTTAAAATTAGAGGAGCTATGCCTTGTCAAAGTTGACCATTTTTGCGAAATTGCCAAAAGTCAAATATGCTCAAAAGTGCATTTTTTGTCAAATGGGCCTAGCTTCTCATTATTGCATCTTGTTAGAAACATAGTCCATGACCCAAATCAGCCTCCACACATTTTTTGTTTATTTATTTATTTATTTTGATTTTTTATTATTTAAAAGTTCAATTAAATCAAATAAATTGCAAAAAATATAAAAAGATTGGTTTTGATATGATTTTTTGTAGGAATCAAATCCAACTAGGCTGGCATAGCATATCAAATCGTGCAAGGGATGATTGAAGCAAAAATTGGCATGATTATGCTTGTTTTGGAAAGATATCATATATCAAAGAAATCAAATCAAATCTCCATGATTATCAAATATACAAAGTGTTTTTGTTGCCCTAATTCATTCCACTACATATACTGAATATACTCAAGCCAAAAAAAAGAGGATTGCAGTCGTGAGAAAGGAAGAACAAAACTCAAAAGTTGGCAAGAAAGTGGTGATTCATTTTTTAACCTAAATATCAATTCAAGCCATTCCAAAGCTCATAATCGATTCCTGGACCTTCCCAGAAGCTAACACGATCAATTGCAGGCATTCCCAAGCCCAGAATCATCACATAATACTCTCACGGTTTGTCACTTTTTCCAAATCTGTATCTCTTCATTCTTGCATTGTTAATATATTTTGATTGCATATTTGTGTTCATATGGATGCCTGGAAACTTTATGTATACTTAATTCCTAGCTTTGATGCATAAACGATGAGTTGCCATTATTAGGGTTTTGCCCTCCGTTTTTAGGGCTTCTCTATACACGTACAATTGGGCCAAAAGAGGAGTACCATCACACTCGTTAGATCAAAACGAGTTGATCTATGGCTTTAAAGTTTATTTACATTGCTTGATATGAATTTTGGAGTTTGCAGGTCTTGTAGCTACAGACGCAGGCCGTAGGTATAAGTCCATACCTAAAACGACGGTTCTGCAAGGAAGACGATGACGTGTCCAAGCCTGATTGGGCAATTCAAATTTCACAAGTTTTCTTTATCATACTGACTCATATTTATTATATTATTTATGTTTCAATATTATAACAACTAAAACATATAGCCTAGTGGTGAAGCGCGCGTTGGAAAGTAGAGAGGACCTGTGTTCGATCCCAAGTCTAGGCGTTTTGTTATTTTCCTAATATTTGATTACAGATTCCATATTCCACGCTTCCAGGCGCCTACCATGCAACCCAAAATCCAGCCAATGGACCGTTCATACTCCAGATCTAGCGTTTAGTCAAGAGAGGGCCATGGTACACCATCAGAAAGAGGATGCACTTAATCTAGCGCAAAGAGTGGGCTCAACTAATGGGCTTGGCACAAATTCAATACTATACCCCCTGAATTGCTCAACTATACAGTCCCAAGTTCTTTTCTTTTTTATTTTATTTCCTTTATTTTAATTATTTCATTAATTATTTTCTTTTTACAAATAACATAAAAATCATTTTTTTTCATAAAAATATTTTATTTCCTTAATTAATTAGTTTAATTATTTAGGGTAATTTAATCTTCTTTTCATAATTTAAATCAATTAGAATTAGGGTTAATTTGTACATAGTTTAATCTAATTTTTCTCAAAAAATAACCTAAATCTTTTTCAACTAGATTTTTTAGGTTTTCTAATTATTCTCGCATTTAATTCGCCGCGCGCATTCTTTAATTTCCTTTTTATTATTATTGTAACTGCTCTAAGTTTGTAATAGTAATTAGAGTTTCAATTTTGCATCTTTATGTTCGGTCAAAATAATTATGTATTTGCAAAAGCCTTGTAATAGCTAGGACTTTTAACTTTCCCACATTATTTCCGCAAACTATAAACTTCTTAGATGAATGTTAATAGGATTGTATAGAAAGATAAAATGAAAATTAATACAGTAGAAAACCCTAATTGTGCAAAGATAATTAAGTAAAAAATTCACTCTCACATGCTCACTCCTAGGGTTTGCTCCACTCTAGTTGCCTTCAGTAAACAATCATGAAGTATAGGATTTATTAGTGGTTGTCCTCTAGCTCCGAAAGATCTAAAATGACCCATTCGAATGTTGCCCCGGAAAAAGATCTTTAAGGCTTTAGGATGATTACTAACACTTCCTAACATTGCTTTTGTGATCGTATTTGTCCCTTCGTATGTCCCTAAAAAACTCCAACGATGCTACATATTTCTCAATAATGGGATAGCACTGTCTAAAAGGAAAACGAACAGACCTTTTTTGAGTAGTTAGATTAGTTCCTAGGTACTTTCTCAAAGAAATATTTTTCACATAAACACTCTTCAAACAAAGTTTTCAAAAACAACTTTGTAACACTCTTGAGGACAGAAACAAGGGTTAACACGAAGTAAAGCAAAACTTTTCAAAACAAAGCACACACAAGCAGTTTTCAAAATGAGCAAGTACCTAAGAGCCCATGGAAAACCATGGATAGAAAGGGTGCTAACACCTTCCCTTTCTATAATCTACCCCCCGTACTCAGAAACATCTCGAAAAAGGTTTTTTCTGTTCTTTTTCCTTTTCCTGATTGGATAAAATAAAAGTCGATGGCGACTCTTGCTTACTGTGATATTTTGCGAACAAAAAATACAAACCAGTATTAACAATCGGTTCTGCCACCGTATCACAAAGGCTAATCAAGGGTTGTAAGTGATACCTCCTCTAATGGAAAGCAAAGGGACATTAAGGAATTCCCCACAATGGTCGACGATAGTAATATTCTCCAAGGATCGAGAAAGCCAATGGATATCTGAATGTCTGAGCATCATCAACCTATGGGACCACCTCAAACCTTGCTCGTTCTTCAACACAGACAGGGGAAGATGCAAAATAAACCATCTAGCCAAGAGAGGAGTGAAACACATGAGGGGCCCTATCTTCCTTATAGTGTGAGTATGGAGAGAATGTAGGATATCTCCCAACAGAGTAGGCATTGGATTGCGAGACATGAAGATTTTGACAGCATTTACATCTACGAGTTGGTCAGGGTTTGGAAACAAAACCATCCCATAGATGAGAAGGGCCAAGATTTTTTCAAAAGCTTATAAATCCAAAGAGTTCCAACAATCTTGAGCTTTCTCAAACAATAACTTGGCTAAGAACCCCTTGACACCACTCATTGTTTCCCAATTAGTCGTGACATCAAATTGTTGCAAGTGTAATGCTCGGGCAATCTCTTCAGGTCTTGGATCTCTTTCTGTACCGTTGAAAGGTACTTGATTGAGAATGGGAATTTCAAGAGTTGAGAGAATTCTTCCAGGGTAGGTACAAGCTGATAATCGAGAAAGGTGAAGCAATGGTGTAGAGGATCAAAGAACTGGAAAAGCACCTTCATCATATCTTTATCAGTACTAGAGGTAACCAAGTTTAGGAGGCGACCATGTCTTTCGGTGAATGAAGAGTTCTCAGGGATCCTTGATGCTAGCTCTTTGAGTTGAGAAGGAATTCTTACGAGATTGACTTGAATGGTTTTCCTGTGGATGAAAGTCATGTCCTACAAAACAGAACAAAGATAAATTCCAATAATCCTTGAAATGGTTAATGAGAATGAGTATAATGTTATGATGTTTATGATGTTATGTACAAGTAAACATATACACACAAGACAAACAAGTACTTAGGTTTAGGATTGCATGGAGTCTCATAGGTAAGTACCCTCTTGAAGTTTAGTTGCCTCAAACTTGTCCTAGAAATAGTAATTGGGTTCTAAGGGATCTCAATATCACTGATCTTTCTCATCGGGCATTGTTTCAGCACAAGCCTCTTCAATGGCGACCAAAATATCCCGAGAAGTCTGATCTCAATGAGTGTAGTATCGAGTATCAACCAACTTCAGACTGCACCAAAGCCAATTATCTCACTACTTCCTAATGGCCAAGTCGGTCAAGTAAAGATTCTAAAGTCAGTTAGTGCTTCATGACACCACACATCGGCCCCGTATTCTCCTTGATTATTCAAGGGCTACCGGTACCCACAAATGTGTCACATTAATGTAGCTATTGCTTAGACCACGTCGGTATACCCCACACAGTTTCCACAATGCATTTCTACTTACCTATAAGGTATCCCAAATCCGGGTAGAGGATTTAAAACAAGTCCAAACAAGGAACTAAAATGTAAAGCAAGCAAGTCAAACAATGAAAGAAAGTAAAGGTGATCTATCCCTAAGGAAACCCCACTTTTAAGTTTATTCCCCAGCAGACTCGCCAGTTCTGTTTTACAGTGGGAGAACTGACTTGGGGTGTTTTGTGTTTGATCGCAAATGTTGCGGTTAGCAAGAGTCGCCACTGACTTTTCTTTTATCCAAAAGGAAAGGTGGAAAAGAATAGGAAAGACCTTTGAGATTATTTCTTGAGTTCGGGGGGTAGATTATGAAAAGGGAAGGTGTTAGCACCCTTTTCATCCATAGTTATCTATGGGCCCTTAGTTGCTTGCTAGCTCACTTGCTTTTGTTTAGAAATGTGCTTTGTTTGAAAAAATGTGCATTGTGGTGATTTTGAAAGTATTTTGAAAAAGCGCCTTCGTTTAGGCAAACTTTGTAATAGTTCTTGTTGCACTCCAAAATTTGCTCTCTCATTTCTCAAAGGATCACCCTGGATCCTCAGGTTCGCTTTCATCAAGTCCCCAGGCCTTGAATTAACAATTTTTCCAAGCAAGCCATTCATAAGGGCAAAATGGTCATTTGCATGCTGAAGAAGTCTGACTTTGACTTTTGGATCAAAATCAAATCAAAAAATCATATTTCATCAAGACATGTTGGAATATGAAGTTTGCTTCATCAAGAGTTTCAAAAGTCAAATTTTACTTTGGAAGAATCAAATTCTAAAGACTTGGAAATTTTTCTAAGTATTTAAGAAATATGACAGTTTCAGAACTTCTGAGCCAGTGTTCACAGTCAACAAATTCTGAATGTTCTCAAGTTAGAGTTTAGTCAGAACTTCTGAGCCAGTGTTCATAACGGTCCATTCAGATTTTCCAGAGGTTAAGTCAAAGAAGGTAACAAAGCGTGCTGTAAGTATACTGGAAGTTCTGAAGGATCCCTCAGAACATGCTGAAGTCAGAAGATAAGAGGATCAGAAGATGAGATGCCACGCTGAAGCAGAACTTCTAATCCAGAGTCAAGCAAGGATCTGAAGTATCACATGGGAACTCATTTAATGCTCACAACCGCCTCTGAGTTTGTATTCAAGGGATTTTCCCCACGTGTACCCCTACTGTCTTGGAAAGACAAATTTCTGTGCAAAAGTATGCTAGACCCACACGTTGTCTCTGCTTTTCATTAATCCACGCTGCCAAATCCAGGTGAGGCGCTGTTAAACCTCCAACTTGAATGCAATGAACCCCCACTTGTTTAAGCTTACTTCAAGAGTAAGTCAGCAGCAAGCAGATGATATTGGTGCCACTTGACCTCCCCAACTGCAAAAATTTGCCTATAAATAGAACACCAGTTGCACACTGAAAGGCCCCCCACCACCTCTCTCCCTTTTGACCAGGAAAAAATTTGTGAAAGAGACGAGAAAATTGAGAACTAGCTTTGAACCACTGCAAAATTTCCAAGAACCCAGGAAACTATAAACACAAAATACCAAAATCTTAGCATTGATTCCTTATACTCAAATTTCATTCTTCCTCAAGTGTTCTTGACTAAAAGCCATTCACGTAGTTGCTGATTCATACATTAGAAGCTACCTTAAACTTATGTATTCCTATTGCCATACACTCTTCATTCACTTTCACAAAGGAATCATAATATCACCCCTTTGGCTGCCTCAGAAATTGATAACTTCCACCTTGCTGAGTACGTGAAGAAGCTACTCAGAACATCACCAGAATTTAAGAATAACCTTCAGTTTACAGAATCCTTTCAAGCTGCAAGGTAAGTTTTGCTGACTCTCATCATAACTGATTAAGCATTGTCAGATTTTGCATATTCAGCACAATGTAGATATTCTGATCCTGAGGATGTACATATTCTGAAAATTCCTGCATTTGCTTGCCTAAGCAAAAGAAATCCCAAGTCAGAGTTTCATAAATAAAATAGGACTCAGAATTAGAACTAGCAAATACATGTTGCCTCTGATTCTTGCTTCTGATATTTCATGAAATTTATCATAACTATTATGCGTGCAATTTCTGTTTTGTAAATGACTAAGCTGTAGATGTTCTGACTGGCCAAGAGAGAGGCAAAGTTCTGACAGTTGCGTTAGAACTTCTGAAAACTTCTAAATTTTCAGAAGGTCCAAAACTTCTGAACTTCCATATTTTTCTAACATGTTTCTGTTTGTGCAACAAGTTAACGTCAGAACTTATGACCTCTTCTATTTTTGCGTTGGTTATGTTTTCTTCTCTTTTATTTTTGCCATCGTATTAAATTTTATTTCTAATAAAAAACAAAAACACCAAAAATATTTTATATTTGCATGATATATTTTCTTCTAATATAAAAGGACAAAAAATATTTTCTTAAGCAAAAGTTATTTTCTTTTTAAACAGACAAGCATTTTACATTTCCTGTATATTCTTGTCTATTTCAATATGGTTGTAATAAGTAACCTAGAATTTTAACTTGCAATCCCCATTCATAAATATGTACCCTCATCCCCTTAAATATTGTAATAGTGTAGAACTTTACATTTCTGCACTGTTATTGCTTTCAATATATGCTAGTAATTAGGGTATATGACAAGATATAAAAATTGGCAAATAGATCACCTTAATCAAAGACAAATTATGCATGCAATCAAACACACTCGCACACTTACACCCTTAGGATAATTCCACTTGTTGCCTTACAAAAATGGCCATGTTATGCATGTGGGATGTCTTAGCACAAACGAATCAAAAAAGATCATAGTCCCTCGATGACACTATCAAAGTTGCCTTTCAAAATGATCTTAGTCCCTACAGAAAAAGTGCTAAGTCATTTCACAACATTGTTATCATGGTCATACGATGACTCAACGCTCGTCCCTTCGCATCCAACGGTGGGGCTTCTTACCAAAACAATGGTAAGGTAGCAACATCTAAAGGAGGAGGAGGAAAAACACATCTAAAACCTTTTGAGTAGGTATATTATTTTTAGTTACTTGCTCAATTTCAAAACAAACATCCTTGCTATTTTCAAAACAAACCCATACACTTTCCAAACATCTTTTCAAAACCTTGAAATATTTTCAAATGCTCAACACTTTGCATACATTCTTACGAACGGGAATCATTGCAAAGTTTGCCTAAGCAATGGCACCTTTTCAAAATACTTTCAAAATCACACAAAAAACACGATTTTCAAACAAAAGCAAGTGATCTAGCAAGTAACTAAGAGCCCATGGAAAACCATGGATGGAAAGGGTGCTAATACCTTCCCTTTTCATAATCTACCCTCCGAGCTCATGAAAACATCTCTAAAGGTCTTTCATGTGATTTTTCACCTTTCCTTATTGGATAAAAGAAAAGTCAGTGACGACTCTTGCTCAATCGCAACATTTGCAAACACAAACGCAAAATCTCAAGTCAGTTCTCCCACCGTATCACAGTTCTCCTTCGTAAGAATGTATACAAAGTGTTGGGCTTTTGAAAATATTTCATGTTTTGAAAGTTTGTTTGTTCGGTGTTTGTTTTGAAAACTAGCAAGGATGTTTGTTTTGAAAGTGAGCAAGCAACTAGGAACAATCTACCTAATCAAAAGTCTTTGTTCATTTCTTCCTTTCCTTTGATATTTCTATCTTACCATTAATTTGGTAAGAAGCCTTACCTTTAGATGTAAAGGGACAGGCGTGGGTCATCGTATAATCATGATAGCAATGTTGTGAGATATCTTAGCATTTCTCTTTGAGCGACTAAGATTATTTGAAAGGAAACATTTGAAGTGTCATCGAGAGACTATGATCTTGTATTTTTTATTGTTTTTGCTAAGATATCCCACATGCAGAACATGACCATTTTTGTAAGGCAACAAGTGGAATTACCCTAAGGGTGCAAGTGTGAATGGTGTGTTTGATTTACATGCATTGTTTATCTTGAATTAGGGTTTACTAATTGTTGATTTTATATTTCCATACAAACCCTAATTACTAACATTTATATGAAAGTGATAAATTGCGGAAAGTAAAATTACTACACTATTACATCATTAGGGAAGGGGGTATACAAGTTTATAAATGGGGATTGCAAGAAAATTAAACCTAATTATCTATTACAACCATATTGAATAATGTACAAGAATTGAATAAATGTACAAGAAGATAAATGGAAAAGAAATTATTTTTGTTTGGTTTTTGTTAAGGGTTTAGATTTGACCTAATTACTAAAAAAAAAAAATAATTAATTAAAGATAAATAAAATTAAACCTAAATTAATTAAGAAAAGAAAATAAGTTTGAAGTATTTTTAGGGTTTTTTATGAAAAGGTTTTAAGTTTATTGAAAATAAAATGGAAATTAATTAATTAAAAGAAACCTAAGTTCTAAGTTAATTTTAATTAAGAAAAAGAAAATAACTAAACCTAAATCTAATTATTATTTTATTAAAAAAAGGAAATTAATTTGTTAAGAAAAATGTTTTTGTCTTTTGTCTTATAAAGAAAATAAACATATAAATGTGAAAATAATAAATATTTTTTTTGAATTTTTTATTATTATTAATAATAATAATAATAATAATAATAATAATAATAATAATAATAATAATAATAATAAATAATAATAATAAAGAAAAATGAAATAAAATAAAATAAGAAAAAATAAATAAAATGAATTAAAATATAAAAAAAATGAAATTTGGGTCAGTATGCAAAAGTAGGCAGGGGGTGAAAATGAAGCAAATATGTTAGGCCCAGCCAAGGAGGCCCAAGCGCTGCTTGGTCCAAACAACCAAAAAAATGAAAGAATGTAAAAATGGGTAAAAGGTCTCGCTGGGGCTCGAACCCAGGACCTCCTAATACGCGTGCGCTTCTTGTACCACTAGGGTGGCATGTTTCATCTGTCAGTTATACAACAATCAATAAACTTAAAATAAACTAAGTATGTGTTATAACTCCATCTTCAACCTCCAGCCTAAACATCTGCAACTTCATCATTTCTCATCCATTTCCAAAAATGTAAACATCAAACTTGTTCCAAATTTCAGAACGATTAGAGAAATGTAAATTACTAAAATTATAAATCAAAGATGAGCATGCATTTTGAATGGTACCAAATTCTGACCTAACTTTTTCAGAAAGTTCAAACTTAAAATTCTCACTACTCAAGCAATATAAATGAAATCTATGGCCATGTACAGTTTCAGGGTAATGATGTCTACATTTTATCTTCACAAATGCAAGCCTAACAATACCTAAATAAAAAGATAGAAGTTCAGAAATTATACCTCAAAACTGGAAATCGTGAAATGAAAATGAGCTTGATTCAAGGTGCTGCAATCATCAGGTTAGCTTCCTCAAGTTCCCAGGAAGCTGATGCAATGGTTAGCTTGAGCAATGGATGGCTGGAATGTCCTGGAGAAGTCAAGGTGCAAGCTTCAGTTTTTGAAAATGGAGGATGATGAAGATGGAGTTACAGAAGTGTAGCATGGTGTGGAATTCTTTATGTATGATGCTTAGAAGCTTTAGAAACCAAAAGTCCAAGAAACGCACGAGTAGATTTGAAGATTGGGTTCAAAACTCAAAAATGACAAGTCTTGAGGTGTTCATGGTGATTCTCTGTTTTAGGGTGTTTCAGGGCTTAAGAATTCGTCCTTTAGCTTGCAAATAGTGCACGTATTTATAGGCAAGAGGTTTCAAGTGTTACAACAACTCAGAATTTGAATTCTCAAGTTGTGACAACTTTGCTTGTTTTTGAAGTAAACATGACAAACATCTTCCCAAGGATTGCACCATGCTATCTAGAGTGGTTGCAATCTTTAAACATGTTCTTCTGACTTTGTAGAGGAAGCTTGTGCATGAGGAACAAGTTAGAGGCTCAATGCAAGTCGACTTTGTGATTAAAGTCACTTTTCAAGAATGGCAATGTTGCTTGGATCATGCATAACATGACCATTTTTGTAAGGCAATAAGTGGAATTACCCTAAGGGTGAAAGTGTGAATGGTGTGCTTGATTTTCATGCATTGTTTATTTTGAATTAGGGTTTACTAATTGTTGATTTTATATTTCCATACAAACCCTAATTACTAACATTTATATGAAAGCGATAAATTGTGGAAATTAAAATTACTACACTATTACATCATTAGGGAAGGGGGTATAAAAGTTTACAAATGGGGATTGCAAGAAAATTAAACCTAATTATCTATTACAACCATATTGAATAATGTACAAGAATTGAATAAATGTACAAGAAGATAAATGGAAAAGAAATTATTTTTGTTTGGTTTTTGTTAAGGGTTTAGATTTGACCTAACTACTAAAAAAAGAAAAATAATTAATTAAAGATAAATAAAATTAAACCTAAATTAATTAAGAAAAGAAAATAAGTTTGAAGCATTTTTAGGATTTTTTATGAAAAGGTTTTAAGTTTATTGAAAATGAAATGGAAATTAATTAATTAAAAGAAACCTAAGTTCTAAGTTAATTTTAATTAAGAATAAGAAAATAACTAAACCTAAATCTAATTATTATTTTATTAAAAAAAGGAAATTAATTTGTTAAGAAAAATGTTTTTGTCTTTTGTCTTATAAAGAAAATAAACATATAAATGTGAAAATAATAAATAATTTTTTTTGAATTTTTTATTAATAATAATAATAATAATAATAATAATAAATAATAAAGAAAAATTAAATAAAATAAAATAAGAAAAAATAAATAAAATGAATTAAAATATTTAAAAAAAAAAAGAAATTTGGGTCAGTATGCAAAAGTAGGCAGGGGGTGAAAATGGAGCAAATCTGTTATGCCCGGCCAAGGAGGCCCAAGCGCTGCTTGGTCCAAACAACCAAGAAAATGAAAGAATGTAAAAGGGGTAAAAGGTCTCGATGGGGCTCGAACCCAGGACCTCCTAATACGCGCGCGCTTTTTGTACCACTAGGGTGGCCTGTTTCATCCGTCAGTTATACAACAATTAATAACCTTAAAATAAACTAAGTCTGTGTTATAACTCCATCATCAACCTCCAGCCTAAACATATGCAACTTCATAATTTCTCATCCATTTCCAAAAATGTAAACATCAAACTTGTTCCAAATTTCAGAAAGATTACAGAAATATAAATTACTAAAACTATAAATCAAAGATGAGCATGAATTTTGAATTATACTAAATTTTGACCTAACTTTTTCATAAAGTTCAAACTTAAAATTCTCACTACTCAAGCAATATAAATGAAATTTATGGCCATGTTTAGTTTCAGGGTAATGATGTCTACATTTTATCTTCACAAATGCAAGCCTAACAATGCCTAAATGAAAAGATAGAAGTTCAGAAATGATACCTCAAAACTGGAAATCGTGAAATGAAAATGAGCTTGATTCAAGTTGCTGCAATCATCAGGTTAGCTTCCTCAAGTTCCCAGGAAGCTGATGCAATGGTTAGCTTGAGCAGTGGATGGCTGGAATGGCCTGGAGAAGTCAAGGTGCAAGCTTAAGTTTTTGAAAATGGAGGATGATGAAGATGGAGTTACAGAAGTGTAGCATGGCGTGGAATTCTATGTATGATGTTTAGAAGCTTTAGGAACCAAAACTCCAAGAAACGCACAAGTAGATTTGAAGATTGGGTTCAAAACTCAAAAATGACAAGTTTTGAGGTGTTCTTGGTGATTCTCTGTTTTAGGGTGTTTCAGGGCTTAAGCATTCGTCCTTTAGATTGCAAATAGTGCATGTATTTATAGGCAAGAGGTTTCAAGTGTTACAACAACTCAGAATTTGAATTCTCAAGTTGTGGCAACTTTGCTTGTTTTTGAAGTAAACATGACAAACATCTTCCCAAGGATTGCACCATGCTATCTAGAGTGGTTGCAAACTTTAAACATGTTCTTCTGACTTTGTAGAGGAAGCTTGTGCAGGAGGAACAAGTTAGAGGCTCAATGCAAGTTGACTTTGTGATTAAAGTCACTTTTAAAGAATGGCAATGTTGCTTGGGTCATGCATAACATGACCATTTTTGTAAGGCAATAAGTGGAATTACCCTAAGGGTGCAAGTGTGAATGGTGTGTTTGATTTACATGCATTGTTTATCTTGAATTAGGGTTTACTAATTCTTGATTTTATATTTCCATAAACACCCTAATTACTAACATTTATATGAAAGCTATAAATTGCGGAAAGTAAAATTACTACACTGATACATTATTAGGGAAGGGGGTATACAAGTTTACAAATGGGGATTGCAAGAAAATTAAACCTAATTATCTATTACAACCATATTGAATAATGTACAAGGATTGAATAAATGTACAAGAAGATAAATGGAAAAGAAATTATTTTTGTTTGGTTTTTGTTAAGGGTTTAGATTTGACCTAATTACTAAAAAAAGAAAAATAATTAATTAAAGATAAATAAAATTAAACCTAAATTAATTAAGAAAAGAAAATAAGTTTGAAGCATTTTTAGGGTTTTTTATGAAAAGGTTTTAGGTTTATTGAAAATAAAATGGAAATTAATTAATTAAAAGAAACCTAAGTTCTAAGTTAATTTTAATTAAGAGAAATAAAATAACTAAACCTAAATCTAATTATTATTTTATTAAAAAAAGGAAATTAGTTTTTTAAGAAAAATGTTTTTGTCTTTTGTCTTATAAAGAAAATAAACATATAAATGTGAAAATAATAAATAATTTTTTTTGAATGTTTTATTATTAATAATAATAATAATAATAATAATAATAATAAAGAAAAATGAACTAAAATAAAATAAGAAGAAATAAATAAAATGAATTAAAATATAAAAAAAAGGAAATTTGGGTCAGTATGCAAAAGTAGGCAGGGGGTGAAAATGGAGCAAATCTGTTAGGCCCAAGCGCTGCTTGGTCCAAACAACAACAAAAAATGAAAGAATGTAAAAAGGGGTAAAAGGTCTCGCTGGGGTTCGAACCCATGACTTCCTAATACGCGCGCACTTCTTGTACCACTAGGTTGGCCCGTTTTATCCGTCAGTTATACAACAATCAATAAACTTAAAATAAACTAAGTTTGTGTTATAACTCCATCTTCAACCTCCAGCCTAAACATCTGCAACTCTATCATTTCTCAGCCATTTCCAAAAATGTAAACATCAAACTTGTTCCAAATTTCAGAACGATTACAGAAATGTAAATTACTAAAACTATAAATCAAAGATGAGCATGAATTTTGAATGGTACCAAATTCTGACCTAACTTTTTCAGAAAGTTCAAACTTAAAATTCTCACAACTCAAGCAATATAATTGAAATCTATGGCCATGTAGAGTTTCAGGGTAATGATGTCTACATTTTATCTTCACAAATGCAAGCCTAACAATGCCTAAATGAAAAGATAGAAGTTCAGAAATGATACCTCAAAAATGGAAATCGTGAAATGAAAATGAGCTTGATTCAAGGTGCTGCAATGATCAGGTTAGCTTCCTCAAGTTCCCAGGAAGCTGATATAATGGTTAGCTTGAGCAATGGATGGCTGGAATGGCCTGGAGAAGTCAAGGTGCAAGCTTTAATTTTTGAAAATGGAGGATGATGAAGATGGAGTTACAGAAGTGTAGCATGGTGTGGAATTCTTTATGTATGATGTTTATAAGCTTTATGAACCAAAAGTCCAAGAAACGCACGAGTAGATTTAAAGATTGGGTTCAAAACTCAAAAATGACAAGTTTTGAGGTGTTCTTGGTGATTCTCTGTTTTAGGGTGTTTTAGGGCTTAAGCATTCGTCCTTTAGCTTGTAAATAGTGCATGTATTTATAGGCAAGAGGTTTCAAGTGTTACAACAACTCAGAATTTGAATTCTCAAGTTGTGACAACTTTGCTTGTTTTTGAAGTAAACATGACAAACATCTTCCCAAGGATTGTACCATGCTATCTAGAGTAGTTGAAAACTTTAAACATGTTCTTCTGACTTTGTAGAGGAAGCTTGTGTAAGAGGAACAAGTTAGAGGCTCAATGCAAGTTGACTTTGTGATTAAAGTCACTTTTCAAGAATGGCAATGTTGCTTGGATCATGCATAACATGGCCATTTTTATAAGGCAACAAGTGGAATTACCCTAAGGGTGCAAGTGTGAATGGTGTGTTTGATTTACATGCATTGTTTATTTTGAATTAGGGTTTACTAATTATTGATTTTATATTTCCATACAAACCCTAATTACTAACATTTATATGAAAGCGATAAATTGTGGAAAGTAAAATTACTACACTATTACATCATTAGGGAAGGGGGTATAAAAGTTTACAAATGGGGATTGCAAGAAAATTAAACCTAATTATCTATTACAACCATATTGAATAATGTACAAGGATTGAATAAATGTACAAGAAGATAAATGGAAAAGAAATTATTTTTGTTTGGTTTTTGTTAAGGGTTTAGATTTGACCTAATTACTAAAAAAAGAAAAATAATTAATTAAAGATAAATAAAATTAAACCTAAATTAATTAAGAAAAGAAAATAAGTTTGAAGCATTTTTAGGGTTTTTTATGAAAAGGTTTTAGGTTTATTGAAAATAAAATGGAAATTAATTAATTAAAAGAAACCTAAGTTCTACGTTAATTTTAATTATGAGAAATAAAATAACTAAACCTAAATCTAATTATTATTTTATTAAAAAAAAGGAAATTAATATTTTAAGAAAAATGTTTTTGTCTTTTGTCTTATAAAGAAAATAAACATATAAATGTGAAAATAATAAATAATTTTTTTTGAATGTTTTATTATTAATAATAATAATAATAATAATAATAATAATAATAATAATAAAGAAAAATAAAATAAAATAAAATAAGAAAAAATAAATAAAATGAATTAAACTATAAAAAAAAAGGAAATTTGGGTCAGTATGCAAAAGTAGGCAGGGGGTGAAAATGGAGCAAATCTGTTAGGCCCAGCCAAGGAGGCCCAAGCGCTGCTTGGTCCAAACAACAACAAAAAATGAAAGAATGTAAAAAGGGGTAAAAGGTCTCGCTGGGGCTCGAATCCAGGACCTCCTAATACGCGTGCACTTCTTGTATCACTAGGGTGGCCTGTTTCATCAGTCAGTTATACAACAATCAATAAACTTAAAATAAACTAAGTCTGTGTTATAACTCCATCTTCAACCTCCGGCCTAAACATCTGCAACTCTATCATTTCTCAGCCATTTCCAAAAATGTAAACATCAAACTTGTTCCAAATTTCAGAACGATTACAGAAATGTAAATTACTAAAAATATAAATTAAAGATGAGCATGAATTTTGAAAGGTACCAAATTCTGACCTAACTTTTTCAGAAAGTTCAAACTTAAAATTCTCACAACTCAAGCAATATAATTGAAATCTATGGCCATGTAGAGTTTCAGGGTAATGATGTCTACATTTTATCTTCACAAATGCAAGCCTAACAATGCCTAAATGAAAAGATAGAAGTTCAGAAATGATACCTCAAAAATGGAAATCGTGAAATGAAAATGAGCTTGATTCAAGGTGCTGCAATGATCAGGTTAGCTTCCTCAAGTTCCCAGGAAGCTGATACAATGGTTAGCTTGAGCAATGGATGGCTGGAATGGCCTGGAGAAGTCAAGGTGCAAGCTTTAATTTTTGAAAATGGAGGATGATGAAGATGGAGTTACAGAAGTGTAGCATGGTGTGGAATTCTTTATGTATGATGTTTATAAGCTTTATGAACCAAAAGACCAAGAAACGCACGAGTAGATTTGAAGATTGGGTTCAAAACTCAAAAATGACAAGTTTTGAGGTGTTCTTGGTGATTCTCTGTTTTAGGGTGTTTTAGGGCTTAAGCATTCGTCCTTTAGCTTGCAAATAGTGCATGTATTTATAGGCAAGAGGTTTCAAGTGTTACAACAACTCAGAATTTGAATTCTCAAGTTGTGACAACTTTGCTTGTTTTTGAAGTAAACATGACAAACATCTTCCCAAGGATTGTACCATGCTATCTAGAGTGGTTGCAAACTTTAAACATGTTCTTCTGACTTTGTAGAGGAAGCTTGTGTAGGAGGGACAAGTTAGAGGCTCAATGCAAGTTGACTTTGTGATTAAAGTCACTTTTCAAGAATGGCAATGTTGCTTGGATCATGCATAACATGGCCATTTTTGTAAGGCAACAAGTGGAATTACCCTAAGGGTGCAAGTGTGAATGGTGTGTTTGATTTACATGCATTGTTTATTTTGAATTAGGGTTTACTAATTGTTGATTTTATATTTCCATACAAACCCTAATTACTAACATTTATATGAAAGCGATAAATTGTGGAAAGTAAAATTACTACACTATTACATCATTAGGGAAGGGGGTATAAAAGTTTACAAATGGGGATTGCAAGAAAATTAAACCTAATTATCTATTACAACCATATTGAATAATGTACAAGAATTGAATAAATGTACAAGAAGATAAATGGAAAAGAAATTATTTTTGTTTGGTTTTTGTTAAGGGTTTAGATTTGACCTAACTACTAAAAAAAGAAAAATAATTAATTAAAGATAAATAAAATTAAACCTAAATTAATTAAGAAAAGAAAATAAGTTTGAAGCATTTTTAGGGTTTTTTATGAAAAGGTTTTAAGTTTATTGAAAATGAAATGGAAATTAATTAATTAAAAGAAACCTAAGTTCTAAGTTAACTTTAAGAAAGAATAAGAAAATAAATAAACCTAAATCTAATTATTATTTTATTAAAAAAAGGAAATTAATTTGTTAAGAAAAATGTTTTTGTCTTTTGTCTTATAAAGAAAATAAACATACAAATGTGAAAATAATAAATAATTTTTTTTGAATTTTTTATTAATAATAATAATAATAATAATAATAATAATAATAATAATAATAATAATAATAATAAATAATAATAAAGAAAAATAAAATAAAATAAAATAAGAAAAAATAAATAAAATGAATTAAAATATTAAAAAAAAAAAGAAATTTGGGTCAGTATGCAAAAGTAGGCAGGGGGTGAAAATGGAGCAAATCTGTTATGCCCGGCCAAGGAGGCCCAAGCGCTGCTTGGTCCAAACAACCAAAAAAATGAAAGAATGTAAAAAGGGGTAAAAGGTCTCGCTGGGGCTCGAACCCAGGACCTCCTAATACGCGCGCGCTTCTTGTACCACTAGGGTGGCCTATTTCATCCGTCAGTTATACAACAATCAATAACCTTAAAATAAACTAAGTCTGTGTTATAATTCCATTATCAACCTCCAGCCTAAACATATGCAACTTCATAATTTCTCATCCATTTCCAAAAATGTAAACATCAAACTTGTTCCAAATTTCAGAAAGATTACAGAAATATAAATTACTAAAACTATAAATCAAAGATGAGCATGAATTTTGAATGGTACCAAATTCTGACCTAACTTTTTCATAAAGTTCAAACTTAAAATTCTCACTACTCAAGCAATATAAATGAAATTTATGGCCATGTTTAGTTTCAGGGTAATGATGTCTACATTTTATCTTCACAAATGCAAGCCTAACAATGCCTAAATGAAAAGATAGAAGTTCAGAAATGATACCTCAAAACTGGAAATCGTGAAATGAAAATGAGCTTGATTCAAGGTGCTGCAATCATCAGGTTAGCTTCCTCAAGTTCCCAGGAAGCTGATGCAATGGTTAGCTTGAGCAGTGGATGGCTGGAATGGCCTGGAGAAGTCAAGGTGCAAGCTTCAGTTTTTTAAAATGGAGGATGATGAAGATGGAGTTACAGAAGTGTAGCATGGCGTGGAATTCTATGTATGATGTTTAGAAGCTTTAGGAACCAAAAGTCCAAGAAACGCACGAGTAGATTTGAAGATTGGGTTCAAAACTCAAAAATGACAAGTTTTGAGGTGTTCTTGGTGATTCTCTGTTTTAGGGTGTTTCAGGGCTTAAGCATTCGTCCTTTAGATTGCAAATAGTGCATGTATTTATAGGCAAGAGGTTTCAAGTGTTACAACAACTCAGAATTTGAATTCTCAAGTTGTGGCAACTTTGCTTGTTTTTGAAGTAAACATGACAAACATCTTCCCAAGGATTGCACCATGCTATCTAGAGTGGTTGCAAACTTTAAACATGTTCTTCTGACTTTGTAGAGGAAGCTTGTGCAGGAGGAACAAGTTAGAGGCTCAATGCAAGTTGACTTTGTGATTAAAGTCACTTTTAAAGAATGGCAATGTTGCTTGGATCATGCATAACATGACCATTTTTGTAAGGCAATAAGTGTAATTACCCTAAGGGTGCAAGTGTGAATGGTGTGTTTGATTTACATGCATTGTTTATCTTGAATTAAGGTTTACTAATTCTTTATTTTATATTTCCATAAACACCCTAATTACTAACATTTATATGAAAGCTATAAATTGTGGAAAGTAAAATTACTACACTGATACATTATTAGGGAAGGGGGTATACAAGTTTACAAATGGGGATTGCAAGAAAATTAAACCTAATTATCTATTACAACCATATTGAATAATGTACAAGGATTGAATAAATGTACAAGAAGATAAATGGAAAAGAAATTATTTTTGTTTGGTTTTTGTTAAGGGTTTAGATTTGACCTAATTACTAAAAAAAGAAAAATAATTAATTAAAGATAAATAAAATTAAACCTAAATTAATTAAGAAAAGAAAATAAGTTTGAAGCATTTTAAGGGTTTTTTATGAAAAGGTTTTAGGTTTATTGAAAATAAAATGGAAATTAATTAATTAAAAGAAACCTAAGTTCTAAGTTAATTTTAACTAAGAGAAATAAAATAACTAAACCTAAATCTAATTATTATTTTATTAAAAAAAAGGAAATTAATTTTTTAAGAAAAATGTTTTTGTCTTTTGTCTTATAAAGAAAATAAACATATAAATGTGAAAATAATAAATAATTTTTTTTGAATGTTTTATTATTAATAATAATAATAATAATAATAATAATAATAATAATAATAATAATAATAATAATAAATAATAATAATAATAAAGAAAAATGAAATAAAATAAAATAAGAAAAAATAAATAAAATGAATTAAAATATAAAAAAAAAGGAAATTTGGGTCAGTATGCAAAAGTAGGCAGGGGGTGAAAATGGAGCAAATCTGTTAGGCCCAGCCAAGGAGGCCCAAGCGCTGCTTGGTCCAAATAACAACAAAAAATGAAAGAATGTAAAAATGGGTAAAAGGTCTCGCTGGGGTTCGAACCCATGACCTCCTAATACGCGCGCACTTCTTGTACCACTAGGTTGGCCCGTTTTATCCGTCAGTTATACAACAATCAATAAACTTAAAATAAACTAAGTCTGTGTTATAACTCCATCTTCAACCTCCAGCCTAAACATCTGCAACTTCATCATTTCTCATCCATTTCCAAAAATGTAAACATCAAACTTGTTCCAAATTTCAGAACGATTAGAGAAATGTAAATTACTAAAATTATAAATCAAATATGAGCATGCATTTTGAATGGTACCAAATTCTGACCTAACTTTTTCAGAAAGTTCAAACTTAAAATTCTCACTACTCAAGCAATATAAATGAAATCTATGGCCATGTATAGTTTCAGGGTAATGATGTCTACATTTTATCTTCACAAATGCAAGCCTAACAATGCCTAAATGAAAAGATAGAAGTTCAAAAATGATACCTCAAAACTGGAAATCGTGAAATGAAAATGAGCTTGATTCAAGGTGCTGCAATGATCAGGTTAGCTTCCTCAAGTTCTCAGGAAGCTGATGCAATTGTTAGCTTGAGCAGTGGATGGCTCGAATGGCCTGGAGAAGTCAAGGTGCAAGCTTCAGTTTTTGAAAATGGAGGATGATGAAGATGGAGTTACAAAAGTGTAGCATGATGTGAAATTCTTTATGTATGATGTTTAGAAGCTTTAGGAACCAAAAGTCCAAGAAACGCACGAGTAGATTTGAAGATTGGGTTCAAAACTCAAAAGTGACAAGTTTTGAGGTGTTCTTGGTGATTCTCTGTTTTAGGGTGTTTCAGGGCTTAAGCATTCGTCCTTTAGATTGCAAATAGTGCATGTATTTATAGGCAAGAGGTTTCAAGTGTTACAACAACTCAGAATTTGAATTCTTAAGTTGTGGCAACTTTTCTTGTTTTTGAAGTAAACATGACAAACATCTTCCCAAGGATTGTACCATGCTATCTAGAGTGGTTGCAAACTTTAAACATGTTCTTCTGACTTTGTAGAGGAAGCTTGTGCGGGAGGAACAAGTTAGAGGCTCAATGCAAGTTGACTTTGTGATTAAAGTCACTTTTCAAGAATGGCAATGTTGCTTGGGTCATGCATAACATGACCATTTTTGTAAGGCAACAAGTGGAATTACCCTAAGGCTGCAAGTGTGAATAGTGTGTTTGATTTACATGCATTGTTTATCTTGAATTAGGGTTTACTAATTCTTGATTTTATATTTCCATAAACACCCTAATTACTAACATTTATATGAAAGCGATAAATTGCGGAAAGTAAAATTACTACACTGATACATTATTAGGGAAGGGGGTATACAAGTTTACAAATGGGGATTGCAAGAAAATTAAACCTAATTATCTATTACAACCATATTGAATAATGTACAAGGATTGAATAAATTTACAAGAAGATAAATGGAAAAGAAATTATTTTTGTTTGGTTTTTGTTAAGGGTTTAGATTTGACCTAATTACTAAAAAAAGAAAAATAATTAATTAAAGATAAATAAAATTAAACCTAAATTAATTAAGAAAAGAAAATAAGTTTGAAGCATTTTTAGGGTTTTTTATGAAAAGGTTTTAAGTTTATTGAAAATAAAATGGAAATTAATTAATTAAAAGAAACCTAAGTTCTAAGTTAATTTTAATTAAGAGAAATAAAATAACTAAACCTAAATCTAATTATTATTTTATTAAAAAAAGGAAATTAATTTTTTAAGAAAAATGTTTTTGTCTTTTGTCTTATAAATAAAATAAACATATAAATGTGAAAATAATAAAAAAAAAATTTAATTTTATATTATTAATAATAATAATAATAATAATAATAATAAATAATAAATAAAAATGAAATAAAATAAAATAATAAAAAATAAATAAAATGAATTAAAATATAAAAAAAAAAGGAAATTTTGGTCAGTATGCAAAAGTAGGCAGGGGGTGAAAATGGAGCAAATCTGTTAGGCCCAGCCAAGGAGGCCCAAGCGCTGCTTGGTCCAAACAGCAAAAAAATGAAAGAATTTAAAAAGGGTTAAAAGGTCTCGCTGGGGCTCGAATCCAGGACCTCCTAATACGTGCGCACTTCTTGTATCACTAGGGTGGCATGTTTCATCAGTCAGTTATACAACAATCAATAAACTTAAAATAAACTAAGTCTGTGTTATAACTCCATCTTCAACCTCCGGCCTAAACATCTGCAACTCTATCATTTCTCATCCATTTCCAAAAATGTAAACATCAAACTTGTTCCAAATTTCAGAACGATTACAGAAATGTAAATTACTAAAACTATAAATCAAAGATGAGCATGAATTTTGAATGGTACCAAATTCTGACCTAACTTTTTCAGAAAGTTCAAACTTAAAATTCTCACTACTCAAGCAATATAATTGAAATCTATGGCCATGTAGAGTTTCAGGGTAACGATGTCTACATTTTATCTTCACAAATGCAAGCCTAACAATGCCTAAATGAAAAGATAGAAGTTCAGAAATGATACCTCAAAAATGGAAATCGTGAAATGAAAATGAGCTTGATTCAAGGTGCTGCAATGATCAGGTTAGCTTCCTCAAGTTCCCAGGAAGTTGATGCAATGGTTAGCTTGAGCAATGGATGGCTGGAATGGCCTGGAGAAGTCAAGGTGCAAGCTTCAATTTTTGAAAATGGAGGATGATGAAGATGGAGTTACAGAAGTGTAACATGGTGTGGAATTCTTTATGTATGATGTTTATAAGATTTAGGAACCAAAAGTCCAAGAAACTCACGAGTAGATTTGAAGATAGGGTTCAAAACTAAAAAATGACAAGTTTTGAGGTGTTCTTGGTGATTCTCTGTTTTAGGGTGTTTCAGGGGTTAAGCATTCGTCCTTTAGCTTGCAAATAGTGCATGTATTTATAGGCAAGAGGTTTCAAGTGTTACAACAACTCAGAATTTGAATTCTCAAGTTGTGGCAACTTTGCTTGTTTTGAAGTAAACATGACAAACATCTTCCCACGGATTAAACCATGCTATCTAGAGTGGTTGCAAATTTAAACATGTTCTTCTGACTTTGTAGAGGAAGCTTGTGCAGGAGGAACAAGTTAGAGGCTCAATGCAAGTTGACTTTGTGATTAAAGTCACTTTTCAAGAATGGCAATGTTTCTTGGATCATGCATAACATGGCCATTTTTGTAAGGCAACAAGTGGAATTACCCTAAGGGTGCAAGTGTGAATGGTGTGTTTGATTTACATGCATTGTTTATTTTGAATTAGGGTTTACTAATTGTTGATTTTATATTTCCATACAAACCCTAATTACTAACATTTATATGAAAGCGATAAATTGTGGAAAGTAAAATTACTACACTATTACATCATTAGGGAAAGGGGTATAAAAGTTTACAAATGGGGATTGCAAGAAAATTAAACCTAATTATTTATTACAACCATATTGAATAATGTACAAGAATTGAATAAATATACAAGAAGATAAATGGAAAAGAAATTATTTTTGTTTGGTTTTTGTTAAGGGTTAAGATTTGACCTAACTACTAAAAAAAGAAAAATAATTAATTAAAGATAAATAAAATTAAACCTAAATTAATTAAGAAAAGAAAATAAGTTTGAAGCATTTTTAGGGTTTTTTATGAAAAGGTTTTAAGTTTATTGAAAATAAAATGGAAATTAATTAATTAAAAAAAACCTAAGTTCTAAGTTAATTTTAATTAAGAAAAAGAAAATAACTAAACCTAAATCTAATTATTATTTTATTAAAAAAAGGAAATTAATTTGTTAAGAAAAAGGTTTTTGTCTTTTGTCTTATAAAGAAAATAAACATATAAATGTGAAAATAATAAATAATTTTTTTTGAATTTTTTATTAATAATAATAATAATAATAATAATAATAATAAATAATAATAAAGAAAAATTAAATAAAATAAAATAATAAAAAATAAATAAAATGAATTAAAATATATATAAAAAAAAGAAAATTTGGGTCAGTATGCAAAAGTAGGCAGGGGGTGAAAATGGAGCAAATCTGTTAGGCCCAGCCAAGGAGGCCCAAGCGCTGCTTGGTCCAAACAACCAAAAAAATGAAAGAATTTAAATAGGGGTAAAAGGTCTCGCTGGGGCTCGAACCCAGGACCTCCTAATACGCGCGTGCTTCTTGTACCACTAGGATGGCCTGTTTCATCCGTCAGTTATACAACAATCAATAAACTTAAAATAAACTAAGTTTGTGTTATAACTCCATCTTCAACCTCCAGCCTAAACATCTGCAACTTCATCATTTCTCATCCATTTCCAAAAATGTAAACGTCAAACTTGTTCCAAATTTCAGAACGATTACACAAATGTAAATTAGTAAAACTATAAATCAAAGATGAGCATGAATTTTGAATGGTACCAAATTCTGACCTAACTTTTTCAGAAAGTTTAAACTTAAAATTCTCATTAATCAATCAATATAAATGAAATCTATGGCCATGTACAGTTTCAGGGTAATGATGTCTACATTTTATCTTCACAAATGCAAGCCTAACAATGCCTAAATGAAAAGATAGATGTTCAAAAATGATACCTCAAAACTGGAAATCGTGAAATGAAAATGAGCTTGATTCAAGGTGCTGAAATGATCAGGTTAGCTTCCTCATGTTCTCAGGAAGTTGATGCAATTGTTAGCTTGAGCAATGGATGGCTGGAATGGCCTGGAGAAGTCAAGGTGCAAGCTTCAGTTTTTGAAAATGGAGGATGATGAAGATGGAGTTACAGAAGTGTAGCATGGTGTGGAATTCTTTATGTATGATGTTTAGAAGCTTTAGGAACCAAAAGTCCAAGAAACGCACGAGTTGATTTGAAGATTGGGTTCAAAACTCAAAAATAACAAGTTTTGAGGTGTTCTTGGTGATTCTCTGTTTTAGGGTGTTTCAGGGCTTAAGCATTCGTACTTTAGCTTGCAAATAGTGCATGTATTTATAGGCAAGAGGTTTCAAGTGTTACAACAACTCAGAATTTGAAATCTCAAGTTGTGGCAACTTTGCTTGTTTTTGAAGTAAACATGACAAACATCTTCCCAAGGATTGTACCATGCTATCTAGAGTGGTTGCAAACTTTAAACATGTTCTTCTGACTTTGTAGAGGAAGCTTGTGCAAGAGGAACAAGTTAAAGGCTCAATGCAAGTTGACTTTGTGATTAAAGTCAATTTTCAAGAATGGCAATGTTGCTTGGATCATGCATAACATGACCATTTTTGTAAGGCAACAAGTGGAATTACCCTAAGGGTGCAAGTGTGAATGGTGTGTTTGATTTACATGCATTGTTTATCTTGAATTAGGGTTTACTAATTGTTGATTTTATATTTCCATACAAACCCTAATTATTAACATTTATATGAAAGGGATAAATTGCGGAAAGTAAAATTACTACACTATTACATCATTAGGGAAGGGGGTATACAAGTTTACAAATGGGGATTGCAAGAAAATTAAACCTAATTATCTATTACAACCATATTGAATAATGTACAAAAATTGAATAAATGTACAAGAAGATAAATGGAAAAGAAATTATTTTTGTTTGGTTTTTGTTAAGGGTTTAGATTTGACCTAATTACTAAAAAAAGAAAAATAATTAATTAAAGATAAATAAAATTAAACCTAAATTAATTAAGAAAAGAAAATAAGTTTGAAGCATTTTTAGGGTTTTTATGAAAAGGTTTTAAGTTTATTGAAAATAAAATGGAAATTAATTAATTAAAAGAAACCTAAGTTCTAAGTTAATTTTAATTAAGAAAAAGAAAATAACTAAACCTAAATCTAATTATTATTTTATTAAAAAAAGGAAATTAATTTGTTAAGAAAAATGTTTTTGTCTTTTGTCTTATAAATAAAATAAACATATAAGTGTGAAAATAATAAATAATTTTTTTTTAATTTTCTATTAATAATAATAATAATAATAATAATAATAATAATAATAAATAATAAATAAAAATGAAATAAAATAAAATAAGAAAAAATAAATAAAATGAATTAATATATAAAAAAAAAAGGAAATTTGGGTCAGTATGCAAAAGTAAGCAGGGGGTGAAAATGGAGCAAATCTGTTAGGCCCAGCCAAGGAGGCCCAAGATATGCTTGGTCCAAACAACAAAAAAAAATGAAAGAATGTAAAAAGGGGTAAAAGGTCTCGCTGGGGCTCGAATCCTGGACCTCCTAATACGCGGGCACTTCTTGTATCACTAGGGTGGCCTGTTTCATCAGTCAGTTATACAACAATCAATAAACTTAAAATAAACTAAGTCTGTGTTATAACTCCATCTTCAACCTCCGGCCTAAACATCTGCAACTCTATCATTTCTCAGCCATTTCCAAAAATGTAAACATCAAACTTGTTCCAAATTTCAGAACGATTACAGAAATGTAAATTACTAAAACTATAAATTAAAGATGAGCATGAATTTTGAAAGGTACCAAATTCTGACCTAACTTTTTCAGAAAGTTCAAACTTAAAATTCTCACAACTCAAGCAATATAATTGAAATCTATGGCCATGTAGAGTTTCAGGGTAATGATGTCTACATTTTATCTTCACAAATGCAAGCCTAACAATGCCTAAATGAAAAGATAGAAGTTCAGAAATGATACCTCAAAAATGGAAATCGTGAAATGAAAATGAGCTTGATTCAAGGTGCTGCAATGATCAGGTTAGCTTCCTCAAGTTCCCAGGAAGCTGATACAATGGTTAGCTTGAGCAATGGATGGCTGGAATGGCCTGGAGAAGTCAAGGTGCAAGCTTTAATTTTTGAAAATGGAGGATGATGAATATGGAGTTACAGAAGTGTAGCATGGTGTGGAATTCTTTATGTATGATGTTTATAAGCTTTATGAACCAAAAGTCCAAGAAACGCACGAGTAGATTTAAAGATTGGGTTCAAAACTCAAAAATGACAAGTTTTGAGGTGTTCTTGGTGATTCTCTGTTTTAGGGTGTTTTAGGGCTTAAGCATTCGTCCTTTAGCTTGCAAATAGTGCATGTATTTATAGGCAAGAGGTTTCAAGTGTTACAACAACTCAGAATTTGAATTCTCAAGTTGTGGCAACTTTGCTTGTTTTGAAGTAAACATGACAAACATCTTCCCCCGGATTGTACCATGCTATCTAGAGTGGTTGCAAAATTTAAACATGTTCTTCTGACTTTGTAGAGGAAGCTTGTACAGGAGGAACAAGATAGAGGCTCAATGCAAGTTGACTTTGTGATTAAAGTCACTTTTCAAGAATGACAATGTTGCTTGGATCATGCATAACATGACCATTTTTGTAAGGCAACAAGTAGAATTACCCTAAGGGTGCAAGTGTGAATGGTGTGTTTGATTTACATGCATTGTTTATTTTGAATTAGGGTTTACTAATTGTTGATTTTATATTTCCATACAAACCCTAATTACTAACATTTATATGAAAGTGATAAATTGTGGAAAGTAAAATTACTACACTATTACATCATTAGGGAAGGGGGTATAAAAGTTTACAAATGGGGATTGCAAGAAAATTAAACCTAATTATCTATTACAACCATATTGAATAATGTACAAGAATTGAATAAATGTACAAGAAGATAAATGGAAAAGAAATTATTTTTGTTTGGTTTTTGTTAAGGGTTTAGATTTGACCTAACTACTAAAAAATGAAAAATAATTAATTAAAGATAAATAAAATTAAACCTAAATTAATTAAGAAAAGAAAATAAGTTTGAAGCATTTTTAGGGTTTTTTATGAAAAGATTTTAAGTTTATTGAAAATAAAATGGAAATTAATTAATTAAAAGAAACCTAAGTTATAAGTTAATTTTAATTAAGAAAAAGAAAATAGCTAAACCTAAATCTAATTATTATTTTATTAAAAAAAGGAAATTAATTTGTTAAGAAAAATGTTTTTGTCTTTTGTCTTATAAAGAAAATAAACATATAAATGTGAAAATAATAAATAAAATTTTTTGAATTTTTTATTAATAATAATAATAAATAATAAATAAAAATGAAATAAAATAAAATAATAAAAAATAAATAAAATGAATTAAAATATTAAAAAAAAGGAAATTTGGGTCAGTATGCAAAACTAGGCAGGGGGTGAAAATGGAGCAAATCTGTTAGGCCCAGCCAAGGAGGCCCAAGCGCTGCTTGGTCCAAACAACCAAAAAAATGAAAGAATGTAAAAAGGGGTAAAAGGTCTCGCTGGGGCTCGAACCCAGGACCTCTTAATACGCGTGTGCTTCTTGTACCACTAGGGTGGCCTGTTTCATCCGTCAGTTATACAACAATCAATAAACTTAAAATAAACTAAGTCTGTGTTATAACTCCATCTTCAACCTCCAGTCTAAACATCTGTAACTTCATCATTTCTCATCCATTTCCAAAAATGTAAACGTCAAACTTGTTCTAAATTTCAGAACGATTACACAAATGTAAATTACTAAAACTATAAATCAAAGATGAGCATGAATTTTGAATGGTACCAAATGCTGACCTAACATTTTCAGAAAGTTCAAACTTAAAATTCTCACTAATCAATCAATATAAATGAAATCTATGGCCATGTACAGTTTCAGGGTAATGATGTCTACATTTTATCTTCACAAATGCAAGCCTAACAATGCCTAAATGAAAAGATAGAAGTTCAGAAATGATACCTCAAAACTAGAAATCGTGAAATGAAAATGAGCTTGATTCAAGGTGTTGCAATGATCAGGTTAGCTTCCTCAAGTTCCCAGGAAGCTGATGCAATGGTTAGCTTGAGCAATGGATGGCTGGAATGGCCCGGAGAAGTCAAGGTGCAAGCTTCAGTTTTTGAAAATGGAGAATGATGAAGATGGAGTTACAGAAGTGTAGCGTGGTGTGGAATTCTTTATGTATGATGTTTAGAAGCTTTAGGAAGCAAAAGTCCATGAAACGCACGAGTAGATTTGAAGATTGGGTTCAAACCTCAAAAATGACAAGTTTTGAGGTGTTCTTGGTGATTCTCTGTTTTAGGGTGTTTCAGGGCTTAAGAATTCATCCTTTAGCTTGCAAATAGCGCATGTATTTATAGGCAAGAGGTTTCAAGTGTTACAACAACTCAGCATTTGAATTCTCAAGTTGTGGCAACTTTGCTTGTTTTTGAAGTAAACATGATAAACATCTTCCCAAGGATTGTACCATGCTATCTAGAGTGGTTACAAACTTTAAAAATGTTCTTCTGACTTTGTAGAGGAAGCTTGTGCAGGAGGAACAAGTTAGAGGCTCAATGCAAGTTGACTTTGTGCTTAAAGTCACTTTTCAAGAATGGCAATGTTGCTTGGATCATGCATAACATGACCATTTTTGTAAGGCAACAAGTGGAATTACCCTAAGGGTGCAAGTGTGAATGGTGTGTTTGATTTACATGCATTGTTTATCTTGAATTAGGGTTTACTAATTGTTGATTTTATATTTCCATACAAACCCTAATTACTAACATTTATATAAAAGCGATAAATTGCGGAAACTAAAATTACTACACTATTACATCATTAAGGAAGGGGGTATACAAGTTTACAAATGGGGATTGCAAGAAAATTAGACCTAATTATCTATTACAACCATATTGAATAATTTACAAGAATTGAATAAATCTACAAGAAGATAAATGCAAAAGAAATTATTTTTGTTTGGTTTTTGTTAAGGGTTTAGATTTGACCTAATTACTAAAAAAAAGAAAAATAATTAATTAAAGAAATAATAAAATTAAACCTAAATTAATTAAGAAAAGAAAATAAGTTTGAAGCATTTTTAGGGTTTTTTATGAAAAGGTTTTAAGTTTATTGAAAATAAAATGGAAATTAATTAATTAAAAGAAAACTAAGTTCTAAGTTAATTTTAATTAATAAAAAGAAAATAACTAAACCTAAATCTAATTATTATTTTATTAAAAAAAGGAAATTAATTTGTTAAGAAAAATGTTTTTGTCTTTTGTCTTATAAAGAAAATAAACATATAAATGTGAAAATAATAAATAATTTTTTTTGAATTTTTTATTAATAAAAATAATAATAATAATAATAAATAATAAAGAAAAATGAAATAAAATAAGAAAAAATAAATAAAATGAATTAAAATTTAAAAAAAAAAAAGGAAATTTGGGTTAGTATGCAAAAGTAGGCAGGGGGTGAAAATGGAGCAAATCTGTTAGGCCCAGCCAAGGAGGCCCAAGCGCTGCTTGGTCCAAACAACAACAAAAATGAAAGAATGTAAAAAGGGGTAAAAGGTCTCGCTGGGGCTCGAACCCAGGACCTCCTAATACGTGCGCGCTTCTTGTACCACTAGGGTGGCCTGTTTCATCCGTCAGTTATACAACAATCAATAAACTTAAAATAAACTAAGTTTGTGTTATAACTCCATCTTCAACCTCCAGCCTAAACATATGCAACTTCATCATTTCTCATCCATTTCCAAAAATGTAAACATCAAACTTGTTCCAAATTTCAGAACGATTACAGAAATGTAAATTACTAAAACTATAAATAAAAGATGAGCATGAATTTTGAATGGTACCAAATTCTGACCTAACTTTTTCAGAAAGTACAAACTTAATATTCTCACTACTCAAGCAATATAAATGAAATCTATGGCCATGTACAGATTCAGGGTAATGATGTCTACATTTTATCTTCACAAATGCAAGCCTAACAATGCCTAAATGAAAAGATAGAAGTTCAGAAATGATACCTCAAAACTGGAAATCTTGAAATGAAAATGAGCTTGATTCAAGGTGCTGCAATGATTAGGTTAGCTTCCTTAAGTTCCCAGGAAGCTGATGCAATGGTTAGCTTGAGCAATGGATGGCTGGAATGGCCTAGAGAAGTCAAGGTGCAAGCTTCAGTTTTTGAAAATGGAGGATGATGAAGATGGAGTTACAGAAGTGTAGCATGGTGTGGAATTCTTTATGTATGATGTTTATAAGCTTTAGGAACGAAAAGTCCAATAAACGCACGAGTAGATTTGAAGATTGGGTTCAAAACTCAAAAATGACAAGTTTTGAGGTGTTCTTGGTGATTCTCTATTTTAGGGTGTTTTAGGGCTTAAGCATTCGTCCTTTAGCTTGCAAATAGTGCATTTATTTATAGGCAATAGGTTTCAAGTGTTACAACAACTCAGAATTTGAATTCTCAAGTTGTGGCAACTTTGCTTATTTTTGAAGTAAACATGACAAACATCTTCCCAAGGATTGTACCATGATATCTAGAGTGGTTGCAAACTTTAAACATTTTCTTCTGACTTTGTAGAGGAAGCTTGTGCAGGAGGAACAAGTTAGAGGCTCAATGCAAGTTGACTTTGTGATTAAAGTCACTTTTCAAGAATGGCAATGTTGCTTGGGCAATGGCTCTAATGCTTGGATCATGGCTCTAGCAATTGTGTAAAACATTAATTATGGAGTGACAAACAAGTTTGAGGCCTGAAAAGCAAATATTATGCTTCCTAGCATGGATTTGGTTCATGTTCATCCTAAAAATCTGCCTTGTAAAACAAGAATGAAACCCTAACTTGTTGCCTTCGATTCTCCTTACTAAAGTATGATCTTAATGAGTTCTTGGACATTTTGGAAAGCTTGTAACATCCAATACAACCTTTATGTTGGACATTTTTTAAAGTTCAAATTGGAACTAGGTTAAAAATTACCATGAAGTTAGGTCAAAATCCTGCCTAAACTAAGGTAAAATTTCACTAAGTCCTCAAGTTTCATGAACATGTCTTCACAAAATCATAACTTGAAATCTAAGCATTTCTAGGAAAAGTTCTGCCCTACAATATTTTATATCTCATTGAGATCTACAACTTTCATGTTGGAAGTTTTCTTTGAATCATCTTGCATCATGGTGTAAACTTGGCATAAAGTTATGAAAAAAAACATGAATTTTCAACACTTAGAAAAATTCTAAGTCTTGGAAATTTTGACTTTTCAAAATGAAATCTTGACTTTTTGATTTATTGATGAACAAGTTTCATATTTTGACATGTCTTGATGAATTGTAATCTTTGAAACTTGATTTTGATCAAAAAGTCAAAGTTTGACTTTTCAATGTATAGTTGACTTTTCATCAGTTGACTAAAATTCATTTGTCAATCAATTGATCTTTAGAAATGTTTTGAGCCATGTAATTAGGTCAAAATGAAGCATTTGAATCCTTGAGATCATAACTTAGACCAATAAATCATTTGCTAGGTCAAAAATTAAAGGTTGCACTTTCTCAGTCAAAACCCTAATTTTGACCATTTCATCCTTTTGATGTTCTGATCAAATTTCTTGAGGAATTGTGATCCAATACTTGATAAAATCACATATATGAGTTCATGATGTTGATATGGATAAAAAATTATGAAGTTTGACTATAAATTTACCACAATTAACTTTTTCCCAATATAGTTGATTTTAGGTCAACTGATCAATTGACTGAGCAAAAAATGTGATCCAAGACCTAAAACTTGACATGAGCAATCTTGAGGGTCCAAAATGATCCATGAAAGTCATATGGGGCATGAAAAGTCCATTTTTACTTGTAAAAACTCAAACCCTAATTTGAGTCATCAGTGCTTGAGGAAATGTCTTGAGCTGATCAAACCTTGTGCAGTCTTGAATCAATGGAGATCTTGTGAGAGATTACTTGAGAGACGAGAGGATAAATTTTGGGGTACAACAATAACAAACCATGGTTTCGTTGAAAACGAAACAAGTTTAGTCCCTTTTCGTTGATCCCAAGTTTCTAGTACAAGTGGGGACCTGCTGGCAGGAGATTGGACTTATGCTTCTGGCACTGCTTTTCGTTCAGACATGAATCAGGTTGGAAGCTGATTTTATGATAAAAGTACTCTTTATAAAAAAAGGGTACATAGACTTTTTCTATTTTAACCAATAATGGTATTATCCAATAGACAAAGCTTCAAACCTTTGTACAAGCCTCTGATCATATAAAGATTTTGAAGCAACATAGCCTGGCAAGTAGTGTAAGGCTATGAGATTTGCTCAAAGTTCTTTAAACAAACTTGCTTCGAAGGGTCCAGTGTTTGGTTTGAAAGATGCTGATTCAAAGGGAATCAAGGTTCCAATTGAAGCATTGTGTGAAAGTGGTTTTTGTCCAGTCGAAGGCTTGCCTGCCATAGGTCACATGGCCAAACGAAAGAGTGCATGCAGGAGGTCCCTGCTTTGGGATGCTAGCACAAGGAGGAAATTCTTACTTGAGAGTTTGGCAAACATGCAAAACCAAAGGCTTCTGAATCGAAGGAGAATTGCATGAGGCCTTTGCTTTGTGACTTCAAACAAAACATGCAAGAGGCCTTTGCTCAAACAAAAGCTTGCCTACCAAAGGTCCATATGGCCAAACGAACTTACATTTGAAGGAAACCATAAGCCCAAACGAAGAATGTAAACCCAGGCTTGTATTGAAGAAAGTCACACGCCCAAACAAAGAAATCACGCAGGAGGTAAAGGGCACAAACAAAGCTTGCAACAAAGGGGGCCACATGCCCAAAAAAAAGAGGCATGCTAGGCTTACAAACATGCCTAGACAAAAGAGGCATGCTAGGCTTACAAACATGCCTAGACAAAAGAGGCATGCAGGAAGAAAAATTGTGCAATCTAAGGATGAAAAAAGGAGACTTTTTGCCTTGGAATTGAAGGAGGCTACATGAGGCTCTTGTCTTGTGACTGTTGGCCTTGTGGGCACCTCTTGCACGCAAAAAGGAGTTATGGCTCAATCGAAAGCTGCATGCAGCCACCTAATAACTTGTGAATCAAAGCAAGCATGAGGGGAAATATTTGTCCAGTCAACACAGGCATGCAAGCATTAAACATCCAATCGAAGCAGGCATATAGGAAACCATTGCATTGTGAACCATGTGAGGCCAAAGATGCAATCGAAGGTGGCATGCAAGAAGCTCCTTCCTTGTGAATCCAAGCCAGTGTGCCAGAGGCCCACGCCCAGTCGAAGGATGAAAGCCAAGCTTACATAGAAAGAGTCCAAAATGCCAATCGAAGGAAGTAAATCGAAGAAGACTTATTTTTCTCCAATTTTGTCAAAAATATTATTTTCATCTGTTTTCCCCTTTTTTAACAGTTTCCTTTTTAACTTGATACTGAAAAAATCCAATTGTACTTGTGCAAGCTTGAATCTTGAGAATCCTTGTGAGAAATGCCTTGAGGAATGAGAGGGAAAATTTTGGGGTACAACACTCAGTTGTCATGAAAGATGGAGTTTTAAAATTGTTCGACACCAAGAACAATTTGGTCTTAAAATCTCCTTTGTTGAAGAATAAGACGTTTAAGACTATGATCAATTCAACTAAAGTAAAATGTCTAAAATTATTGTCGACCACAAGGATAGTTGGTTATGGAATTTGAGATTTGGACATTTGAACTTTTGATCACTTAATCAGATGATTACTTAAGATATGGTATCTGGTATCCCAAGTCTTGAGATGCCTGACAAACTCTGAGAAGGTTGTTTAGTCGGAAAGCAATCTAGAAACTCTTTTGTTTTGAATATGCCAATAAGATTATCATGCATACTCGAAGTGGTACATTCAGATGTATGTGGTCCATTTGAAGAACATACCATTGATGGAAACAGATATTTTGTTTCGTTTGTCAATGAGCTCAGTCGAAAGTTGTTGATCTATGTGATCAAGAGAAAGGATGAAGTATTCAAAATCTTTAAGAGATTCAAGATACTTGTAAAAAACCAGAGTGATAAGAGGATCAAAGTTCTGAGAACAGATGGAGGTGGCGAATACACATCCAATATGTTTGAAGATTTCTATGTAGAACATAGTATCGATCATGAGGTAACTTCTCCTTATACGCCCCAACATAATGGAATTTTAGAAAGAATAAACAGAACCATATTGGATATGGCGTGATGAATGTTGAAGCAAAAGAATTTTCCAAAATCTTTATGGGGTGTCGTTGTTTCAACTGCAGTTTACATTTTGAATAGGTGCCCTACCAAGATATTGAAGAACAAGGTTCCTGAAGAAATATGGAGTGGCAGACGACCATCAGTGATTTATTTGAATGTGTTAGGCTCGATGTGTTATAAGCATGTTCCTTATGCGAGAAGAAGGAAGCTTGATGACAAGAGTGAACCTATGATTCTGGTAGGATATCATAAAACTGGTTCATAGTGTATACAAGCTATTCAATCCAGTTAATGAGAAGATTGTGTTGAGTCGAGACATTGTGATTGATAAAAATTATTCCTGGTATTGGAATTCTAATGATACAATTAAAAAGCCATTGATGAGATATGGTTTCAATGAAGAAACTGATGAAGTCAAAGTCAAAGAAATTGTTAATATTCCAATCGAAGCCGAAGCAGTTGCTAACATTCCAAAAACAGTCGAAGTCAGATAGGTTATGGCTGAAACAAGCCAAATACCTCAAAGAAATAGAGTTCATCCAACAAGACTTCATGTTTATGACGTGGTGGGTGACGATGAAGTCACACCAGATGGAGAATTCGTTTATTTTGCTTTACTTGCAGATGCTGAACCAATCAACCATAACGAAGATTTGAAGATTAAACAGTGAAAGTTAGCTATGGTCAAAGAGTTACAGGAAATCGAAAGAAAGAATACATGGGAGTTAGTCAAATTTGCGGAATATACAAAAGCTATCAAAGTGAAGTGTGTGTTCAAGTTGAAACACAATACTTATGGGTCGATAGCAAGACATAAAGCAAGATTAGTAGCTCGAGGTTTTCTTCAACGAGAAGGACTCTACTACTCTGAAGTATTTGCTCCAGTAGCAAGATTGGAGACAATTCGACTAGTGGTAGTATTTGCATGCAACCAAGGCTGGTTGAAATTTTATTTAGATGTGAAATCAGCATTTCTGAATGATCCTTTAGACGAAGAGGTCTATGTCACACAACCGCCTTGATTTATGATTCAGAGGGAAGCGAGTAAAGTATATAAGTTGCACAAAGCGCTCTATAGCCTCAAGCAGGCACTTAGAGCATGGAACAAGAAGATCGACTCATACTTAGTCGAATTAGGATTTTTCAAATGCAAACCAAAGTATGATGTCTATGTTCAGGTTGTAGCACAAGATATAACAATCATTTGCTTGTATGTTGATGACTTGATGGTAATTAGAAATAGCTTGGAGAACTTATCAAAGTTCAAAGAGCTGATGATTAGAGAATTTGAAATGTCATATTTAGGGAAATTGTCTTATTTCTTAGACATGGAATTTCAAATGTCGAAGCAAGGTATGGTGCTACATCAAAGGAAGTATGTCAAAGAGATACTCAAGGGATTCATAATGGATGATTTGAATCCTACATCCTTACCTGTCGAACCAAATGTGAAGTTGGAGAAGAATGGAGAGGAAGACAAATTCGATATAACTTTGTTCAAGAAAATCGTGGAATCTCTAAGATATGTGTGCAATAGTCGACCTGATATAGGTTTTGAATTCAGATCAATGAGCAGATTCATGGGTGAGCCAAGAGTGTCGCACATGAAGGATGTAAGAAGAATTCTAAGATACTTAGAAGGATCTATAGACTATGGAATTCTATTTTGACGAGATTCTGAAGGCAAAGAAGCAACAAGTAATTTTTTCTTCATATGCTTATAGGTGTGGAGATAAGGAAGATCGAAGAAGCACAACTATATATTTCTTTCAAATATTTGGTGCCCAATCTCATGGTGTTCGAAGAAGCAACTGGTGGTGGAATTGTTATCTATGATGCTGAATATATAGCAGGCAGGACCCTTTACTGCATGTCAAGAAATTTGGATCAGATTTGTACTTGAAGAAATGGAGGTTGAAGTGAATAAACCTCTAGTATTGAAAATCAACAACAAGTCAGCCATAAATCTAATGAAGAATCCAGTTCTGAAGGTTGAGAAAAACATAAGAAACGGGGGTTTTGAATTGGGTTTTCAAAAAAAAATTATTTAGAAGTTCTTTACACAAAAAAATAGAATTAAAATCAATGATATAGAGAGAAATAACGACACTTTTGATTTATACAGGTTCACCTTAGAAAAGGGTAATCATGTCCACCCGCCAAGGTGATTTCGCCTTAGAAAATGACTTAATCCACTAATCTTGAAAGATTACAGATGCACGGGCTACCCGATGATGACTAACAACAACAATGATAACCTGTTAGTGATCCCTTAAGAATTATGACCTATCTGATCCCATAAGAGATATAAAGATCACTGACTCCTTAAGGCTTCTCACCTACCCGGTCCCTTGAAGGAGATTTCCCTATGCCTTAGAAAAGGACTTAATCAACTTACAGTTGAATAATGTGTTTACAGGATTACTTTTACAAGCGGATTACACAAATGTTTAAGTACAAATTGTTTAACACAAATATGAGCAACAACTTTTACGTTCAAACAAATTACAATAGTAACACAATAAGGAGAAACAACTCTTGTTTTCTAACAAATTACAATATCAACAGAATAATGAGCAACAACTCTTGTATTCTAGCGGATAATAATATCAGCACAATAATGAGCAAAAACTCTTTTGTTTTAATCCTTTTCTATTTCTTGCTTTGGTTTTGGCAGTGTTACTGTTCTTGTGTTCCAATCTCTTGTTTTGCAAATGAACCAGTTGATCATTTATATATGCGTTACGGAAGTAAACTGTTGTAGTAGTATACACATCACTTTCATATTGCCAGCTGCCAACGGTAAGAAACGATCGTGGGAGACAAATAGTACACAGTGCATCCATTTGAGTGGAATATATAATTGTACTATTGTACTAACCATTCTTGCACACTTTTCTGATAATACTGTCTTCTGATGGATATTACTTCTGATGAATATTACTTATGATGAAGCAGATTGGCTTGAGAAGATAGCATCTTTGATCTTGTCTTCTGATGGACTATATGATGTAGAATAGTAATGATTCCATAAGATCTAACTTTCCTTGATCTGTCTTCTGATGGAATGTTTCTGATGTGAAGTAATGTGCGTATATTCTATGAAGTATTCGAGTCTTTAAAATATTGACTTTGTCTTCAGAATTAGAAGCAACAATTTTTTTATGAACAAACCTTAACTTCTGATTCATAAGTAGAAGCTTTCCTTTGATGTGTTCATAATCTTGACTTTCTCTTCAGAATTAGAAGTAACATCTTTTCTGACAAACAAATCTTGAATTCTGATCTTTGACGCAAAAGTTTGTTTCTGGTGCAATCTTGTTTTCTGATCTTGGAGCAGTAATATAATAGAAATTCTTTATTCTAGAATACTTGTGACTTCTGAAGCAGCATCTTATTGAGAAGTACACGGGAGATCCTCTTTCTGGTGAACATTCAACATTCTTTAGAACTACTGATACTTCTTCAGAAGCAGATGCAATAGTCTTTCTGATGCGTTCTTGGTATATTTATGATGATTCTTCAGACAACCATTTTGAATCAAATTAGAACTTCTAATATGCACACTCAAGAAATTATTAGAAACAAAATTGTTTACATATAAAATATATGTATTGTTATCATCAAAATTTAGAGATTAAATGTAGAACCCAAATCTAGTTCTAACAATCTCCCCTTTTTTTATGATGACAAAACCATGTATTTTCATATAACAGTTTTACAAGGTAATATCATAATCGAATCAGAGATAAGAAGAAAACTTCCCCTGATTGGCGTGATCTCCCCCCGAGTCTAAGACTTACAGTATTTAGAAGGAACGAATACCTGAGCATTGTTTTGAACCCCCCCCCCCCCCCTGAGTTAATCAATCTCACATTGAATCTAAAATTTAAGATCTTATTAGAACTTAGGGTTTTCTGAGCTTGATTAACATTTTCTAGAATCTTGATTGAAGTGAAAGGAAGCGATTTATCAGAGTTTGCTTTATCATAATTTCTTTCTCCATTAGAATCTTATAATCTTGTACCTGAAAACACATTCTAAAATCTCTTGCATATATAATTCGTTAGAAATGTAAGCAATGATATTTAGAGAATTAGGTATGCATTAAAATAATCATTATGCTTTCTCCCCCTTTTTGTCATAATCAAAAAGATATATTTCATTGATTTGGAGAAAATAGAGTTTACAGGAGAAAAACAAGATAAGATAGAAACATCAAAAGATGGGTTCCTAGAAGTTCCTATGGGTTAGAAGACGATGGAAGTTTCTAAAGAATTTGTTTGAGCATATCCGAGACGCTATAGTTGAAAGCTTCATATTTATCAAATTTTTCATTGACTCATGCTTGTTCCTTTTTCAATTCTTCAAGAGTTTGTAGAACAATTGAAGTTTCTAGAGCCTCAGAAATATCTGCAATAGCTTTCTCAGTAGCTAATTTTTTTGGCAGCTTCTTCTTCAGCCTGTTTCAGAGCAACTTCTTATGCCTTTATCTTTGATTCTAAGGCCTGATATTTCTCTTCTGCTTCTGGAACAATCTTTTCTTGAATCTGATCAGAGATATTTTTTATTCTTAAGGCCTCAACAACTATCCATCTATTGAACATGTTCCAACTAGAGTTTATACTTGAAGAGTGATTGCTGACACTGGATTCCTCAGTGAGTCTCTTGACTCTTCTTACTGCATTGTCCTTAAAGTTAGATATTGCTTCATCGAGGTTAGGGCTAGCCAGTTTAGGATCAGGATTTGTTTCTTCATCAGAAGTAGTTTCACAGGAAACCATTTTGTCAGAGTCATGTGAGTTGTTGGTGACTAAGATATTATTGTAAGAAGGTTGGTTATTAAAATAGGCATTGCATCTGAATGCGTGTCTTCTATATAAATTGAAGTTTCTGAAATGGAAGCGGTTGTGGTTATGTCTCTAAAATCTGTTGGTTGAGAAGAGTTTTCCGAAGGAGTGTGGAAAAGACATTTATTGAGGATGTAGAAGCTAATTCTGGTGAAGATAAGGATGTAGAGGGTGTGAATGTTGGTGGTTTGAAAAATATTTTAGGAGTGATTGGTGAGGAGGTTTGATTTTTAAATTTCTCAAGAAGATTAGAAGTGGTAATTTGTGGAGGTGGCATAGGAGTTGATGAAGTAACTCTTTTAAGGTAAAAACAAAGAGTAGTAGTATTTTGAGAATGATAGGACTTACTAAACGACTCATCATAAGTTGCAGAAGTAGTGTTTCTCAAGTAATTTTCAGATGTTGCAACATTGGAAGTTGTAATACGGTGGGAGAACTGACTTGGTTGTTTTGCGTTTTATCGCAATTGTTGCGGATAGCAAGAGTCGCCACCGACTTTTCTTTTATCCAATAAAGGAAAGGGTGAAAAGAACAGGAAAGACCTTTTGAGAATTTTCTTGAGTTCGAGGGGTAGGTTATGAAAAGGAAAGGTGTTAGCACCATTTTCATCTGTAGTTATCTACGGGATCTTAGTTGCTATCTCACTTTGAAAATGCTTTTTTTGAAATGTGTTTGTGATTGATTGAAAGTATTTTTGAAAAGTGCATTCGTTTAGGCGAACTTTGTAATGATTCATGTCTCTATAAGAATGTATACAAAGTGTTGACTTTTGAAAATATTTCGTTTTGAAAGTGTTGGTGTGTTTTGAGAGATGTTGTTTTGAAAATGTTGTGAGCAAGCAACTATGAACGTTCTACCTACTCAAAAGGGTCTTAGTTCTTTTCCTCCTCCTTTAGATAGTGCTATCTTACCATTGATTGATAAGAAATCCTATCATTGGATGTGAAGGGACGGGCGTGGGTCGTCGTATAGTCATATAAGGTAACTTATGAGACGCTTTAGCAATTGTCGTAAGGGACTAAGATCGTTTTACTGAAGGCAACGTCGAAGGGTCATCGAGGGACTACGATCTTTTTTATCGAGGGTCTTTGATAAAGCGTCCCACATTTGAGGGACATGACTATTTTTCCGAGGCAACAAGCGAGGTTATCCTAGAGGTGCGTGTGTGAAAAGTGTATTTAATTGCATGCATTTTTGTCTTGAGATTAGGATTTTCTAAGATTGACTTTATCTTTACATACACACCCTAATTACTAACAATCATATCAAAAGCGATAAATTGCAGAAATTAAAATCCTACAGTATTACATTATTTGGGGGATGGGGGTACAATTCACGCACGCACGCGCAAGCGCACACGCACGCACACACACACACACGCACGCACACACAAACACACACACGCACACACACACACACACACACACACACACACATATATATATAGTGTAAAAATAAAGGAAAATTATTTCTCTGTTTCTGACGTGTCTTCTTCTGAATCGGTAGCCATGAGTGCTATGTTTGCATTCTCTTCTTTTCATTTTGATTCTTCAGAGTCAGAATCATCCCATGTTTCCATGAGACATTTATTCTTTCCTTTGAAAGTGCTTTTCTTGAAGCTTTCTTTTTTGGTGCTCTCCTTCTTGAGATTTGGACATTCATTTATGTAGTGTCCAGGCTCATTGCACTCAAAACATGTTACTTCATTACTGGTTCTTCCTTTATCAGATGCTTTTGGACGATCTCCTCTGTTTGTGAATCTTCGACCATTATTTTTCCTTTTCTTCTAGAGTTGCTAAACTCTTATGGATAGAAGGGACAATTCGTCTTCATCTTCAGAATATTCACCATTAGATTCTTGGATTTCTTCAGCTTGGAGAGCCTTGCTCTTTTTCTGAACTGGTTCTTTCTGTTACAGATTTTAGAGCAATAAATTTGTTCTTTTTCTGAGACTCGTCTTCTTCTAGCTCTATCTAATGAATTCCAAGCAAATTGACTAACTCTTCAAGAGTTATACTATTCAGATCCTTAGAGAGATTCAAAGCAGTAACCTTAGGCCTCCATCTTTTAGGAAGACTTCTGATGATCTTCTTAACATGGTCAGTAGTGGAATATCCTTTTTCCAAAACCATAAGTCTTGCCACCAAGGTTTGAAACCTTGAGAACATAGTTTCAACGGTTTCTTCATCATCCATTCTGAAGGCTTCATATTTATGAATTAAGGCCAAGGCCTTAGTTTCTTTAACTTGTGCATTGCCTTCATGTGTCATTATGAGTGAATCAAGAATATCCTTTGATGTTTCTCTGTTTGTAATCTTTTCATATTCGTTGTATGAGATTATGCTGAGAAGGATAGTTCTGGTTTTGTGATGATTCTTGAAGTTGCGCTTTTGATCTTCATTCATTCTGTTCATGGGAATATGAATACCAAATGCGCTGACAGGTTCTTTATAACCAGTTGTAACCATTTCCCAAATATCAATACATATCTCAGAAAGAAACTTTCTATTCTATCTCTCCAATAGTCAAATTTCTCTCCATAAAAAATAAGAGGTTTAACATTGTATATATCTCTATCGTTTGTGTTAGCATCAACCATTTATAAGGTTTTTCTTACACTGGATCTCTCTACACGGTAAAGTGTTTAATTAGAAAATCAATAACAGAGTCGGAGCTCTGATACCAATTGAAGGTTGAGAAAAACACAAGAAAGGGAGGGGTTGAATTTGGTTTTAAAAAACTTTCTGTTTAGAAGTGCTTTACACAAACAATCAGAATTAGAATCGACGCTATAGAGAGAAATAATGACACTTTCAGTTTATACAGGTTCATCATAGAAAAGACTAATCTTGTCCACCCGCCAAGGTGATTTCGCCTTAGAAAAGGACTTAATCCACTAATCTTGAAAGATTACAGATGCACGGGCTATCCATCAGTGACTAACAACAACAATAATAACCTATTAGTGATTCCTTAAGAATTTTGACCTACCTGATCCCCTAAGAGATATAATGATCACTGACTCCTTAATGATCAAACTGCAGGTGCATAGATGAAACACTTTTATAATGAACCATAGCCTCTAATAACATCAAAAACTCAAAAATTAAAATAAAAACTCACCAAAAAAATATAATACCTAACTAATAATATAATCAACGGGAAAATTTTCAAAATTCTATAAAACTATGAACTCTAGCCAATAATTATACTAAAAGTAAATCACTATCTAAATCACACCGGATCTAATAAAATAATCTGAATCAAATAATTCATAATCAAACACCAAATTATAAAATAAAAAACTGAAAACAGTTGAAATTAAACCTTTGGGAACATATGGAAATTGATGGAGATCTAGTTTATTCAGAAATCCTCCAACATAATCTCAGCCACCAAATCCATCCATGTCTACCATAAAAATGCAGAACCCTAGAAACCAAGAGAAAATGAAAATGATAGAAGAAATTTGAAAAGCACGGGGTAAGGTAAAAAAGAGAAGGTACATAATCGAGAAGTCAAAAGTGCAAATTAGGCAGAGACGAACGAATCAGAAGAAGTGCGATTGAGAATCAATGAAATCGATCCTATTTATATAGGTAAAAGCAATAAAATTTAAACTGGCTCCTTTAAACCACTTAATATATCACATCTAATTGATGCCTGGTTCATGTGATCCTTATATAACATCTGTGACTCAACCATGGAGAAATTGTTGATAACAAATTATTGAAACAGTCTGCCAACATTTACAATACCTCTATGTTCAAATTCTCTCTCTTGTATGCGAAATGTAATAAAGTCTCTAAATGTAACTCATAGCCTCTTCCTTTTTTATTATTTGATAACAAACTCTGTATAAGAAATCGTTTCATGATATTAGTCTTCACTAAATGGGAACAACAACAGATACTGAAGAGGTGGGAATGAAACATGATTTTCTTTGATTTTTTCCTAATAACCAGATGCCTTGCTAGAAATTAGCAACATGAGTGTCTCTATAAATAAGCCTTGGAATTTTGTTTTGTTTTACTAAAAATGAGAAGCCCTTAAAACATTAATAAGTGTTTTCTTCTTAAACTTTTGAAATTTATTAATTGACCATGTTAAACTTCACACTATTAGTAAAACAAAAAGTACCACACCATGGGGAACATTGATAACATACTCACCAGCAGCATACTCCCAGACTTGCATAAGTGAGGACTGTTAGCAGGAACAACATGATCTCCAGAAATAGATGAAAACCACAAACAACTATATCTCTTTCACTTTTCCCCTCTTTCAATTTTGCTAACAATCTTCAACGTACAAAATTTAAATAAATTAATAACTAATTAACAAATTAATTAACACATATCTATACTTAACAAAATCGTTCTTCGACGATAATAACCAAAATAGAGGATTACACGAGTTCTTGCAAATTGAGAATGCATAAATGCAAAGTTGATGTTAAATTGAGAAATGAAAATGTGGATCGAGAAAGTGAGAGATAAATTGCCTGAAAAATTGAAGAATTGACATTGATGATGATTAGGTATTAAGAGAAGAGAAATTAAAATTGAAGGGTTTGCATTGAGAAAACAAATTAAAAGTGAACCGTTTGTTTATTTTGACGGTGGAAAATGTTCTGCTTATGTATGGAGAAATGAAATTGGATGTGAATGGACATATATTTTGTTTGTTCTCAATAATTCAAGTTAATTAATTAATAGTATTGAATATTATTGAGTGATGTAGAATAATAATAATAATATTAATAAAAATATTAAAAATATAAAAATTAATAATTATAGAAAGTTTTCTATTAATAGCAAATATAAAAATAGTAAGCACTTTAATTAATTGATAAATGGCAAACTTGTCAAATAACTTATTTTGCTTTATTATATTTAATGATAGTAGCTAATATTTGATATAATTTTCTAATTGTTATTAAGCCAAAAGTAAGGATAATGAAATATGTGTGGTCCGTTGGACATGCTCGTTTCATCTGCATATTTTTTCGGGCGGGTCAAGATTTTTGACCCGCACCCTCTAATATGCGCGTCTCATCCGTCTCATTTTTTTGTTGACGCAGACATTAACATGAAAGTTTATAATTTTTAGGTTTAAAATGTGTAATGTCCACGAGTCTTTCTCTCCCTACACTCATAATTTTGCGAAGCGGAGCAAAATTTTAAACATACACCATCAATAAAGTTTGTAGTGTTCCATTTTTTTATTTTTGCTTATTAAAACTGATTTTGGTTATTTTGGCTATTTAAAAGCCATTACAATACTGTAACATATAACATATCTATAATTATATGTGAATATTCAACTTGATTTTATTCTTGAAATAGGTTAGAAATTGGTATGTTCAATAAGTAGAATGCTTGAAAATTGAAAAAATTATTAAACATTATTATAAAACCTTGTTATAAATTGTCATTATTAAATGTAATTTTTTTAAAAATTGAACAACTTAATAAAAATAAAATAGTAATTTAAGTTATATTTATTATTGTAAATTTACAATTTTGTACTAAAATATAAATAATACGTATTTATATAAAAATATAATTTTATATGACATTTATAATCATAATAATGCTACTAATAAGGCGAATTGTGGAGAAAAAATATTTGTTTCATATGGGTCCTATAAATTAACTTGTGGATACATCCAAAAGTAAATCATATAAAATATTTATAATTTTTTTGATGTGTTTAATAATAGATTTTTATTCATAAACTATTTATTTGTAGTAAATTTTCAATTTTGTAAAAGTTTTCAATTATAGTTTAAATTAGAATTATAATTTTAATTTACAATTTTGTATCAAAGTAGTAAAAATAATTAATAATAATAAATATAATATCATTGACATGTTTTTAAGGATCGTATAATCATATAATTATATATTTGAAAATGTATATTTTACAAATTTGAAAATAATATTAATATTGTAGTTAATGTTAATATTTTAATATAATCAAATTTATAAATTAAAGAAATATTTTTGTTATTTATTATATTTGAAATAAAAATAAATTACCTTAAATTTTCACTAAACATGTTAAGCCAATTTTCTTATTTTTAGTTTCAGATCATAATGTCATTTTACATCAAGTATGTGATATTTTTTTTAAACATCTCAAAAACAAAATCATACTTAATAGATTCAATCAATTTTTATAGAAATAAAATAATCTGGTGTTTTTTGTTCTAGGTCAAAACAAATATTAAAAAATTAAATTAAATTGAATCTCATTAATTAAATGTTTATTTTAATATAATTAACATGTTAATTTTCTTTTCTTTTTAGTTGATTTTCTATATATTGATTAAAAAAAAGGTTGATTTTTTATTAAATGGTCAACAGAAAAATCAAAAAGCAGAAACTATAACAACAATCACGTTAAATTGAAATATTATAACTTTTCCTTAACTATTAATTTCACTCCCTTAATAAATCCAATATATTATTTTCATTTTTATCACAATATTAATTATTATTAATATATATTTTATAGAGTAAAAATCACTTTTATATAAAAAAAAATCACTTTATTATATTAAAATCACTTTTATATCCAAAAATAAAATAAAATAAAAAAAATAAAATTTAAGAATAATCAATACTATATATTTCATAGAAATATAATAAAGAACACTTTATTATATTTTGTTTTGACCAATATATTTTGTTTTTACCAATACTATTTATTTTTTAAAAAAATCTATAAAACAAAATCATACTTAATTGACAGAATTAATTTTTATAGAAATAAAATAATCTGGTCAAAAGATTTCTCGTTCTAGTTCAAAACAAAATTTAAAAAGTAAAATAAAATTGAATTTTATTAATTAAAGAGTTTATCTTAAAAGAAATAACATGTAAATTTTGTTTTCTTTTTAATTGATTTTCTATGTTTTGGCAACATAAAAATAAAAAAGATTGATTTTCTATGTAATGGCCAACCGAAAAATCAAAAAGCAAAAACAAACTTTTTAATAACAACACCGAAAATCGAAACTTTTTCTTCTTCAGGTGTAGTATAATACGAAGCATGAAAAAACAAAAAATACAAAAACCTACTATAGGTCCTTAAAAAGTTTTAATCAGACCTTGGATTATTAGAAAAACATTACAAATTATAATTAGAATTATAAAAAATAAAAAAACTATTATTATAATAAGATTAATGGATGTTGATAACTTTGAATCCATTATAATCTTAAAGTGCCCAAAACCCTAATTGTTTATAACCCTCTATACATTAAGAACACCAAGCAAGCTGTCATGTTTCCCACGAGTCGTTAATATCCTTAACAACAAATTAAAGTTAGTTGATGAAAACAATCATATATTTTGATATTGGTTAAATAAAAATTATTTCAAAAACATGTAACAAAGGTAAAGTAATGCATATTAAGAATTTTTAAGAAAAAATCAAATCATTGAGAATCAAATTCAACCTTATTAATACACATTAAGGGGGACCACATGTAATCCACATTTAGAATCTTAAAAAGAAATAAACTCATATGTGATAGCAGAGTAAAAATGTAAAAATCAAAATCGTCTGAAAATCAAATTGAGATTCTGAATCCCATCAATATTTTACCTTTTAAAATAGCTTGGAAATCAAACAGTTTTGGGATTAACTAAGTAAAATGAATAATTATGGATCATATTAATATCTAAACCTAAAGTGAATTTGAATTAGAAAAATGGACTTTAAAATGACAAACTAAACACAAAATCAAGTGCAATAGCTTAGAGTTTGTCTAAAACTTCTACTTCTGATATTATTGTATTACTGATCACTTTTGTTTTTAACAAATCCCAGTACTGAACAAGGACAACGGCGTCTCTGCAAATAATAAAATAGCATAGTCGTAAATTTACCTTTTTAAAAAGCAAAAGTAAAGTTATCCACCAACCAAAAGCATGTGAACTCTTCTACATAAATTTAACATTATTGAGATTGTAATCTCTTGTGTCGAAGCAGCGTGTTGCTCGACAAAAATAAGGTTGTGTTAAAATAGTCTAATGTGTGTCAAGTTGTATTAGATGACGAAGTATCGAAGCAGTTTGCTTGATACAAGATTTCAACTTAGACCAAAATAGGTATTTTGGGCTTTTGTGTTTTGGGTTTTGGCTTAGGGAAAAAGCAAACCTAAAACTATAAATAGAAGGAGTAATCCATGTTATTGTATATGATAATAATATTGCGGTTTGCATAATAAAGAGCAGAGAGTTTACTCTACATAATTCACAAACGCTTCTTCTTCCTTTGTTCAAACCCTAACTTTTTCTTCTTCCCAATTATCTTATTTCTTCTATATTGTTAATTGCTATGCAGAATCATCTTGCAACTAAGATTGGCTGATTCACTCAAGTGAAGAGTAAAGAACAAGGGTTTCGATCGGGTTGGATAATCTTGTTCATCAAGATTGATTTAGAATCATAGGTTTGATGTAATTCCCAACATTTGGTATCTAGAGCTCTAGCTGCGAGATTCAAGGAAAGCAATAGTGATGGTGGTAAATCATCCAAACGAGCATTTTCTGACGAGTCTCCCGATTCTGAAGAGTCAAAATTATGAAAATTGGTGCAAGCAGATGAATGTGGTTTTTTGTTATCAAGATCTTTGAGATCTTATGAATGAAGGTGTAGAAGAAGCGGTAAATGAATAAAAGGCGGCACACAAAGAATTGAAGAAGAAAGATTATAAATCTTTCTTTATAATTCATTAATGTGTCGATCCAGACAATTTTTAGAAGCTGGGTGATGTAGAATCAACAAAAGAAGCATGAGAAATTCTAGAGAAATTGTTTGGAGGCGCTAAAAAGGTGAAAGATGTGAGGTTACAAACTTACAAAATAACGTGTGAATTGCTTCAAATGGAAGGAGTTTAAAGCATAACGAATTTCTTCACTAGAGTTACGAAACTGGTGAACCAAATTAAGGTATGTGGAGAAGCACTGACAACGAGATTAGTTGTTATAAACATCTTAAGGTCTTTGACTCCAAAGTTCGACCACATGGTAGTAGCCATTGAAGAGTCTGAATATTTATCAAAATTGACAAAATAAGAGCTTCAGGGACGCTTGAATCTCATAACTAAATAATGGATAAAAGAGTTGCAGGCGAGTCGAAGAGTGATGTGGCTCTACAGGCTCAACCAGTCAGAGAAAAGAAAGGCAAAGGAAAGTGGTTCCACAACAAAGGTAGATGAGGCTACAATAATTTGACTGGTCGAGGAAACCAGCAAGACGGAAATGCGTCGAACTAGCAAAGACCATCATACCAAGGCAACCTAAGAGGTGGTGTTGTAGGTAGAGGAAGATGTGATGGTCAAAAACCTGACAAAAGTCACATTCAGTGTTTTAATTTTCAGAAGTATGATCATTACTCAAGTGATTGTCCAGAAAAACAACATAATCAAGAAAGTGATGCAAAGTTTGCAAAACATGAAGAAAAAGAGATGATGTTGATGGTAACAATAAGAGATGGAGAGAGATTCAAGGACTAATGGTACTTGGACTCAGGATGCTCATCACACATGTCTGAAAGAAAAGAATGGTTTGTTAACATAAAACCCTCAATGAAGAACATGATGAAATTTACAAATGATAATACTCTAGTAGATGAAGGTATTCGTGATGTTCTGATTATGAGGAAAGATGACAAAAGGTCAGTAATTTTAAATGTGTTATACATACTAGGCATGAAAAGCAATTTGCTAAGTATATGACAGTTGGTAAAAAAGAACTACAAGGTGTCTATTAGAGACAAATTGATGAGAGTTCCCGACTTAAGAGGAAGGTTAATCTTGAGGGCTCATATGTCTCATAGTAGAACCTTCAAGATTGAACTTAATGTGATGGAGCACAAGTGCCTCTCAACTGTAGCTAGTATGGATGAATAGATATGGCACTATCAACTTGGCCATCTCAAATTCAAAGAGATCGGAGATTTGAAATGAAGAAATATGGTTTCAGGGTTCCCAGAAATCAACATTCCAAAGTAGGTGTGTGAGGAATGTGTGCAGTCGAAGCATCACAATAACAACTTCAACAAGGATACAGGAAGCAAGTCGAAGGAAATTCTTGAAATCATATAATTTAATGTATGTTGACCTATCCATATGGATTTGATTGGAGGTAACATGTGCCTTGTTACATTCATAGATGATTTTAGTCGAAAACTATGGACTTACCTGGTTAAGAAGAAAAGTGAAGTGATCGAGGTATTTTCCAAGTTTAAATCTATGATTGAAAGACAAAATGGTCGAAAAGTCAAGATTTTGAGGATTGTTGGTGATGGAGAATATGTGTCAAAAGACTTTGATGTATTATGTAAGAAAGAATGGATTATGCATGATGTGATGCCACCCTACACTCCACAACAAAACGAAAATGCTGAAAGGAAAAATCAAATCATCATGAATATGATGAGAAGTATGTTAAAAGGCAAGCATTTATCTAAAGAGTTTTCGGGGTGAAGTTGTTCGACTACAACATACATCATGAACAGGTGTCTGATGAAGAAGCTAGAAAGAATCACGCCAGAAGAATGTTGGTCTGGTGTCAAGCCTAACTTGAGTAATCTGAAGGTATTTGGATCTATAGCACATAGACATGTGTAATATCAGTTGAGAATAAAACTTGATGACAGGTCGAGTCAAATGATCCTAATAGGATATCATTTGACTGGAGGATACAAGTTGTTAGACCTAGTGAACAAGCAAGTAATGATCAGTAGGGACATGATCATATATGAGATTAAGGAATGGGATTAGACAGAAAATGTAAAGAAAGATTCAGTGAGAATCTTTTGTGAAGAAACAGCCATTGAAGTTGAAATAGAAGAAGTTCGACAAGAAGAAGTCAGAGGTGAAGCAGGCCCAATGAGACCTCAAAGAACAAGAGTATGCCTGAAAGGTTACAAGAATGTATGGTTACATCAGATGATGTGGTCGATAATAAAGGTGAGATGGTACATTATGCTTTATATGCTGATGTCGAACCAGTCAACGCAACTGAGGCATTGAAGGATTCGAAGTGGATGAAAGCTATGAATGAGGAACTGAAGCCCATCAAAGTCAACAATACTTAGTCACTTGTCAAATTGTCTCAAGGCAAGAAGGAAATCAATGTGAAATGGGTATACAAGGTGAAGTTTAATCTCATAGGATTGGTAACTCTACACAAGGCTAGACTTTTGGCAAAAGGATTTCTTCCGAAAGAAGGAATCGACTTCGATGAAGTTTTTGCACCTGTTGCTAGGATCAAAACAATCAGGTTGATTATTGGTCTAACAAACATAAAAAATTGGAACATATGTCAGATGGATATGAAATGTGTGTTCCTAAATGGCCCCTTAGACGAAGAAGTTTATGTTGCACAACTAGTTGGGTTTGTGAAACAAGGCAAAGAGAGAAAGGTGTATAGGCTGCATAAAGCCCTGTATGGACTTAAACAAGCTCCAAGAGCTTGGAATAAGAAGATTGAAAGTTTCCTAAGGGAGAAGGAATTTATGAAGGGCATCATTGAGCATGGAGTATATGTAAGAATAAGCAATAATGAATTGCTTATACTATGTCTCTATGTCGATGACTTGTTGGTAACATGTAGCTGCAAGAAAGAGATCAAAGACTTCAAAGGTGATCTTAGCAAGGAATTTAAAATGTCTGATATGGGAGACATTTCATATTTCTTTGGAATTAAATTATATAAGAGTAGTAGAGGATTGATGACACATCAAAGAAGATATGTAAGTGAAATACTCAAGAGATTTGAGATGGAAGAATGCTACTCAACTTCGACACTTGCTGAACCAAGACTGCAACTGTCGAAAGACTCAGATGAAGATGATGTCAACCTAACACAGTATAAAAGACTTATTAGGTCATTACGATACCTTTGTCACACAAGGCCTGACTTATCATATAGTGTAGGTATAATGAGTAGATTCGTGTAGGAGTCAAAAGTATCACATCTAGCTACGACGAAGATGATACTAAGGTATCTGAAAGGAACTCTCAACTATGGCATTTTTTTCCCTACAATTGATGAAGGAAAATAATGCAAACTAGTGGGTTACACTGACTAAAGTTGGTGTAGTGATGCTAAGGATAAAAAATCTACAGTTGGCTATATGTTTTTGCTAGGTGGTGCAGTAATTGCTTGGAGTTCGAGAAGAGAACTTGTAGTGGCACAATTGTTGTGTGAAGCATAATACATAACTGCTTCTCTTTGTGCATGTCAAGCAACATGGATGATGAATCTGGTCAAAGAGATTACAACAAAGGATCATGGAGCAATTACCATGAAGATTGACGGCATGTCAGCTATCAATCTGGCGAAGAATCTGATAGGACATGGCAAAAGCAAGCACATCAAAATGATGTTACATTATCTTTGAGAGCAGGTAGCAAATGGGAAGTTGAACTTGAAACACTGAATAATTAAGAATCAGATTACAAATATCATGAAAAAATTAGTGCATATCAAAGTGTTTAAAAGACTAAGAGCAATGATGAATGTAAATAAGTTAGACACAATAAATTAGGTGGTGTGTTGAGATTGTAATCCCTTGTGTCGAAGCAGCATGGTTCTCGATAGAATAAGGTTGTGTCGAAATAGTCTAATGTGTGTCAAGTTATATTAGATGTCGAAGTGTCTAAGTGTCTAATAAGGTTACTTGACACGAGATTTTGACTTAGACCAAAATAGGTATTTTAGGCTTCTGTGTTTTAGGCCTAGGCTTAGGGAGCAAGCTAACCTAAAATTATAAATAGAGGGAGTGACCCATATTATTGTATAGGTGAATAATATTGAAGTTTTCATAATAAAGAGCAAAGAGTTTTTTTGTACCCCAATATTTTCCCTCCCATTTTCTTCAAAACATTCTTCTAAGGGTCTTAAATGCTCAAGGATACTCAAGAGTTGACCAGTCAAACATCCTTCTAAGCAAGGGATCTACAACTAGGGTTTTGAGTTCTCTCAAGGAAGATTGGGTTGCAAAGGTCTCAAATTTTTTTCATGGTTCTCCATAGTTTCTCAACAATGTTCATGTCAAGTTTCAAGTCTTGCATCTCAAGTTTGCTCAATCAATGGCTCAAATGATTGAAAATCAACTGTATTGAGTAAAAAGTCAACTATGGTCAACATACAGTCAAACTTAAATATTTTTGGTCAACATTAACATTTTGAAGTGATATGCATCATTTGATCAAGGGTTGATCATGATTCCTTGAGGAAATCCCTCAAATCATCAAAAGTCAAAACTTGCCAAATTAGGGTTTCCTTAGGAGAAGTCAACTGAACTTTGACCAAGAATAAATTTCACATGATTCATCAACTTTTACCCAACCAAAGCCCATTTATAAAGAAATCCAATTCTCTACAACTTTTCATTTGTATGTTCAAGTCCAAAAAGTGCCTCATTTGAAAGATATGAGCCCATACGTTATAGGTCATTTTAAAAGTCAACAAAAAGACACTTTTTGTCAAGGCAACTTACATCAAGATAAAGTCTCCAAATGAAAAAATGATCAAAAGATAAATTTAAGAGAACATCTTGATCTTTCCAAAAAGTCAAAGATCACCTTCAAAAGATGAAAATTAAGAGAGTTATGACCAGTTCAAGTTGGAAAATTTTAAGGAAATGCATGAAGTGCAAAGTGCGCAAACTTGAAATTTTGAACTAGTGGACCTAACTTTTGATGTTCAAACATGTTCACAATGTGTTAGAAGACCTATAAATCCATTCACATTTTTTCATGATTTTTATTTCCTTTATTTGAATTTTATTCATTTAGATGAAATTAAAACAAATAAAATATGAGGCAATGTCATAAGGCATGTGGGATTGGTTTCTTGGATCAATTCAGGCCCAAGATAACTCATTACAACCTTGCCAAAACCATGTGAGCTTCAAAATGGAAAGGATTTCTCAAAAATGGAAGTTTTTAAATGTGTTGGTTTCTTGTCTCATGGCCATGATTGCTTGGTCTCCTTGCTATATTTGTTGATTCTTCCCATCCTTGTATATAAACACAACCAGATCAGTCCAAGAACACGTGCATCCCTGCCTCTAAGAGCTTACCAAAGTTCTCAACATTTTTCAAAGAACCCTAAGTTTTCAAAACTTGTGTTATAAGCACTCTTACTTTAAAACCTAAATACCCTTTACTTCCTGAATATCTACAAAGTAAGTGCAGTCGGTTTTCAATGGTTTCCCATGTTTGAAACGACCATGTTCATTATCTCTGATTGCATTTTTTTTCATTTATCGTATTTTTAATGTTATGCATTGTTGGATATTTATAATCATCTAGATCAATTCATATGAATATTTAGAGCAGGTTTCATCCATCGCATGGAGTTGACAACGTTCAAACCTTAGGTCACCATTTTTGAACCGTACTAGGGTTTCTCATACGAAACCTATGATACAGAGACTTTTAGCTCGAACAGACCCCATATCCAGACTCAAGAGGAAATTTTAGAGGGATAACATGTTTCTGTCTGCTTTAATTTTAGGTATTTCGCAGGTTCCAAAATCTTATCATTGGAGAAGATGATGGAAACCACCACAGGCGGTGGCTTGACTATTCTGGTCGTATGCGTGGCAGGTTGAAGCATTATGATTGGCCCATTCAAAACACCAGAGCCCCACTTAGACGTACGCTTTTTTTATTGACTGGTTTTTGGGAATTTATTTTGTATTATATACATTTTTTATTGATTATACTACCGGATGTAAGGACCGCCCCAGTAGTAGTAGAGTGTGTTACTAAGGTGTTCATATACCAGGGCATGGGTTCGATTCCTTCCCATGGTATTTTATTTTCCATGTTTTCTCTTTTACAGATCTAGCGTAAATCAGCTAGTCCACGTATCGTACACCTCCTCAATCATTACCATCCAATCCACACCCAACATTTCAGATCTCACGTCCATGTTAAACCCTCATGGAAGAGGTGCACCTGATCTCATTCAGGCAGCTGGGCCAACATGTTTAGGCTTAGTGGATTTCCTTTTTTTACACCCCCTGGGTTTACTTCTGAAGGCCCGTCATTTCTTTTTTTTTTTACAATTCTTTTTAAAAAAATATAATTAACTTTTTTCTAATTAATTAATTAAAACTAATTTAGATTTAGGTTTTCTTTGATTAAATCAACTTGACTCTTTTTCTTTAATTTTAATTAAATCAAGTTAACTTTTTTTAAAGTAAATTAATTAACTTTATTTCCTTTCATTATTAAACTTTTCTTCAATTAAAAATAACTTAGGTTTTTATTAGGTTTTAATTCCATTTTCTCAAAATAAAAATTAATTAATCATCAATTATTTTACATCAAATAAACTCTTCGTTTCTTCTTGCAATCTTCGCATTTTTTTTACTTTCGCATTAATTTTATCATAATTATGTAACTGCTAAAGGTTGTAATAGATTAAATAGGTTTTATTTATTTATTTTGCTTTCTATTTCCCCTAAATTTTGTGGTTTGTATCCCCTTTCCTCGAAGTTTTGTAATAGCGTAGGAAATCTATTTTTTGTCTTTACCGCTTTCCTTATAACTGCTAGATGTATGCTAATAGGATTGTATGGAAAGACTAAAAGCAAACGATAGCTAACCCTAAGAAAAGATAAAAATTAACTGTAATCAAAAGCACTTTTAACACATGCACCTCTAGGGTGACTCCACTTGTTGCCTTCGGAAAATACAGTCATGTCCCTCGAACATGGGACGCTTTAGCAAAGACCATCGATAAAAGATCGTAGTCCCTCGATGACCCTTCGATGCTACCTCGATAAACGATCTTAGTCCCTTACGATAAAATTTCTAAAGCATCCTACAAGTTTCCTTTAAGATTATACGATGAGTTGCGCCTGTCCCTCAAACATTCAATGATAGGGCTTCCTACTAACTAATGGTCGGATAACACTATCTAAAGGAAGAGGAAAATAACGCGAAAGAATTTTGAGTAGGTAGATAGCTCGTAGTCGCTTGCTCACTAACGAAAACATTTTTCACACAAAACACTTCTTTTCTAAAATATTTTCAAAACAAACACTTTGTATGTGTTCTCAAGGATACGAGAATCATTACAAAGTTTGCTGAACTTAGGCATTTTCAAAATATTTTCAAACTTACACATTCACAAAGAATTTTCAAAAGTGAGCTAGCGATTAAGAGCCCGTAGATAACTACGGATGAAAAGGGTGCTAACACCTTCCCTTTTCATAACCTACCCCTCTTAATCAAAAAAATTATTAAAGGTCTTTCCTGTTCTTTTCACCCTTTCCTTTATTGGATAAAAGAAAAGTCGGTGGCGCCTCTTGCTATCCGCAACATTTGCGATAAAATGCAAAACCAAAAGTTAGTTCTCCCACCGTATTATAGAACTGGCGACTCTGTTGGGGAATGTACTAAAAGTGGGGTTACCTTAAGAGTTAGATCACATTTAAAATGCTTTACTTGCTTGATTTGTATGCTTTACATTTTGGGGTTTTGCTAGGGTTTATTTTTGTAAAGATCCTATACCTGGACCTGGGGGCATTTTAGGTAAGTAGCAATAGATTATGAAAACTATACGGCGTATACCGATATAGTTGAAGCAATGGCTACGTTAGTATGACACATTGGTTGGTGCCAATGTCCCTTGAGTTAAGTCAAGGAGAATTATAGGCTATCACATGATGTCATAAAGCACTAACTGATCGTAGAACCTTAGTTGACACAACTTAGCCATTAGAAAGTAGTGAGATGGTCAGCTTTGGTGCTGATTAAAGTTGGTCGATACTCGATACTACACTCATTGAGATTAGACTCTAGGGATATTTCGGTCGCAAATCAGATGCTCGTGCTGAAACAATGTCCGGGAGAAAGATCAGTGATTTTGAGGCTCCTAGAACTCGGTTACTTCTTTTGGAATAGGTTGATCCAACTAAAACTTTAAGAGGGTACTTACCTACAAACTCCATGCAAGCTTAAACCTAAGGCCTTGTGTGTTTTGTTTGTGTATGATTAATTGTTCGAACATGACATCATAACATCATGGCATCATACCATATCATTTTCACTAACCATTTCAAGGACCAAGGGATTTATCTTTGTTCTTTGTTATAGGTTATGGACTCCGATCAGAGAAACACTATCCGGATCAACTTTGTAAGGGTGCCTCCCAAGCTTAAGGAGTTAGTCTCAAGGGTTCCCGAAAGTTCTCTATTCATCAAAAGGAATGGTCGACTACTCAGTCTGGTTACCCCAGGTTTTAACGAAGACATGATGAGTGTTCTATTCCAGTTCTTTGACCCTACACATCACTGTTTCACCTTTCCAGATTATCAGTTGGTACCCACAATAAAAGAGTTCTCCAAGCTACTAAGAGTACATGTTCTTGATCAGACTCCCTTCACCTGTTTAGAGGAATCTCCAAATCCAGAAGATATTGCAACAACCTTACATATGAAGCGATTCGAGATTACATCTAATTGGGAAACAAGAAGTGGAGTCAATGGCTTTCTTGCTAAATTTCTAATAGAGAAGGCTCAACTATTTCTGGATGCTATGAGTTTTCAGGCTTTCGAGGAGATCTTGGCTTTGTTAATCTATAGATTGGTATTATTCCTTAATTTAGACCAACTCATAGATGTTAACTCCATTAATATGTTTCTTGCTCGTAATCCTGTTCCTACCTTACTTGGAGATGTCTTGCATTCTCTTCACACTCGTACTATGAAGAGGCGAGGAGCTATCATGTGTTTTATACCTTTGTTTTCCAGGTGGTTTATTTCGCACCTTCCGCGCTCGATAATAAAGAATGAACAAGGTTTGAGGTGGTCCCAAAGAATAATGTCACTCTCTCATACAGATATCTACTGGTATTCCCGATCTCATGAGGATATTACTATCATTAACTGCTGTGGGGAATTCCTTAATGTTCCGCTCCTTGGCATTAGAGGAGGTATTACTTACAACCCTTCTCTAGATCTACGTCAATTTGGTTATACTCAAAGAGACGGTCCTCATGACACGTTTATCCAGGTATTATATTCGATTATAAGAACTATCCTCAAGGTTATCGTCAAAGGTTTATACACGCTTGGGGCATGGTGAGCAATATTGATAGCAAGGCTTTAGGACAGAAGAACTCCATTCCTCTGGAGCCTTACCTCAAATGGGTACGATCTCTCACTCAAAACCTTATGATGCCATATCCAGCTCTCCTACCGGTAATCATGGAGCCTACTATCGAAGGAGACGTGTCTCACACCATCCTCCATCCAGACATGCCTACTGACCCCGAAGAATTGCAGAAGTCCTAGATTCAACTCAAGGAAGAAAGAGACACCTTTGAGACTTAATTCAATGCAAGTGATAAGAAAGTCTTGGAGCTCACGAAGCAACTTCACGAGGAGCAGAGTCTTAACACACAACACGAAAAGGAGGCGTCCATGGGAAACTTAGAACTTTAGGAGTTTTTAATTTATTCCTTTGTAATCTTGTGTTTTCACATGAACTTATTAATAGAAACTTTGTTTATGTTTCCTTTTGGTTAACAAATTTAAATCTTCTAAGGTCCTTGAAAAAATTCCATATACATATTGTTGTACCCCAAAATTTTCCCTCCCATTTTTCACTCAAGATGCTATCCCAGGGTTTCCCAAACACTCAATTTGGCACAAGATTTGATCAGACAGATCCTCTTCCTAGGAATTGAGTCAGCAGCTAGGGTTTGGTATTTCTTAAGCAAAATTGAGTTTCAAAAGTTTCAAATGGTCTTTATGGTCCTTCATTTGTTCTCAAGGATGTTTATGCCAAGTTTCAAGCTTCACATCGTGAGTTTGCTCAGTCAATGGTTCAGATGACTAAAAATCAACTGTAAAATTCGGCCTTTTCAGTATCAAGTTCAAACGATTGTAACTTCTTCATCATTCAATATTTTTGAACGATTCTTTTTACGTATGATTCTCCTTGATGTCATCTTCATTTTCTCTTCATAAATCAAGAGCTGGTTACGCGTGAAAGATCACCAAAATTCGAATATGTTAGAAGTCGCATCATGGATTTTGACCTAATCTCAAGTAACTATGCCTGATTTCCAAGAATTGTAATATCCTCAATTTTCAAGATATTGAGGCAATTATTCTTGCACATTGTCATAAGCAATGCCATATACAAATTCTCTTCAAGGATCAAATGAAAATTTTGCTTTGAAGACCTTGAAAATTATCGAATCGTCATAGGTCATTTGCTTGATTCTGAATGCTCTTAACTTCTAGGTTTTGTTCATGTCGTAATCATTTTTTCTCAAAAAAATTGATTCTTATGTCGGGATGATTCATGAAAATGGAAAGTTTGAGTTGAAAATTCATTAATCCTTTTGATGCTAGCATTGTGAATCATTGGTGTCAAAACAATGATGATTATTGGATCGATGTTGGACATGTTTAAGCTCATATGACATTCACTTTATTCAGAGATTTGATTTGAGATTAAAGGATGGAAAATAATATGGTTGAATTACTTAGAAGCCAAGATACAAAGCTCAATTCCATTATGATTTTGAAGGCTCATTCAAGAATCAAGGTGCTCAAATGTTCATGTGCATTCATCGTTCAAAGTTCATCATTTCACGATGCAAACTCAAAACATCAAGGGTTTAAGATCCATTTTGATTCGAAGTTCTCTTCACAAAATCATTCAAGATTTCATATTCATTCAATTTAATTCAAGTTTACAAAAAAATACATATTTAATTCATGTTTTCCAAGCTTCAAATTACAAGTTACAAGAAAACTACACATGTTTTTGTACATAGAAACCTAAAGTCCTCCCTAAGCATATGCTAACTTGCTTCTAAAATATTCCATGCTTCATTTGGTTTCCAACCATGGCTTTTTCATTTTCAATTCTTCATGTTGCTAGCATCAATATTTAACCTTGCCTTGTCTTCTTCACCTCCAAGTCAACATTCATCACATGAAAGAAAAGAAGAAAAAAGTGTTAGCAACATGAAACTTTAAGCATAAAATCAAAATTTTCAAGAAACTTCTCATCATGAGGATTTGCATTTGGAATCAGTTTAAAAGGGTTTGTTTTTTATCATGATCCAATCTTCTCATATTTTTTGCAAATCACAAGGTTTGGGCCTTGGTTCTCAAAAAAGAAAAAAATTGCCCAAAGTTTCCCAGTCCAAAATTGCCAAACAATGTAACAGCCCAAGACAGCTTCACAAAACAAACAAGCAAAAGCCAGCAAACTGTCAAACAATACAGCAACCCAAAGCTTCCAAGTCAAAAAAAAGCTGCCAAATGCAAAAAACAACAAGGACGAACAACAACAATAAAGGCAGAAACAAGCAAAGGTAGCAGCAGCATGGGCTGCTAAAACAATACAAAGGCAAAAAAAAATGTAGCAGAAATAGCATAGCAATGCTAGCTCATGGTATGCACCCTGTCATCATTTTCCGGAAAAATGCAAATCCTTCAGAAATTTAAATAAAAATCAAGTTTGCTTTTGTATCATTAAAAGATGAAAGAGGAAAGAAGATAGGGACAAGTTAGAAAAGTATCACCTAAGCCAAAAACTGTCCAAAAACCTGCCATGACCAGCCTGCATTACAGTCCAAAACCTGCCCTAACTTGCACCAAAATGGACATAGCTTAATCTGTACTCTAAAAGGCCAAGGTCATCAAGCCAAAATTACTCAAAAGCCAATTCATTACATCTCTTGTATACCAGCAACGAGGGTCAAAGAGAGGAGAGAATATATATCACAAAAGCCAAGAAACCAGAGCCAGCATACCAAGAGATAAAATATCAGAGCAAACATACCGACCAACAGCATATCAGGGAAAGAACCAACAAAACCAAAAAAAATAACCATCACAACTTCACATACCTCCAATTGATGTCTTGAAACTACTGCAACCTTTTCATACCTTTGCATTTCCATTCTCAGCCTTCAAACTCCAAGGTTCCAATCTTCATATATGACTTCATCATTTCCAAACATCACAACAAAAACCTTGCCCTGCTAATCCAAATCAACATCTTCGATCAACTTCAAATCCCTGCATAAAATACCCAGAAAAAACTCAGTCCAAAACCTCAATCCTCAGTGTTCAACCACAGTGCATACACGGTTCAACAATTTAACAATCTTCCATACGAAATTGCACTCATGATACAAATACTCAAGCTTCAGCACTAACGCGTAACATACTCTTCAACACGAAAATACACGCACGACAATCAACAACACGAACTTCAGAATAACCAAACAACACATTAAAAGAACAAGTTTGGTGTCATACCTTTTCATTCCGGAGAAACCTCCTCTTCGTAGGTAACGATCTGATTCCACACTTATTATCGATGTAGATTCCGTGTCTTTCCTCTATGTATTATCATTTTGTTAAAATTTTGCTTGCTAATTTGGTATGAGAATCTGAATCGAGGTGGAGGATAATAGAGGCGTGAGAGCATGACGATAGGTTATTGTTGTTATTTAGAAGATGAGCGATTTTGGTGAGCAGAGAGTCGTGAATCTAAGGGGGTTTCTCGTTACGGAAATATGTTCATTATTGTTGAATCGTGAGTGAAAGTAAGAGTCAGTTGAGAAGTCGTGAAAGACATAGGAAATATTTCGGGAGGAGAGTATACCGTTTTTGTGGTTAAGGGAGATTGAGAAAATGATACATGAAGGTTGACAGATAACATTAGGAGGATATTTAGCCAAGAGATTTGTCGTTGTTGTTATTACACCTTGAGAAACGAAGAGCATTTTCTCTTAACCTTTTTCTTCAGATTTGGTTAACAGAGTTTTAGTTGTAGAACATGGCAAACTCTTTTTGAAATGGGAGAAGAGGTGCTAGATTAGGGTTTCGCTAACCCATTGTTTCGTTTTAAATGAGCTGGGTCCGGACCCCATTGACCTGGTCTGGCCCAACAGATTTTTATTATTTTTATTTTTATTAATTTGCTTTTTATTTGTAGCATATGGGCTCATAGCCCATCCGAAATTTCATCACCTCTAGTCTTCTATTTGTAACTTCTTTTATTATTTCTTAGGTTAGTTTAGATTTGTTTTAATAACTTGAGAGTTTTTTTTTAGTGTAGAATTATTTTGATAATCTTAGAATTTAGGTTTAAGTTAGTAATATTAAGTAATTTAATCAAACTTTAATTTAGTAATTTTATTATTAACTTAGTTTAGATTTAAATTAGCATTTTTTTTCTATATTATATTTTTAAAAATTATTTTAGATTTTATTTAATAACCTTAGAATTAACTTATTTTAGGTTTAATTTAGTAACTTAGAATTTTAAGTTAGTTTAGAATTATTTTAATAACTTTATTTAGTTTAGATTTAGTTTTAATCTTAAAATTCAATTAAATAAAAAATATATAATTTCAAAATTAGTTAATTTTCTTAATTAATTTAATTTAGGACATTGTGATAAATTTAATTAATTAATTTTTTTAATATTCTTTTAAATTGTTTAAGTTCTTTTAGTCAATTATTTCATTTTCTAGAATAGTTTTCTATTTTCTTTCCAAATTTTTCCACAAACAAAAATACCAAAATTTCTATACTTTGTTAAATAATTTTTCATAGACTGTTATAATTTTAATTAATTGTTAAAATTCGATTTAGTTGTATTGTTTGCTATTTGAACCTTTTAATCTCATTCGATCCATCCCATTTGTAAATTTGTACCCCCCATTCCCGAAAACTCTGTAATAGCGTAGAACTTCAATTTATGCAATTTACTGTTTTCCTTATACTATATAGTAATTAGGCGTGCATGGCAAGACATAAAATCAATCGCTAGATAACCTAATTTCAACAAAATAACTTGAATCAAACACACTTTTTCACACACGCACCTCTAGGGTAACCTCGCTCGTTGCCTCAGAAACACATTCATGTCCCTCAAATATGGGATGCTTTAGCAATGACCCTTCAATAAAAAAAAGATCGTAGTCCCTCGATGACCCTCGACATTGCCTTCGATAAAACATTCTAGTCCCTTACGAAAAATTGCTAAAGCGTCTCATAAGTTGCTTTCGATGACTGTAAAATTGACCCGCGCCTGTCCCTTCACATCCAACGATGGGGCTTCTTACCAAATCAATGGTAAGATAGCAACATCTAAAGGAGGAAGAAAAGAACATTTGATACCTTTCGAGTAGGTAGATTCGCTCCTAGTTACTCGCTTACTCACGACAAAAAGCCTTTTTACACCGACACTCTCATTTCAAAAACATTTTCAAAAAGACAAAACATTTTGTATACGTTCTTAAAGAGACGAGAACCATTGTAAAACATCTTTCCAAAACCACTTTCAAAAACACATTCCACAAACACATCTTTGAACTATTTTTCGAAACAAAACTTTGTACGTGTTCTTATAGAAACGAGAACCATTACAAAGACATTTTCAAAATATCTTCAAATCCCACACCACAAGCACATTGTCAAAACAAAAGCAAGTGATCTAGAAAGTAACTAAGAGCCCATGGAAAACCATGGATGAAAAGGGTGCTAATACCTTCCCTTTTCATAATCTACCCCCCGAACCCAAGAAATAATCTCGAAAGGTCTTTCTTGTGCTTTTTTACCTTTCCTTTTGGATAAAAGAAAAGTCGGTGGCGACTCTTGCTATCCGCACAAATGCGATCAAAATGCAAACCCCTCAAGTCAGTTCTCCCAACGTATCACATAACTGGCGACTCTGCTGGGGAATTAACTAAAAACGGGGTTACCTTAGGATTATATCACTTTTTTACTTGTTTCTTTGCACGCTTTATATGTTGTTCTTTGTATTGGGCTTGCTTTGATCCTTCACCCGGATCTGGGACATCTTTTTAGGTAAATAGCAATAGATTATGGAAATTGTATGGCGTAGACTGATATGGTTGAAACAATGGCTATGTTAGTGTAACGCATTTGTGGGTACCAGTATCTCTCGTGGTGAATCGAGGAGAATACGGGGCCTCTGAGTGGCATCATAAATCACTAACCGACTTTAGAACCCTAATTGAACAAACATGGCCATTAGGACGTAGTGAGATAATCGGTTTCCGTGTAGAGCCGAAAATTGGTTGATACTCGATACTACATTCATTGAGGCGGGACTTTTGGGATATCTCGGCCGCAAGAAAAGATTGATTATGCTGAGACAATGCCTAAGAGAAAGGTCGGTGATATTGAGATCCTTTAGAACCCGATCACTATTACTAGGATAGGTTGAGCCAACTAAACTTCAAGAGGGTACTTACCTATAAAACCCATGCAAGCCTAAAACATAGGGACTTGTTTGCTGTGTGCGTATATATTTACTTGTACATAACATCATAAACATCATGAGCATCATACGCATGCTCACTGACCATTTCAAGGACTTAGAAATTTATTTTTGTTTTTGTTTTGTAGGTCATGAATTTCGTTTGAAGAAACACCATCCGAATCAGCTTTGTAAAGGAACACCCTCAGCTTCAAGAGTTAGCCTCAAGAGTGCCCGGGGATTCTCCTTTTACCAAGAAATACGGTTGTCTCCTCAGTTTGGTTGCATCCAACTTCCCAGAAGATATGATGTGTGTGTTGTTCCAATTCTTTGATCCCGTACATCATTGTTTCACTTTCCCGGACTATCAGTTGGTACCTACACAGGAAGAGTTCTCTCTACTCTTAGGGGTTCCCGTGCTTGATCAGATACCGTTCACCGGTCTAGAAGGGATTCCAAAACCTGAAGTCATTGTCGAAGCTTTGCATCTGAAAAGAGATGACATCATAGCCAATCGGGAGACAAGAAACAGGGTTAAAGGCTTCCTAGCCAAGTTTCTATTGGAGAAGGCTCGTGCATTCTGGGACGACATGGATTTCCAAGATTTTGAAGACATCCTGGCTCTTCTCATATATGGTTTGGTTCTGTTCCCCAACTCAGACCAATTCATAGATATTAATTCCATCAAAGTCTTTATCTCTCGCAATCCCGTACCTACCTTACTGGGAGATATCTTGCATTACCTTCATACCCGCACCGTGAAGAAAAGAGGTACTCTTTTGTGTTGTATCCCCCTACTCGCTAAGTGGTTCACTTCATACCTACCTCAATCAGCATTGAAGAATGAGCAAAGACTGACATGGTCCCAAAGGATGATGTCCCTCACCCATTCTGACATCTGAAGGTGTTCAAGATCCTTAGAAGATGTCTCTATCATTGACCGCTGTGGGGAATTACCTAATGTCCCTCTACTTGGTATTAGGGGAGGTATCACCTACAATCCCTGCTTAGCTCTTCGACAGTTTGGGTATGCCCGAAGAGACGGCCCTAATGAGATGCTCATTCAAGGTTTGTGTTGTACCCCAAAATTTCCCCTCCCATATTCTTCAAGATTTGTCAAGGTCAATCTCCAAATGGTTCAAAATCTCTCAAGGGTTGCACAGTCCAATTGCCTCCTAACACAGTCAAAATTAGGGTTTTGGTTCTTGCAAAGAAATTGAGGTTTCCAAGGGTCCAATCAAGTCCCATATGCCTATATACATTGTCAAGCATCCATATGTCAAGTTTCAAGACTCATATCATCAAGTTGCCCAGTCAAAAGCCCTAATTGCTTCACAGTCAACTGTAGGGGTAAAATGGTCATTTGACAGTCAAAAGTCAAAATTATTGGTCAACATCTTATTTTGAAGCCACAATCATCATTTGATCAAGTCTTGATCATGATTCCACAAGCATGGCTCAAAAAGTCTCAAGATGCAAAAGTTTCTATTTTTGGACAGCTGAAAAGTCAACTGTAACTTGACCAAGGCATAACTTTTTCATGGTTCATCATAAAAATCCCATCCAATGCTCATTTTGAAGGGGATGACATTTCCTACAACTCATATTCACATTCCAAGTCCAAGAAATGCTCTCACAAAAAGTTATCAATTTCAACATTATAGGTCATTTTCAAAAGTCAACAAAAAGGCACTTTAAGTCAAAGACCATAACTTGAGATTGGTAAATCAAAATGACATGGGACCAAAGGCATTGGTTATAGGACTTCAAGAAATTTCCAAAATGTCCAAGAACATGTTCATAGATTCAAAATTGAGCAAGATATGCATTGGAGAAGTTGGGAAATTTTTGGGAACTTTCAAAAGTCAACTTTGCCTAAAACACTTCATTTTTGCTAATGGGCCTCAAATTCCTTCTTGAAACTTTACCCAAAGCTTATGCGCGACCCATTGAGCTTAAAATAATTTATTTTCTTATTTTTAATTAATTAATTGAATTTATATTAATATTAATTCATTTAATTGGTTTTAATTATAGGAAAATCAAAAAGATATGGTTTTTGGATCTTTTGTGAAGCAAATCAGATCAGGGCAAGCTGGAAAACTCGTTTCTCAATCAAAAAAGGAAAATCATCCATAATTAGCAAGGTTTTAATTGAAAAAAGATTGGAAATTATATGGTTGAAAATCAAAGATTGCAAACTTAATTTCATGGACTTTTGGGCCAAAGTTTTAACCTAATTCTCATCACATACATATGCTGAGGCCAACCCTAGTGTAGAACACGTGAAAGCTGCCATAGAACTCCATAACAAAGTTACAAAAAATTGAGAAAAAGTGTGAAACTGATTTCCTATTTGCAGCACAATTCAAAGCTTCTCTTTGATTCAAACATATTGCTTGAGTCTCCAGGAAGCCATTGCCATCAAGAACGAGCCCTAACACCATCAGAATCAAAGACAATAAGCCACACAGTTTGCCTTATTTTTCAAATCTGTATATCATGTTTCATGTGCTTTTAATCCATTTTTTTGATTGGTTTGTGTTGTTAGGGACCTTCTGAAGCTAATGAGACAGTTTAATTGAACTAACGCGCACTGAATCCAAAATCACCATGGACGAAACCTAGGTTTTTTTTTAAGCTCTCAATTAGGGATTTAGGCATAAGGAAAAATTGGACCTTGAGACAAGCATGGTTGAATTCGTCAAGGCCAGACGAATTCAACCAGACCCTCGCGCCCTTTTTATGTGACCCATAGCTCTAATCGCTATTATTGGGACTTTTGCTTTGTGGGGGGTTTAAAACCCCCGCTATCTTGTTTTGTTTTTTTACAGGAAACGAAGAAGAAGACGTGCGTGGCATCATGTGACTGGAGGGTTCAAATCTGGCGCGCTTTATTTTGTTCTATACCATTAATGTTTGTTTTTTTATATAATATTTGTTGTCTATTAGTTAAACAAACACGCTTGATAGCTCAGCTGGCAAAGGACGTGGCTTGCAAGTACTGGGACCTGGGTTCGATTCCCAGGTCCCCCATATAATTGTTGACATTTTTTTCTCAAACGTTCCCATGCAGCGTTCATCCAGTGTTCCACTATAAGCCTCACGCCTAAGCCTGCCAAGTGGCCATGATGCCCAATCCAGTGGCCAAGAGACAAAGTCCATGGTGTGTCCCAGTCAAACAGCAAGCGCATGATCAGGAAAAGTCAACGAGGCTTTGTGCTTCCTGGGCCTGAAGTCCTCAATACACCTCCACTTTGGGCCATCTTACCCCCTTGGTTTGCATAATTAATTTTATTTTATTTTCTTTTCTTTTAATTTCTTTCAATTGTTTTTTTAATAATTATTATTAATTCACCATAAATTAATTTTTTCCTAATAAAAATCAGAAAATCAAAATTGTGAATATATTTTAATTATTTATTAATTTCACCATTAACCTATTTTTGTAAATAAAAATTAATTGATTAGTTTAAATTAGGTTTTAATTTTAATCCTTTTTCTTAATAAATAAAAATTGCATAGAATTAGGTTTTGACTTTTTTTAATCATTTTCTTATTATCATCTTTAATTAGTTATTATTATTATTTATTAATTACTATTACTTTTGTTAATTAGCCTAATTTTGACCTTTTTCATCAATAAGTAAAATAAACTTAGAACTAGGGTTTCACTAACTTTAATTTTAATTCTTTTTTTTCTTTATTTCCCTAATAAATACAAAAAAAACATAAAAAACACTTTCTTTTCTTTAATTAAATAATTAATTAGGTTTTAATTCAATTTAATTTCAAGCAAAGGGTCAAAACCCTCGGACGTCCCAATTTAATTCTTTCGCGCGCTATTTTCTTATTTGATTATTATGTAACTGTTCAAGGATGTAATAGTAATCAGGTTTATTGTTTTTACCTTCCGCATCTTTATCAAAAACGGGTCTTTGTATTTTGGCGATGTATAGACCCGCGCCTTGTAATTGCGTAGCTTTTACCTTTCCGTATTTTATTTTCCGCACTCCTAAATTCTAAATTGCATGAAAGAATGTATGGTAATTAAAAACAACTCGTAGCGCACAATGCCATGATCAAAGATAAAACATAACATGAAAACAACACACAGTGCACATGCCACTTCTAGGGTACGCCTCACTCGTTGCCTCGAAAGTGGTCGTCAAGTATAGGGTGTTTTAGCGGTCGCCCTTATGTCTAAGATCCAGTTGCCTCGAAATGGTTGCCTCGGATTAAAAAGGATCTAGAATATTAGGGTTACTACTAAGGTGTCCTAACCATTGCTTCGGTGACCACACTGTCCTTACAATCGAATTGACCCGAACACCTCCAACGGTGGTGCTACCTACCTCTCAATGGTGGGATGGCACTACCTTAAGGACTCTTACACGGCTTAATTCCTTAGGGTAGGTGGATGACTCATGGGTACTTGCTCTCTTCAAAAAAAAAAAAACTTTTCACACTGACACTTTCAAAAAGTTTTCAAAACAAATTTTTCATACACTCTTGAGGACAGATACAAGAGTCACTCAGAAATCTTTCAATGAAACTTTTTTCAAACCCACTCACATTTGAAAACAAACACCTTTTGAAAACATAAGAGCAAGTATCTAAGAGCCCATGGATAACCATGGATAGAAAGGGTGCTAACACCTTCCCTTTCTATAAATCTACCTCCCGAACCGAGAGACATTCTCAATAAGGAATTTTGTTGTGCTTTTGTCCTTTCCATGTTGGAGAACATAAAAGACGGTGGAGACTCTTGCTTACCGCGACATTTCGCGAACCAACTTTAAACAGTCAGTTCTATTTCCACCGATCACAGAACTGGAGACTCTGCTGGGGACATACTTAAAGTGAGGTGTACCTTAGGATAGATTATACTTATGTTTTCAATTGCCTGTTTTGATTGCTTTACTATTGTGGGCCTGTTTTGGGAGTTCTATAGATCCTAATCCGGATCTGGGGGATACCTCTTAGAAAGTAGCAACAAAACTGTGAGGGAACTGTGCAGGGTATACCGATACGATTGAAGCAGTTTGCTACGTTGATGTGGCACTTTGGTGAGTACCGGTAACCCTTGAGTCAAGTCAAGGAGAGTACGGGGCCGCCGCGTGGTGTCGTGAAGCATCAACTGACCTTAGGAACCTTACTTGACCATCCTGGCCTCTTTAGGGTAGTGAGATGACTGACTTTGGTGCAGTCCGAAGTTGGTTGATACTCGACACTACACTCATTGAGGGTTGTTTTCTTGGAATATTTTGATCGCCAGTTCAGTGGCTAAATCGAAACAATGAACATAGAAAACAACCCAATGATATTGAGATCCTTAGAACCCGGTTACTTTTGATAGGACAGGTTTTGAGCCCACCAACTTCAAGAGGGTAATACCTAGACCCCATGCTAGCCTAAACTCTAAGGTTTGTCTTGTGTGACTTGTGTGCCTTACCATGTTTGCTTTTTGTGGATACTTGTGGTGTGTTTTTATCATAATATCATAACATCATACAGCATCATATGCATCCACTAACCACTTCAGGGGTTCGAATCTTCATCTTTGTTCTTGTTTTGTAGGACATGGAAACTATCCGCAGAAAGACAATTCAGATCAACCTTGTAAAGGTCCCTCCTCAGCTTAAGGAGCTTACATCCAGGATTCCCGAGAGCTCTTCTTTCAGTGAGAAACATGGAAGACTTATCAGCTTGGTTAACACCAACATTGAGGAAGATATGATAAAGGTCCTCTTCCAGTTCTTTGACCCGTTGCACCACTGCTTTACTTTCCCGGATTATCAACTGGTGCCTACCTTGGAAGAGTTCTCCCAGCTTCTGAAGATCCATATCCTTAGTCAACTACCCTACAACGGTACGGAAAGGGAACCCAAACTTGAAGAGGTTGCTAAAGCATTACGCCTACAACCATCTGACATCAAGGGACATTGGGAAGTTAGAAGTGGTATCAAGGGATTCTTGGCAAAGTTCCTGTTTGAGAAGGCCCAAGAATGTTGGAATTCCCTTGACCTACAAGCCTTTGAAGAAGTTGTGGCTCTCCTTGTCTATGGGTTGGTGTTGTTCCCGAATCCCGATCAGCTTATAGATATCAATGCTGTCAAGATCTTCATGTCCAGGAATCCTATACCTACGTTGCTTGGGGACATCCTTCACTCATGTTACACTCGAACCATGAGAAAAAGAGGTGTTCTCATGTGCTGCACTCCTCTCCTGGCAAGGTGGTTTATTTCGCACCTTCCACAATCAGTTTTGAAGAACGAGCGGGGTTTGAGATGGTCACAACGATTAATGACTCTTACGCATGCTGATATACATTGGTGTTCTCGGTCCAGAGAAGACGTCACTATCATTGATCGTTGCGGGGAGTTTCCTAATGTTCCTTTACTTGGAATCAGAGGAGGTATTACTTACAACCCGTGTTTGGCTTTGAGACAGTTCGGATATGCTCGGAGGGATGGCCCTCATGACATGTTGCTTCCTGACATAGTTTTTGACTTCGACAAAGATGCACAAGGACTTCGCCAGAGATTTATCAGAGCTTGGAGGATGCCCAACAAGGTAGACAGCAAGACACTGGGGCACAAGAACTCCATCTCGTTGGAGCCTTATCTCAAGTGGGTACGAGCCCGCTCCCAGAAGCTGGTGATGCGATATCCTCATGTTCTCCATGTGATCAAAGAGCCAGTGTTGGAAGGAGAGGTCTCATACACCATTCAACATCCTGACATGCCTACATCCTGGGAAGAAATGCAGAAGAGCTGGATCCAGCTTAAGGAAGAACGGAATTCTCTTGAAGCCAGTCTACATGCCAGTGAGAAGAAGGTCTTGGAGCTCACCCGCCTACTGCACGAGGAAAAGAATCTCAATACTTACATAGCTCCAAAGAGGATGCGCGGTGTCTTTTGGGATTAAATTATTTTGTAATGTTTTCCCATGAGGCCTTGATGTACTGAACAATTATTTCTTAATGATAACGTGTGTTCCTTTTGTCTACAACAAATTTGAACTTTCGAACCCTTGAATGTATTGCATAAACAGCATATCATGCATCATGTGCATAGCAGGTACTCTTTTTTACAGGTTGCTTAATCTTCTTCGCTATTTATTTCAGCTTGTCTCATCATGAATCCTGAATCATCTACCGAGCAATCCATCAAGGCCCTCCAGGCTCAGAACGCCCAGTTCCAAGAGTTGATTATGAGTTTAGCCCAAGGGCAAGAGGAATTGAAGGCTCTGCTGGTAAAGAAGAAGAAGAAGAAGAGAACTGTACTATTCAACACTGGTCGGAGGTTTGGCAACACACTGCAAAATGAGGCTGACCAAGCTGGTTCTTCTGTAGGGAAAGGCAGTCCCCAAGGGGGAAGGGTTCCTAGTCCTGTGGTCTCTGACAACGAGACTGATTTCAATGAAGAGCAGTACCCTCCCGCTGAAGATAGGTACAAGCAGTTAGAGGATCGTCTGAATGCCATGGAAATTCAACAGGTGCCTGGGTTGGATTTCGGAGATCTGGGTTTATCTTCTGGGGTGGTGATCCCACATAAGTTCAAGGCACCATCTTTCGCAAAGTATGACGGGGCGTCCTGCCCTAAGCTACATCTCAGATCTTATATGCGGAAGATCCAACCATATACTGTGGACAAGAACTTATGGATCCATTTCTTCCAGGAGAGTCTTTCAGGGACTCATCTCGAATGGTTCTATCAGCTGGATGGAACCAAGATTCGTAACTGGGAGGACTTGGCTACTGCTTTTTATAAGCAGTATCAGTATAATGCCGACCTCGCTCCTACGCGTACCCAACTCCAGGGTATGTCGCTAGGATCGGGAGAAGGTTTTAAAGAGTACGCGCAGAAGTGGAGGGACCTGGCTGGCAGGGTGCAGCCGCCGTTAACCGACCGTGAACTCGTAGACATGTTCTTGGGGACCCTATCTAGGCCATTCTTCAACCACTTGATCGGTAATTCTTCTGCAGGTTTCACAGACCTCATTCTGACTGGTGAGAGGATAGAAGCTAGTATGAAATCGGGGAAGATACAGAAGGGTGCATCCTCAAGTTCTAAAAAGAAGCCTTTTAAAAAGGAAGCCAGTGCTGTGTATGGGCCCAGAAGGCAAAATAAACCGGAACGCCGCCAAGCTGTCAACGCGATGGTAATTACAAAGCCTGTTGCCGCTCCTCGGCAACCTAACCAACCAAGGGGTGAGAGATCCAGAAGAGAATACACTCGGCTTAGTATGACCTTGTCGCAGATCTTGCCGCAACTGCTATCAACCAACTTGGTAACTGTCAGAGAAGCTCCGAAGGTGGTAAACATAACATCTCCGAAGTATAACCCCAACGCCCGCTGCGCTTATCACTCTGATAGCCCGGGGCATTCTACTGATGATTGTTGGGCCCTGAGGAATAAGGTCCAGGACCTTATCGATGCCAAGGAAATACAGTTTGAGGCGCCCGAAAGGCCCAACGTTATGACTGCTCATTATCCCCAGCATGGAGTAAATGCTATTGAGGAAGACCTGTATGTAGTCTCTGTGGATGAGGTTGTTACTCCATTTTTGTCCGTCAAAAGGAACCTGTTGCTAGCCGGTTTATTTCCGGGTTGTAGCAAGGGTTGCCTTCTATGTGCTGTTTCCCCTGCTGGTTGTCCGTTGCTGAAGTCGGGCATCCAAAGCCTGATGGATAGCAAAGAGATCTTGTTCAAGAAGACCGCTGTTCCTATTGTTCCTACTGAAGAAGTATCCGTTTTCACCATTTTCAACAATCCTACCAAGGCTCCCCCGAGGAAGCCCGTCAAAATCATGTCTGTTGCACCTATCATCATTACTGTTCTGGGGCCCCTCCCCTATAAATCTGACAAGGTTGTCCCATGGCACTATGGGGCAGATGTGTATGTGCTTGGAGTAAAGCAGGAGTTCAACACTAGTATCAGTATCAGTAACATCACCGGTCCCGCTAAAGTTACTCGCAGTAGCAGGCTCTTCTCTCCTGACATTGCGCCATCAGTCATCTGAAGACCTCTTATCATCACACCTACAAGTGCGCCTGTTTCCCCTCCTGATCAAGTTTCTACCCCTGCTGCCGAGCCATCTGACACCCGGGGCAAAGGGATTACTGATGTGCCTGCCCGGATGGAGGCACCGAAGACTGTTAATGTTGAAGCCTCCCAGCAAGAGATGGAGGAAATTCTCAAGATTATCAAGAAAAGCGATTTCAACGTCGTTGAGCAGCTGGGGCATACCCCCTCTAAGATCTCTATGTTATCATTGTTGTTATGCTCAGAGGCCCATGCCAAGGCCCTGATTTCCTTCCTAAAGACGGCTCATGTGCCACAAGAAACGTCTGCTGATCAATTTACTGATTGTGTGGCCAACTTGACCGCCGACAACGGGTTGGGTTTCTCTGATGCTGATCTGACCGCTAAGGGAAAGAACCATAATGATGCCCTGCATGTCTCCATTGAATGCAGGGGCACTACTCTTGCACACGTGTTGGTAGACACCGGTTCTTCACTGAACGTATTGCCCAAGAAGGCCTTAGACAGGTTGGATTGTGAGGGTTTGGAGTTGAAGCCTAGTAATATCGTGGTCCGAGCCTTTGACGGGTCGAAGAGGATGGTACATGGTAAAGTAGATATTCTGATCTGGGTTGGTTCTCAAGTCTTTGATTCAACGTTTTATGTGATGGACATTCGTCCATCTTATTCCTGTTTGCTGGGTCGACCTTGGATTCACAAGGCTGGAGCTGTGACCTCCACTCTACACCAAAAGCTTAAATACCCTGTCAGAGGGAAGATTGTTATAGTGCAGGGGGAGGAAGAATACATGGTTAGTCATCTTAACTCGTTCCAGTATATAGAGATGGACAGGGAGTTCATTGAAACCCCCTTTCAACATTTTGAAGAGGTGCCTCCAACATTGGCGTCAGCAGAGACAGTGATTAAGGACGACTCTCCTTTGAAGATGGCTTCCTTGAAGGACGCCCGGGCTGTGATTGAGAAAGGTGAGTGTGCAAACTGGGGCAGGCTCCCTGATTTTACTCTAAAGACTCACAAGTTTGGGCTGGGTTTCACTGCAGAGGCTCAGAGGGCTGTACGTAAAGCAAGGATCGGAAGACCTCCCGTGTTCATCACCAACCCAGGAGTGAATGCTATTGAAGGCGATGCAGAGGAATCTGAGTTTGATAGCTGGATTTACCCGACGACTGACGGTGGACTGAACAATTGGACTGCTAAAGATTTCATACCTGTTACCTTCGTTACTCAGTAATGAATTCCTTTGTTTTTAAATTTGTAACGAACAATAATTTGAAACTTTATGGCCCGGTGTCTTACCCGGGGCACCGTGGATTCATTTGTGAGGGCTTATTACTTGTCATTTCCATATATCATGAATAAAAACATTGGACGTTTTTCGCATTTCAAATCTTGTGCTCCATTTCTTTCTTTATATATTGTAAAACAGCTATATTTACACACACTCACCTATACAGGTTTCAATCCACTCTGGATCTTACTGGTAACGACTCTGCTATTGCCAGTTATGACTTTGAAAATCTGATCAACTTAGCCGAAGACGAAGGTGAAGATGATTGTGAAGTTCCTGGCGAGCTTGCAAGACTGCTACTCCAGGAAGAGAGGGCCATTCAGCCACATGAAGAGCCAGTGGAAACGGTAAATCTGGGTACTGAGACAAATAGAAAGGAAGTCAAGATTGGTTCCAATCTAGAGCTCAGCGTAAAACGGCGGTTGATTCAGATGTTGCATGATTATGTGGGAATCTTTGCCTGGTCCTACGAAGACATGCCTGGGTTGGATACCGACATTGTGGTTCATCACCTGCCTACCAAGGAAGACTGCCCTCCGGTAAAGCAGAAGGTCCGCTGTATGCGTCCAGAGATGTCCGAGAAGATCAACGCTGAGGTTACGAAGCAATTTGATGTCGGGTTTCTAGCAGTGACTTCTTACCCTCAGTGGGTTACCAATGTGGTTCTGGTACCTAAGAAGGATGGTAAGGTCCGAATGTGTGTTGATTACAGGGATTTGAACAGGGCGAGCCCCAAGGATGACTTCCCTCTACCTCACATCGACGTTCTGGTTGACAATACTGCTCAGCACAAGGTGTTCTCCTTCATGGACGGCTTTTCAGGTTATAATCAGATCAAAATTGCTCCTGAAGATATGGAAAAGACTACCTTTGTTACTCAGTGGGGCACCTTCTGCTACAAGGTCATGTCGTTCGGGTTGAAAAATGCCGGGGCAACCTACCAACGTGCCATGGTTGTTTTATTTCATGACATGATCCACCATGAGATTGAAGTATACGTCGATGATATGATTGCAAGGTCTCAAACTGAGGAGGAACACCTTGACCATTTACAGAAGCTGTTTGACCGTCTGAAGTTATACAAGCTAAGGTTGAATCTGAACAAGTGCACCTTCGGGGTAAGATCTGGGAAGTTGCTAGGCTTCGTCGTGAGCGACAAAGGTATTCAAGTGGACCCTGCCAAGGTTAAAGCCATACAAGAGATGCCAGTTCCCAAGACAGAGAAAGAAGTCAGAGGCTTTCTAGGACGTCTGAATTATATTGCCCGATTCATCTCGCATCTAACTGCTACCTGTGAACCAATCTTCAAGCTGCTGAAGAAAGATCAGGTAGTACGTTGGAACGATGAATGTCAGGCCGCTTTCGACAGAATCAAAGAGTATCTCCAAGAACCACCTATTCTTATGCCACCGGTTGAAGGGAAACCTCTAATACTATACTTGACAGTACTTGACAGCTCAATGGGGTGTGTGCTGGGGCAGCATGACGAGTCTGGCCGAAAAGAGCATGCCATTTATTACCTTAGCAAAAAGTTTACCGACTGTGAGACTCGATACTCACTGCTCGAGAAAACTTGCTGCGCTTTGGTATGGGCTGCTCGCCGGCTGAGACAGTATATGTTGACTCACACTACTCTGTTGATCTCTAAAATGGATCCAATCAAGTACATATTCGAAAAGCCTGCTCTGTCCGGAAGAATAGCAAGATGGCAGATGATCTTGACAGAATACGACATCCAGTACACGACTCAGAAAGCAATCAAAGGAAGTGTATTGGCAGGCCATTTGGCACACCAGGCAGTAGACGATTACCAATCAATGAGCTTTGAATTTCCTGACGAGAACATCATGGTAGTGACTGATTGTGAAGTACCTGGACCGGATGAAGGACCTGAGGAAGGATCCCGATGGTCTATGCACTTTGACGGAGCCTCTAACGCTTTGGGTAACGATATCGGCGCTGTGATCATATCCCCAAAAGGCACTCATACTCCACTTACTGCCCGACTATGTTTCAACTGCACCAACAACATGGCGGAGTATGAGGCATGCATCATGGGTCTTCAAGCTGCAATTGACCTAAGGATCAAGTTTCTGAGTGTCTTCGGAGATTCCTCTCTCGTGATCAATCATATCAAAGGCGAGTGGGATACGAAACATCCGAATCTTATTCCTTACAAAGAATGTGTTTTGACGTTGATCCCCCATTTCACAGAGATAACGTTTGAACACTTCCCAAGAGAGGAGAATCAGTTGGCGGACGCGCTGGCTACGATGTCTTCTATGTTCAAAGTCAAATGGGACAACGAGGCTCCCCGGATCATTATCTAGAAGTTGGACGAACCTGCATATTGTTGTGATCTTGAGGCTGAAGAGGTAATTGAAAAACCTTGGTATCATGAAGTGAAGAGGTACCTTGAAGCTCAAGAATACCCCGAGGGTGCATCTGTCAATGACAAGAAGTTCCTGAGAAGGTTCGCTGCAAAGTTCTTCCTCAGTAACGGCATTCTCTACAAGCGAAACCATGATTCAACCTTACTGCGTTGTGTGGATAAGACTGAAGCAGAAAAGATCATGGCAGAACTGCATGAAGGTACCTTCGGAACGCATTCCAGTGGACATACCATGGCAAAGAAAATCCTTCGGGCAGGATATTTCTGGTCCACAATGGAAGCCGACTGTTACCAACATTCTCGGACATGTCACAAGTGCCAAATCTATGCTGATAAGGTGCATGTTCCTCCAGTCCCTCTGAATGTCTTGACAGCACCTTGGCCCTTTGCAATGTGGGGCATTGATATGATCGGCGAGATCAAACCTACGGCATCTAACGGGCATCGCTTCATCCTGGTGGCGATCGATTACTTTACAAAGTAGGTTGAAGCAGCTTCCTATGCTACGGTAACCAAGAACGTCGTGGCACGGTTCATTCGACACAACCTGATCTGTCGATACGGCGTCTCGGAAAAGATCATTACGGACAATGGTACCAATCTTAATAACAAGATGATCACTGAGCTCTGCGAGCAATTCAAGATACAGCACCATAACTCTTCTCCTTACCGGCTAAAGATGAATGGGGCTGTCGAAGCAGCCAATAAGAATATCAAAAAGATTGTGCAGAAGATGACAGTGACCTATAAAGATTGGCACGAGATGTTACCGTTTGCTCTTCATGGGTACCGTACCTCAGCAAGGACGTCAACCGGGGCAACCCCCTTTTCCTTGGTCTACGGCATGGAGGCAGTCTTGCCAATTGAAGTCCAGATACCCTCTCTCCGGATAATGAAGGATGCAGGTTTGAGCGAAGATGACTGGATCTAGACTCGACTTGATCAGTTAAACCTAATTGACGAAAAGAGACTCACTGCTATTTTTCATGGTCAAACGTATCAAAAACGGATGATCAGGGCATTTAACAAGAAAGTCAGACCACAAGAGTATCAAGTTGGGGACCTGGTAGTCAAGCGCATCATTCTTCCTCAAGGTGATCCCAGGGGCAAATGGACCCCTACGTACGAAGGGCCATTTGTGGTTAAACATATCTTCTCAGGAGGAGCTATGATTCTAACCACCATGGATGGTGACGACCTTCCTCACCCCGCCAATGCAGACATAGTAAAAAGATACTACACATAAATAAAAGACCCGCTAGGTTGACACGCCTAGGCAAAAAAAGGGCTTCCCGGCGAACCAAAAGGGTTCGGGCAAAAATAAGGGATGAAAAATGAAAAATCTGTACACCCGGCAAGTCGAAAACCTGAAAAGGCGGCTTGGGCAAAAATGGGTATCCCGGTGGACTGAAAACCCGAAAGGGCAGTCCAGGCAAAAGTTAGGGATTAAAGCGTAATACTATGTCTCATTGAATCACCTTGCATCCAGAATCCGGTATCAAACATCAGGTTCAAACGACATCGATCAATCAACTTCATCTTCAACTAAGCAGCCAAGTGATGAGACGCTCGAAGATATAAAGGCGATAGCAGAGTTGGAACCCAGTGGGATTATCTTTCTTCACATAGCTGTTTTTGTTTTCCTTTTTCACAAAATTGTATAAACTCTGTTTGTTCGGCGGCGTTCTCTTACTAGGACGCCAGCCTCTTGTACATAAACGCCTATTTACAGGCAAAATCCAAATCAATACAAATTCACTTTTCAGATAAATTGCCAATTGTGATCGGTGGATCTGGAACTGACTGTTTAAAGCTGGTTCGCGAAATGTCGCGGAAGCAAGAGTCGCCACCGTCTTTTATTTTCTCCAAATGGAAAGGACAAAAGCACAGAAAAATTCCTTATAGAGATTGCTCTCGGTTCGGGAGGTAGATTATAGAAAGGGAAGGTGTTAGCACCCTTTCTATCCATGGTTATCCATGGGCTCTTAGATACTTGCTCATTGTGTTTTCAAAAATGGTTTGTTTTCCTTTCAATTGTGGGTTTTTTAAAAAAAGTTTCTTTGAAAATTTCAGTTCGACTCTTGTATCGGTCCTCAAGAGTGTTTGAAAAGTTGCTTTCGAAAGCTTTTTGAAAAGGTGTCGGTGTGAAAAGTATTTTTTGATTTATTTTGAAATTAGAGCAAGTATCTAGAGTCGTCTACCTACCCTAAGGAATTCGTCTGTGTAAATGTCCTTAAAGTAGTGTCATCCCACCATTGAGAGGTAGGTAGCACCACCGTTGGAGGTGTTCGGGTCAATTCGAAGGTTCGGGACACGGTGATCACCGGAGCAATAGGAAGACACCTTAGAAGCTACCCTCATGCCATGTTCATGGACATGAGGACTTACTAAAACATCCTCTACTCGACGATCATCTTTCGAGGGGCAAGGCAACAGTGAGGCGTACCCTAGGGGTGGTGTGTGATTTGTGTGTCGTTTTCAGATATTTTTTCCTTGTTCATGGATTCGTGATCTACGCGTTGCTTTTATTTTGACATTCATTCTTTCATGCAGTTTAATTAACAGTTAAAAAGGATGCGGAATTAAAAGTCCTACGCTATTACAAAGGCGCGGGTCCACATCGCCAAATTAATCCAGGACCCGATTTGAAATAAAAAATAATGCGAAAATATAAATGTCTAATTAGTCTATTACATGGCTTTGGGAGAATTACATTATATTCACAAAAAGAAATAAAAATGCGAAGAGAATTAAAATCGGGAATGCGAGGGCGTTGGACCCTTTTAAAGAAATTGAATTAAAATTACGAAATTAATTAAATTAAATGTGAAAGGAAATTATTTTTGAGTTTTTTGCATTTGTGGATTTTAATGAGAATTAATGGAATTAAAACCTAATTCTAACTATTTTTTAATTTATTGAAAAAAACATGTTAAAATTGAACCTAAAATTAACCTAATTATTTACATGGCAATTTATTTACAAAAATAATAATTAATAATTAATATGATGAAAAAAAAAAGAAAAAAAAAGGATAAAAGTATAAAACCCTAATTCTACATTTTTTAATTTATTAAAAAAATATTAAAATTTAAACCTAGAATTAAAACTAATTAATTGATAAAATTTATTTACAAAGAAAACATTAAATGAAATATATTTTTTTATTTTTTGTCTTTTCTGATTTTTATTATTTTTATATTATGAAAACATTAATTTATGAATTAAAAGGAAATAATCAAATTAAACAAATAAAAATAAAATAGGAAAAAAGAAAAGAAATGCAAACCATTGGGGGTGTTGACCCCAGTTTGGAGGTGTTGTTAGAATGGTTTGGCCCATTAGATAGAGGCCCTTCTTGACTTTCCAGGCTGGCGTGTGGAATGTTTGACCTATGCACATGGTGTTCATCAGATCAGGGCCCTTGGATTGAGATTCTGAGCCATGTGGCACGCTTGGATTGTGGACATAGGGTGAACTTCTGGAGGGAGCGCTACATGCAAACCTGGACAGAAAAATAATATGGAGAAAGGAGGGGACCTGGGAATCGAACCCAGGTCCCAATGCTCAGAGGACAGCGCACCAACCAGCTGTGCCATTTGCTTTCTTTGTCATTATAGTGGAATGCAATTAATATAAAAAAAAACAAAACGCTAATGCTGTTAATTCAAAAAACGCGCTAAAACTTGAATTGTCCAATCACATGGAGACAGCACGCCTTCTTCTTCGTTGATTCGTTTTACCCTGAAAAAAACAGTTAAATAGCGGGGGTTTTAAACCCCCACTAAATGATGAACATAAAAATAGCGAATAGGCCATCGTGGTTCATAAATTAGGCGCGAGGTATGGAATCAATTGGTCATAAGCTTCTGGTTTCAATGGCGTGGGTTTCATGTCTCAATTTTTCCTGAAGAGGAAAGCCCCAAATTTACAGTTACGAAACCCTAGCAAGCTTCAATGGTGGATTCGTGTATAGGGCACGAAACTTCAATTGAATGGTATGGTTAGCTTCAGAAGGATAAGACTAGTACAAAACAAGCGTTAGAAATCAAAAATATGGCATGAATGATGAAACACGATTATGCAAAAAATATGAAACAGTTTGACTTCTATGTACCAATTCCTGAGGTTGGAAGCGTGGAAAAGGACTCAGTTAGGTTCCTTGATGCCTTAGAAAGCTTTTTCAATTGGTTAGAAGCCTTGAATCGCTTTGGAATGGTGTTTTCAATTTTCAATTTTTTTCACAAAAATGCCAAAGTTGTTCTTGATGTGAGGCGCAGCTTCAAGGTCCTTGTGCATTAGGTTTTGATCAGTATATGTATGCCAATGGATTAGGGTTGAATTTTGAGCCAAAAGATCAATGCATTGATGTATGAGATATTTGATTTTCCATGAATATTTTTCAAATCTTTTTCATGTGTTTTTGATTCCAATCATGGCCAAACCTTCCTTTTTTGATGTGCATGAATCTTCAATAGCCAATGGGAGCAAATGCTGCATAAAAAGATTCACATACATTTGTTTTAGTATTTTTTTCATATTTTATTTTATTAAATGAATTAATGGTGATTAAAAATTCAAATAAAATAATAAAAATGATGAAATAAATCCCCTTTGGGCCAAATGGTCGTGCATAGCCTTTGGATGATGAATCTTGGAAGAAAATGTGGCCCATTAGCAATTTTGAGGCATTTGAAGCAAAGTTGACTTTTCAAAATTCCCAAAAATTTCCCAACTTCCACAAGGCATATCTTGCTCAATTTTTAAGTTTTGATCATGTTCTTGGACATTTTGGAAAGGCCTTGAAGTCCTCTAACTAATGCCTTTGGTCCCATGTCATTTTGATTTACCAATCTCAAGTTATGGTCTTTGAATTTAAGTCCCTTTTTGTTGACTTTTGAAAATGACCTATAATGTTGAAATTGATAATTTTTTTTATAAGAGCATTTCTTGGACTTGAAGTGTGAAGAGGAGTTGTAGGAAATGTCTCTCTCTTCAAAATGAGCTTTGGATGGAATTTTTCTGATAAACCATGTGGAAGTTATGCCTTGGTCAAGTTACAGTTGACTTTTTCAACTGTCCAAATATGGAAACTTTTGCATCTTGAGACTTTTTGAGCCATGCCTTGAAAATCATGATCAAGAATTGATCAAATGATGTTTGTGGCTTCAAAATAAGATGTTGACCAAAAATTTGAACTTTTGACTGTCAAATGACCATTTTGCCCCTTGCAGTTGACTGTTGAGCAATTAGGGTTTTTGACTGTGCAATTTTGTGCTGTAAGTCTTGAAACTTGGCATGAGGATGCTTGACCATGTTTATAGGCATGTGGGACTTGATTGGACCCTTGGAAACTTCATTTTCTTTGTCAGAACCAAAACCCTAGTTTTTGACTGTTAGGAGGCCCTTGAACTGTGCAACCCTTGGGGAGATTTTGAAGTATGCTCTTTGCAATCTTGAAGAATATGGGAGGGCAAATTTTGGGGTACAACACCAATTATTTTTCCTTTTTCTGTTTTGTTGTGCAAAGAACGTCCAATGTTCAAATTGTGATATATGCATTTGACACTAATTGCTAATTCATAAATATTTGCATATGAAACAAAGGGGTAATTACAGGTGACATCAGAAACAGGGGCAATAATGAGTCGTCTAAAGCGATCTAGTTGCTCTGTCCACCAAGGTACTAAAGTAAGTTCGGCTGAAGAATGTAACCCAGATACTTTCACTCCCCGCCGAGTAAGACAAGAATCAACAATTCTCCCCAAGCAGAGTTGGCCCCCCGTCAGCCCTAACAAGGGACAGTATCCCAAGCAAGTCAGCAACACTCCCCCCGAGCAGAGTTAGTCTACTGTCAGCCTCAAGGAGTTGGATTATCCCCCGAAGATCTCAATATTCCCCAACGGAGTATACAGATGTTCCTAAGCAAGCATCCCCGGTAGTCTTAATATAAGATTGTTCCCCGGCGGAATCCAGACACTACAAGTGGAGCCACTTCCCCAGTGCAATCTCAAAAGTTTCCCCAGGAAAGTTGAATCAATCTCCCCAGTAGGAAGCTTATCCCCAGTAGATTCTGGAAGCTCATCCCCTACAGAATACGAACGCGTCTCCCCGGCTTTATTCAAAGGTTATGCTCCACCAGAGCTTATAACTGGGTTATCCTCAGCTAAAAGCCACAGAAAGATCGTCCTCGGTAAAGTTCTTCCTATTCCTCAGCGAAGTTCATCAAATTCCTTAACAAAGCTCATCAACGGTATCCCCAGCGGAGTCATCGTCAAAACCTCAGCGAAGTATCTCTTCCCACAGAGTATTTTCCCGCAGAGTAATCTCTCTAGCAAAGTTTATTCCTCAACGGAGTCATCTTCTCCTACAGGTTTATTCTCGCAACCATCATCCCCGGCGGAAACGAAGAACTCTCCTCCTCAAACATCAGCCCAGGATTTGACTTCCCGGCATTCGTCAAGGATTTATTTTCCTAGACAAAAATACATTCATAAACATCACATCTTCATACATTATAGCATGCACATACGCATCATGAACATACAATCTCATTTATTTTGAGAACATCACGCATTGCATACATCATGACATTGCATACAACTAACGTTTTGTCTTTTCAGGACAAAAATCAACACAAAGATGATTACTATCAACTGTCGCAATTCCAGATTCGATACCTGTATCTAGCCAGGGCATACCTGTGAGCGATTGATTGTGGATTCGATACCTGTATCTAGCCAGGGCATATCTACATGAATAAATTCCGGACTCGATTCCTGTATCCAGCCAGGGCACGTCTGAAGAGTTTGAAGATTCGATTCCTGTATCCAGCCAGGGCATATCTGTTGACGACTAATTCCGGACTCGATTCCTGTATCCAGCCAGGGCACGTCTGAAGAGTTTGAAGATTCGATTCCTGTATCCAGCCAGGGCATATCTGTTGACGACTAATTCCGGACTCGATTCCTGTATCCAGCCAGGGCATATCTGTTGACGACTAATTCCGGACTCAATTCCTGTATCCAGCCAGGGAAAGTCTGAAGAGTTTGAAGATTCGATTCCTGCATCCAGCCATGGCATATCTGTTGACGACTAATTCCGGACTCGATTCCTGTATCCAGCCAGGGCACGTCTGAAGAGTTTGAAGATTCGATACCTGTATCCAGCCAAGGCATATCTGTTTCCGACAAATTCCAGATTCGATTCCTGTATCTAGCCAGGGCACATCTGTGAGTAACTGATTGTAGACTCGATTCCTGTATCCAGCCAGGGCACGTCTGAAGAGTTTGAAGATTCGATTCCTGTATCCAGCCAGGGCATATTTGTTGACGACTAATTACGAACTCGATTCCTGTATCCAGCCAGGGCACGTCTGAAGAGTTTGAAGATTCGATTCTTGTATCCAGCCAGGGCATATCTGTTGACGACTAATTCCGGACTCGATTCCTGTATCCAGCCAGGGCAAGTCTGAAGAGTTTGAAGATTCGATTCCTGCATCCAGCCAGGGCATATCTGTTGACGACTAATTCTGGACTCGATTCCTGTATCCAGCCAGGGCACGTCTGAAGAGTTTGAAGATTCGATACCTGTATCCAGCCAGGGCATATCTGTTGACGACTAATTCCAGATTCGATTCCTGTATCTAGCCAGGGCACATCTGTGAGTAACTGATTGTAGACTCGATTCCTGTATCCAGCCAGGGCATATCTACATGAAGAGTTTAGAGATTCGATACCTGTATCCAGCCAGGGCATATCTACATAAAGAGTTTGAAGATCAACCCCTGTAACAGGCCAGGTAGTTATCTTTCTTTCTCAGGTACGCAAGTTCTCGCTAAGGAATCTCTTACGCAATCGACACCTAGATGGCATCTATAAGCCCATCCACATACCCACAGTCTCCAAATGGCATCTATAAGCCCATTCCCGACAAGGCTCCGTCACATCTCCAGATGGCATCTATAAGCCCATCCTCCTATCCATCATCTCTCCAAATGGCATCTGTAAGCCATTCCCACCATCACACTGTTGACATTCTACTATGCGAGTTCAAATTTCTGGGCACTTTAGTGTTCAATCATCTTCCACCCTCGGATTACGAAAGGCACGCCAGCCAATCTACATCCTCGGGTCTAAGAAGATTGAACAGGGGCAACTGTTGTACCCCAAAATTTGCCCTCCCATATTCTTCAAGATTTGTCAAGGTCAATCTCCAAATGGTTCAAAATCTCTCAAGGGTTGCACAGTCCAATTGCCTCCTAACACAGTCAAAATTAGGGTTTTGGTTCTTGCAAAGAAATTGAGGTTTCCAAGGGTCCAATCAAGTCCCATATGCCTATATACATTGTCAAGCATCCATATGTCAAGTTTCAAGACTCATATCATCAAGTTGCCCAGTCAAAAGCCCTAATTGCTTCACAGTCAACTGTAGGGGTAAAATGGTCATTTGACAGTCAAAAGTCAAATTTTTTGGTCAACATCTTATTTTGAAGCCACAATCATCATTTGATCAAGTCTTGATCATGATTCCACAAGCATGGCTCAAAAAGTCTCAAGATGCAAAAGTTTCTATTTTTGGACAGTTGAAAAGTCAACTGTAACTTGACCAAGGCATAACTTTTTCATGGTTCATCAGAAAAATCCCATCCAATGCTCACTTTTAAGGGGATGACATTTCCTACAACTCATCTTCACATTCCAAGTCCAAGAAATGCTCTCACAAAAAGTTATCAATTTCAATATTATAGGTCATTTTCAAAAGTCAACAAAAAGGCACTTTAAGTCAAAGACCATAACTTGAGATTGGTAAATCAAAATGACATGGGACCAAAGGCACTGGTTAGAGGACTTCAAGACCTTTCCAAAATGTCCAAGAACATGTTCATAGCTTCAATATTGAGCAAGATATGCAAAGGAGAAGTTGGGAAATTTTTATGAACTTTCAAAAGTCAACTTTGCCTAAAACACTTCATTTTTGCTAATGGGCCTCAAATTCCTTCTTGAAACTTTACCCAAAGCTTATGCACGACCCATTGAGCTTAAAATAATTTATTTTCTTATTTTTAATTAATTAATTGAATTTATATTAATATTAATTCATTTAATTGGTTTTAATTATAGGAAAATCAAAAAGATATGGTTTTTGGATCTTTTGTGAAGCAAATCAGATCAGGGCAAGCTGGCAAACTAGTTTCTCAATCAAAAAAGGAAAATCATCCATAATTGGCAAGGTTTTCATTGAAAAAAGATTGGAAATTATATGATTGAAAATCAAAGATTGCAAACTTAATTTCATGGACTTTTGGGCCAAAGTTTTAACCTAATTCTCATCACATACATATGCTGAGGCCAACCCTAGTGTAGAACATGTGAAAGCTTCCATAGAACTCCATAACAAAGTTACAAAAAATTGAGAAAAAGTGTGAAACTGATTTCCTATTTGCAGCACAATTCAAAGCTTCTCTTTGATTCAAACATATTGCTTGAGTCTCCAGGAAGCCATTGCCATCAAGAACGAGCCCTAACACCATCAGAATCAAAGACAATAAGCCACACGGTTTGCCTTATTTTTCAAATCTGTATATCATGTTTCATGTGCTTTTAATCCATTTTTTGATTGGTTTGTGTTGTTAGGGACCTTCTGAAGCTAATGAGACAGTTTAATTGAACTAACACGCACTGAATCCAAAATCACCATGGACGAAACCTAGGTTTTTTTTGAAGCTCTCAATTAGGGCTTTAGGCATAAGGAAAAATTGGACCTTGAGACAAGCATGGTTGAATTCGTCAAGGCCAGACGAATTCAACCAGACCCTCGCGCCCTTTTTATGTGACCCATAGCTCTAATCGCTATTGTTGGGACTTTTGCTTTGTGGGGGTTTAAAACCCCCGCTATCTTGTTTTGTTTTTTACAGGAAACGAAGAAGAAGACGTGCGTGGCATCATGTGACTGGAGGGTTCAAATCTGGCGCGCTTTATTTTGTTCTATACCATTAATGTTTGTTTTTTATATAATATTTGTTGTCTATTAGTTTAACAAACGCGCTTGATAGCTCAGCTGGCAAAGGACGTGGCTTGCAAGTACTGGGACCTGGGTTCGATTCCCAGGTCCCCCATATAATTGTTGACATTTTTTCTCAAACGTTCCCATGCAGCGTTCATCCAGTGTTCCACTATAAGCCTCACGCCTAAGCCTGCCAAGTGGCCATGATGCCCAATCTAGTGGCCAAGAGACAAAGTCCATGGTGTGTCCCAGTCAAACAGCAAGCGCATGATCAGGAAAAGTCAACGAGGCTTTGTGCTTCCTGGGCTTGAAGTCCTCAATACACCTCCACTTTGGGCCATCTTACCCCTTGGTTTGCATAATTAATTTAATTTTATTTTCTTTTCTTTTAATTTCTTTCAATTGTTTTTTTAATAATTATTATTAATTCACCATAAATTAATTTTTTCCTAATAAAAATCAGAAAATCAAAATTGTGAATATATTTTAATTATTTATTAATTTCACCATTAACCTATTTTTGTAAATAAAAATTAATTGATTAATTTAAATTAGGTTTTAATTTTAATCCTTTTTCTTAATAAATAAAAATTGCATAGAATTAGGTTTTGACTTTTTTTAATCATTTTCTTATTATCATCTTTAATTAATTATTATTATTATTATTATTTATTAATTACTATTACTTTTGTTAATTAGCCTAATTTTGACCTTTTTCATCAATAAGTAAAATAAACTTAGAACTAGGGTTTCACTAACTTTAATTTTAATTCTTTTTTTTCTTTATTTCCCTAATAAATACAAAAAAAAAACATAAAAAACACTTTCTTTTCTTTAATTAAATAATTAATTAGGTTTTAATTCAATTTAATTTCAAGCAAAGGGTCAAAACCCTCGGACGTCCCAATTTAATTCTTTCGCGCGCTATTTTCTTATTTGATTATTATGTAACTGTTCAAGGATGTAATAGTAATTAGGTTTATTGTTTTTACCTTCCGCGTCTTTATCAAAAACGGGTCTTTGTATTTTGGCGATGTATAGACCCGCGCCTTGTAATAGCGTAGCTTTTACCTTTCCGTATTTTATTTTCCGCACTCCTAAATTCTAAATTGCATGAAAGAATGTATGGTAATTAAAAACAACTCGTAGCTCACAATGCCATGATCAAAGATAAAACATAACATGAAAACAACACACAGTGCACATGCCACTTCTAGGGTACGCCTCACTCGTTGCCTCGAAAGTGGTCGTCAAGTATAGGGTGTTTTAGCGGTCGCCCTTATGTCTAAGATCCAGTTGCCTCGAAATGGTTGCCTCGGATTAAAAAGGATCTAGGATATTAGGGTTACTTCTAAGGTGTCCTAACCATTTCTTCGGTGACCACACTGTCCCTACAATCGAATTGACCCGAACACCTCCAACGGTGGTGCTACCTACCTCTCAATGGTGGGATGGCACTACCTTAAGGACTCTTACACAGCTTAATTCCTTAGGGTAGGTGGATGACTCATGGGTACTTGCTCTCTTCAAAAAAAAAATTACTTTTCACACTGACACTTTCAAAAAGTTTTCAAAACAAATTTTTCATACACTCTTGAGGACAGATACAAGAGTCACTCAGAAATCTTTCAATGAAACTTTTTTCAAACCCACTCACATTTGAAAAGCAAACACCTTTTGAAAACATAAGAGAAAGTACCTAAGAGCCCATGGATAACCATGGATAGAAAGGGTGCTAACACCTTCCCTTTCTATAAATCTACCTCCCGAACCGAGAGACATTCTCAATAAGAAATTTTGCTGTGCTTTTGTCCTTTCCATGTTGGAGAACATAAAAGACGGTGGCGACTCTTGCTTACCGCGACATTTCGCGAACCAGCTTTAAACAGTCAGTTCTATTTCCACCGATCACAGTTTGGTGTTCGACTATGACAAAGAAGACCAAGGTTACCGCCAGAGGTTTACACGAGCTTGGAGAATGGTGAACAAGGTGGACAGTAGGACTTTGGGACACAAAAACTCTATCCCCCTCGAGCCTTACCTTAGGTGGGTACGGGCTCATGCTCAGAGACTCGTGATGCCTTACCCTTCCATCCTCCCTGTTATCATAGAGCCTGTATTTAAAGGAGACGTCCCATACACTGTCCTTTATCCTGACATGCCTACCTCTCTCGAAGACTTGCAGAAAGATTGGGTTCAGTTGAAGGAAGAGCGATACACCTTTGAAGCCCAATTTTACGCCAGTGAGAAGAAGGTTCTGGAAATCACCAAGCAGCTTCATGAAGAGCAGAATATGAACGCCTACATCGCTCCAAAGAGGATGCGTTCAACCTTTTTGTCTTAGGAGTTTTTGTTGTATTTTGTTTCTTTCATTGTAAGCCCAAAGAGGAGGGATGTACTCAAACATGGATTTATTAATGTAACGTGTTTTCTTTTTGGTTTGAACAAATTTAAATCTCTAATTTACTTGAAATCATTTGCATATTGCATCTCCATTCATCATAACATCATACAGGTTTCTTACAATAGGTCTCCTTATCCTTCTACTGTTTACTTCAGTGAGATGGATATTGAACAGACAGTGAAAGATCTTCAGGCGCAGAATGTCCAGTTTCAACAAATGCTCTTGACTCTGACAAAAGGACAAGAGGAGTTGAAGACTCTACTGGCCAAAGAAAAGAAAAAGAAAACAAAGAAACCACCTGGTATTGTGATCATGGGAAGAAGGTTCTAAGGACAAGCCAGACGAACTTTAGACTTCGCAACATCATCAAGTGAAGGAGATAATCAAGAAGACAAGACCAAGGAAGTGAACAACAACCCAGCATCCGAAGAAGAGGAAGAACCTGACTACTCTGAGGAACAGTATCCTCCTGCTGATAATAAATACAAAGAGCTAGAGGATCGTTTGAATGCTATGGAGGTCCAGAGGGTACCCAAATTGGATTTTGAAGAGTTAGGACTTGTCTCAGGGGTTGTCATCCTGCAGAAATTCAAGGTCCCCACTTTCGCTAAATATGACGGTGTCTCTTGCCCGAAGTTGCATTTAAGGTCATACGTCAGAAAGATTCAACCTTATACGGATGATAAGGATCTGTGGGTGCATTTTTTCCAGGAGAGCTTGTCAGGGACGCAGTTGGATTGGTTCTATCAGTTAGAAGGGACCAATATTCGCAATTGGGAAGATTTGGCTGCCGCCTTCTACAAACAATACCAATATAATGCTGACTTAGCTCCAACTCAGACACAATTGCAAGGCATGTCTATGGGTGCAGGAGAAGGTTTCAAAACCTATGCTCAAAAATGGAGGGATCTCGCAGGCAGAGTTCAGCCCCCTCTATCTGACAGAGAATTAGTGGATATGTTCCTAGGCACCTTGTCAGTACCATTCTTCAACCACATGATCAGAAGTTCCTCAGTTGGATTTACTGAATTAATCATGACTGGTGAGCGGGTCGAAGCCGATATAAAAAGCGGAAAAATTCAAAGAGATGCATCCTCGAGCATGACGAAGAAACCCTTTATTGGAAAGAAGGAGGTCAGTGCTGCATATGACCATAGGAATCAAAACAAAATTGAACTTCGCCCGGAGGTAGGGGCTGTTATGATTTCTAATCCTGTGCCAAATCAACAGGGAAATTATCAGCGCAAGCCAGAAGCGCCCATGAGACGATTTACCCGGATCAACATGACCATGTCTCAAGTTTTGCCACACCTTCTGAAGACCAATATGGCAACTTTAAAAGAAGCTCCCAAGAACCCCAATACTGCTTCTCCTTGCTACAACCCGAACGCTCAATGTGCCAATCATTCTGAAATCCCGGGGCACGATACAAACGACTATTGGGCCTTAAAGAATAAGGTGCAAGACCTTATCGATGCAAAAGAGTTTGAGTTTGATCCCCAAGAAATGCCTAATGTAATAACGGCGCCAATGCCCAGACATGGCCAAGGTATCAACGCCATTGATGATGATCGTTTTGTCTCCTCTGTGAATGACTTAACTACTCCTCTGTTGACCATTAAACAGAATATGCTGCAAGCCGGTCTGTTCCCGGGCTGCAATAAAAATTGTCACTTATGCAAGTCTCTACCGAACGACTGTTCGTTACTGAAGATAGGCGTCCAGCGCCTGATGACTAGCAAAGAAATCTTATTTGAAAAGATTCCTCTTACCAGAAGTTCTTATCAAGATATCTCGATAATCACCATTTCCAACAATCCTCCCGAGGTCTCCACCAAAAGACCCATCAGGATTACATCTGCTACAAAGTCTTCACCTCTAATCATCACTATGCCAAGACCAATATCATACTCTTCGAATAAAGCTGTTCCCTGGAACTATGGGGTTGACGTTTACTACTATGGCGTCAAGCAAGATCAGTTGGCTGTCAAAGATGAAGTTGCGAGAGATATTGATCCTGACATCGGTAATATCACTGGGACCAGTAAGATAACAAGAAGTGGAAGAGTATTCTCACCCGAGATTTCTCCAAAGACCGTTGCTACTCATGTGATCATTCCCACTGCCACTCCTACCAACACTCCCAGTGATACTCCTACTGTTATCCCTGCTATTAAGACAAGGGGAAAAGAGGTCTTGAATGAGCCTGTCTAAGCAAAAGAGCGTCCCGAGATCATCCTTGAAGCTTCTAGAAAGGAGATAGAATAAATACTGAAGATAATCAAGAAAAGTGACTACAACATTGTAGAACAGTTGGGGCAGACCCCCTCGAAGATATCATTGTTGTCCTTACTTTTGTGTTCTGAGACCCACGCCAAAGCCTTGGTAAAGTTTCTTAAGACTGCCCACGTTCCCCAAGAGACCTCCATCGACCAATTTGAAAATTATGTGGCCAGTCTAACTGCTGATAACGGATTGGGCTTTTCCGATGATGATCTAACTTCTAAGGGAAGGAAGCACAATGATGCCTTACATGTTTCCATTGAATGCAGGGGAACCATACTTGCCCACTGTGATCGGTGGAAATGAGAACTAACTGTTTTTGAATGCTGGTTCGCGTTTGCGTTTGTTTTCGCAAAGTGTCGCGGTAAGCAAGAGTCGCCACCGTCTTTTATTTTATCCAGCAAGGGAAAGGACAAAAGCACAGAAAAATTCCTTTTCGAGATGTTTCTCGGGTTCGGGAGGTAGATTATAGAAAGGGAAGGTGTTAGCACCCTTTCTATCTGTGGTTATCCACGGGCTCTTAGGTACTTGCTCACTATGTTTTCAAAAGTTTTCTTTTCTTTGTGTTTGTGGGTTTTGAAAAGAGTTTTGTTTTTGAAGAGAGTGTAAGTGCGAAAAGTTTTGTTTTGTTTTTAAAAGGAGCAAGTACTTAAGAACCTCTACCTACTCAAAAAGGAATTAAATTGTGCAAATGTCCTTTAGACAGTGCTATCCCACTATTGAGGAGTAGGTAGCACCGTCGTTGGAGTTTTTGGGTCAATTCGGTTTAAGGGACGTGTGGTCACTAAAGCAATGTTAGGACGCTTTAGCGGTAACCCTAATGTCTTAGATCATTTTTTATCGAGGCAACCATTTCGAGGCAACTTTGATCTTTGGACAGGAGGGCGACCTCTAAAACATCCTATACTTAATGACCACGTTTGAGGCAACCAAGTGAAGTGTACCCTAAGAGTGGCATGTGCATATGTGTCAATTTTCAGTTATATTATCTTTGCATGTCATGGTGAGCTACTGTTGATTTTAAGTTAAGAGTTTAATCTTGTCATGCAATCCTAGTTAGCATACATCTAAGCAGTTTAATATATGTACAGGAATTTAAAGTGCGGGAATTGTAAATCCTACGCTATTACAAGGCTTCGGGGAGGGGGATTATTTACATGTCCAAAAATTGGGGAAATAAAAGCAGTAAAAAAAAGGGTCTTAGTTTAAGCTATTACATCCCAGTAAGCAGTTACAATAAAATAAACGCGCGTGAATCTGAAAATAAACTCTAAAAATTCTAAGAATAAAATCTTTCTTTGATGTTTTCTTTTATTTTGAGAAAATGATCTAAATCTATTTAATTTTAGTTTTTTTGAGAAAATGTTAAGATAATTAAGAGATTAATTAACAAAGTTAATTTTAATAGAAAAAACTAGCCTAATGCTTTTTTGTGGTTTTTTTTATTTTTATGTTAATTAAAAAAGATAAAAAGATGTCATTGAAAACAAAAATAAAATACAAGGGGGGGATCCTTCGATCCAGGGAAAAAAAGGAGTTTCGACCCAGGGAGGGAAATGGTCCTTTCGATTGGGCCAGACAGTAAGGCGTGAGTAGCCTTCGATCCAGAGAAGAGGATTGTCTTTCGATCATGGAGGTCATGGATTTCGATCCAGGAATGAGATGCCTCCTCCGATCCAGCATGCTAATGGGTTCGATCCAGAGAAGGTGTCTCCTTCGATCTGGGATGTTATACCTGCAAAAGTATGTTAGCGTAATAAAATGCAGGGCCTGGGTATTGAACCCCAGACCCTTTGATCCCGCGCTTGCTGGGTCTCTTCAGGCTATGTCTGCAGCAAATATTAGCAAATGATGGACATGGCCTGGGTGCCAAACCCAGGCCTCTTGATCCTGTCTAGGATAGAAAATCGAAGGTAACAACCAGTATGGATGTATTATGCAAATATGAGGTTGGATAGTTTACCCTTTCTTACCAGCAGTTTGGACTTTTAATTTGGGTGTTTCCTGGATGTAGGCACCTTCGATCTGGGCACTTCCTGGATGCGGGCACTTTTGATCTAAGGTTTTTGGGCGTGGATGCTTTTGTTGAAGGGTTGCTTTGGCCTGGAAAATTCTGGGCAGCGTCTCTCCAATGTTTTTGTTCTCCTGTTGTGTGTGTTTTCGTGTGTGTTCTCCTGCAGAGTTTCTGTGTGTTTCCTTGTATATTTTCGTGTGCTAGATATGTATGCTGGCCTCTGTATTTATAGGGGTGTGAGGGTGCAGTAATGGCAAGAGACAGCCATTAAACAGGCCATTAAATGCCATGAGACAAGAAACAGACACATTAAAAGTTTTCCTTTTTTGAAACATTTGTGTCTCTTGAATGAACCTGGACGCTTTTGACTTGAGTGCCCTCTTGATGACCTCCTTTGAATGGCCCTTGTCCAAAGATCAATCAAAGGGTACTAATTAAAATTCCAATCGAAAGGCTTTGTTAATAGGCCAATCGAAAGGTGATGTTCATGCTAATCGAAGGACATGGCTAACATGCCTGCCGAAGCTGCCTTGACATAATGCCAATCGAAGTGCCTGTTCATAATGCCAATCGAAAGGCTCATTAAGAATACCAATCGAAGGGTCTTTCAGAATGCCAATCTAAATGCTTGTCCATAATGCCAATTGAAAGGCTCATTCTGAATACCAATCGAAGGGTCTTTCAGAATGCCAATCGAAGTGCTCCTTCAGAATGCCAATCGAAATGCTCCTTCAAAATGCCAATCGAAGGGTCTTTCAGAATTCCAATCGAAGTGCTCCTTCAGAATGCCAATCGAAATGCTCCTTCATAATGCCAATCGAATGGTCTTTCAGAATGCCAATCAAAGGGTCTTGAAGCACCACTAAAAAATTTTCTTTTTTCCTTAGGCAAGAGTTTGTGATCAACCATGCAGGGGGAAGACTTTGGAAAACATGAGAGGGCAAATTTTGGGGTACAACACCCACGTTCTGGTGGATACCGGCTCATCATTGAATGCCCTGCCTAAAAACGATCTCGACCGACTGGACTGCGAGGGGCTCACCTTAAAGCCTAGAAACATCATAGTAAGGGCCTTTGATGGTTCTAAAAGGATAGTGCACAGAGAAGTTAATATCCCCATAAAAGTTGGAACTCAGACTTTTGATTCAATTTTCTATGTAATGGACATCCGTCCGTCTTACTCCTGTTTATTGGGCAGAGCCTGGATCCATGGTGCTGATGCCGTCACTTCTACCCTGCATCAGAGGCTAAAATACCCGATCAAAGGAAAAAATTTCATAGTTCGCGGAGAGGAGAAGTACATGGTTAGTCACCTGAACTCTTTCAGGTATGTTGAAATGGATGGTGAATTCATTGAGACTCCATGTCTACTCCTAAAGTCCCAGAGATTACCAGACCTCCACTAAAGATGGCCTCTTTGAAAGATGCTCGAGAAATAGTTGAAGAAGGCGGGTGTACCATCTGGGGTCAGCTTCTGGATATTCCCTACAAGTCCGACAAATTTGATTTGGGATTCACTACATAGGCCCAAAGATTTGTTCGATGTTCTCGCACTGGGGGACCACCTTTGCGTATCAGCAATCAGGTAGTCAATGCAGTAGAAGACAGTGATGGCAGTTGTGATATGGACGAATGGATTTTTCCAACCATCGGCAGAGGGCTCAACAATTATGAGGCCAAAGATTTCATTCCTATTACTTTTATTCAAGAGTAATTGTCTTTTAATGTTTTCAGGCTTGTAATATTTAAACAATTCAGACTTTTTAAAACCTTGTGTCTTACCCGAGGCACAACGGTCCATTTGTGAGGGTTTAGACTTCATTCTCATATGTCATTAATGAATCATGGACGTTTTTGCATATAAATTTTGTGTTCTTTATCTTTCTTTCTTACATTTTATTTCTTTCAAAGGTAGCTATGCTCTTACACACACTCACATATTAAAATGCAGATCTACATCCACTCAGGATCCCATGGGTAACGGTTCTGCTATGGCCTATTGTGACTTTGAAAATCCGATCTACCAAGTCGACGACGAAAGTGAGGAAGATTGTGAGGTGCCAGGGGAGTTGGCCAGGATGTTGCAACAGGAAGAAAGGACCATTCAGCCTCACGAAGAGTCGGTTGAAACAGCTAACTTAGGTACTGAGGAGGACAAAAAGGAAGTCAAGGTGGGTGCCAATTTGGAACCCAGTTTCAAGGAACATCTAGTTCAGTTATTACATGATTATGTTGAAGTCTTTGCCTGGTCGTATGAAGACATGTCGGGACTTGATACAGATATTATGGTACATCGTCTTCCTACAAGAGAAGATTGTCCTCCAGTAAAGTAAAAGGTTCGCTGCATGAGGCCTGATATGTCAGAAAAGGTTAAAGCAGAAGTCATGAAGCAATTCAATGCTGGATTCTTGGCTATCACCTCTTATCCCCAATGGGTTGCCAATGTTGTTCCCGTGCCCAAGAAAGACGGTAAAGTGAGAATGTGTGTGGACTACAGAGATTTGAATAGAGCAAGCCCCAAGGATGACTTCCCGCTCCCCCTCATCGATATTCTAGTTGACAATACGACACATCACAAATTGTTTTCCTTCATGGACGGTTTCTCAGGCTACAACCAAATCAAAATGGCGCCTCAGGATATGGAAAAAATAACCTTTGTTACACAGTGAGGCACATTCTGCTATGAAGTCATGCCATTCGGACTGAAGAATGCTGGGGCAACCTATCAGCGTGCCATGGTAGCTATGTTTCACGACATGATACATCATGAAATAGAGGTCTACATGCACAATATGATAGCCATGTATCAAACAGAAGAAGAGCATCTCAATCATTTATAGAAGTTGTTTGAGAGGCTGAAGAAATACAAGTTGAGGTTGAACCTAAATAAATGCACGTTCAGGGTACGGTCTGGTAAGCTCATGGGCTTTGTCGTCAGCAACAAAGGTATCGAGGTTGATCCTGCCAAGGTTAGAGCAATACAAGAGATGCCTTCTCCTTGTACTGAGAAGGAAGTCAGAGGATTTTTGGGACGTTTGAATTACATCTCCAGATTCATTTCTCACCTGACAACTACTTGTGAACCGATCTTCAAATTGTTGAAGAAAGATCAAGTAGTCAAATGGAATGATGAATGCCAAGTTGATTTTGAAAAAATCAAAGAATACCTACAAGAGCCTATTATGTTGTTGCCACCTGTCGAGGGAAGGCCATTGATCTTGTATCTGACTGTTTTAGAAAACTCAACGGGGTGTGTGCTAGGGCAGCATGACGAGTCTGGCCGAAAAGAGAATGCTATTTATTACCTGAGCAAAAAGTTTACCGACTGTGAAACAAGATATTCACTGCTCGAGAAAACTTGATGCGCTCTGGCATGGGCTGCTCGCCGGCTAAGACAGTATATGCTGACCCATACTACCTTATTGATATCTAAAATGGATCCAACAAAATACACCTTCGAGAAGCCCGCTCTCTCTGGGAGAATAGCAAGATGGCAGATGATCCTGACGGAATATGACATATAATATACTACCTAGAAAGCAATAAAGGCCAGTGCACTGGCTGATCACCTTGATCATCAAGCTGTGGAAGACTACCACTCCATGAAGTTCGAATTCCCAGATGAAGACATCATGACAGTAAACAATTGTGAAGAGATCAGACCATATGACGGACCTGAACAAGGATCCCGATGGATCCTGTTTTTTGACGGGGCATCCAATGCACTTGGCAATGGTATAGGTGTTGTACTCGTATCTCCTGAAGGGTGTCATACTCCCTTTACCGCAAGACTTTGCTTCGATTGTACAAACAACATGGCAGAATATGAAGCGTGCATCTTTGGTCTCAGAGCTGCCATAAATTTGGGGATCAAATCTTTGGTTGTGTTTGGAGATTCCGCTTTGGTCATCAGTCAGATCAAAGGGGAATGGGACACCAAACATCCTAACCTTATCCCTTACAAAGAACATGTGTTGACATTGCTGCCATATTTTGAGAAGATTAAGTTCGAGCATTTACCGCAAGAAGAAAATCAGCTAGTAGACGCACTAGCTACAATGTAATCTATGTTTAAACTTAATTGGGATAACGAGGCTCCTCAGATCACCATTGAGCGGATGGATGAACCAGCCTACTGTCACAAGATCGGTACTGAAGAAGTAGTGGATCAACCTTGGTTCCATGAAGTTAAAAGGTATCTCGAGTCTCAGGAATATCCAGAAGAAGCTTCAATGAATGACAAGAAGTTCCTAAGAAGATTCTCGGCTAAGTTCTTCCTTAGTAACGACATTTTGTACAAACGCAATCATGACTCTGTATTACTTTGGTGCGTAGATAAGTTTGAAGCTGAAAGGATCATGGTTGAATTACATGCAGGCACTTTTGGCACCCATTCCAGCGGGCATACAATGGCAAATAAAATCCTGCAGGCAGGATATTATTGGTCTACCATGGAGGCAAATTGCTTTCAACATTCTCGGACTTGCCATAAGTGTCAAATTTATGCTGATAAAGTGCACGTCCCTCTGATTCCTCTGAATGTCTTAACGGCTCCTTGGCCCTTTGCTATGTGGGGAATCGATATGATTGGGGAAACCAAGCCAACGGCCTCCAATGGACACCGCTTCATCTTAGTGGCCATCGACTATTTTACAAAGTGGGTTGAGGCATCTTCCTTCGCTTCTGTTACCAAGAATGTTGTCGCCCGGTTCATCAAACAGAATCTCATCTGTCGGTACGGTATCCCAGAGAGAATCCTCACTGTTGTACCCCAAAATTTTCCCTCCCATTTCCTCAACACTTTCTCATCACAAGACCTTTGATGATCACGATCCAGTTAGGGTTTCCTTTGCTCAAGACTTCTCCTTGCACTGTGGACTCAAATTAGGGCTTATGTTTGCCCAAGGATGTTTTGACCTAAAATGCCTAAGATGACTTTCATGCTTCATGTTGGACTCCCAAGTTTACCCATGCCAAGTTTCAAGTCTTGATTCCAAGTTTTGCCTAGTCAATTGGACAGTTGACCTAAAAATCAGTTGTATTGGGGAAAAAGTCAACTGTGGCTAATTGACAGTCAAACCTCATGAAATTTGACCCACATCAACATTATGAACTCACATGAACCATTTGATCAAGTTTGGATCACAATTCCACAAGAAATTTGATCAGATCACCAAAAGGGCAAAATGGTCATTTTTAGGGTTTTGACTGCACAAAGGCAATTTTTGACTGTTTGACCTAGCCAATGGCAAACCAAGCTCACATATGGACTCAAGGACTCAATGAAATGGTCTTGACACATTCATCAAGCTCAAAAGGTCCCAAGTACACAAGATTGACAGTTGAATTTCCCAGTCAATTGATCAATTTTGACTGTATACTGAAAAGTCAAACTTTGACTTTTTGGTCAAAATCAAGAGTCAAGATTCATTTTTCATCAAAATTTGCCAAATCATGAAACTTGTTCACCAAGAAATCACAAAATGCAAATTAGGGTTTGAAAATGGAATTTTTCATAACTTAGAATTTTTCTAAGTTATGAAAAACCCTAATTTTTTCCCAACTTTGCCCCATCTTTTCACCAAGATCCAGTTGGATTCAAACAAAAGTCAAAACATGAAAGTTGTAGCTTGTTACATAATCTACAACTTTGATTCACAAAGTTTTCTCATTTGAAGCTTGTATCTCAAGTTACAATTTTTTGAATAAGGGCACTAAACCATTTTTAACTTAGTGAAATTTTAACCTATTTTGACAAGGTTTTCTACCCCACTTCAAGGCCACTTTTCATACCCTTCCACTTGGAATTTTGATTTGCATTTCAAAGATGGATTGTAGTACACATTCCAAGCTTTCCAAAATGTCCAAGAACTCACCAAACAACCTCATAACTTGAGAGATTCGAATTTCACAAGTTGGCAAAAATCCACTTTTGAATGGTTCATGAACATGTTCATAACTTGGACCATTTTCAAATCAGCATAGTTTGTGCTACATTGCAGGCCCTAAAACCCTTTGACACTCATAAATTTAATGCTAAACCATTGAACCAAGTTGTTATTCTAAGCCTTTGGTCATTACACAAGGAATTAAGCCTAAACTAGAAAAAACACTATTTCCATTCTTGAAAAGAAGAACTTTATGTCAAGTTTGCAATCCAAGTGGTACAATCAAGATCTTCTTGGCACAAGTTTGTGAGCAAATTGCACTGATCAAGGCAAGGGATAGCAGCATAGTGGGAGGGCCTGTACAGGCTAGAAACATCAAGTGGCATTTTGTTGCTTAACATAGAAGAAAAGTCCATAACTTGTACCATATCTCATCTCAGCTTAGAAACACAAGAGAGAAGTTATCAAACACATTCCATAGAACATATCCAAGCTTCTACACGAGCCATTTGCCTCCCAAGCACTCTCCATCTCAGAAACACCACAAAACTGCTCAAACAGAGCAAGCCCTGCAGATTGAGTGCTATCTCTCAATCCCTTCGAGCATTCTTGCCCAAATCTGTTCCTCTACCTTCCTTACAACATATGCAAGCTAACCATGTCCTGAAACCTGACCTGTAACACCTCCAAGCCACTTCACCATTTTTAATTTTCTGTTTTGCAGTTGGAGTTCACTAGCTCGATTCAGGGAGTTTCAAGACAAAGTAGGACTTGGAAAAGCATCCTTACACTTCAAGGAAGCTATACAAGTCATCATTTCACTCTGAAACATCCTCCATTGCAAAGCTTGATTCCAACTGAACAGGTACATTCATGGAGTTCTATCTCTCTTATTAGGCATTGTTAGCTTTAGGTTTTTGAAGAAAACATGTCACAATCATAGCCCTGAACATGCTCATATGATTAGATTTCATTTATATTTCGTGTGCTTAGAGAATTTCATGTCTGAACATTGATGAAAAGTTAGGTCAGAAATTGGGGGAGGAGAAATTCTCCCTCATCTTAGAGAGATAGGTCAAGTTCTTTATATGGTTGAAACCGTCTCTTAATGCTCTACACTTTTCATGTTATGAGTTTTGCTTGAAAGTCCAGGAATCCAGAGATAAAAAACGCGTGTTTTGCTTGAAGGATGTTGTTCAGAGGTTGAAGAAGACAGGTCTTCTGGGCTGGGCCTGAAATTTTTTCCTATTCACACCATTTATTTTGATTCACACCCCCTGAGCCCATTTGATTCATTTTTGACTCTTTTTGACTTTTTCTTTTTTGGTTGACTTTGTTTATTTTTTCTCATGACATTAAAAAATTAAAAATATTTTTCCATCATTTTTTGCATTTATTGCATATTTATTTGTTTATTTCCTTTGTTTATACATGAATATATATATATATATACTATTATTAGAATAAATAGAAAAATAGTGAAAATACATTTTTTTTATTTTTATTTACCTTCTGAAAATATTTCACATAAAAAAATACCTTTTTTTATTTATTTTATTAAAATATTAAATAAATATTTATTTTGTGTATAATACATATTTAAGATTTAATATATATATATATATATATATATATACATGTTTGTCAATACATTTAAGTTAAAATATAAAAATACTTGGATTTTTCATTTTTATTAATATTTGATACAAAAATACTTTTTCCATAATATACTTCATTTTATTTTATTTTTATGAATAATAAATAAATATTTGTATTAAATCAATTAATATCAATTTTCTTTAAAATTAGGGTTTTTTTGCCCTAAATTCAAAATACTCCAAAAAAATAATATATTTTTATTTTCTTTTCTCTTTTACATAAACAATATTTTTTTCATACATATACAAAACATTTCTTTTTGCATCTTGCATTTTTATTTAATTTTTGTACATTATTTAAATTGCAAATATCCAAATTGATGTAATAATTTAGATTTAAATTTTTGTCTATATCCCCATTTGAACATTTGTACCCCCCTTCCCATATTTGGTTTTGTAATAGCTTAGTAATTTTAATTTCGCACTTTATTGCTTTCTAATGATAACATGTTAGAATTAGGGTTTGTATGCGAAAAACGACAAAATAGTTATGACCTAATCTCAAGACAAACAAGCATGAAAATGAACACACAAATCACACTTGCACCCCCTAGGGTATTCCACTTGTTGCCTTTCAAAATTGGGCCATATTGCATGTTAGGTCTCTTTGGGCAAAACAAACAAATCAAATTATCATAGTCCCTCGATAACATTTTCAAAGTATTGCCAAAACAAATGATCAAGTCCCTTAAAGAAAATGCCCAAAGATACTTGGCACCATTGCAATTATGGTCTAAACGATGACCCGCGCCTGTCCCTTTCACATCCTAACATGAGATTGTCCACCAAATACAATGGTGGAACAAACTTATTAAAAGGGTTAAAACATAGCAATAATCTTTGAGAAATTTAGGAGTAGATAACCTCTTAGTTACTTGAATCAAGCTTGCAAAACAAAACACTTGCCTATTTTCTAAAACACACCTCACAACACTTTAAAAACAAACTTTCAAAAACAAATGAAAACCTTTTCAAAAGACATACATCTTTGTATACATCCCCACATGGATCATTACAAAGGTTGCCACCACAATGGCTTCTTTTCAAAACATTTTCAAACCCACACGCACAAGCACCATTTCAAACAATTGAAAACAAAAGGCAAGTGATCTAAGCAAGTAACTAAGAGCCCATGGATAACCATGGATAGAAAGGGTGCTAATACCTTCCCTTCCTATAATCTACTCCCCGAACCCAAGAAAACATCTCAAAAGGTTTTTTGCTGTGCTTTTTAACCTTTCCTTAGGATAAAATAAAAAGTCGGTGGCGACTCTTGCTAACCGTAACATTTGCGAATACAAACGCAAAACCCAAGTCAGTTCTCCCACCGTATCACAGAACTGGCGACTCTGCTGGGGAGGATAATAAAAGTGGAGTAACCTTAGGGCTTAGATCACCTTTGTTTTCAATTGATTGTCTTGTTTGCTTTTACATTTGTGGGATTTGCATCGGAGTTTCATAGATCCTAACCCGGATCTGGGATATACCCTTTTTAGGTAGCATAATTTGTGAGGGACCTGTCCGGCGTAGACCGACATGGGTGAAGCAGTGGCTACGTTGGTGTGGCATCTTAGTCTATACCTATATCCCTTGTGTTGCAACGGGGAGAATATAGGTCTTCTAAGGAGTCATTAAACACCAACCAACCTTAGAACCCTAAATTGACCAACTTGGCTATTAGGACAGTAGCAGTATGCTACACTCATTGAGGCTAAACTCTCGAGATGGTTCTGGCCGCGAGAAAAGATTGCGATGCTGGAGTTATGACCGATTGAGGGTAGCTAATGATTTGAGATCCTCTAGAACCCGGTTACTTTTGATAGGACAGGTTTTAACCAACAAAACCAAAAGAGGGTAATACCTGAAACTCATGCTGGCCTGAAACCTAAGGGTGTCTTGTGTGACTTGTGTGCCTTATTTGCCTATGTGAATACTTGTGGTGTGTTTCATCATAGCATCATGCCATCATACCATTGCATGCATCCTGTATAAAGGACTAACCCATTTCAAAGACAAAAAGGTTTCATCTTTGCTCTGTTTTGTAGGACATCATGATGCCCGTGCGTAGAAATACTGTCCGGCTCAACTTTATTCAACCACCAGTTTTACTCAAGGATCTGGTTGGAAGGATTCCAAACACTACCTCCTTCATCAACATACATGGTTCTCTCCTTGGCTTGATCACTGCAAAATGGGACCAACAACTGATAAGTGTTCTGACCCAGTTTTATGACCCTCTGTACCACTGTTTCACCTTTCAAGACTTCCAGCTGGTTCCTACCCTGGAAGAATTTTCTTATTTGCTTGGGATCCCTGTCTTGGAACAAACTCCATTCACTGGTTTGGAAAGGACTCCTAGGCCTGAAGAGATTGCTGCAATTCTCCCCTTGACCAAAGAAGAGGTATTGTCTAACTGGGAAACTAGAAATGGGGTCAAGGGCTTTTTGGTCAAATTTCTGGTTGGCAAGGCTAATGATTTCTGGAATGACTTGGACTTCAAGGCATACGAGGATATTCTGGCTCTTTTGATCTATGGTCTGGTATTGTTTCCCAACCCTGACACTTTTATCAGTATCCATGTCATAAGGATCTTCATGTCTCGGAATCCGGTACCCACTCTTTTGGGTGATATTCTACAACAACTCTATGCTCGTACTGCTCGAAAACGGGGGACTTCGTGGTGTTGTGCTCCTTTGCTAGTAAGGTGGTTTATTTCGCACCTTCCTAAGTTCGTGCTGAAGAATGAAGAAGGAAAAGGTTGGGCTCGGAGGTTAATGTCTCTCACTGATAATGACATCACTTGGACTCTCAGAGGTTTGGATGAGGTAGCTGTTATTGACCGTTGCGGAGAATACCCTAATGTCCCGTTGATTGGTATCCAAGGAGGAATCTCTTACAATCCGTGCTTAGCTCTCCGACAGTTTGGAAGAGCCAGAGGAGATGGGCCTCATGAAATGCTGGTTCCTCACTTCCATTTTGAGTTTCAGACAGACAGTGACAAACTACGCCAGGGATTCATTAGAGCTTGGGACGGAATCCACAAAGCTGACCCACATGAGTTGGGACCAAAGACTTCTCTACCAATGGAGCCCTATTGCAAATGGGTCCGCATCCGTGCTCAAAGGTTAGGTATGCCCTACGAAGCTGTTAGACCTCTCATTCTTGAATCTCCTGATGAAGATGGGGTTCCTCCAATTGTCCTCCCTCCTCAGATACCCACTGATTTTGATACAATGAAGAGATCTTGGGCACAGCTAAAGGAAGAACGGGACTTCTATCGGGAAAAATTCAACGAGCAGGAACGGAAGATTCAGAGGCTGACTAAGCAATTGGAAGAAGAACGGGTCCTGAACAACTACATCAGCACTGAAAAGAGAAAGCCATGGGAGCATTGATGAGCTTTGATTGTTTCCTTTTGTAGTTTATTTCCTTTCCAGTATTTTTCATCCCTGTAATGCCTAAGGGCAAATTGTTGAACAATTGAAAATTTTAATCTAATGAAGTGTGTTTCCCTTGTTGTCTACAAAGTTGAATCTTGTTTGTCTTTGAAAACATAAAACATACGCATTCCATTGCACCATATGCATAGCAGGTACCCTACTTCACAGGTTGCTTAATTTTCTTTGATGTTTGTGTGAACAGTCATCATGAATCCAGACTCATCCAGTGAGCAAGCAATCAAGGCCCTTCAGGCCCAAAGTGCACAGTTTCAAGAGATGGTCCTAAGCCTAGCCCAAGGTCAGCAAGAATTGAAGACTCTACTCTTGAAGAAGAAGAAGAAAAAGAGGACTGCGTTGTTCAACACCGGACGCAGATTTGGGAACACACTCCACAATGAAGCTGATCCAACCACTTCTTCTGCTGAGAAAAACAGTCACCAAGGGGGAGGAGCTCCTAGTCCCGCAGTCTCCGACAACGAGACGGACTATAATGACGAACAATACCCACCTGCTGCTGACAGGTACAAACAATTGGAGGACCGCTTGAGCGCCATGGAAATTCAGAATGTGCCGGGACTGGATTTCGGAGATTTGGGGTTATCTTCTGGGGTAGTAATTCCACACAAGTTTAAGGCGCCTGCCTTCGCCAAGTATGATGGGGTCTCCTGCCCAAAGCTGCATCTGAGGTCGTACGTAAGGAAAATCCAACCTTACACGGCAGATAAGAACCTCTGGATTCACTTCTTCCAAGATAGCCTCTCGGGGTCACAGCTTGAATGGTTCTACCAACTAGATGGAGCTAGCATCCGACACTGGGAGGATTTGGCAACCGCATTCTACAGACAATACCAATACAATTCTGATCTCGCTCCTACACGTACCCAACTTCAGGGTATGTCTCTAGGAACGGGTGAAGGGTTCAAAGAGTACGCTCAAAAATGGAGAGATTTGGCTGGCAGGGTGCAGCCTCCATTGACTGATCGAGAGCTGGTTGATATGTTTCTGGGGACGTTGTCTGGTCCGTTTTTCAATCATTTGGTTGGTAACTCCTCCGCTGGGTTTACAGATTTGATATTGACGGGAGAAAGAATTGAAGCTGGCATCAGGTCAGGCAAGATACAAAAGGCTGCCTCTACAAGTGCTGAGAAGAGGCCGTTTAAGAAAGAAGCAAGCGCCGTCTATGGTCCTAGAAGACAAGTCAAGCCCGAAAATCGCCAAGCCGTCAATGCTTTGGTCATCTCAAAACCTGTTGCTGCTCCTCAGCAGTACAATCAACAAAGAAGCGAAAGGCCCAAGAGGCAGTATACTCGGCTGAGTATGACCTTATCTCAAATTTTACCCCAACTGTTATCCACCAACCTGGTGACCCTCAAAGAAGCTCCTAAGGTCGTCAACACTGCGTCTCCAAAGTATAACCCAAATGCCCGGTGTGCTTATCATTCTGATAGTCCCGGGCACACTACTGATGATTGTTGGGCCTTGAGAAACAAAGTACAAGATCTGATCGACGCAAAGGAAATTCAGTTTGAAGCACCGGAAATACCAAATGTTGTAACTGCTCCTATGCCCCAGCATAGAGTAAATGCCATTGAGGAAGAAATGTACGCTGTTTCGGTAGATGAAGTTGTTACCCCTCTGAAGACCGTTAAGAAGAACCTACTGCGGGCCAGTTTATTTCCGGGTTGCGGTGAAGGTTGCCTGTTCTGTGTTGTTTCCCTATCTGATTGTCCCTTGCTGAGGTTAGGCGTCCAAGGCCTAATGGATAGCAAGGAAATTCTATTCAAAAAGTCTGCTGTTCAGTTGGTTCCGATAAAAGAAGTTTCTGTGGTTACCATCTTCAATAATCCAATCAAGGCTCCCCTGAAGAAGCCTGTTCAAATCATGACTGTTGCACCTGTGATTATTACTGTTCCGGGGCCTCTCCCCTACGTATCTGATAAGGCTGTCCCCTGGCATTATGGGGCAGACGTATATGTAAATGGAATCAAACAAGAATTCGACACTGGTGCCAGCATCTGCGATATCACTGGTCCAGCCAAGGTCACCCGCAGTGGCAGGCTCTTCTCGCCTGACATTGCACCGCCCGCTATTCGAAGACCCCTCCTTATAAAGCCTACAAGTTTACCTGTTCCTGTTGCTGATCAAGTTGTTTCCCCTGCTGCCGAGTCATCAAATGCTCGGGGCAAAGGGATTGAAGAAGAGCCTGCCCGGATGGAGGCACCAATACCCATGAATGCTGAGGCCTCCCGACAAGAAATGGAGGAGATTCTGAAAATAATAAAGAAAAGTGATTTCAATGTTGTCGAGCAGCTGGGGCATACGCCCTCCAAGATCTCCCTGCTCTCCTTATTGCTATGCTCCGAGGCCCATGCTAAGGCCTTGATCTCATTTCTCAAGACGGCCCATGTGCCGCAGGAAACGTCTGCAGTCCAGTTCATTGATTGCATAGCAAATCTGACAGCAGACAATGGCTTGGGTTTTTCAGATGCTGACCTGACCGCGGAAGGAAGAGACCACAACGACGCCCTGCATGTCTCTATCGAATGCAGGGGCACTACTCTGGCGCATGTATTGGTGGATACTGGTTCTTCCTTGAATGTTCTACCGAAAAAGGCTTTAGATCGTCTGGATTATGAAGGCCTGGAATTGAAGCCCAGCAATATCATCGTCAGGGCCTTTGACGGTTCAAAAAGGATGGTTCATGGAGAGGTTAACATCCCTATTCGTGTGGGCTCTCAAGTGTTTGACTCCACTTTTTATGTAATGGATATACGTCCATCGTACTCTTGTCTGCTGGGTCGACCTTGGATCCATAAAGCTGGGGCAGTGACCTCTACCTTGCACCAGAAGCTGAAGTACCCTGTCAGAGGGAAGATCGTCACTGTGCAAGGAGAAGAGGAGTATATGGTGAGCCATTTGAATTCTTTCAGATACATTGAGATGGACGGGGAGTTTATTGAAACCCCCTTTCAGCATTTCGAGGAGGTGCATCCAATTTCAGCAGCAGCAGAGGCAGCGGTCGAAGAGAATGTTTCCTTGAAGATGGCTTCCCTAAGGGATGCCCGGGCTGTGGTTCAGAAAGGCAATTGTGCAAACTGGGGTCAGCTTCCTGACTTCACTCAAAAGAACGACAAGTTTGGGCTAGGCTTTACTGCGGAGGCTCAGAGGGCTGTGCGCAAAGAGAAGATCAGAAAGGCTCCGGTGTTTATCTCCAGCTCAAGGGTGAATGCTATCGAGGAGGATGTAGAGGAAATAGAGTTTGACAGTTGGATCTACCCGACTACCAGCGACGGACCAAGCAACTGGACGGCAAAGGATTTTACCCCTATCACATTTGTCACGCAGTAATTAATTTCTTTTGATTTCCAATTTGTAACAAACAATATGTTAAAACTTTGTTGGCTCGGTGTCCTACCCGGGGCATCGTAGCTCCATTTGTGAGGGCTTTTTGTATGACATTTTCATATATCATCAATCAAAACATTGGACGTTTGTTGCATTTCAAATCTTGTGCTCCTTTCCTTTCTGTGTTATATATATTGCAAAACAGCTATATTTACACACACTCACTTATACAGGTTTCAATCCACCCTGGATCTCACTGGTAACAGCTCTGCTACTGCCAGTTATGACTTCGAAAATCCGATCAACTTGGCCGAAGACGAAGGTGAAGATGATTGCGAAGTACCTGGTGAACTCGCAAGACTGCTACTCCAGAAAGAGAGAGCTATTCAACCACATGAAGAGCCTGTGGAGACAATTAACCTGGGTACTGAGACAGATAGGAAAGAGGTCAAGATTGGTGCCAATCTAGAGCTCAGCGTGAAGCAACGATTGATCCAGATGCTACAAGACTACATGGAGATTTTTGCTTGGTCCTATGAAGATATGCCTGGTTTGGATGCCGACATTGTAGTTCACCACCTGCCAACCAAAGAAGATTGCCCTCCGGTAAAGCAAAAAGTCCGACGGATGCGTCCGGAGATGTCTGAAAAGATCAAGGCCGAGGTTATGAAGCAGTTTGATGCCGGGTTCCTTGCAGTGACTTCTTACCCTCAGTGGGTTGCCAATGTAGTGCCAGTGCCGAAGAAGGACGGTAAAGTCAGAATGTGTGTTGACTACAGGGATCTGAACAGGGCCAGCCCCAAGGATGACTTCCCCCTACCTCACATTGATGTCCTTGTTGACAATACAGCTCAACACAAGGTGTTCTCCTTCATGGATGGTTTTTCAGGGTATAATCAGATCAAGATGGCTCCAAAGGATATGGAGAAGACTACATTTGTGACTCAGTGGGGCACCTTCTGTTATAAGGTCATGCCATTCGGATTGAAAAATGTTGGGGCAACCTATCAACGTGCCATGGTTGCTTTATTTCATGATATGATCCATCATGAGATTGAGGTATACGTTGATGACATGATTGCAAGGTCTCAAACTGAGGAGGAGCACCTTGACCATCTGAGGAAGTTATTTGACCGACTCAAGTTGTACAAGCTGAGATTGAATCCCAACAAATGCACCTTTGGGGTAAGATCCGGAAAATTGCTAGGTTTCATTGTAAGTGATAAAGGTATTCAGGTGGACCCTGCCAAGGTAAAAGCCATACAAGAGATGCCGACTCCAAGAACAGAGAAAGAAGTCAGAGGCTTCCTGGGACGACTGAATTACATTGCCCGATTCATCTCACATCTGACCGCTACTTGTGAGCCAATCTTCAAATTACTGCAGAAAGATCAAGTAGTACGCTGGAATGATGAATGTCAGGCGGCCTTTGAAAGAATAAAGGAATATCTCCAAGAGCCACCCATTCTTATGCCACCGGTGGAAGGAAGACCTCTGATACTATACTTGACAGTGCTTGACAATTCAATGGGGTGTGTGCTGGGGCAGCATGACGAGTCTGGCCGAAAAGAGCACGCTATTTATTACTTGAGTAAAAAGTTTACCGACTGTGAGTCTCGTTACTCACTGCTTGAGAAAACTTGCTGCGCTCTTGTATGGGCTGCTCGCCGGCTGAGACAGTATATGCTGACTCACACTACCTTATTGATTTCAAAAATGGATCCCATCAAGTACATATTTGAAAAGCCCGCTCTGTCTGGAAGAATAGCGAGATGGCAAATGATCTTGACAGAATATGATATCTAGTATACAACTCAGAAAGCAATTAAAGGAAGTGTACTGGCGGATCATTTGGCACACCAACCTGTGGACGATTACCAATCACTGAATTTTGATTTTCCGGACGAAGACATCATGGTGGTAACTGACTGTGAAGTACCTGGACCGGATGAAGGACCTGAGGAAGGATCCCGATGGTCTATGCATTTTGATGGAGCCTCCAATGCTTTGGGTAACGGCGTCGGCGCCGTAATCATATCTCCCAAGGGAACTCATACCCCACTCACCGCCCGATTATGTTTCAGCTGCACCAACAATATGGCAGAATATGAGGCATGTATCATGGGTTTACAAGCTGCAATCGACTTAAGGATCAAATTTCTAAGTGTTTTCGGAGATTCCGCTCTCGTGATCAATCAGATCAAAGGCGAGTGGGATACGAAACACCCGAATCGTATTCCTTACAAAGAGTACGTGTTGACCTTGCTTCCCCACTTTGAAGAGATAACTTTTGAACACTTCCCTAGAGAGGAGAATCAGCTAGCAGACGCCCTAGCTACGATGTCTTCAATGTTCAAAGTTAAATGGGACAATGAAGCTCCCCGAATCATAATCTGGAAGTTGGATGAACCGGCATACTGCTGTGAGCTCGAGGCTGAGAAGGTGACCGAAAAACCCTGTTATCATGAGGTGAAGAGGTACTTGGAAACTCAGGAATACCCTGAAGGTGCGTCTGTCAATGATAAGAAGTTCATGAGGAGGTTTGCTGCAAAATTCTTCCTCAGCAACGGTATTCTCTACAAACGGAATCATGATTCAACTCTGCTACGTTGTGTGGATAAGGCAGAAGCAGAGAAAATCATGATGGAGCTGCATGAAGGTACATTCGGAACACATTCCAGTGGGCACACCATGGCTAAAAAGATCCTTCGGGCAGGATATTTCTGGTCCACAATGGAAGCCGATTGTTACCAACACTCCCGAACTTGTCATAAATGCCAGATCTATGCTGACAAGGTGCATATCCCTCCGGTTCCTTTGAATGTCCTGACGGCACCTTGGCCTTTCGCAATGTGGGGCATCGATATGATCGGTGAGATCCGACCAACGGCATCCAATGGGCATCGCTTCATCTTGGTGGCGATCGATTACTTCACGAAGTGGGTTGAGGCAGCTTCCTACGCCACGGTAACCAAGAGTGTCGTGGCACGTTTCATCCGGCATAATCTGATCTGTCGGTACGGCGTCCCAGAAAGAATCATTACGGACAATGGTACCAATCTCAATAACAAAATGGTCACTGAACTCTGTGAACAATTCAAGATACAGCACCACAATTCTTCTCCCTACCGGCCGAAGATGAATGGGGCTGTAGAGGCAGCCAATAAAAATATCAAGAAAATTGTGCAGAAGATGACGGTGACCTATAAAGATTGGCACGAGATGTTACCGTTCGCTCTTCATGGGTACCGCACCTCAGCAAGGACGTCAACCGGGGCAACTCCTTTCTCCTTAGTCTATGGCATGGAGGCAGTCTTGCCAATTGAAGTCCAGATACCCTCTCTCCGAATAATGAAGGATGCAGACTTGAATGAAGATGATTGGATCCAGACTCGACTTGATCAATTAAATCTGATTGACGAAAAGAGGCTCACTGCTATCTGTCATGGTCAAACGTATCAGAAACGGATGATCAGGGTATTTAACAAGAAAGTCAGACCGCAAGAGTATCAAGTTGGGGACCTGGTAATCAAACGCATCATCCTTCCTCAAAGTGATCCCCGGGGCAAATGGACCCCTACATACGAAGGGCCATTTGTGGTTAAACGCGTGTTCTCAGGAGGAGCCATGATCCTGACCACCATGGATGGTGACGACCTTCCTCACCCCGCCAATGCAGACATAGTGAAAAAATACTACGCATAAATAAAAGACCCGCTAGGTTGACATACCTAGGCAAAAATAAGGGCTTCCCGGCGAACCAAAAGGGTTCGGGCAAAAATAAGGGATGAAATGAATAAAAATCTGTACACCTGGCAAGTCGAAAACCTGAAAGGGCGGCTTGGGCAAAAATGGGTATCCCGGTGGACTGAAAACCCGAAAGGGCGGTCCAGGCAAAAGTTAGGGATAAAAGCGTAATACTATGTCTCATTGGATCACTTCGCATCCGGAATTCGGCATCAACTATCTGGCTCAAGATTTCGGCATCGACCAATCAGCTTCATCTTCAATTAGGCAGCAAGGCGATGAGACGTTCGAAGACATAAAGGCGATAGCAGAGTTGGAACCCAGTGGGATTGTTCACATAGCTGTTTTGTTTCCTTTTTCAAGTTGTAAACTCTATACTATTTGGCGGCGTCCTCTTACTAGGATGTCAGCCTCTTGTACAAAAAACGCCTATTCACAGGCAAAGTTTAAATCAATACAAATTCACTTGTCCATACAAATTACCATTGTTTTCCTTTTTCTGTTTTGTCTTGCGAAGAACGTCCAATGTTCATTTTTGATATATGCATTTGACATTAAATTGCTAATTCATAAATATTTGCATATGAAACGAGAGATCGATTACAGGTGACATCAGAGACAGGGGCAATTGAAGTTGTCTAAGGCAGTCTGGTTGTTTTGTCCGCCAAGGCACCAAGGTAGGTTCAACTGAAGAATGTGGCCGAATCATCTCGACGCCCCGCAGAGTAAAACAAGGTTCAGTAGTACTTTCCCCAAGCAGAGTTGGTTCCCCGTCGATCCTGAAAGGACACAACATTCCCCGGCAGGTCTTAAAGCTCATCCCCAGTAGATTCTAGAAGCTCATCCCCTGCAGAGTACGGACGTCTCTCCTGAGTTTTATTTAGAGTTATTTCCTCACAAGGACTTATAACTGGGTTATCCTCAGCTAATTGCCACGGAAGATCGCCCTCGGCAAAATTCCTTCAATCCCCAGCAGAGTTTATCATCGTTATCCCCAGCGGAGTTTATCATCGTTATCCCCAGCGGAGTTTATCATCGTTATCCTCGGCGGAATCCATCATTAAGGCCCTCAACGAACCTCTTATCCAAACTTCGGCCAAGTATCTCTTCCACAGAGCAACTCCCCGGCCGTTCGGCAAGGATTTATTTTCCTAAGGCGAAATTGCATTCATAAACATTTCACGTTTTCATACATCTTGCTTACATACATGATGAAGCGCATACAACACTATCTCATGATTGAACATCATAACACCATGCATATCATACATCATGACGTTGCATACAACTTACGTTTTTGCCTTTTCAGGAAAAAGACAATCCCAAAAAACAATTACCTTCAACTGTCGCAATTCCAGATTCGATACCTGTATCTAACCAGGGCACATCTGAGAGTGATCAGTTTCCAGACTCGATTCCTGTATCTAGCCAGGGCACGTCTGAAGAGTTCGAAGATTCGATTCCTGTATCCAGCCAGGGCACATCTGTCAACTACAACACCTCCAGATTCGATTCCTGTATCCAGCCAGGGCATATCTGTTGACCACGTTTCCAGACTCGATTCCTGTATCTAGCCAGGGCACGTCTGAAGAGTTCGAAGATTCGATTCCTGTATCCAGCCAGGGCACATCTGTCAACTACAACATCTCCAGATTCGATTCCTGTATCCAGCCAGGGCACATCTGTCAACTACAACATCTCCAGATTCGATTCCTGTATCCAGCCAGGGCACATCTATTAACGACTATTTCCAGATTCGATTCCTGTATCCAGCCAGGGCACATCTGTGAACAACCAATTGTAGATTCGACACTTGTATCTAGCCAGGGCATATCTGCATGAGGAGATTGAAGATCAAACACCTGTAACAAGCCAGGAAAACATCTGTGTTTCTCAAATACACAAGTTCTCGCTAAGGAATCTCTTATGCGATCGACACTTCCAAATGGCATCTATAAGCCCATTCCCGACAAGGTTCTGTCACGTCTCCAGATGGCATCTATAAGCCCATCTCCCTATCTACCACCTCTCCAAATGGCATCTATAAGCCCATTCCCGACACCACATTGTTGAGACTCCAGCATGCGAGTGCAAATTTCCGGGCACTCTAGTGTCCAATCTCCTTTTACCCTCGAGTCACGAAAGGCAAACTTGCCAATCTAACTCTTCAGGTTCAAGAAGATTGAACAGGGGCAACTGTTGTACCCCAAAATTTGCCCTCCCATTTCCTCAACACTTTCTCATCACAAGACCTTTGATGATCAAGATCCAGTTAGGGTTTCCTTTGCTCAAGACTTCTCCTTGCACTGTGGACTCAAATTAGGGTTTATGTTTGCCCAAGGATGTTTTGACCTAAAATGCCTAAGATGACTTTCATGCTTCATGTTGGCCAGGATGTTGGAACAGGAAGAAAGGACCATTCAGCCTCACGAAGAGTCGGTTGAAACAGCTAACTTAGGTACTGAGGAGGACAAAAAGGAAGTCAAGGTGGGTGCCAATTTGGAACCCAGTTTCAAGGAACATCTAGTTCAGTTATTACATGATTATGTTGAAGTCTTTGCCTGGTCGTATGAAGACATGTCGGGACTTGATACAGATATTATGGTACATCGTCTTCCTACAAGAGAAGATTGTCCTCCAGTAAAGTAAAAGGTTCGCTGCAGAGGCCTGATATGTCAGAAAAGGTTAAAGCAGAAGTCATGAAGCAATTCAATGCTGGATTCTTGGCTATCACCTCTTATCCCCAATGGGTTGCCAATGTTGTTCCCGTGCCCAAGAAAGACGGTAAAGTGAGAATGTGTGTGGACTACAGAGATTTGAATAGAGCAAGCCCCAAGGATGACTTCCCGCTCCCCCTCATCGATATTCTAGTTGACAATACGACACAACACAAATTGTTTTCCTTCATGGACGGTTTCTCAGGCTACAACCAAATCAAAATGGCGCCTCAGGATATGGAAAAAATAACCTTTGTTACACAGTGAGGCACATTCTGCTATGAAGTCATGCCATTCGGACTGAAGAATGCTGGGGCAACCTATCAGCGTGCCATGGTAGCTATGTTTCACGACATGATACATCATGAAATAGAGGTCTACATGCACAATATGATAGCCATGTATCAAACAGAAGAAGAGCATCTCAATCATTTATAGAAGTTGTTTGAGAGGCTGAAGAAATACAAGTTGAGGTTGAACCTAAATAAATGCACGTTCAGGGTACGGTCTGGTAAGCTCATGGGCTTTGTCGTCAGCAACAAAGGTATCGAGGTTGATCCTGCCAAGGTTAGAGCAATACAAGAGATGCCTTCTCCTTGTACTGAGAAGGAAGTCAGAGGATTTTTGGGACGTTTGAATTACATCTCCAGATTCATTTCTCACCTGACAACTACTTGTGAACCGATCTTCAAATTGTTGAAGAAAGATCAAGTAGTCAAATGGAATGATGAATGCCAAGTTGATTTTGAAAAAATCAAAGAATACCTACAAGAGCCTATTATGCTGTTGCCACCTGTCGAGGGAAGGCCATTGATCTTGTATCTGACTGTTTTAGAAAACTCAACGGGGTGTGTGCTAGGGCAGCATGACGAGTCTGGCCGAAAAGAGAATGCTATTTATTACCTGAGCAAAAAGTTTACCGACTATGAAACAAGATATTCACTGCTCGAGAAAACTTGATGCGCTCTGGCATGGGCTGCTCGCCGGCTAAGACAGTATATGCTGACCCATACTACCTTATTGATATCTAAAATGGATCCAACAAAATACACCTTCGAGAAGCCCGCTCTCTCTGGGAGAATAGCAAGATGGCAGATGATCCTGACGGAATATGACATATAATATACTACCTAGAAAGCAATAAAGGCCAGTGCACTGGCTGATCAGCTTGATCATCAAGCTGTGGAAGACTACCACTCCATGAAGTTCGAATTCCCAGATGAAGACATCATGACAGTAAACAATTGTGAAGAGATCAGACCATATGACGGACCTGAACAAGGATCCCGATGGATCCTGTTTTTTGACGGGGCATCCAATGCACTTGGCAATGGTATAGGTGTTGTACTCGTATCTCCTGAAGGGTGTCATACTCCCTTTACCGCAAGACTTTGCTTCGATTGTACAAACAACATGGCAGAATATGAAGCGTGCATCTTTGGTCTCAGAGCTGCCATAAATTTGGGGATCAAATCTTTGGTTGTGTTTGGAGATTCCGCTTTGGTCATCAGTCAGATCAAAGGGGAATGGGACACCAAACATCCTAACCTTATCCCTTACAAAGAACATGTGTTGACATTGCTGCCATATTTTGAGAAGATTAAGTTCGAGCATTTACCGCAAGAAGAAAATCAGCTAGTAGACGCACTAGCTACAATGTAATCTATGTTTAAACTTAATTGGGATAACGAGGCTCCTCAGATCACCATTGAGCGGATGGATGAACCAGCCTACTGTCACAAGATCGGTACTGAAGAAGTAGTGGATCAACCTTGGTTCCATGAAGTTAAAAGGTATCTCGAGTCTCAGGAATATCCAGAAGAAGCTTCAATGAATGACAAGAAGTTCCTAAGAAGATTCTCGGCTAAGTTCTTCCTTAGTAACGACATTTTGTACAAACGCAATCATGACTCTGTATTACTTTGGTGCGTAGATAAGTTTGAAGCTGAAAGGATCATGGTTGAATTACATGCAGGCACTTTTGGCACCCATTCCAGCGGGCATACAATGGCAAATAAAATCCTGCAGGCAGGATATTATTGGTCTACCATGGAGGCAAATTGCTTTCAACATTCTCGGACTTGCCATAAGTGTCAAATTTATGCTGATAAAGTGCACGTCCCTCTGATTCCTCTGAATGTCTTAACGGCTCCTTGGCCCTTTGCTATGTGGGGAATCGATATGATTGGGGAAACCAAGCCAACGGCCTCCAATGGACACCGCTTCATCTTAGTGGCCATCGACTATTTTACAAAGTGGGTTGAGGCATCTTCCTTCGCTTCTGTTACCAAGAATGTTGTCGCCCGGTTCATCAAACAGAATCTCATCTGTCGGTACGGTATCCCAGAGAGAATCCTCACTGTTGTACCCCAAAATTTTCCCTCCCATTTCCTCAACACTTTCTCATCACAAGACCTTTGATGATCACGATCCAGTTAGGGTTTCCTTTGCTCAAGACTTCTCCTTGCACTGTGGACTCAAATTAGGGCTTATGTTTGCCCAAGGATGTTTTGACCTAAAATGCCTAAGATGACTTTCATGCTTCATGTTGGACTCCCAAGTTTACCCATGCCAAGTTTCAAGTCTTGATTCCAAGTTTTGCCTAGTCAATTGGACAGTTGACCTAAAAATCAGTTGTATTGGGGAAAAAGTCAACTGTGGCTAATTGACAGTCAAACCTCATGAAATTTGACCCACATCAACATTATGAACTCACATGAACCATTTGATCAAGTTTGGATCACAATTCCACAAGAAATTTGATCAGATCACCAAAAGGGCAAAATGGTCATTTTTAGGGTTTTGACTGCACAAAGGCAATTTTTGACTGTTTGACCTAGCCAATGGCAAACCAAGCTCACATATGGACTCAAGGACTCAATGAAATGGTCTTGACACATTCATCAAGCTCAAAAGGTCCCAAGTACACAAGATTGACAGTTGAATTTCCCAGTCAATTGATCAATTTTGACTGTATACTGAAAAGTCAAACTTTGACTTTTTGGTCAAAATCAAGAGTCAAGATTCATTTTTCATCAAAATTTGCCAAATCATGAAACTTGTTCACCAAGAAATCACAAAATGCAAATTAGGGTTTGAAAATGGAATTTTTCATAACTTAGAATTTTTCTAAGTTATGAAAAACCCTAATTTTTTCCCAACTTTGCCCCATCTTTTCACCAAGATCCAGTTGGATTCAAACAAAAGTCAAAACATGAAAGTTGTAGCTTGTTACATAATCTACAACTTTGATTCACAAAGTTTTCTCATTTGAAGCTTGTATCTCAAGTTACAATTTTTTGAATAAGGGCACTAAACCATTTTTAACTTAGTGAAATTTTAACCTATTTTGACAAGGTTTTCTACCCCACTTCAAGGCCACTTTTCATACCCTTCCACTTGGAATTTTGATTTGCATTTCAAAGATGGATTGTAGTACACATTCCAAGCTTTCCAAAATGTCCAAGAACTCACCAAACAACCTCATAACTTGAGAGATTCGAATTTCACAAGTTGGCAAAAATCCACTTTTGAATGGTTCATGAACATGTTCATAACTTGGACCATTTTCAAATCAGCATAGTTTGTGCTACATTGCAGGCCCTAAAACCCTTTGACACTCATAAATTTAATGCTAAACCATTGAACCAAGTTGTTATTCTAAGCCTTTGGTCATTACACAAGGAATTAAGCCTAAACTAGAAAAAACACTATTTCCATTCTTGAAAAGAAGAACTTTATGTCAAGTTTGCAATCCAAGTGGTACAATCAAGATCTTCTTGGCACAAGTTTGTGAGCAAATTGCACTGATCAAGGCAAGGGATAGCAGCATAGTGGGAGGGCCTGTACAGGCTAGAAACATCAAGTGGCATTTTGTTGCTTAACATAGAAGAAAAGTCCATAACTTGTACCATATCTCATCTCAGCTTAGAAACACAAGAGAGAAGTTATCAAACACATTCCATAGAACATATCCAAGCTTCTACACGAGCCATTTGCCTCCCAAGCACTCTCCATCTCAGAAACACCACAAAACTGCTCAAACAGAGCAAGCCCTGCAGATTGAGTGCTATCTCTCAATCCCTTCGAGCATTCTTGCCCAAACCTGTTCCTCTACCTTCCTTACAACATATGCAAGCTAACCATGTCCTGAAACCTGACCTGTAACACCTCCAAGCCACTTCACCATTTTTAATTTTCTGTTTTGCAGTTGGAGTTCACTAGCTCGATTCAGGGAGTTTCAAGACAAAGTAGGACTTGGAAAAGCATCCTTACACTTCAAGGAAGCTATACAAGTCATCATTTCACTCTGAAACATCCTCCATTGCAAAGCTCGATTCCAACTGAACAGGTACATTCATGGAGTTCTATCTCCCTTATTAGGCATTGTTAGCTTTAGGTTTTTGAAGAAAACATGTCACAATCATAGCCCTGAACATGCTCATATGATTAGATTTCATTTATATTTCGTGTGCTTAGAGAATTTCATGTCTGAACATTGATGAAAAGTTAGGTCAGAAATTGGGGGAGGAGAAATTCTCCCTCATCTTAGAGAGATAGGTCAAGTTCTTTATATGGTTGAAACCGTCTCTTAATGCTCTACACTTTTCATGTTATGAGTTTTGCTTGAAAGTCCAGGAATCCAGAGATAAAAAACGCGTGTTTTGCTTGAAGGATGTTGTTCAGAGGTTGAAGAAGACAGGTCTTCTGGGCTGGGCCTGGAATTTTTTCCTATTCACACCATTTATTTTGATTCACACCCCCTGAGCCCATTTGATTCATTTTTGACTCTTTTTGACTTTTTCTTTTTTGGTTGACTTTGTTTATTTTTTCTCATGACATTAAAAAATTAAAAATATTTTTTCCATCATTTTTTGCATTTATTGCATATTTATTTGTTTATTTCCTTTGTTTATACATGAATATATATATATATATATACTATTATTAGAATAAATAGAAAAATAGTGAAAATACATTTTTTTTATTTTTATTTACCTTCTGAAAATATTTCACATAAAAAAATATCTTTTTTTATTTATTTTATTAAAATATTAAATAAATATTTATTTTGTGTATAATACATATTTAAGATTTAATATATATATATATATATATATATACATGTTTGTCAATACATTTAAGTTAAAATATAAAAATACTTGGATTTTTCATTTTTATTAATATTTGATACAAAAATACTTTTTCCATAATATACTTCATTTTATTTTATTTTTATGAATAATAAATAAATATTTGTATTAAATCAATTAATATCAATTTTCTTTAAAATTAGGGTTTTTTTGCCCTAAATTCAAAATACTCCAAAAAATAATATATTTTTATTTTCTTTTCTCTTTTACATAAACAATATTTTTTTCATACATATACAAAACATTTCTTTTTGCATCTTGCATTTTTATTTAATTTTTGTACATTATTTAAATTGCAAATATCCAAATTGATGTAATAATTTAGATTTAAATTTTTGTCTATATCCCCATTTGAACATTTGTACCCCCCTTCCCATATTTGGTTTTGTAATAGCTTAGTAATTTTAATTTCGCACTTTATTGCTTTCTAATGATAACATGTTAGAATTAGGGTTTGTATGCGAAAAACGACAAAATAGTTATGACCTAATCTCAAGACAAACAAGCATGAAAATGAACACACAAATCACACTTGCACCCCCTAGGGTATTCCACTTGTTGCCTTTCAAAATTGGGCCATATTGCATGTTAGGTCTCTTTGGGCAAAACAAACAAATCAAATTATCATAGTCCCTCGATAACATTTTCAAAGTATTGCCAAAACAAATGATCAAGTCCCTTAAAGAAAATGCCCAAAGATACTTGGCACCATTGCAATTATGGTCTAAACGATGACCCGCGCCTGTCCCTTTCACATCCTAACATGAGATTGTCCACCAAATACAATGGTGGAACAAACTTATTAAAAGGGTTAAAACATAGCAATAATCTTTGAGAAATTTAGGAGTAGATAACCTCTTAGTTACTTGAATCAAGCTTGCAAAACAAAACACTTGCCTATTTTCTAAAACACACCTCACAACACTTTAAAAACAAACTTTCAAAAACAAATGAAAACCTTTTCAAAAGACATACATCTTTGTATACATCCCCACATGGATCATTACAAAGGTTGCCACCACAATGGCTTCTTTTCAAAACATTTTCAAACCCACACGCACAAGCACCATTTCAAACAATTGAAAACAAAAGGCAAGTGATCTAAGCAAGTAACTAAGAGCCCATGGATAACCATGGATAGAAAGGGTGCTAATACCTTCCCTTCCTATAATCTACTCCCCGAACCCAAGAAAACATCTCAAAAGGTTTTTTGCTGTGCTTTTTAACCTTTCCTTAGGATAAAATAAAAAGTCGGTGGCGACTCTTGCTAACCGCAACATTTGCGAATACAAACGCAAAACCCAAGTCAGTTCTCCCACCGTATCACACTCACTGATAATGGTACGAATCTAAACAACATTATGATCACCGCCTTGTGCGAGCAATTCAAGATCCAGCATCATAATTCTTCCCCTTACTGGCCAAAGATGAATGGTGTTATAGAAGCTGCTAACAAAAACATTAAGAAGATCATACAGAAAATGACAGTCACATACAAAGACTGGCATGAGATGCTACCGTTTGCTCTCCACGGGTATCGTACCACAGCTTGCACATCAACTGGGGCAACACCCTATTCTCTGGTATACGACATGGAGGTTGTCTTACCTATTGAGGTCCAGATCCCCTCTCTGAGGATCATGAAGAATGCTGGTTTGAACGAAGAATATTGGATCCAGACTCGACTTGACCAGTTGAACTTGATTGATGAGAAGAGGCTTGCAGCTATTTGTCATGGTCAGATGTACCAAAAACGCATGATCAAAGCTTTTAACAAAAAGGTCAAACGTCAGGTATATCGAGTCGGTGACTTGGTAATCAAGCGTATCATTTTTCCACAAGGTGATCCCAGGGGAAAATGGACTCCTACATATGAAGGACCGTTTGTAATCAAAAGCATATTCTCTGGTGGAGCAATGATCTTGACCACTATGGATGGCGACGACCTCCCACACCCTGTAAATACGGACATAGTTAAAAGATACTACGCATGAATAAGGACCCGCTAGGTCGACTGACCTAGGCAAAAATTAGGGCATCCCGACGAACCAAAAGGTTCGGGAAAAAATTAGGGATAAAATACAAAAAAAATTGTACACTCAGCAAGCTGAAAACCTGAAAGGGCGGCTTGGGCAAAAAGGGTATCCCGGTGGATCAAAAACTCGAAAGGGCGGTCCAGACAAAAGTTAGGGAATTAAAGCGTATGACTATGTCCCGTTGGATCATCTTGCAGACAATCTTCAGCGTTGACCAACCAGCTCAAACGGTTCTAATCAATCCAATCAGCTTCGCCGAGGTGACAAGTAGACAAGACACTCAGAGACACGAAGACTATAGCAGAATGGGAATCCCATGGGATTATTTCACATAGCTATCTTTTCTTTGTATCAATTTTCAGTTTTTACAACGACATTCTCTTACTAGAATGCTCGTCTCGTTGTATAAAAAAGACTTATTCAAGTTAATACAAAGATATCCCTTTTGAAAGTGCAAAACTATCTGTTTTTCTTTATTTCTGTGTTTTGTTTACAAAAACGTCCAATGATTTATTTTTGAACATATGAATTTGAACGTGGTTACTATTTACAAATGAACAGAAAACGGAAAGACAATTACTAGTGGCTTTAAAAAATAGGATAATATATATAGGTCATTCCATAAAATCCCCGCAGGTACCTTCTCCAACAAGAGCGGCAGAAAAGGCATCCTACTACAGAATCGCTAACGTATTTCCAATACGCAACCTAATGGTATCAAGCGCTCTCATATCTCTAACAGAGCAAAACCTCCAACTACCGCTCCGAAGGTTCCCTAGTGAAAGTTTCCCAACTTCTCAGGATTCCCCAACAAGATTTCACGAAGTCCACAAGTAATTCCCGACGTTTCCCTTCTACAATAGAGTTTATTTCTCTAATAAATGGAAACTCACCCATCAACGCTTCAAACTTCAACAAAGTATTGAGACTTACACTCCTCTTTCCCAGCAGTATTCAGGGATTTATTTTCCCCGTTTCTAGTAACACTATGGCACGAACAATCTTTATGCCCATACGTTTGCATTCATACATCATGGCATCGATAACACAAGTACACATAGTACAATCTCATTTATTTTGAGAAAACAACATCATACCATGCATTGCATACATCATAACATTTCATATAATTAACTCTTCACCTTTTCAGGAAAGAATCAATCGACAGGAAATTATCATCAACAAATTTTCGACAGGAAAATATTTTCAACAAGTCAAATACAGATCAGTTCCCAAGAAAAGGCTGACTTCTGCTGGTTCAGATAAATCTCTCAATGATTTATTCTGATTCGTTTCCAGATTCTTACTGGTTCAGATAAATCTCTCAACAATTTATTCTGATTCGTCTCCAGATTCTCACTCGTTCAGATAAATCTCTCAACAATTTATTATGATTCGTTTCCAGACTCTTACTGGTTCAGATAAATCTCTCAACGATTTATTCTGATTCGTTTCTAGATTCTTACTGGTTCAGATAAATCTCTCAATGATTTATTATGATTCTTCTCTAGATTCTTACTGGTTCAGATAAATCTATCAACAATTTATTCTGATTTGTCTCCAGATTCTTACTGGTTCAGATAAATCTCTCAACGATCTATTCTGATTCGTTTCCAGATTCTTACTAGTTCAAATAAATCTCTCAACGATTTATTCTGATTCGTTTCCAGATTCTTAGTGGTTCAGATAAATCTCTCAATGATTTATTCTGATTCATTTCCAGATTCTTACTGGTTCAGATAAATCTCTCAACAATTTATTATGATTCTTCTCCAGATTCTTACTGGTTCAGATAAATCTCTCAACGATTTATTCTGATTCGTTTCCAGATTCTTACTGGTTCAGATAAATCTCTCAACGATTTATTCTGATTTGTTTCCAAATTTTTACTGGTTCAGATAAATCTCTCAATGATTTATTCTGATTCGTTTCCAGATTCTTACTGGTTCAAATTTTTCCGGTTCAAATAAATCTTTCAACGATTTGTTCTGTTTCTTCTCCGAACTTCTGTTGTTTTAGTTTAAACCTCTCAATGATTTATTCTGATTCTTCCCCACCAACAATTTTCTCTGGTTCAGATAAATTGCACCAAGATTTATTCTGATGCTTTCCAGTCAAGATTAATCCAAGATATCTTTTGGTTCAGTTTAAATCACTCCAAAAGATATTCTGATTCTTTCCAACAAACATTCAAGACTTCTGCTAGCTCCAATTTAAATCGACCAAAGGTTTATTCTGATTTATTTTCTGTTAAAGTCGAGTTCAGACTTCGTCCACTTCTGTCAACAATCACCTTTAGATGGCATCTATAAGCCCATCTCCGACAACTCTCCATTATTTCTCCAAATGGAATCTTTAAGCCCATTCCCTACACAATCAACTGGCGCATCATCAAGTGCAAATTTCTGGGCACTCTAGTGTTCAATCATCTTCCACTTTCAAGCCACAAACGACAAACACGTCGATCTCACTCTTCAAGTTTAAGAAGATTGAACAGGGGAAGCTGTTGTACCCCAAAATTTTCCCTCCCATTTTTCACTCAAGATGCTATCTCAGGGTTTCCCAAACACTCAATTTGGCACAATATTTGATCAGGCAGATCCTCTTCCTAGGAATTGAGTCAGCAGATAGGGTTTGGTATTTCTTAAGCAAAATTGAGTTTCAAAAGTTTCAAATGGTCTTTATGGTCCTTCACGTGTTCTCAAGGATGTTTGTGCCAAGTTTCAAGCTTCACATCGTGAGTTTTCTCAGTCAATGGTTTAGATGACTAAAAATCAACTGTAAAAGTCGGCCTTTTCAGCATCAAGTTCAAACGATTGTAACTTCTTCATCATTCAATATTTTTGAACGGTTCATTTTACGTATGAATCTCCTTGATGTCATCTCCATTTTATCTTCACAAATCAAGAGCTGGTTACGCATGAAAGATCACCAAAATTCGAATACGTTAGAAGTCGCACATGGATTTTGACCTAATCTCAAGTAACTATGCCTGATTTCCAAGAATTGTAATTTCCTCAATTTTCAAGATCTTGAGGCGATTATTCTTGCACATTGTCATAAGCAATTCCATCTACAAATTCTCTTCAAGGATCAAAGGAAAATTGTGCTTTGAAGACCTTGAAAATTATCGAATCGTCATAGGTCATTTGCCTGATTCTGAATGCTCTTAACTTCTAGGTTTTGTTCATGTCGTAATCATTTTTTCTCAAAAAAAATGATTCTTATGTCGGGATGATTCATGAAAATGGAAAGTTTGAGTTGAAAATTCATTAATCGTTTTGATGCTATCATTGTGAATCATTGGTGTCAAAACAATGATGATTATTGGGTCGATGTTGGACATGTTTAAGCTCATAGGACATTCACTTTATTAAGATATTTGATTTGAGATTAAAGGGTGGAAAATAATATGGTTGAATTACTTAGAATCCAAGATACAAAGCTCAAGTACATTATGATTTCGAAGGCTCATTCAAGAATCAAGGCGCTCAAATGTTCATGTGCATTCATCGTTCAAAGTTCATCATTTCACGATGCAAACTCAAAACATCAAGGGTTTAAGATCCATTTTGATTCGAAGTTCTCTTCACAAAATCATTCAAGATTTCATATTCATTCAATTTAATTCAAGTTTAAAAAAAAATACACATTTAATTCATGTTTTCCAAGCTTCAAATTACAAGTTACAAGAAAATCACACAAGTTTTTGTACATAGAAACCTAAAGTCCTCCCTAAGCATATGCTAACTTGCTTCTAAAATCTTCCATGCTTCATTTGGTTTTCAACCATGGCTTTTTCATTTTCAATTCTTCACGTTTCTAGCATCAATCTTTAACCTTAGCTTGTCTTCTTCATCTCCAAGTCAACATTCATCACATGAAAGAAAAGAAGAAAAAAGTGTTAGCAACATGAAACTTTAAGCATAAAATCAAAAATTTCAAGAAACTTCTCATCATGAGGATTTGCATTTGGAATCAGTTTAAAAGGGTTTGTTTTTTATCATGATACAATCTTGTCCTATTTTTTGCAAATCACAAGGTTTGGGCCTTGGTTAATAAAAAATAAAAAAATTGCCCAAAGCTGCCCAGTCCAAAATTGCCAAACAATGCAACAGCCCAAGACAACTTCAGAAAACAAACAAGCAAAAGCCATCAAACTGTCAAACAATACAACAACCCAAAGCTGCCAAGTCAAAAAAAAGCTGCCAAATGCACAAAACAACAAGGACGAACATCAGCAATAAAGGCATAAACAAGCAAAGGTAGCAGCAACATAGGCTGCTAAAACAATACAAAGGCAAAAAAATGTAGCAGCAATATCATAGCAATGCTAGCTCATGGTATGCACCCTGTCATCATTTTCCGAAAAAATGCAAATCCTTCAGAAAGTTAAAGAAAAAGCAAGTTTGCTTTTGTATCATTAAAAGATGAAAGAGGAAAGAAGATAAGGACAAGTTAGAAAAGTATCACCTAAGCCAAAAACCTGCCATGACCAACCTGCATTATAGTCCAAAACCTGCCCAAACTTGCACCAAAATGGACATAGCTTAATCTGTACTCTAAAAGGCCAAGGTCATCAAGCCAAAATTACTCAAAAGCCAATTCATTACATCTCTTATATACCAGCAACGAGGGTCAAAGAGAGGAGAGGTATATATCACAAAAGCCAAGAAACCAGAGCCAACATACCAAGAGATAAAATATCAGAGCAAACATACCAACCAACAACATATCAGGGAAAGAACCAACAAAACCAAAAAAAATAACCATCACAACTTCACTTACCTCCAACTGATGTCTTGAAACTACTACAACCTTTTCATACCTTTGCATTTCCATTCTCAACCTTCAAACTCCAAAGTTCCAATCTTCATATATGACTTCATCATTTCCAAACATCACAACAAAAACCTTGCCCTGCTAATCCAAATCAACATCTTAGATCAACTTCAAATCCCTGCATAAAATACCCAGAAAAAACTCAGTCCAAAACCTTAATCCTCAGTGTTCAACCACAGTGCATACACGGTTCAACAATTTAACAATCTTCCCTACGAAATTGCACTCATGATACAGATACTCAAGCTTCAGCACCAACGCGTAACATACTCTTCAACACGAAAATACACACACAATAATCAACAACACGAACTTAAGAATAACAAAACAACACATTAAAAGAACAAGTTTGATGACATACCTTTTCATTTCGGTGAAACCTCCTCTTCTTAGGTAACAATCCGATTCTACACTTATTATCGATGTAGATTCCGTGTCTTTCCTCTATGTATTCTCATTTTTAAAATTTTGCTTGCTAATTTGGTATGAGAATCTGAATCGAGGTGGAGGATAATAGAGGCGTGAGATCATGACGATAGATTATTGTTGTTATTTAGAAGATGAGCGATTTTGGTGAGCAGAGAGTCGTGAATCTAAGGGGGTTTCTCGTTACAGGAAATATGTTCGTTATTATCGAATCGTGAGTGAAAGTAAGAGTCAGTTGAGAAGTCGTGAAAGACATAAGAAATATTTCGGGAGGAGAGTATAACGTTTTTGTTGTTAAGGGAGATTGAGAAAATGATACAGGGAGGTTGACAGATAACATTAGGAGGATATTTAGCCAAGAGATTTGTCGTTGTTGTTGTTACACCTTGAGAAACGAAGAGCATTTTCTCTTAACCTTTTTCTTCAGATTTGGTTAACAGAGTTTTAGTTGTAGAACATGGCAAACTCTTTTTGAAATGGGAGAAGAGATGCTAGATTAGGGTTTCGCTAACCCATTGTTTCGTTTTAAATGAGTTGGGTCCGGACCCCATTGACCCGGTCTGGCCCAGTAGATTTTTTTTTAATTTTTATTAATTTGCTTTTTATTTGTAGCATATGGGCTCATAGCCCATCAGAAATTTCATCACCTCTAGTCTTCTATTTGTAACTTCTTTTATTATTTCTTAGGTTAGTGTAGATTTATTTTAATAACTTGAGTTTTTTTTTTGTGTAGAATTATTTTGATAATCTTAGAATTTAGGTTTAAGTTAGTAATATTAAGTAATTTAGTCAAACTTTAATTTAGTAATTTTATTATTAACTTAGTTTAGATTTAAATTAGCATTTTTTTCTATATTATATTTTTTAAAATTATTTTAGATTTTATTTAATAACCTTAGAATTAGCTTAGTTTAGGTTTAATTTAGTAACTTAGAATTTTAAGTTAGTTTAGAATTATTTTAATAACTTTATTAGTTTAGATTTAGTTTTAATCTTAAAATTCAATTAAATAAAAAATATATAATTTCAAAATTAGTTAATTGTCTTAATTAATTTAATTTAGGACATTGTGATAAATTTAATTAATTAATTTTTTTTAACATTCTTTTAAATTGTTTAAGTTCTTTTAGTCAATTATTTCATTTTCTAGAATAGTTTTCTATTTTCTTTCCAAATTTTTCCACAAACAAAAATACCAAATTTTTTATACTTTGTCAATTAATTTTTCGTAGACTGTTATAATTTTAATTAATTGTTAAAATTCGATTTGGTTGTATTGTTTTCTATTTGAACCTTTTAATCGTATTCGATCTATCCCCATTTGTAAATCTGTACCCCCATTCCCGAAAACTTTGTAATAGCGTAGAATTTCAATTTCTGCAATTTACTGTTTTCCTTATACTGTATAGTAATTAGGCGTGCATGGCAAGACATAAAATCAATCGCTAGATAACCTAATTTCAACAAAATAACTTGAATCAAACACACTTTTTTACACACGCACCTCTAGGGTAACCTCGCTCGTTGCCTCGGAAACACAGTCATGTCCCTCGAATATGGGACGCTTTAGCAATGACCCTTCAATAAAAAAAAAGATCGTAGTCCCTCGATGACCCTCAATGTTGCCTTCGATAAAACGATATAGTCCCTTACAAAAAATTGCTAAAGCGTCTCATAAGTTGCTTTCGATGACTGTAAAATTAACCTGTGCCTGTCCCTTCACATCCAATGATGGGGCTTCTTACCAAATCAATGGTAAGATAGCAACATCTAAAGGAGGAAGAAAAGAAAATTTAAGACCTTTTGAGTAGGTAGATTCGCTCCTAATTACTCGCTTACTCACGACAAAAAGCCTTTTTACACCGACACTCTCATTTCAAAAACATTTTCAAAAAGACAAAACTTTTTGTATACGTTCTTAAAGAGACGAGAACCATTACAAAACATCTTTCCAAAACCACTTTCAAAAACACATTCCACAAATACATCTTTGAACTATTTTTCGAAACAAAACTTTGTACGCGTTCTTATAGAAATGAGAACCATTACAAAGACATTTTCAAAATATCTTCAAAGCCCACACCACAAGCACATTGTCAAAACAAAAGCAAGTGATCTAGCAAGTAACTAAGAGCCCATGGAAAACCATGGATGAAAAGGGTGCTAATACCTTCCCTTTTCATAATCTACCCCCCAAACCCAATAAATAATCTCGAAAGGTCTTTCCTGTGCTTTTTTACCTTTCCTTTTGGATAAAAGAAAAGTCGGTGGAGACTCTTGCTATCCTCATAAATGTGATCAAAACGCAAACACCTCAAGTCAGTTCTCCCACCGTATCACACATATCATGCATATTATTACATGACAGGTGTTTCAAGACAAGTTTCTTATCTTTTTGCTGTTTATTTCAGCAGAAATAATGGCTCTTGAACAAATAGTTAAGGATCTCCAGGCTTAAAACGCCCAGTTCCAGCAGATGTTCCTAATTCTAGCCAAGGGGCAGGAAGAGCTGAAGGCCCTCATCACTAAAGAGAAGAAGGAGAAAGTCAAGAAACCAGCTGGCTTCCTCAACATGGGTAGGAGGCTCAAAGGCCTGGTCAAACGAGCTTTAGAGTTTGAAGAAGAAAATGATAACCTAGAGGAAGATGACAAAAGTATGAAGTCTGACAACTAGGGTTCTAATGAAGAAGAAGCGAATTATTCAGATGAACAATATCCTCCAGATGACGATGAGTACAAGCAACTGGAAGACTGTCTCAATGTTATGGAGATCCAGAGGGTTCCTAGGTTAGATTTCAAAGAGCTCAGTCTCATCTCGGGGGTTGTTATCCCTCACAAGTTCAAGGCCCGCGTCTTTTCCAAATACGACGGTGTGTCTTGTCCTAAGCTTCATCTGAGATTGTATGTCCGGAAGATCCAACCCCATACTGCTAACAGGAAGTTATGGGTTCACTTATTTCAAGAAAGTTTGTATGGGAGTCAACTCGAATGGTTCTATCACCTAGAAGGAACCAACATCCGTACGTAGGAAGACTTGGATGTTGCTTTTTATAAGCATTATCAATATAATGCTGACCTTGCACCAACTCGAGTGAAATTGCAAAACATGTTTATGGGCTCGAATGAAGGTTTCAAAGAATATGCCCAGAAATGGAGAGACTTAGCTGGAATGGTGCAACCTCCCTTGTCTGATCGAGAGCTTACTGATATTTTCATGGGCACTTTAAATGGTCCATTCTTCAACCTACTAATTGGGAGTTCGTCATCTGGTTTTATTGAGCTAATCCTGACGGAGGAATGAGTTAAAAGCATATCAGGAGCAGAAAGATTCAGGTGGTTGCATCTTCTAGTGTTGTAAAGATGATGTTCAACAATAAGAAAGAAACCAATGATGTCTATGGCCAGAAGGGCCATGGTAAAAATGATCACTGTGATCGGTGGATCTGGAACTGACTGTTTAAAGCTGGTTTCGCGAAATGTCGCGGTAAGCAAGAGTCGCCACCGTCTTTTATTTTCTCCAAATGGAAAGGACAAAAGCACAGAAAAATTCCTTTAAAGAGATTGCTCTCGGTTCGGGAGGTAGGTTATAGAAAGGGAAGGTGTTAGCACCCTTTCTATCCATGGTTATCCATGGGCTCTTAGATACTTGCTCATTGTGTTTTCAAAATGTTTGCTTTTCAAAGTGTGAGTGGGTTTTGAAAAAGTTTCGTTTGAAAAATTTCTAAGTAACTCTTGTATCTGTCCTCAAGAGTGTATGAAAAATTTGTTTGAAAACTTTTAGAAAGTGTAGGTGTGAAAAGTATTTTGTTTGTTTTTGAAAAGAGCAAGTATCTATGAGAATCTACCTACCCTAAGGAATTCTTCTATGTAAGTGTCCTTAAAGTAGTGCCATCCCACCATTGAGAGGTAGGTAGCACCACCGTTGGAGGTGTTCGGGTCAATTCGAGTTTATAGGGACATAGTGATCACCAGAGCAATGGGAAAACACCTTAGAAGCTACCCTCATGCCAGGTTCCCGGATCATGAGGACTTACTAAGACATCTTCTACTCGACGATCACCTTTCGAGGGGCAAGGCAACAGTGAGGCGTACCCTAGGGGTGGTGTGTGAATTGTGTGTCATTTTCAGTTTATTGTTTGTCTTGTCATGCATTGGTGATCTACGTTTTGATTTTATTTTTGGGCATTCATTCTTTCATGTTATTGTTTAACAGTTAAAAGTGGGGAAATTTAAAGTGCGGAAAGGATAAAGGTCCTACGCTATTACAAGGGCGCGGGTCTACAACGCCAAATTAATCCAGACCCGATTTAAAATAAATTGCAGAAAATAAATGTCTAATAGCTATTACATGGCTTTGGTACAATTACATTATATTTACATCAAAAATAAATAAAACGCGCGAAAAAGGAAAATATGACCGAATGCGAGGGCGTTGGACCCTTTAAGGAATTAAAATAAAATTAATGGAATAATTAAATTAAATAAAAAGAAAGAAGTTGTTTTTTTATGTTTTTTTGTATTTATGACATTAAAGAAAATTAAATTAATTAAAAGTCAAATAATTAATTCTAATTCTAATGTTTTTTAATTTATTAAAGAAAATGCATTAAAGTTAAAACCTAGAATAAAAACTAATTAATTATAAAATTTATTTACTAAATTAATAATTGATGATAAAATAATAAAAATATTTAATTAATTAAAAAAAAGATAAAAAGTGCTAAAGGCCTATTTTTGTTATTTTTGGTTTATTATGAAAAAGAATTAAATTATAACCTAAAATTAAATCTAAATTAATTACATACAAATTTGTTTATGAAAATACTTAAAATAAAATATTTTATTATTTTTTCTCTTTTTTCTGATTTTTATATGTTTTTTTATATTTTGAAAATATTAATTAATTAAAAGAAAGCAACAATTAAAAGAATATAAAAATAATAAAAAGAAACAAAGAAAAGAAAGAAAATTGTAAAAAAAAAAAAAACCTAAGGGGGTGAAGCCCCTAATTTGGAGGTTGGATCTTGGGAATTCTGGCCCAACAACCCATTGATCCGTTTGACTTTTTTGGTAATATGTTGTAGTGTTGACTGGACCTTATGCTGGTCTTCCAATCTGCACCCTTGATCTGGTGAATCTGGACAGATGGCCATTGATCTTTGAGTGTGTATGATGTGCTTCAGTGCTGAATCTGCACGTGATAGTTAATAGAAAAATGATATTGAAATTATTGAAGACCTGGGGCTCGAACCCAGGTCACTAGCATTACCAAGCAACACCTGCGCCACTGGGCCACTTCAATCACTTTTAATATATAATAGCTAATAATCATTATAAAAGAAAATTGGTTAGTATCTGAAAAACGCGCGCATGATTTGAACTAGCCACTCCCACCTTGACACGAGTTCATCTTCTTCACGTTCCTGAAAGATAAACAAAATAAGCAACGGTTTTCACACCGTTGCAGAAGGTACCATATGGAAAAATAACGAATAGGCCATAAGGCCTCATAAATTGATCGCGAGTGTTGGTTTCCCTTCGTCCAAACGTGTTGAATCCAATGGTCTTGGTCTCAGCCTCTAATTTTACCTGATTTCAGAAGCCCTAATTTTAAGGTTGAAGAACCCTAAATATCAACAATGGCATCTTTGCGTATAACACATAAAAATGCAATTAGTTCACATGGTAAGCACCCGAATGCATCATTGAATAAGAATGTATAAATTAAATGTCATGAAAATGCCTCAAAGTTGAGATACGAGTATGCAATTTTATGAAAAAAAATTGGATTCTGTACAGCGATTCTTGAGGTTAGGAGGCCTGTTTTTGATTGGGAATCGTCCAATGATGCTTGAGGAAGCTAATGGGGTGGGAATTTTGGTTTGAAACCACCTCTAACTTGGTTTTCAGATTTGAGGTTTTTTGTGAAAAGTGTGAGTTTGTCGTGAGCAATAGGGTGCAGATTCTGTCCAATTCTTGTTGTCTCCCAATTGTATATACTCTAGTCAAGGTGTATGAATGAGAATTATGGCCAAATATGCTTTGCATTGATGTTTAGGATTTTCACATAAACCACCATTATCACACTTTCCATTTTTGACTCAAATTTTGAATTCTTGCCTTGTTTGCTCTTTGCACGAATTTGGTAGGCACATAATGATGCTTCAAGGTTAATCAAAACCAAATATTCCTTTAAATTAATTTTTTTGAATTTCTTTTGATTTTAAAAGATTTAAAATTAATTAAATCCAATAAAATCAATAAAAATGAAAAAATTAATAAAAAAATCTGAAATAAAAGGTGGGACACGTGGGAAGCATGGCCAAGTTAATTCAAGTGGAAAAAGTGGGCCCCTTTTGTCAAAAATGAGATTTCAAGGATAAATGATTTTGGCCATTTCACAAAAATTTCCCAACTTCTCCAATGCATAACTTGCTCAATTTTTAAGCTTTGCTCATGTTCTTTGACATTTTGGAAAGGTTTTTGAGTCCTCTAACCAATGCCTTTGGTCCCATGTCATTTTGATTTACCAATCTCAAGTTATGGCCTTTGACTTAAAGTCCCTTTTTGTTGACTTTTGAAAATGACCTATAATGTTGAAATTGATAACTTTTTGTGAGAGCATTTCTTGGACTTGAAGTATGAAGATGAGTTGTAGGAAATGTCTTTCTCTTCAAAATGAGCTTTGGATGGAATTTTTCTGATAATCCATGTGAAAGTTATGCCCTGGTCAATTTCAGTTGACTTTTTCAGCTGTCCAAAAATAGAAACCTTTGCATCTTGATGATTTTTGAGCCAAGTTTTGAGAATCATGATCAAGCATTGATCAAATGATGTTTGTGGCTTCAAAATGAGATGTTGACCAAAAATTTGAACTTTTGACTGCCAAATGACCATTTTGCCCCTACAGTTGACTGTAGTGCAATTAGGGTTTTGACTGTGCAATTTTGTGCTGAAAGTCTTGAAACTTGACATGTAGGTGCTTGACAATGTTTATGTGCATGGGAGACTTGATTGAGGCCTTGAAAACCTCAGCTTCCTTGTGAGAACCAAAACCCTAGTTTAACTGGCTTCAGGAGGATGGTTGACTGTGTAGCCTTTGAGTAGACTTGAACCAATTGTGGATGATTATTGTCAAAACTTTGAATGTTATGGGAGGGCAAATTTTGGGGTACAACAGTTGCCCCTGTTCAATCTTCTTAGACCTGAGGATGTAGATTGGCTGACGTGCCTTTCGTAATCCGAGGGTAGAAGATGATTGAACACTAGAGTGCCCAGAAATTTGCGCTCACATAGCAGCAGTGTGATGATGGAAATGGGCTTACAGATGCCATTTAGAGGTTGATGAATAGGATGATGGGCTTATAGATGCCATCTGGATGTTGATCGCGTGAGAGATTCTTTAACGAGAACCTGCATGCCTGCAAAAGAAAAAATGAGTACCTGACACGTTGCAGGAGTTGGTTTTCAGATGCTTGGTATAGATGTGTCCTGATTGGTTACAGGAGCTGGATCTTTGAATTCTTCAGACGTGCCCTGGCGAGATACAGGAATCGAGTCTGGTAATGTTAGTCTTCAACGGATACACCCTGGCAAGATTCAGGTATCGGATCCTCGAACTCTTCAGACGTGCCCTGTCTAGATACAGGAATCGAGTCTGGTACTGTAGTCGTCAACAGATACTCCCTGGCAAGATTCAGGAATCGGATCTTCGAACTCTTCAGACGTGCCCTGTCTAGATACAGGAATCGAGTCTGGTACTGTAGTCGTCAACAGATACTCCCTGGCAAGATTCAGGAATCGGATCTTCGAACTCTTCAGACGTGCCCTGTCTAGATACAGGAATCGAGTCTGGTACTGTAGTCGTCAACAGATACTCCCTGGCAAGATTCAGGAATCGGATCTTCGAACTCTTCAGACGTGCCCTGTCTAGATACAGGAATCGAGTCTGGTACTGTAGTCGTCAACAGATACTCCCTGGCAAGATTCAGGAATCGGATCTTCGAACTCTTCAGACGTGCCCTGTCTAGATACAGGAATCGAGTCTGGTACTGTAGTCGTCAACAGATACTCCCTGGCAAGATACAGGAATTGGATCTTCGAACTCTTCAGACGTGCCCTGTCTAGATACAGGAATCGAGTCTGGTACTGTAGTCGTCAACAGATACTCCCTGGCAAGATACAGGAATCAGATCTGAAATCACAACAGTTGATAGCAATTATCTTTGTATTAACTTTTGTCCTGAAAAGACAAAACGTTAGTTGTATGCGATGCCATGATGTATGACATGCGAGATGTTCTCAGAATGACCGAGATTGTATGTTCATGATGCGTATATGCATGCTATAACGTATGAAGATGTGTTGTTTATGAATGTATGTTTTCGTCTTAGGAAACAAATCCTTGACGGATGCCGGGAAGTTGAATCCTGGGCTGATGTGGAAGAAAAGAGCTTCTTGTTTCCGCTGGGGATAATGGTCGCAAGAATAAACCGGTAGGAGAAGATGACTCCGTTGGGGAATAAACTTGGCAAATGGATTACTCTGCGGGGAAAAAAATTATTCTAGCGATCTGGCTGGGGAACAATACTCTGTGGGGAGAGAGGTACTCTTGTTGAGATGTTGTATGAGAACTCCGCTGGGGATACCGTTGTCATGTTGGAAGTGTTAATAGACTTCGCTGGGGATGATAAGACTTTGTCGACGACGATCTTTCCGTGGCTTTTGGCTAAGGATAACCCAGTTATATCTTGTTAAGGAAATAACTCTTTGAATAAAGCCGGACGACGCGTTCGTGCTCTGCGAGGGACAAGCTTCCAGAATCTACTGGGGATAAGCTTGCTGCTTGGGGAGATGAGTTCCAACTTTCCTGGGGAACTGGATTGGACTCTCCTGGGGAAGTATTGAATTGCGGGGGAAGTGATCCCTTTGAATGCTTGATATACCGCTGGGGAACAAATCTTTAGACCAAGACTGCCGGGGATGCTTGTTAAGAACATGTATGCTGCTGGAGAATGTTGAGGTCTGCTGGAGGATACCCAACTTCTTTAAGGTTGATAACTGCCTTGTTTGAGGAGAGTATACTGCTTGCTGGCTCACTCTCTGGGGAATTTAAGATGCCTGGTTATGTTCTTTAGCTGAACCTACCTTGGTACTTTGGAGGATAAAACAATTAGATTGCTTAGACAACTCCTTATTGCCCCTGTTTCTAATGTCACCTGTAATTAATCCTTTGTTTTGTATGCAAATACTCATGAGTTAGCAATCTATTGTCAATGCATATATCACAAATTGAACCTTGGACGTTCTTCGCAAAACAAAACAGAAAAAGAAAAACAATTGGCATATTTTAACTGAAAAGTATATTTGTATTGATTTTTGAGTGGCCTGTAAATAGGCGTTTTGTATACAAGAGTTGACGTCCTAGTAAGAGGAACGCCGCTGAACAAGAGAGTTTATACAAATTTTGTACAAAAGAAAATAAAACAGCTGTGTGAAATGACTGATCCCACTGGGTTTCAACTCTGCTATTGCCTTTATAACTCTGAGCGTCTCATCACTTGATGACCTTAGTTGAAGGTGAAGCTGACTGATCGATGCCGTCTGAACTTGATGTAACCGGATTCTGGATGCAAAGTGATCAATGAGACATAGTATTACGCTTTTATCCCTAATTTTTGCCTGGACTGCCCTTTCGGGTTTTCAGTCCACCGGGATACCCATTTTTGCCCAAGCCGCCTTTTCAGGTTTTCGACTTGCCGGGTGTACAGATTTTTTTTATTTCATCCCTTCATTTTGCCCGAACCCTTTTGGTTCGACGGGAAGCCCTAATTTTTGCCTAGGCATGTCAGCCTAGCGGGTCTTTTTATGCGTAGTATCTTTTTACTATGTCTGCATTAGCGGGGTGAGGAAGGTCGTCACCATCCATGGTGGTTAGAATCATGGCTCCTCCTGAGAACACATGTTTAACCACAAATGGCCCTTCGTACGTAGGGGTCCATTTGCCCCTTGGATCACTCTGAGGAAGGATGATTCGCTTGATTACCAGATCCCCAACTTGATATTCCTGTGGTCTGACCTTTTTGTTAAATGCCCTTATCATCCGTTTTTGATACGTCTGACCATGGCAGATAGCAGCAAGTCTTTTTTCATCAATAAGGTTGAGCTGGTCAAGTCGGGTCTGGATCCAATCATCTTCATTCAGATTTGCATCCTTCATTATCCGGAGAGATGGTATTTGCACTTCGATTGGTAAGACTGCCTCCATGCCGTAAACCAAAGAGAAAGGAGTTGCCCCGGTTGACGTCCTAGCTGAGGTACGGTACCCATGTAGTGCGAACGGTAACATCTCGTGCCAATCTTTATAGGTCACTGTCATCTTCTGTACGATTTTCTTGATATTTTTATTTGCTGCTTCTACAGCCCCGTTCATCTTCGGTCTGTAAGGAGAAGAATTGTGGTGTTGTATTTTGAACTGTTCACAGAGCTCAGTGATCATCTTGTTATTCAGATTGGTACCGTTATCTGTAATAATTCTCTCAGGGACGCCGTATCGACAGATCAGGTTATGCCGAATGAACCGTGCCACAACAGTCTTGGTTACCGTAGCATAGGATGCTGCTTCGACCCATTTTGTAAAGTAATCAATCGCTACAAGGATGAAGCGATGCCCGTTAGATGCCGTAGGTCTGATCTCACCAATCATGTCAATGCCCCACATTGCAAACGGCCAAGGTGCTGTCAAGACATTCAGGGGAACTGGAGGAACGTGCACCTTGTCTGCATAAATCTGGCACTTATGGCATGTCCTGGAATGTTGGTAACAGTCAGCTTCCAATGTGGACCAGTAATACCCTGCCCGAAGGATCTTTTTAGCCATAGTGTGTCCACTGGAATGTGTACCAAAGGTCCCTTCATGTAGCTCTTCCATGATCTTTTCTGCTTCCATCTTATCCACACAACGCAGTAAGGTTGAATCATGGTTTCGCTTGTACAAGATGCCGTTACTAAGGAAGAACTTTGTCGCGAACCTTCTTAGAAACTTTTTATCATTGACAGATGCACCTTCAGGATACTCCTGAGCTTCCAGATATCTCTTTACCTCATGGTACCAAGGCTTCTCAGTTACCAATTCAGTCTCGAGATCGCAACAGTATGCCGGTTCGTCTAACTTCCAAATGATGACCCTGGGAGCCTCATTATCCCATTTAACCTTGAACATAGAAGACATTGTAGCTAACGCGTCCGCCAACTGATTCTCTTCTCTCGGGAAGTGTTCAAAAGTTATTTCTGTGAAGTGGGGGATCATTGTCAACACACATTCTTTGTAAGGGATAAGATTCGGATGTTTCGTATCCCACTCTCCTTTGATCTGGTTGATCACAAGGGCGGAATCTCCGAAGACACTCAGAAACTTAATCCTTAAGTCAATCGCAGCTTTGAGTCCCATGATGCACGCCTCATACTCCGCCATGTTATTGGTACAGTTGAAGCATAGCCGGGCAGTGAGTGGAGTATGAGTGCCTTGAGGGGATATGATCACAGCGCCGATACCGTTACCCAAAGCATTGGAGGCTCCGTCAAAGTGCATAGACCATCAGGATCCTGGTTCAGGTCCTTCATCCGGTCCAGGTACTTCACAATCAGTCACAATCATGATACTTTCATCCGGAAACTCGAAGTTCATTGACTGATAGTCATCTACGGCCTGATGTGCCAAGTGGTCTGCCAACACACTTCCCTTGATGGCTTTCTGGGTCGTGTACTGAATGTCGTATTCTGTCAAGATCATTTGCCATCTTGCAATTCTCCCAGACAGAGCAGGCTTTTCGAATATGTATTTTATAGGATCCATCTTTGAGATCAATAAGGTAGTGTGAGTCAGCATATACTGTCTCAGCTGGCGAGCAGCCCATACCAAAGCGCAGCAAGTTTTCTCAAGCAGTGAGTATCGGGTCTCACAGTCGGTAAACTTTTTGCTAAGGTAATAAATGGCATGCTCTTTTCGGCCAGACTCGTCATGCTGCCCCAGCACACACCCCATTGAGTTATCAAGTACTGTCAGGTATAGTATCAGAGGTCTCCCTTCAACCGGTGGCATAAGGATAGGTGGTTTTTGGAGATACTCTTTGATTCTGTCGAAAGCAGCCTGACATTCATCATTCCAACGTACTACCTGATCTTTCTTCAGCAGCTTGAAGATTGGCTCACAGATAGCAGTTAGGTGTGAGATGAATCGAGCAATGTAATTCAGGCGTCCTAAAAAGCCTCTGACTTCCTTCTCTGTCTTGGGAACTGGCATCTCTTGAATAGCTTTGACCTTAGCAGGGTCCACTTGAATACCTTTGTCACTTACCACGAAGCCTAGCAATTTCCCAGATCTTACCCCGAAGGTGCACTTGTTCAGGTTCAACCTCAGCTTGTACAGTTTCAGACGGTCAAACAATTTCTGCAGATGATCAAGGTGTTCTTCCTCAGTCTGGGACCTTGCAATCATGTCATCAACATACACTTCTATCTCATGATGGATCATGTCATGAAATAAAGCAACCATAGCACGTTGGTAGGTTGCCCCAGCGTTCTTTAGTCCAAAAGGCATGACTTTGTAGCAGAAGGTGCCCCACTGAGTAACAAATGTAGTCTTTTCCATGTCTTCAGGAGCCATCTTGATCTGATTGTAGCCTGAAAAACCATCCATGAAAGAGAACACCTTATGCTGAGCTGTATTATCAACAAGGACATCAATGTGAGGTAGAGGGAAGTCATCTTTGGGGCTGGCCCTGTTCAGATCCCTGTAATCGACACACATTCTGACTTTACCGTCCTTCTTTGGTACCGGCACCACATTAGCAACCCACTGAGGGTAAGAAGTCACTGCAAGAAACCCGACATCAAACTGTTTCATAACCTCGGCTTTAATCTTCTCAGACATCTCTGGACGCATACGGCGGACCTTTTGCTTAACCGGAGGACAGTCTTCCTTAGTAGGCAAATGATGGACCACAATATCGGTATCCAACCCGGGCATGTCTTCGTAGGACCAGGCAAAGATCTCCATATAGTCATGTAGCATCTTAGTTAACCGTTGCTTCACGCTGAGCTCTAGGTTGGCACCAATCTTTACCTCTTTCCTGTCTTCTTCAGTACCCAAGTTTATTATTTCCACTGGCTCTTCATGTGGTTGAATTGCCCTCTCTTCCTGTTGTAACAGTCTTGCAAGCTCACCAGGCACTTCGCAATCATCTTCACCTTCGTCTTCGGCTAAGTCGATCGGATTTTCAAAGTCATAACTGGCAGTAGCAGAGTCGTTACCAGTGAGATCCAGAGTGGATTGAAACCTGTATGAGTGAGTGTGTGTGTAAATACAGCTGTTTTGAAATATATGTAAAGGAAAGAAATACAGAAAAGGAGCATAAGATTTGTAATGCGAAAAAACGTCCAAAATTTTCATTTATGATATATGAAATGACAATTTATATGCCCTCATAAGTGGAACCACGGTGCCCCGGGTAAGACACCGGGCCATACAGTTTCAAATTATTGTTTATTACAAATCCAAAACAAAGAAGTTCATTACTGGGGAACAAAAGTTATGGGTGTAAAGTCTTTAGCAGTCCAGTTGGTCAATCCACCCTCAGTCGTCGGGTAGATCCAGCTATCGAACTCTGACTCTTCCACTTCGTCTTCCTCTCCAACAGCATTCACTCCTGAGTAGGTGATGAGCACAGGAGGTCTTCCAATTCTCGCCTTGCGCACTGCCTTCTGAGCTTCTGTGGTGAAACCCAGCCCAAACTTGTTAGTCTTAGGAGTAAGATCAGGGAGCTTGCCCCAGTTTGCACATTCACCTTTTTCGATCACAGCCCTGGCGTCCTTTAAGGAGGCCATCTTCAAAGGAGAAACCTCTTCAACCACTGCTTCTGCTGCTGCCAAAGTTTGTGGCACCTCCTCAAAATGTTGAAAGGGGGTCTCAATGAACTCCCCATCCATTTCCACGTACCTGAAGGAGTTGAGGTGGCTGACCATGTATTCCTCTTCCCCTTGTACTGTTACAATCTTCCCCCTGACCGGGTATTTGAGCTTCTGATGCAACGTGGAGGTCACAGCTCCAGCCTTGTGGATCCATGGGCGACCCAGCAAACAAGAATAGGATGGACGAATGTCCATCACATAGAATTTTGAATCAAACACCTGTGACCCAACTCTGATTGGGATGTCCACCTCACCATGTACCATTCTTTTGGACCCGTCAAAGGCCCGGACAACAATGTTACTTGGTTTGAGCTCTAGACCCTCACAGTCCAGCCTATCCAGAGCCTTCTTGGGCAGCACGTTTAATGAAGAACCTGTGTCAACCAGCACGTGAGCAAGGGTAGTGCCCCTGCATTCAATGGAGACATGCAGGGCATCATTATGGTTCTTCCCCTTTGCTGTCAGATCGGCATCAGAGAAACCCAGGCCATTATCAGCGGTTAGGTTGGCCACGCAGTCGGTGAACTGGTCAGCAGACGTCTCTTGGGGTACGTGGGCTGTCTTTAAGAAAGCAATCAGAGCCTTGGCATGGGCCTCTGAACACAGTAGCAGTGACAACATGGAGATTTTGGAGGGGGTGTGCCCCAGCTGTTCGACAACGTTGAAATCACTTTTCTTTATTATCTTGAGGATTTCTTCCATTTCCTGCCTGGAAGCCTCAACAATAGTCTTCGGTGCCTCCGTCCGGGCAGGCACATCAGCAGCAATCCCCTTGCCCCGAGTATCAGATGACTCGGCAGCAGGGGTGGATACTTGGTCAGGGGGAGAAACAGGCACACTGGTGGGTGTGAAGACCAAAGGCCTATGAATTACCGGAGGAGCAATGTCTGGCGAGAACAGTCTTCCACTGCGAGTGACCTTAGCAGGCCCCGTGATGTTGGAGACACCAGCATCAATGTTGAACTCTTGTTTCACACCCAGAACGTAAACATCTGCCCCATAGTGCCACGGGACAGCCTTATCAGACTTGTAGGGGATGGGCCCCGGAACAGTAATGGTGATGGGAGCGATCTTGTGAACCGGCAAAATTTGGACAGGCTTCTTTGAAGGATCCTTGGAAGGGTTGTTGAAGATGGTAACAATTGAAACTTCTTCAACAGGAGCAGCAGGAACAATAGTCTTTCTGAACAAAATCTCTCTACTATCCATCAGGCTTTGGACGCCTGACTTCAGCAGAGAACAACCAACAGGGGAAGCAACACATAGAGGGCAACCCTTGCTACATCCCGGAAATAAACCGGCCAGCAACAGGTTCCTCTTGACCGTCAGCAGTGGAGTAGCAACATCATCCACCGAAGCTACATACAAATCCTCCTCAACAGCATTCACTCCATGCTGGGGCATGGGAGCGGTTACAACATTCGGCCTCTCGGGCGCCTCAAACTGTATTTCCTTTGCATCAATAAGGTCCTGAACCTTATTCTTTAGGGCCCAGCAGTCATCTGTGTTATGCCCCGGGCTATCAGAGTGGTAAGCACAGCGGGCATTTGGATTAAACTTGGGGGATGCAGTATTCACAACCTTCGGGGCCTCTCTAACAGTCACCAAGCTGGCTGATAACAGTTGCGGCAGGATTTGAGAGAGAGTCATGCTGAGCCGAGTATATTGTCGCTTGGGCCTCTCAGCTCTGGGTTGATTGTACTGTTGTGGAGCAGAAGCAGGTTTAGAAATAACCACCGCGTTGACAGCTTGGCGGTGTTCAGGTTTGTTCTGCCTTCTCGGGCCATACACAGCACTTGCCTCTTTCTTGAAGGGCTTCTTTTCAGCATTGGAGGAGGCAACCTTCTGTATCTTCCCCGATTTTATACCGGCCTCGATCCTCTCACCAGTCAGGATCAGATCGGTAAACCCAGCAGAGGAATTACCGATGAGATGATTGAAAAATGGACCAGAAAGGGTCCCCAAAAACATATCCACCAGCTCTCGGTCCGTCAATGGTGGCTGCACCCTGCTAGCCAGGTCTCTCCATTTCTGGGCGTACTCCTTAAAACCTTCACCCGACCCTAGCGACATACCCTGGAGCTGGGTACGCGTAGGAGCGAGGTCGGAATTATATTGATACTGCTTGTAAAAAGCAGTGGCCAGATCCTCCCAGTTACGAATGCTGATTCCATCCAGCTGATAGAACCATTCGAGGTGAGTCCCTGAAAGACTCTCCTGGAAGAAGTGGATCCAAAGGTTCTTGTCTGTGGTGTAAGGCTGGATCTTCCTTACATAAGAACGGAGGTGCATCTTGGGACAGGAAGCCCCGTCATACTTCACAAAGGCGGGTGCCTTGAACTTGTGTGGAATCACCACCCCAGTAGATAACCCCAAGTCTCCGAAATCCAGTCCAGGCACACGCTGAACTTCCATAGCTTTTAATCTGTCCTCCAACTGCTTGTACTGGTCTTCAGCAGGAGGGTACTGTTCGTCGTTGAAGTCTGTTTCAGTATCAGAGCCCACAGGAGTATGGACTTCCCTTTCTTGGTGACTACCTTCCCCCACAGATGGAGTAGTCCTCTCAGCCTCAACCTGTAAGGTGTTCCCGAGTCTGCGCCCAGTGTTGAATAGCACAGTCCTCCTCTTCTTCTTGGTCTTCTTCAGAAGCATGGTCTTCAACTCTTGTTGGCCTTGAGCCAAACCCTTGATCAGCTCCTGAAATTGGGCGTTCTGCGCCTGGAGAGCCTTGATAGATGCCTCGGTTGATGATTCAGGGTTCATGATGCTGAAATAAACAGCGAAGAACAGTCAGCAGCCTGAAAAGAAGAGTACCTGTGATGCATATGATGAATGATATGTGTTTATGCAATGCATTCAAGAGTTCGAAAATTCAAATTTGTTGTAGACAAAAAAGGAACACACGTTATTATTAAGAAAATGATCGTTCAGTACATTAAAGCCTCATGGGCAAACATTACAAAACAGATCAGTCCCAAAAGACACTACGCATCCTTTTCGGAGCAATATAGGTATTGAGATTCCTCTCCTCGTGTAGTAGGCGGGTGAGCTCCAGGACCTTTTTCTCACTGGCATGTAGATTAGTTTCCAGAGAATTCCATTCTTCCTTAAGCTGGATCCAACTCTTCTGCATCTCTTCCCAGGACGTGGGCATGTCAGGATGTTGGATGGTGTAGGACACCTCTCCTTCCAAGTCTGGCTCTTTGATCATGGGGAGAACATGAGGATATGGCATCACCAGCTTTTGGGAGCGGGCTCGTACCCATTTGAGATAAGGTTCCAATGGGATGGAGTTCCTGTGCCCCAGGGTCTTGCTGTCTATTTTGCTGGGCATCCTCCAAGCTTTGATAAATTTCTGGCGAAGTCCTTGCGTATCCTTGTCGAAGTCAAAAACTATGTCAGGAATTAACATCTCATGAGGGCCATCTTTCCGAGCATAACCAAACTGTCTCCAAGCCAGGCACGGGTTGTAAGTAATACCTCCTCTGATTCCAAGCAGAGGAACATTAGGGTACTCCCCACAACGATCAATGATAGTGACATCCTCTCTGGACCGAGAACACCAATGTATATCTGCATGTGTAAGAGTCATCAACCGTTGTGACCACCTCAAACCTCGCTCGTTCTTCAAGACTGATTGTGGAAGGTGCGAAATAAACCACCTTCCCAGGAGAGGAGTGCAGCACATAAGAACACCCCTTTTTCTCATGGTTCGAGTGTAACATGAGTGAAGGATGTCCCCCAGCAACGTAGGTATAGGATTCCTGGACATGAAGACCTTGACAGCACTGATATCTATAAGCTGATCTGGTTTAGGGAACAACACCAACCCATAGACAAGGAGGGCTACAACCTCTTCAAAGGCTTATAGGTCAAGGGAATTCCAACACTCTTGGGCCTTCTCAAACAGAAACTTTGCCAAGAATCCTTTGATACCATTTCTGGCTTCCCAATGCCCCTTGATGTCAGATGGTTGTAGGCATAACGCTTTAGCTACTTCTTCAAGTTTTGGTTCCCTTTCCGTACCGCTGTAGGGTAGTTGATTGAGAATGGGAATCTTCAGAAGTTGGGAAAACTCTTCTAGAGTAGGCACCAGCTGATAATCTGGGAAAGTAAAACAGTGATGCAGAGGGTCAAAGAATTGGAAAAGGACCTTCACCATCTCTTCCTCAATATTGGTATTGACCAGGCTGATGAGTCTACCATGCCTTTCACTGAATGACGAGTTCTCGGGAATCCTGGATGTGAGCTCCTTAAGCTGAGGAGGGACCCTTATAAGGTTGATCTGAATTGTCTTTCTGCGGATAGTTTCCATGTCCTACAAAACAAGAACAAAGATGAAGATTCGAACTCCTGAAATGGTTAGTGGATGCATATGATGCTGTATGATGTTATGATGCTATGGTTAAACACACCACAAATATTTACAAGGGCAAACATGTAAGGCACACAAGACAAACCCTTAGAGTTTAGGCCAGCATGGGGTCTGGGTATTACCCTCTTGAAGTTGGTGGGCTCAAACCTGTCCTATCAAAGTAACCGGGTTCTAAGGATCTCAATATCATTGGATTGCTTTCATTGTTCATCGTTTCGATTTAGCCACTGACTGGCGATCAAAATATCCCAAGAAAACAACCCTCAATTGAGTGTAGTATCGAGTATCAACCGACTTCGGAGTACACCAAAGTAGTCATCTCACTACCCTAAAGAGGCCAAGATGGTTCAATTAAGGTTCCTAAGGTCTGTTGATGCTTCACGACACCACATGGAGGCCCCGTACTCTCCTTGATTGACTCAAGGGTTACCGGTACACACCAAAGTGCCACATCAACGTAGCAGACTGCTTCAACCATGTCGGTATACCCCGCACAGTTCCCTCACAGCCTTGTTGCTACTTTCTAAGAAGGTATCCCCCAGATCCGGGTTAGGATCTATAGAACTCCCAAGCAACCCACAATAATAAAGTAAGCAAAGAAGACAATTGAAAACACAGTGATCTTAATCCTAAGGTACACCTCACTTTATATTAACTCCCCAGCAGAGTCGCCAGTTCTGTGATCGGTGGATCTGGAACTGACTGTTTAAAGCTGGTTTCGCGAAATGTCGCGGTAAGCAAGAGTCGCCACCGTCTTTTATTTTCTCCAAATGGAAAGGACAAAAGCACAGAAAAATTCCTTTAAAGAGATTGCTCTCGGTTCGGAAGGTAGGTTATAGAAAGGGAAGGTGTTAGCACCCTTTCTATCCATGGTTATCCATGGGCTCTTAGATACTTGCTCATTGTGTTTTCAAAATGTTTGCTTTTCAAAGTGTGAGTGGGTTTTGAAAAAGTTTCGTTTGAAAAATTTCTAAGTAACTCTTGTATCTGTCCTCAAGAGTGTATGAAAAATTTGTTTGAAAACTTTTAGAAAGTGTAGGTGTGAAAAGTATTTTGTTTGTTTTTGAAAAGAGCAAGTATCTATGAGAATCTACCTACCCTAAGGAATTCTTCTGTGTAAGTGTCCTTAAAGTAGTGCCATCCCACCATTGAGAGGTAGGTAGCACCACCGTTGGAGGTGTTCGGGTCAATTCGAGTTTATAGGGACATAGTGATCACCAGAGCAATGGGAAAACACCTTAGAAGCTACCCTCATGCCAGGTTCCCGGATCATGAGGACTTACTAAGACATCTTCTACTCGACGATCACCTTTCGAGGGGCAAGGCAACAGTGAGGCGTACCCTAGGGGTGGTGTGTGAATTGTGTGTCATTTTCAGTTTATTGTTTGTCTTGTCATGCATTGGTGATCTACGTTTTGATTTTATTTTTGGGCATTCATTCTTTCATGTTATTGTTTAACAGTTAAAAGTGGGGAAATTTAAAGTGCGGAAAGGATAAAGGTCCTACGCTATTACAAGGGCGCGGGTCTACAACGCCAAATTAATCCAGACCCGATTTAAAATAAATTGCAGAAAATAAATGTCTAATAGCTATTACATGGCTTTGGTACAATTACATTATATTTACATCAAAAATAAATAAAACGCGCGAAAAAGGAAAATATGACCGAATGCGAGGGCGTTGGACCCTTTAAGGAATTAAAATAAAATTAATGGAATAATTAAATTAAATAAAAAGAAAGAAGTTGTTTTTTTTAATGTTTTTTTGTATTTATGACATTAAAGAAAATTAAATTAATTAAAAGTCAAATAATTAATTCTAATTCTAATGTTTTTTAATTTATTAAAGAAAATGCATTAAAGTTAAAACCTAGAATAAAAACTAATTAATTATAAAATTTATTTACTAAATTAATAATTGATGATAAAATAATAAAAATATTTAATTAATTAAAAAAAAGATAAAAAGTGCTAAAGGCCTATTTTTGTTATTTTTGGTTTATTATGAAAAAGAATTAAATTATAACCTAAAATTAAATCTAAATTAATTACATACAAATTTGTTTATGAAAATACTTAAAATAAAATATTTTATTATTTTTTCTCTTTTTTCTGATTTTTATATATTTTTTTATATTTTGAAAATATTAATTAATTAAAAGAAAGCAACAATTAAAAGAATATAAAAATAATAAAAAGAAACAAAGAAAAGAAAGAAAATTGTAAAAAAAAACCTAAGGGGGTGAAGCCCCTAATTTGGAGGTTGGATCTTGGGAATTCTGGCCCAACAACCCATTGATCCGTTTGACTTTTTTGGTAATATGCTGTAGTGTTGACTGGACCTTATGCTGGTCTTCCAATCTGCACCCTTGATCTGGTGAATCTGGACAGATGGCCATTGATCTTTGAGTGTGTATGATGTGCTTCAGTGCTGAATCTGCACGTGATAGTTAATAGAAAAATGATATTGAAATTATTGAAGACCTGGGGCTCGAACCCAGATCACTAGCATTACCAAGCAACACCTGCGCCACTGGGCCACTTCAATCACTTTTAATATATAATAGCTAATAATCATTATAAAAGAAAATTGGTTAGTATCTGAAAAACGCGCGCAGGATTTGAACTAGCCACTCCCACCTTGACACGAGTTCATCTTCTTCACGTTCCTGAAAGATAAACAAAATAAGCAACGGTTTTCACACCGTTGCAGAAGGTACCATATGGAAAAATAACGAATAGGCCATAAGGCCTCATAAATTGATCGCGAGTGTTGGTTTCCCTTCGTCCAAACGTGTTGAATCCAATGGTCTTGGTCTCAGCCTCTAATTTTACCTGATTTCAGAAGCCCTAATTTTAAGGTTGAAGAACCCTAAATATCAACAATGGCATCTTTGCGTATAACACATAAAAATGCAATTAGTTCACATGGTAAGCACCAGAATGCATCATTGAATAAGAATGTATAAATTAAATGTCATGAAAATGCCTCAAAGTTGAGATACGAGTATGCAATTTTATGAAAAAAAATTGGATTCTGTACAGCGATTCTTGATGTTAGGAGGCCTGTTTTTGATTGGGAATCGTCCAATGATGCTTGAGGAAGCTAATGGGGTGGGAATTTTGGTTTGAAACCACCTCTAACTTGGTTTTCAGATTTGAGGTTTTTTGTGAAAAGTGTGAGTTTGTCGTGAGCAATAGGGTGCAGATTCTGTCCAATTCTTGTTGTCTCCCAATTGTATATACTCTAGTCAAGGTGTATGAATGAGAATTATGGCCAAATATGCTTTGCATTGATGTTTAGGATTTTCACATAAACCACCATTATCACACTTTCCATTTTTGACTCAAATTTTGAATTCTTGCCTTGTTTGCTCTTTGCACGAATTTGGTAGGCACATAATGATGCTTCAAGGTTAATCAAAACCAAATATTCCTTTAAATTAATTTTTTTGAATTTCTTTTGATTTTAAAAGATTTAAAATTAATTAAATCCAATAAAATCAATAAAAATGAAAAAATTAATAAAAAAATCTGAAATAAAAGGTGGGACACGTGGGAAGCATGGCCAAGTTAATTCAAGTGGAAAAAGTGGGCCCCTTTTGTCAAAAATGAGATTTCAAGGATAAATGATTTTGGCCATTTCACAAAAATTTCCCAACTTCTCCAATGCATAACTTGCTCAATTTTTAAGCTTTGCTCATGTTCTTTGACATTTTGGAAAGGTTTTTGAGTCCTCTAACCAATGCCTTTGGTCCCATGTCATTTTGATTTACCAATCTCAAGTTATGGCCTTTGACTTAAAGTCCCTTTTTGTTGACTTTTGAAAATGACCTATAATGTTGAAATTGATAACTTTTTGTGAGAGCATTTCTTGGACTTGAAGTATGAAGATGAGTTGTAGGAAATGTCTTTCTCTTCAAAATGAGCTTTGGATGGAATTTTTCTGATAATCCATGTGAAAGTTATGCCCTGGTCAATTTCAGTTGACTTTTTCAGCTGTCCAAAAATAGAAACCTTTGCATCTTGATGATTTTTGAGCCAAGTTTTGAGAATCATGATCAAGCATTGATCAAATGATGTTTGTGGCTTCAAAATGAGATGTTGACCAAAAATTTGAACTTTTGACTGCCAAATGACCATTTTGCCCCTACAGTTAACTGTAGTGCAATTAGGGTTTTGACTGTGCAATTTTGTGCTGAAAGTCTTGAAACTTGACATGTAGGTGCTTGACAATGTTTATGTGCATGGGAGACTTGATTGAGGCCTTGAAAACCTCAGCTTCCTTGTGAGAACCAAAACCCTAGTTTGACTGGCTTCAGGAGGATGGTTGACTGTGTAGCCTTTGAGTAGACTTGAACCAATTGTGGATGATTCTTGTCAAAACTTTGAATGTTATGGGAGGGCAAATTTTGGGGTACAACAATCACCATCAGTATGTGGGAGCAATGATGATTTTTAATCCTGCATCTGTTCAACAACCACAACAAAGGAATCAGCATAGGTAGGATACGTCGAGGAGGCAGTTCACCGGGATTAATATGCCTTTGTCTCAGGCATTACATCATCTGTTGAAGGCAGAATTGGTAACACTACGGGATCCTCCTCAATATCCCAACACATAATCTCCTAAGTATAATCTGAATGCGAGGTGCGCCTATTATTTTAACAGCCCAGGACACGACACCAACAATTACTGGTCCTTGGAGAATAAAATCCAGGATATGATTGATGCAAAAGAAATTGAATTTGACCCTCTCGAGACCCCTAATGTGATTACTGCGCCTATGTCCATTCATGGTAAAGGTGTTAATGTCATTGATGATGTTTCTTATGTCTCCACTATAAGTGGCTTGACCACTCCCTTGATAATCGTTAAGAAGAATCTGTTGCGAGCCGATTTATTTTCGGGTTGCCTTGAAAATTGTTACCATTATGCATCCCAATCTGATGGTTGTATATGGATGAAGAAGGGTGTTCAACATTTGATTGACAACCATGAAATTATGTTTGAGAAGACTTCATCCATGAAGAGTTTGCATGAAAATATGTCTTAAGAGATGAGACTTGAAGATGTTTCTATAATCACCATTTCTAATACTCCCGTAAGGATCACCTCTAAAGGTCCTATAAGGATTTATGTCGAGCCTAGGGTGGCTCCCCTGATCATTACTACATCGGGTCCATTCCCTTATTCCTCTGACAAGGCTATTCCCTGGAACTATGGGACGAAAGTTTATTACCATGGTGTAAGACAAGAGCAATGGATTACTGAAGATGAAGATTCTGAAGTTACCAACCTCAATGTCAAAAATATTGTCGAAACTAGTAAAGTTACCAGAACGGGAAGGGTTTTCTCTCCAGAGATCTCCCCTCCAAAGACTACCACTACACCAGTACGTATCCCTGCTGATGGGTCAACTGCTGACGCCCGGGGCAAAGAGAAAGTGATTGAGCCTTCCCAGTCGGAGGCGCCATCAAAAGATGTTTCTGTTGAAGATTCCTCCAAACATGAGATGAAGGAAATATTGAAAATCATCCGCAAAAGTTACTACAATATCGTTGAACAGTTGGGGTATACACCCTCTAAGATATCCATGTTGTCCTTGTTATTGTACTCCGAGGCCCATGCTCAGGCTTTGGTGAAAATTTTGAAGACTGCCCATGTACCACAAGAGACCTCTGTTGATCAGTTTGAGAATTATATTGCAAGACTAACAACTGATAATGGTTTAGGATTTTCTGATGCTGACCTAACTCCGGCAGGAAAGAATCATAATAAGGCCATGCACGTCTCTATTGAGTGTAGGGGCACTACTTTGGCGCATATGTTAGTGGATACAGGTTCCTCACTAAATTTATTACCAAAAGGTGCTCTGGATAGACTGGAATGTGAAGGGCTGGTGCTGAAACCCAACGATATTGTGGTAAGAGCCTTTTAATGGTTCAAAGAGAATGGTACACGGAGAGGTTGATCTTTCAATCAAGGTGGGATCTTAGGTCTTCAACTCCACTTTCTATGTAATGGATATTCGTCCGGCCTATTCATGTTTGCTGGGACGCCCCTAGATTCATGGGGCAGGCGGTGTTACCTCTACCTTGCATCAAAAATTGAAGTATCCGGTGAAAGGGAAAATCGTTACAATTTATGGAGAAGAAGAATATATCGTTAACCATTTGAATTCTTTCAAATATGTTGAGATGGATGGTGAATTCATTGAAACTTGTGCCAGACATTTGAAGAAATCCCTCTAACTATTTTCGTTGCTAAAGCTACTCCTAAGATCACCAAGGATCCACAAATAATGGCTTCTCTGGAGGATGCTAGGGTTGTGGTAGAAGAGGGCGGTTGCACTATCTGGGGTCAGCTTCCTGATATTCCTTACAAGTCCAACAAATTTGGTTTGGGTTTCACCTCATAAGCTCAGAAGGCGGTTTGTCGTGCTCGTGCTGGGAGACCACCTTTCCATATCAGCAATAATGAAGTCAATGCTCTAGAAGACACTGATAGTGACTGTGATTTGGACAACTGGATATTCCCTACTACTGATGGTGGACTCAATAACAGGAAGGCTAAAGACTTTATACCAATCTCCTTTAGTCAGGAGTAATTGCGATTTCCTGTTATTTGCTTTCAAGTTTTTGGGATATGTAATTTTTAACACAATGACTTTAAACCTTGTGCCTTACTCGAGCCATAACGGTTCACTTGTTAGGGTTGTTATCTTTCATCCATATATGCCCATCTAATAAAACATTGGACATTTTTACATTCAAATTTTGTGCCCTCTGTCTTTTCATTACTTTATCACTTTCAAATATAGTTATGGGTTTCTTACACACACCCATACACTACATTGCAGATCCACATCCACTCTGGATCTCATCGATATTAATTCTGCTACTTCCTTTCACGACTTTGAAAATTCGATCCACCAAGCCGAGGACGAAGGTGAGGAAGATTGTGAAATACCGGGAGAACTTGCTAGACTCTTAATACAAGAAGAAAAGGCTACCCAACCACATGAAGAGCCAATCAAAGTTGTGAACTTGGGTACCGAGACACGCCGGAAAGAAGTCAAGATAGGCGCCAACTTAAAGAGTAACGTCAAGAACATGTTAATTAAGATGTTACATAACTATGTTGAGATCTTTGCTTGGTCGTACAAAGACATGCCGGGGCTCAACACTGATATCATGGTCCATCGTCTGCCAATGAAAGAGGGTTATTCTCCGATTAAACAGAAGGTTTATCGCATGCGTCCCGAAATGTCAGAGAAGATCAAAGTTGAGGTTATAAAGAAATTCAATGCAGGCTTCTTAGCAGTGACATCATATCCTTAATGGGTTGCTAATATTATGTCGGTACCAAAGAAATACGGCAAGGTGCGTATGTGTGTAGACTATAAGGATATGAACAGGGAGAGCCTTAAAGATGATTTCCCACTTCTGCATATTGATGTTCTGGTCGACAACACCACTCAGTATAAGGTATTCTCTTTCATGGATGGTTTCTCGGGTTATAATCAGATCAAGATGGAGCCTGAAGATATGGAGAAAACTACCTTTGTCACACAGTGGTGCACTTTTTGCTACAAGGTTATGCCTTTTGGGTTGAAGAACGCCAACGTAACTTATCAGCATGCCATGGTAGCTTTATTCCATGACATGATTCATCACGGAATAGAGGTCTATGTCTATGACATGATAGCAACATCACAAAATGAAGAAGATCACCTTGATCATTTACATAAATTGTTTGAAAGACCGAGGAAGTATAAGCTAAGGTTAAACCCGAACAAGTGCACCTTTGGGGTGAGATCCGGTAAACTCATGGGCTTCGTCGTCAGTGGTAAAGGTATTGAAGTCGATCCCTCCAAAGTCAAAGCCATTCAAGAAATGTCGGCTCCTCATACCAAGAAGGAAGTCATAGGTTTCTTAGGACGACTAAATTACATTACCCGATTCATTTCTCATTTGACTGCTACCTATGAACCAATCTTCAAGTTGTTGAAGAAATATCAAGTAGTAAAGTGGAATGACGACTTCTAAAAATCCTTTGATAAAATTAAGGAGTACCTACAAGAACCTCTGATTCTGATGCCACCAGTTGAAGGAAGGCCTCTAATCATGTACCTAAAAGTGCTAGATGTCATACCCAAAATTTGTCCTACCTTTTCACTTTTATCTGGCTTAGGCTTTGCATTTTATTTGCATTATTTTCATCAGGACATTCACACATATAAGGCAGTGGTTCAAAGCATCAGTGGTTGTGCTAACTAGGGTGGAATTTTGGTTTAAGGCTTCTATATTCTACAGTTGATTTCCTTGGCTCCTCCTTAGGCAGTGGACAGTGGAATCAGGTTTTAAAGTATGGCTATCATGAGTTTCTGTACAAGGCCATTCAACAAGATCTCAGATTAGGTTTTAGTTCCCTATATGTGATTAAAAATCAGGGTTTGTTCCTCAGCTACCATCTTCTAAGTTGTTCAGTCAGAAATTAGGGTTTCCTTTGTAAGATTAAGATTGCGCCTAAGAGGGGGGGGTGAATTAGGTGGTGGTCGATTTTTGACTTATTTTATACTTTCTGGTTTTGATTCAGTGCTTTGAAAACTGTAAAGTGCAGAAAGTAAAGAGACACGGAGAATTATCCGGGTTCCTTCCACACCCCGGAAGTACGTCCAGTCCCCTTGCAAACACGCAAGAGATTTTACTATATTGTTAGAACTTTTACAAGACTCTTCCTAGTCTTATCCACTAAAGAACCTAACAAATAACCAAGAACACCCTCTTGGATTTCCAATAAGTCTAATGAGAACAATCCTCTCAAAAGATACCTCTTGTTTCCAACAATGGACAACAAGGAACAAAAGTAATCTAATACTTAATTCCAACAATCCTGGAAATAAGTTACACTTTGTATGTTTTTATGAAGTATTTCTTGAAAGATGTTGATCACATAGAGTGACTTATTTGAAGTTTCTTCTTTCTTCTCTTGTAAGCAATTCAAACTGTAACACAATGGTTAGATAATGCTCAAAGATTTCTGTTCTTTATATGTGTGAAAGTGCAGAAAATCTTTGTTCTTAAAAGTTAAGAAATATGAAGTTTGAATATTTTACAAAGTTCAGATTTTATTGCATAAGAGAAGAGTTGTTTATGATTTGAAATATTTTGTAATATATAGTAATCAAGATACCTTTCCAAAAGGACACTTTTCTGTTTGAAAAACTTGACAAGATGCAATGTTTGATCATGCAACTATTGGAGAAAAGGTGTGAAGGATATCTTGAAACCAGTTCAGATTTTTCAAAATTCTCAATGTGCAAATCGATTAACATAAGATGCAAATCGATTGCACGTGTTTGTAACATTCAGAATTTCAAAAAATTAGAAGTGTAAATCGATTAGCATGTTGTGTCAATCGATTTACAAGAGTTAAAAAAATCAGTTTGTTCTGTGATCAATTGATTTACACAACCTGTAAATCGATTGCTGGCAGGAGCAAACAGTTTTTTGAAAAAGCATGTGTAAATCGATTTACACAAGATGTTAATCGATTTACAGCAGAGAAAAACTTAAAAAATGTTTTGAAATATAATTGAAGTGATGTGGCAAGTGTGTATATCATTTTTGAGCATTTCTAATCAATGTAGTTTAATTGAGAATTGATATACTTGATTGCTTGCCAAGTTCCTTGAAGCTTTGAGTGAATGATGCTTTAAGTTGATTTACACTTCTTTTCCTTCTTTCCATAATGCTTGTTTGTCTTTCATCAAACTAGCTTATTTGTCTTTCATCAAAACTAAAGTTGAGTTGAGGCTTGAGATTACATTCTCCCCCTTTTTGATGATGACAAACCATTTTCCTTTATGTGTTGATCAGAATTTGAGCAGAATGTGTTTTTCTCCCCCTGAGAAGATTTCTCCCCCTATGGAGAAAAAGATTTGAAAGCTTGCTCTGTAAAGACAATGAAAACAAACAACCATAAAGTGCTATTACATCCTTCTCCCCCTTTGACATTATCAAAAAGAAGGGAAAGATGCAACAAGAAATTATAACAGAAAGAAATGTACAGGAACATGAATAAAAAACAAAAACTTTCAAAATTATCGAACAAAGTTTAAGAACACAATACATAAAATGAACACTTGAAATACAACAAGACAAAAACCATAATGATACGTATAACAAGAATTTAATAACATTGATCAGGAACATTTTAGAAAGGTCCTTGATATGGAAATTGTTGTTGAAACTACATTCTTTGGTTTGAAAGTTGATTTGGTCTGTTTGCCCTTTTGGCATGCACTACATAATTTGTCTTTGATGAACTTCATATTTGGTAGACCAATAACTAAGTCATGCTTAACCAATTTGTTCAAGTGCTCCATGTGAATGTGAGCAATCCTCTTATGCCATAACCAAGCGTCATTGTTGTTTACCATAAGACATTGTACCTTCATAGACAAATCATCTAGAGTAATCATAAAAATATTGTTAGATCTTATACCTTTGAGTTTTACCTCATTGGTTGCCTCATCCATAATAAGGCATTCTTCTTTGTTGAATTTGATCTTGAACCCTCTATCGCAAAGTTGACTTATGCTAAGAAGGTTGTGCTTTAATCCTTCAACATAGAGAACATCCTCAATTTGAATGGATGGAGGTGTGCCAACTATTCCAACGCCAAGAATCTTTCCTTTGGTGTTGTCTCCATAGGTGACATACCCTTTGGCTTTATGTACTAGATATGAAAATTGGTGTACATCTCCTGTCATATGCTTTGAACATCCACTGTCAAGATACCAAACATTTGATGTGGATTTCAAGCATACCTACAAAAACAAATTATTTCTTGTTAGGTACCCAAGTTGCCTTGGGTCCTTCATAGTTAGTTCCCTTTTTCACCCATGCATAGTGTCCACTAGCCATACTGAAATTTCTAATATAGCATGCATTTGGTGTGTGTCCAATAATACCACAGTAAAAACAGTTTGGAACAAATTTACTCTTGTATCTAGGAATTTGTTTTCTTTTAGATACATTAGCCTTTTTCTTTTGATGATTATGAACAACTTGCTTCTTTTCTACTTTCTTGGGATTGGAACTATTACTAGCCTTCACAAAAACAGTGGGGTTGTTACTTGGTTTCTTAGTATTCACATAACCAAGACCTCTTTTATCATTTGGATAACGTTGTTGGCTTAGTAATCCTTCCAATCCTATTTGTCCTTTTTCATATCGTTCAATGACTCTTTTCAATTGAACAATTTGAAAGACATTTGATTCACACTTGGAGCATGCAAAGGTTTCCTTTTCTTTAATAAAATTCTGTTTTTGAAGATCAAAATCTTTAGTCATGGTGTCAATTTTTTCTAGACAAATTAGAAGTTCTTTTTCTTGTTTTGACACCTTTTTGTATAAACTTTTGCATTCTTTCAAGAGTTCATCAATTGCACCTTGAACATCATCATCAAAAAGATTAAATTCATTACTAACCTCTTCTTCATTGTCGGAGTGATGCGATGCCATTAAGGCTAAGTTTGCACATTCGTCGCTTTCCGATTCCGATGAACTGCTCATATCATTATCTTCCCATGCTATGTAGGCTTTCTTTTGTTTTGAGTCCTTTCCTTTGAATCCATTTTTCTTTGGGAGATTTGGACAGTTTGGCTTGATGTGTCCTTGCTTTCCACATTCATAACATGAGACATCTTGTGTTGATGTGGAGGCTTCTCTTTTCTTGAAGTGCTTTCTCTTATGTGCATGAGATCCGCCTTTGTCATTTCTGCCAAAAAACTTTCCAAGTCTTTTCACTAGAAGCATGAAATTTTCATCTTCTTCCGGATTGTCTTCTTTTACCGCTTCTTTTGAATCAATTTTTAAAGCAATGTTTTTGGACTTCTTTTCTAGATTCTCATGTTTTTCAAGTCTACCGAGTTCCGTTTCGTATTCTTGAAGTTTGCCAAATAATGTAGCGGAAGTCATTGCGGAGAGACTCTTCTTTTCCGAGATTGCCGTTACCTTTGGTTGCCATTCCCTAGTCAATGATCTAAGGATTTTCAAGTTGAGTTCATCATTTGACAGGGTTTTACCAAGAGCAATTAAGTGATTTGTCAAATGCACAAATCTCTTTTGTAAGTCAAGGATGGATTCTCCGGGCTGCATTCGAAATAGTTCATATTCTTGACTCAAGGTATTTAGCCTTGATCTTTTTACTTCAGTCGTTCCTTCATGAGTTTGAACCAAGGTATCCCAAATTTCCTTTGCTGTTTTGCAGTTTGAGACACGGAAAAATTCGTCCATACTGAGTGCACCTTGAAGAAGGTTTATTGCCTTTTTGTCATAGAGAACTTTCTCTTTATCATCGTCTTCCCATGCAGTTTTGGGCTTTGCAGACCCAACGCCATTGATTACCGTTATCGGGATAAATGGACCATTTTCAACAGCATCCCATACTTCCTCTCCTTGTGCTTCTAAATGCGCCTTCATGCGTATTTTCCAAAAGTCAAAATATTCACCACAAAATAGAGGAGGCTTGTTGTTACTACCACCATCTCTGAAAACTGGTTGATGATTTGCGGAAGCCATTCTGGATCTCTAGGAGCAGGTTACCTATAACCTGCTCTGATACCAATTGTAAGATTAAGATTGCGCCTAAGAGGGGGGGTGAATTAGGTGGTGGTCGATTTTTGACTTATTTTATACTTTCTGGTTTTGATTTAGTGCTTTGAAAACTGTAAAGTGCAGAAAGTAAAGAGACACGGAGAATTATCCTGGTTCCTTCCACACCCCGGAAGTACGTCCAGTCCCCTTGCAAACACGCAAGAGATTTTACTATATTGTTAGAACTTTTACAAGACTCTTCCTAGTCTTATCCACTAAAGAACCTAACAAATAACCAAGAACACCCTCTTGGATTTCCAATAAGTCTAATGAGAACAATCCTCTCAAAAGATACCTCTTGTTTCCAACAATGGACAACAAGGAACAAAAGTAATCTAATACTTAATTCCAACAATCCTGGAAATAAGTTACACTTTGTATGTTTTTATGAAGTATGATTTCTTGAAAGATGTTGATCACATAGAGTGACTTCTTTGAAGTTTCTTCTTTCTTCTCTTGTAAGCAATTCAAACTGTAACACAATGGTTAGATAATGCTCAAAGATTTCTGTTCTTTATATGTGTGAAAGTGCAGAAAATCTTTGTTCTTAAAAGTTAAGAAATATGAAGTTTGAATATTTTACAAAGTTCAGATTTTATTGCATAAGAGAAGAGTTGTTTATGATTTGAAATATTTTGTAATATATAGTAATCAAGATACCTTTCCAAAAGGACACTTTTCTGTTTGAAAAACTTGACAAGATGCAATGTTTGATCATGCAACTATTGGAGAAAAGGTGTGAAGGATATCTTGAAACCAGTTCAGATTTTTCAAAATTTTCAATGTGCAAATCGATTAACATAAGATGCAAATCGATTGCACGTGTTTGTAACATTCAGAATTTCAAAAAATTAGAAGTGTAAATCGATTAGCATGTTGTGTCAATCGATTTACAAGAGTTAAAAAAATCAGTTTGTTCTGTGATCAATTGATTTACACAACCTGTAAATCGATTGCTGGCAGGAGCAAACAGTTTTTTGAAAAAGCATGTGTAAATCGATTTACACAAGATGTTAATCGATTTACAGCAGAGAAAAACTTAAAAAATGTTTTGAAATATAATTGAAGTGATGTGGCAAGTGTGTATATCATTTTTGAGCATTTCTAATCAATGTAGTTTAATTGAGAATTGATATACTTGATTGCTTGCCAAGTTCCTTGAAGCTTTGAGTGAATGATGCTTTAAGTTGATTTACACTTCTTTTCCTTCTTTCCATAATGCTTGTTTGTCTTTCATCAAACTAGCTTATTTGTCTTTCATCAAAACTAAAGTTGAGTTGAGGCTTGAGATTACATTCTCCCCCTTTTTGATGATGACAAACCATTTTCCTTTATGTGTTGATCAGAATTTGAGCAGAATGTGTTTTTCTCCCCCTGAGAAGATTTCTCCCCCTATGGAGAAAAAGATTTGAAAGCTTGCTCTGTAAAGACAATGAAAACAAACAACCATAAAGTGCTATTACATCCTTCTCCCCCTTTGACATTATCAAAAAGAAGGGAAAGATGCAACAAGAAATTATAACAGAAAGAAATGTACAGGAACATGAATAAAAAACAAAAACTTTCAAAATTATCGAACAAAGTTTAAGAACACAATACATAAAATGAACACTTGAAATACAACAAGACAAAAACCATAATGATACGTATAACAAGAATTTAATAACATTGATCAGGAACATTTTAGAAAGGTCCTTGATATGGAAATTGTTGTTGAAACTACATTCTTTGGTTTGAAAGTTGATTTGGTCTGTTTGCCCTTTTGGCATGCACTACATAATTTGTCTTTGATGAACTTCATATTTGGTAGACCAATAACTAAGTCATGCTTAACCAATTTGTTCAAGTGCTCCATGTGAATGTGAGCAATCCTCTTATGCCATAACCAAGCGTCATTGTTGTTTACCATAAGACATTGTACCTTCATAGACAAATCATCTAGAGTAATCATAAAAATATTGTTAGATCTTATACCTTTGAGTTTTACCTTATTGGTTGCCTCATCCATAATAAGGCATTCTTCTTTGTTGAATTTGATCTTGAACCCTCTATCGCAAAGTTGACTTATGCTAAGAAGGTTGTGCTTTAATCCTTCAACATAGAGAACATCCTCAATTTGAATGGATGGAGGTGTGCCAACTATTCCAACGCCAAGAATCTTTCCTTTGGTGTTGTCTCCATAGGTGACATACCCTTTGGCTTTATGTACTAGATATGAAAATTGGTGTACATCTCCTGTCATATGCTTTGAACATCCACTGTCAAGATACCAAACATTTGATGTGGATTTCAAGCATACCTACAAAAACAAATTATTTCTTGTTAGGTACCCAAGTTGCCTTGGGTCCTTCATAGTTAGTTCCCTTTTTCACCCATGCATAGTGTCCACTAGCCATACTGAAATTTCTAATATAGCATGCATTTGGTGTGTGTCCAATAATACCACAGTAAAAACAGTTTGGAACAAATTTACTCTTGTATCTAGGAATTTGTTTTCTTTTAGATACATTAGCCTTTTTCTTTTGATGATTATGAACAACTTGCTTCTTTTCTACTTTCTTGGGATTGGAACTATTACTAGCCTTCACAAAAACAGTGGGGTTGTTACTTGGTTTCTTAGTATTCACATAACCAAGACCTCTTTTATCATTTGGATAACGTTGTTGGCTTAGTAATCCTTCCAATCCTATTTGTCCTTTTTCATATCGTTCAATGACTCTTTTCAATTGAACAATTTGAAAGACATTTGATTCACACTTGGAGCATGCAAAGGTTTCCTTTTCTTTAATAAAATTCTGTTTTTGAAGATCAAAATCTTTAGTCATGGTGTCAATTTTTTCTAGACAAATTAGAAGTTCTTTTTCTTGTTTTGACACCTTTTTGTATAAACTTTTGCATTCTTTCAAGAGTTCATCAATTGCACCTTGAACATCATCATCAAAAAGATTAAATTCATTACTAACCTCTTCTTCATTGTCGGAGTGATGCGATGCCATTAAGGCTAAGTTTGCACATTCGTCGCTTTCCGATTCCGATGAACTGCTCATATCATTATCTTCCCATGCTATGTAGGCTTTCTTTTGTTTTGAGTCCTTTCCTTTGAATCCATTTTTCTTTGGGAGATTTGGACAGTTTGGCTTGATGTGTCCTTGCTTTCCACATTCATAACATGAGACATCTTGTGTTGATGTGGAGGCTTCTCTTTTCTTGAAGTGCTTTCTCTTATGTGCATGAGATCCGCCTTTGTCATTTCTGCCAAAAAACTTTCCAAGTCTTTTCACTAGAAGCATGAAATTTTCATCTTCTTCCGGATTGTCTTCTTTTACCACTTCTTTTGAATCAATTTTTAAAGCAATGTTTTTGGACTTCTTTTCTAGATTCTCATGTTTTTCAAGTCTACCGAGTTCCGTTTCGTATTCTTGAAGTTTGCCAAATAATGTAGCGGAAGTCATTGCGGAGAGACTCTTCTTTTCCGAGATTGCCGTTACCTTTGGTTGCCATTCCCTAGTCAATGATCTAAGGATTTTCAAGTTGAGTTCATCATTTGACAGGGTTTTACCAAGAGCAATTAAGTGATTTGTCAAATGCACAAATCTCTTTTGTAAGTCAATGATGGATTCTCCGGGCTGCATTCGAAATAGTTCATATTCTTGACTCAAGGTATTTAGCCTTGATCTTTTTACTTCAGTCGTTCCTTCATGAGTTTGAACCAAGGTATCCCAAATTTCCTTTGCTGTTTTGCAGTTTGAGACACGGAAAAATTCGTCCATACTGAGTGCACCTTGAAGAAGGTTTATTGCCTTTTTGTCATAGAGAACTTTCTCTTTATCATCGTCTTCCCATGCAGTTTTGGGCTTTGCAGACCCAACGCCATTGATTACCGTTATCGGGATAAATGGACCATTTTCAACAGCATCCCATACTTCCTCTCCTTGTGCTTCTAAATGCGCCTTCATGCGTATTTTCCAAAAGTCAAAATATTCACCACAAAATAGAGGAGGCTTGTTGTTACTACCACCATCTCTGAAAACTGGTTGATGATTTGCGGAAGCCATTCTGGATCTCTAGGAGCAGGTTACCTATAACCTGCTCTGATACCAATTGTAAGATTAAGATTGCGCCTAAGAGGGGGGGTGAATTAGGTGGTGGTCGATTTTTGACTTATTTTATACTTTCTGGTTTTGATTTAGTGCTTTGAAAACTGTAAAGTGCAGAAAGTAAAGAGACACGGAGAATTATCCTGGTTCCTTCCACACCCCGGAAGTACGTCCAGTCCCCTTGCAAACACGTAAGAGATTTTACTATATTGTTAGAACTTTTACAAGACTCTTCCTAGTCTTATCCACTAAAGAACCTAACAAATAACCAAGAACACCCTCTTGGATTTCCAATAAGTCTAATGAGAACAATCCTCTCAAAAGATACCTCTTGTTTCCAACAATGGACAACAAGGAACAAAAGTAATCTAATACTTAATTCCAACAATCCTGGAAATAAGTTACACTTTGTATGTTTTTATGAAGTATGATTTCTTGAAAGATGTTGATCACATAGAGTGACTTCTTTGAAGTTTCTTCTTTCTTCTCTTGTAAGCAATTCAAACTGTAACACAATGGTTAGATAATGCTCAAAGATTTCTGTTCTTTATATGTGTGAAAGTGCAGAAAATCTTTGTTCTTAAAAGTTAAGAAATATGAAGTTTGAATATTTTACAAAGTTCAGATTTTATTGCATAAGAGAAGAGTTGTTTATGATTTGAAATATTTTGTAATATATAGTAATCAAGATACCTTTCCAAAAGGACACTTTTCTGTTTGAAAAACTTGACAAGATGCAATGTTTGATCATGCAACTATTGGAGAAAAGGTGTGAAGGATATCTTGAAACCAGTTCAGATTTTTCAAAATTTTCAATGTGCAAATCGATTAACATAAGATGCAAATCGATTGCACGTGTTTGTAACGTTCAGAATTTCAAAAAATTAGAAGTGTAAATCGATTAGCATGTTGTGTCAATCGATTTACAAGAGTTAAAAAAATCAGTTTGTTCTGTGATCAATCGATTTACACAACCTGTAAATCGATTGCTAGCAGGAGCAAACAGTTTTTTGAAAAAGCATGTGTAAATCGATTTACACAAGATGTTAATCGATTTACAGCAGAGAAAAACTTAAAAAATGTTTTGAAATATAATTGAAGTGATGTGGCAAGTGTGTATATCATTTTTGAGCATTTCTAATCAATGTAGTTTAATTGAGAATTGATATACTTGATTGCTTGCCAAGTTCCTTGAAGCTTTGAGTGAATGATGCTTTAAGTTGATTTCCACTTCTTTTCCTTCTTTCCATAATGCTTGTTTGTCTTTCATCAAACTAGCTTGTTTGTCTTTCATCAAAACTAAAGTTGAGTTGAGGCTTGAGATTACATCCTTATGCTTTGAGGCTTTCTACTTCATTAAAGATGAATTGGTTGCTTTATCATATATGGTTGGACTAAGGTTTTGGCATTTATTTCGCATCTTAAACCATCTTCTTTATCACTGGGCTTTTAAGAAAATTCTCAGGGTTTTATCAAGGGTCTAATTGAGAAGCTAGGGTTTGGTTTCATTCCATCACCCCAAGGGTTTTATGTCAAAGAACATATTGGAGGTCTTTTTATTTCTACACTTCAAGTTGTACTTTCATTTTCAAAGATTCAGGGCACTGATATTTTGTTGCTCGTTATAGTCAAGGCATTATTACTCCCTCAAGTACTTGTTATTCCTAATGCAATAGGATTTGGAATTAAAATTTAAGATGTTCACTCTAGTGATTGGTTTGAGATTCATTCATTCATCATCATTACGACAAAATGGATAAACAAGATTCATGATTCAACCAAAGGTCCAAGATTTATCCAATTTCCATAAAACAAATTCATCATTCATAAATTCAAAGAGAAGTCATTCAAGTTTCATGTTCATTACATTTTGAGCAATTTACAAGGAAATTTACAAATTTGAAATACAAGTTACAAGTTTATTATTTACAAAGAAAAGAGAATTATTCTTCAATCTTCTTGCTCCATCTTCAAGCGTCTTATTCTCATGCCTTGCTATAACTTTGTCTTCAAGTCTTCCTCTTTGCTCTTGTAAGCTCCTCCATTAACGTTACATGAAAAAAAAAACAAGGAGATAGTTAGTTCAAGTTCAATAAATGAGTCATGGACAAGAAGGCTTCCAAGCAAGTATTTCACAATTCATCATTAGGGATTTTATGAAGGAATCATAAATAAGGGTTTGAATTAAATCATGTTTCAAAGCCCAACAAAGGCCTCATTATATTGCAAACAAGATCAAATTCTATCATTGGCCCAAGAATATTCCTTGCAAATCACAAAAAACAAGTATGGTTCATAATAAGAAGAGACGAGTTACCGCAAACACTTCAATGAAAAAAACAAAAAAGCATCACAAAAGTAGCAAGTATTGAAATTATAATTGTCCGGACTGTGATACGGTGGCAGAACCGGCTGTTTTTTAATTACTACTGGTTTTGCGTTTTTTGTTCGCAAATGTACGGTAAGCAAGAGTCGACACCGTCTTTCATTTCATCCAACAAAGGAAAAGGGAAAAAGAACAGAAAAAACCTTTTTCGAGATGTTTCTGAGTACGGGGGGTAGATTATAGAAAGGGAAGGTGTTAACACCCTTTCTATCCATGGTTTTCCATGGACTCTTAGGTACTTGCTCATTCTTAAATTGCTTTTGTATGTTTGAAAAAGTTTTGAAATTGCCTTAGGGAGGTGTTTCACTTTATGGTAACCCTTGTATCAGTCTTCAAGAGTGTGATAAAGTGTTTTTGAAAACTTTAGTTTGAAAAGTTTATTTGAAAGTGTATGGTGTAAAAGTTTGTTTGAGAAAGTACTTAGGAGTTTCTACCTACTCGAAAAGTCTGTTTGTTTTCTTATTTCCTTTAGACAATGATATCCTACTATTAAGGAGTAGGTAGCTCCATTGTTGGAGTTTGAGGGACAATTGAAAGGGACGATTACGATCACTAAAGCAATGGTTAGGAAACCTTAGTAGTTACCCTAGAGTCTTAAAGATCTTTCTGAGGCAACATTCGAATGGGTCATCTTTGATCTTTTGGGACTAGAGGGCAACCACTAAAACTCCATATACTTCATGACCGTTTACCGAAGGCAACCGAAGTGGGGAAAACCCTGGGAGTGAGCATGTGTAAGTGTTTGTTTTTCAGTCAATTTAATCTTTGCATATTTAGGGTTTTCTACTGTTTTAACTTATGATCTTTTGCATACAATCCTATTATCAACCATCTAACAGTTTATAATGACGGAAAGTAAAAGTGCGAGAAATTTAAACCTAGCTATTACAAGGCCTTGGGGAGGGGGATTACATAATCAAGAACTTGGAGAAAACAGTAAATGAAAATAGTAATATACCTAAATTAAAAGCTATTACAAACTCGGAGCAATTACATTGATTTAAAAAATAAATAAATAAATGCGCGCAAGAATAAATTAAACGAGGAATTAAAGTTAAATTCAAAGACATTTAATTTAATGAATAAAGAAAAAATATTTTTTTGGATTTTTTGAGAAAGTAATTAATTTTGCAAATTAACCTAATTTCTAATTAATTTTAGTTATAAAAAAAGGAATTTAAATTATTCTAGTTAACCTAATTAATTAATGGAATTAAATATTTTATGAAAAAAACTAATTCTATTTTTTTTTTTGTGTTTTTATGGTTTTAAGACTTTATTAAAAAAGATTTTCAAAACAATTAAAAAATAAAACAATAAAAAGTTAAAGAAATTAAATAAAAATTAAATGAGCCTGATATGAGAAGTAATTCTGGGGGTGCAGAGTTGAATTTGTTAGACCCAGAATAGTTGGCCCAATGGTTGCACCTGATCTAGTGAGGATCACCTTTGGAAGCCCACCGTGTGTTGCGCTTGTGATGCGTTAGATCTGGACTGATGATGAATCTAGTGGACAGGATCTGGGAGCGCATAGCATGGGCCCGGGCGTGAGGTACATGGAATATGCAAAGAAATTGTGAGAAAAATATTATGTAGGAGGAAGGGATCGAACCCTTGACCTCCTACACGCGCGCATCTTGAAACCTCTTCCCTTTGCCACTGAGCCGAGCTGATCATTCATTGATACAAACAAATAACAAATGATATATTAAATAATGAGTCGGTATTATAAGAAAAATGCGCGAGATTTAAACTGTCCAACCAGACTTGGACACACCGTCATCTTCTTCGCAGGACCATCGTTTTAGGTACTGGACTTTTACCTACGAACAAAGTCCATAGCTATAACTTGTGACATTTCCAAAATGCAGCACAGGCATGATAAATCCCAACCAAAGGCACGGGTCGATTGGAAATCAACCATTGAACCTGAATATACCCTTGGTTTGGCCTAATTTAACCTGTATAAAAAAGCCCTAAAACATGTTTTGAAACCTTAAGAATGGTGTTTCATGATTCCTGCGCGTAAACTCAAATCAAACTATCCAAACGTATGCAAACATGATAATAAGCATGAATAAATGATTAAAACATGTTGATAATGCCAGAATTAAGGAAAACGAGTTTAAAAAAAAGGCAAGTCGTGACTGTTCTTACGCTTGATTCTTGATGCTTGAGGCTTTGATAATGCTTGCAATGGCTTCAGAGGATGCCCAGGGATGTGATTTAATCCTTGGAATGGCTTGAATCGGTTTGTGGAGGAGAATGAGCTCTGCACTTTTTTGACAAAAATTGACACTTTGTTCTTGCTCTTAGGGAGGCAGGCTGCGCATGAAAATCCTCTGTTCTAGGGTTGCAATGCATGTGTATATGTACTGAATCAAATTAGGGCAATACAATTGGAAAGCATAAAAAATATAATGGTCTTGAATTTTGATTCAAATCTTTCTAAAATTGGAGATTTCTTCCTCTCATGGCTTGGCACGATTTTTCTTGATGTTATACAGCATATTTGGATTGTCATTTAATGCAAAATCAACTCAAAATAACCTTTCATTATTTTGTATCATTTATTTGATTTTATTTTATTTTTTTAATGATAAAATCAAAATTAAATAAATCCCATAATTCATGGAAAGGTGTATGGGTCCTGGACCAGGCTAGGAGTGTGATGCAAGCATAAAAAGTTAGGCCCATTTGAAGAAAAATGCATTTTTGGGCATTGTTGACTTTGTGCAAATTTCCAAAAATGGTCAACTTTGACAATGCATATCTCTCTTAATTTTGACCCTAAGAGGGTGTTCTTGGACTTTTTAGAAAGATTAGGATGTCCCCTAAGCAACCTCTTTTGTTTCATCTCAATTGGATCTTCCATGTTCATGTAAGAAGCTTTGACCCAAAAGGTGTTTTTGTTGACTTTTTGAAATGACCTATAATGTCTGAATTTATATCTTTTCATGAATGCATTTCTTAAACTTGAGGGCTGAAGATGAGTTGTATGGAATTAGATTCTCTTCAAAATAAGCCTTGGATGGGAAATTTCTGATAAAGTATGAGAAAGTTATGCCTGGTCAAAGTTTGGTTGACTTTTCCTATAGAAACCCTAATTTAGCAACTTTTGAGTTTTGATGAATTAGGAGCATTCCTTGAGGAATCATGATCAACCCTTGATCAAATGATGTATATCACTTAAAAATGTTGAATTTGACCAAAAATCTTGAAGTTTTACTGTATGTGGGTCACAATTGACTTTTGACCTAGTACAGTTGATTTTCAGGCATCTGAGCAGTTGACTGAGCAAACTTCTTGTGCAAGGCATGAAACTTGACATGAATGATATTGAGGACATATTAGGGCAATGGAAACAATTTAGTAACCTTGGAACTCAAACATCTTGATGAGGAGTGAAACCCTAGTTTGAGGTTCATTGTCTTAGGAGGAGGATTTATCTGGTCAATCCTTAGTCAACTTGAGCAATTGAGGACCTCTAGGAGTATGTTTTGAATAAAATGAGAGGGAAAATTTTGGGGTACAACACGAACCAACAACCAAGTTCAGAATATGTCAAACAAATTAAGAGTTCACGCGAGTCAAACCCTAAACTTATTCATCATTTTCCTTAATGTCACAAAAACCCTTCAGAATTATAAAAGAGAAAAAGATACCAGCCACAAAATTTTCAGAGAAAATAAGAAAGGCCAAGATCAGAAAGATATCACCAGAGAAAAACAGCCCTGCACATTGCTATCAAACCTGCCCAAAACCTGCATCATACAAAGCCAAACATAACAATTTAAAATTGCTACAATACTGCTCCACAGGCCTGCAAAACCTGCATCATACAAAGCCAAACATAACAGTTCAAAACTGCTGAAATGTTGCTCCACATGCTTGTAAAACCTGCATCATACAAAGCTAAACATAACAGTTCAAAAATGCTACAATGCTGCTCCACAGGCTTACAAAACCTATACCATACAAAGCTAAACATAACAGTTCAAAATGGCTGCAATGCTGCTCCACAGGCCTGCAAAACCCTGCATCACATCAGTCTAAACATTGCATAAGAATGGAAAGATAAAACTTGCAACAAAAAGCCACTGAAATTGCATACCATATTTGTTTAAACTTGTTCAAATTCCCCCCAAAACCTCATTTTCATTTGATATAAAAATAGGGAATCAGATATCAATAATAGACAAGAGAAAACCATAAAAAAAATTACACATAAATCAGACAGAAAAACATACCTTAGCAAGCCATCCAAACCCTGCATAAATATTCTCTTTTCCCAAACAATAGAGCAGAACTCATACTAAAAACCTTGTCAAAACTCTTCTCAATCTCACTCAAATCCTTCTGCAACTCACTTCATTAACCTTTTCGTCACGCCTCAGAAGAACTCACCATATCGCTCCATCCATCCTTTTGTATAAACTCACAACATTCACCCTTACCTCTACATAAACTCACGATACCCATCCATTCCCCTGTATAAATCAGAACCGAAAGCTGCTTCAACGCCTCTATTGACATCAGTTCGCAACATTTTCAACCACATGCTTCAACATTTCAGTATAACTCTATGCATAAGTCTCATCTCATCACAACGGCTGCAATATCATAATTCCGACAACCCAGTGGAGTTATCAGAAGAAGAAGGAGAATCACGATTGAAGGAAGACGAGATCGAAGCATTGTACCTGTTTTACTGGGGGAATCCTCTCCTCCTCCAGTAATCATCTATAAACCTTGCTCGTTTTCGCTATTGCCAATATTATTGTTGCTTGTTTGCCTTGTTGGCGTTGTTGATGTTTATGTCTATTGTTGTGCCATAAAACTGGGATTTGGAACTATCATTATTGATTCACCTTAAACTAAAATACAGAGAGCTTGAACAGACCCTTTTGCCATAACCGAAACTGACCATGAGAAAATCAATCGTGAGAGGTGAGTATATCGTGAGGAATAGGGAGTGATGAACGGGGAGTATGTCGTGAGAGAAAAGAAGAGGGAGTGATGAACGAAGAGTATGTCGTGAGAGAACAGAAGAGGAAGTGATGAATGGAGAGTATGTCGTGAGAGGACAAAAGAGAGGAGGTTGAGATTTATGATTAAGCAAGAGGGAGATCCTCTTTTTGTTTTAATTTTTGAGATTATTGGGGAATTAAAAAATTAATTTTGAATCAATTTTGACTTTCCCCTTTCCCATAAACCAGTTCGGTACCTCCTGCATTATTAGGGTTTCCAAAAAACCCTTCATTTTCTTCTCCCAACTGGGTCGACCTATTGGGTCTGATGGCACATTTTTCTTTATCTTTTCTTTACACTTAATTCAATAAAAAGATAAAAATAACGAATGAGAAGCATGTTGTAGTGGTTGAAGCTTTAGTCTGTAAGCGTAAGGTACTAGGTTTGAGACCCCTTGGGGGAATTTTTACTACTTTTCTGCATTTTCATCTCCATTTAAACCCATTGACTGTTTTTGTTACTTCATTAATTTAAATGATTATAATACACGAATGAACAGATGGTGCAGCGGTTAGTGCATGTGTGAATGCTTGGGATCACGGGTTCAAGACCCTCTGGGACATTTTTACCATTATTTTGTTTTTTTCTTTTAACTCAAACACTTTTATTTTATTTTTAATTAAAACTGTAAATATAATAGAAAAGTGAGCATGACTTAGTGGAAAGGCAAGAGGGTTATAACCTAATGGGCATGAGTTCAATCTCTAGCTCTACTTTTTTCCTTTAAAAAGTTTCAAGTTTTTTTTATTTCATCTTTAGTTCTATACAAAAAAATCCCTAAAATATTATATTAGAATTTTAATTTTATTTTGATTATTTATTTACTAAAAATAAAATATATTAGAATAGAGTAGTATTAAAATTTCTATTTCCCTCTTTTTTTAATTCCTCCATTTCGCAATTCATAATAGAAATAGGTTTTAATATTTTTTTTTCAAAAAAAATCATAAAAATATTATAACATTATTTTATTTTATTGATTTGATAAAAAATCATAAAAAATGTTAAGAACTTAATTTTTTTTGTTCTTGGTTAATCTTGATTACAAGCCCCCTTAAGTGATTCCCTGAATCGATTAAATTCATGTTGATCATTTCATATTAAATTAGGTATTAGGATCAAACTTTGTATGATAACTTTAGGATAAAATTTCCCTTTTACACTCAACATTAGGTCCATCTTTGTATGAAAACAATTAGGTTTTTTAGTCTCCCCATTAGATTCTTTCTTCTTTTGTAAATTAAAACAAAAACTTCTTTTTAATCAAAAAAATCCAAAAACACTTAATCATTATTCAAACCCATTTCATACTTAACAAATCAAATATCTCCCCAAAAGGTCATGTTATCTTCGTTCTACCGCGATACTGACCGTGCCTATTGCTAGAATACATGCGTTAACGTCGTCCACTAAAAAACACCAACAAACCAACATTTTCAAGAAGAACTACGCTGTTCTGATTCCTTCATGGGATACGTAGGCAAAGGGTTACAAGACCCTCACAAACACACTAATAAAAATCATTTCATTCCCCTTAGCAAGTATAGTTATAGATATATACACCCTTATAAGCAAACAATCAAATGGATCCCGTTGAGTACAACAAATGTGAGGGGTGCTAATACCTCCCCCTTGCATAATCGACTTCTGTACCCTCTCTTTTGGTCGCAAGATCATCTTATCTATCGTCTTGTGGTATTCTCGATATTTCCCTTTCCTTCGAGATAAATAAAGTTCGGTGGCGGCTCTGTATTTTTTGCTGGTAGCTTCACTAGAGAACTCAATGGGGTGTGTGCTAGGGCAGCATTACGAGTCTGGTCAAAAAGAGCATGCAATATACTACCTTAGCAAAAAAATTATCGACTGTGAAACAAGATATTCACTGCTCAAGAAAACTTGATGCGCTTTGGCATAGGCTTCTCGCCGACTAAGATAATATATGTTAACTCATACTACTCTGTTGATTTCTAAGATGGATCCCATCAAATACATATTCGAGAAGCCAACTCTCTCCGGAAGAATAACTCGATGGAAAATGGTCTTGACAAAATACGACATCCAGTACACAAATCAAAAGGTAATCAAGGAAAGTGTACTGGAAGATCATTTGGTGCATTAAGCTGTAGATGAATATCAGTCTATGAATTTCAAATTCCCGGACAAGAACATTATGCTAGTTATAAATTGTGAAGAGTCTGGACCGTATGAAGGACCTGAGCCAGGATCCCGATGGACTATGGTTTTCGAAGGAGCTTCCAATGCACTTGGCAATGGAATTGGTGTTGTAATTATCTCTCCTCAGGGTTTCCATACGCCCTTCACCGCCAAATTATGCTTTGATTGTACCAATAACATGTCTGATTATGAAGCGTGCATTATGGGTATTAAAGCTGCTATTGACCTAAGAATCAAATTTTTGGATGTATATGGGGACTCAGCCCTGGTGATCAGTAAGATCAAGGGAGAATGGGATACAAAGCACCCGAATCTCACTCCTTATAAAGAGCATGTGTTAACCTTGATCTTGTACTTTAAAGAAATCACTTTTAAGCACATCCCACGAGAAGAGAATCAGCTGGAGGATGCGTTGTCTACAATGTCATCTATGTTCAAGGTCAGATGGGATAATAATGCACCCAGAATCGCCATTAAAAGATTAGACAAACCAACACACTATTACGAAGTTGATACTGACAGAGTAGAAGAGAAACCTTGGTTTTATGAAGTGAAGAGGTATCTTGAGGATCAAGAGTACCATAGAGGAGCATCGATCAATGACAAGAAATTCCTATGGAGGTTCTCAGCTAAGTTCTTCTTTAGCAACATAATTTTATACAAACGCAATCATGATTCGACTCTGATTCTTTGTATGGACAAGAAAGAAGCAAAAAAGATTATGGAGGATATGCGTGAAGGCATCTGTGGCACTCATTCCAGTGGGCATACTATGGCTAAGAAGATTTTGAGAGCAAGTTACTATTGGTCGACTATGCAAACTGACTGTCACCGCCACTCGAGAACTTGTCATAAATGCCAGATCTATGCTGATAAAGTACACATGCCTCAAGTACCTCTGAATGTCTTCACTACTCCATGTCCATTTGCGATATGGGGAATTTATATGATTGGAGAGATTAAACCTACCTCTTTTAACGGACATCGCTTCATCCTCATCGCCATTGATTACTTCACAAATGGGTTGAAGCATCCTCATTCGCCTTTGTTACCAAGAACGTTGTGGCGCGGTTCATTAGGAATAACATTATCTGTCGACATGGAATCCCTGAGAGGATTATTACAGACAATTATACTAATCTCAACAACACTATGATCACTGAACTTTGCATGTAGTTTAAGATCAAACACCACAACTCTTCTCCGTATCAACCAACAATGAATGGCGCAGTAGAAGCCGTCAATAAGAACATAAATAAGATCATGCAAAAGATGGTTGTGACTTACAAAGGATGGCACGAGATGTTACCATTTTCTCTCCATGACTATCGCACTTCAGCTCAAACATCAACTGGGGAAACCCCTTTCTCTCTAGTCTACAATATGGAAGACGTCCTACCTGTCGAAGTTAAAATTCCCTCTCTGAGAATTATGAAAGATGTAGACTTAGACGAAGACGAGTGGGTTCAGACTAGGTTAGATCAGTTGAATTTGATTGACAAGAAGAGGCTTGCAACTTTCTTCCACGGTCAAATGTATCAAAAGCATATGATCAAGGCATTCAATAAGAAAATCAAGCATCAGGTATATTAGGCTGATGAGTTGGTAATAAAGTGCATCATCCTACCGCAAGGTGATCCCCGGGGCAAATGGACTCCCACCTACGAAGGGTCATTTATAGTCAATAAGATATTTTCAGGCGGTGCCATGATACTAACCACTATGGACAGTGAAGATTTCCCGCACCCTGTAAACGCGAACATAGTCAAAAAATACTAGGCATGAAAAAGTGACCCGCTAGGTTGACTAGCCTAGGCAAAAATAAGGGTATCCCGGCGAACCAAAAGGGTCCGGACAAAAATTATATATATATATATATATATATATATATATATATATATATATATATATATATATATATATATATATATATATATATATATATATATATATATATATATATATATATATATATATATATATATATACCCGGAAAGTAGAAACCTGAAAAGGCGGCTTGGGAAAAAAAGGGTATCCCGGTGGACTGAAAACATGAAAGGGTGGTCCAGGCAAAAGTTAGGTATTAAAGCATACGACTATGTCCTGTTGGATCACCTACAACAAGATTTATTACCAATGTCAAGTTCAAACAGTATATATCAATTTAATCAACTTCTTCCGACAACAAGGGATGAGATGCTTGAAGACATAAGGGGCAATAGCAGAGTTGAAACTCGACGAGATTATTTCCACATAGCTATATGTTTTGTTTTCACTTTGTACTCTTTGTATTTCACGGCGATTTCCTCTTACTAGGATTTCTGTCTCTTTATACGAAACCGCTTGTTTATGGGCAAACTATCAATAGAAATACAAAATCCAAAAATTTGAACTTTTGATTTATCTTTTTCTGTTTTGTTTGCGAAAACGTCCAATGAATAAATTGAATGAACATAAGTATATGAGTATGATTAATGTTAACAAGTATATGCATAAAAACAGGAATAAGCATTTGATCAAGACTCTAGGAATTGGGATAATGTTCAAGTCGTCCATGTATCCCCACAGAAAAATCCTCACAAGATTATCCCCACAGGGTAGTCTTAAAAAGCTCATCTTCAACGGAGATATATTTCACCAGCAGATCCCCCTAGCGGATAAAGGAATATGATTTTCTCCCCGGTAATGTCGCCAACTAACAGAGTCCCAATCTTCATTAGTGATTATGGTGTCAATACAGTTTATGGAAATTCTCTTCCCCATCTGAGTTTATTTCTCCAAACTTGTAAAATCCCATGCAAAATTCCCTTTCTCTAGCAACGCTCATATTCTCCAACAGAGATCATGTCCCCAACAAGGATATTTTCTCAGCAGAGTATTCCTTCGTAAAAAGTTTAAGGTTTATTTCCCCAACAGGGTTTATTTACCCAGCGGAGTTCAGTCTCCCCATCTTGAGTCTATTTCTCTAACTACTACAGATCACCGGTAAAATTTCTCTCTCCAATGAAGGGCAATCCATACCACTAACCCCAGAGAGTTATTACAAAAGACCCGGATATCGTTTAACTTTATCCTCTATAGACGAGTCGACATCCATATCCAAAACTCGGTCAGATAGCACCTCGAAAGATTATCCATCTCTTTTATCTCCATACAGGGTATGTAGGAATTAAATTCCCCAATAGAACGACGAACGACCAATGTTCTCGAACCTTTCTCTCCAAACAAAAATCAACATTCCCCAATGGAGTTTCCTCAGACAGAAAGTAGGAATCCCTATCAAGATTGAAGATACACATATTCTTCATCCCTAGTAACATTCAGGAATTTATTTTCCCAGTCAAAGATGTTGCGCATATACTTTGACGACATCTCACATTCATATATCATGTACAAATGCCATAGCATATGCATATGAAACACATATAACACATTCTAATTTATTTTGAGAATATCATTACACGATGCATTTCATACATCACGGCATTGTGTACAGTTAACTCTTTACCTTTCAGGTAAAGATCTACAAGCAGATTCCTCAGAGGCTATATCTGACAAAATGGCTACTTAAGCACTTTCCCCAGAAGATCATGTTTAAAGGGCACCTCTTCTAGTTTAAGTCAGGCGTAGACATCTTCTAGTTCGGATGAAATCGGGCGTAGATTTCTTTCTGATACTCTTTTTGTAAAAGTCAGGCGTAGACTATTTTCGGTACCTCTTCTAGTTGAAGTCGAGCATAGACATCTTCTAGTTCGGATGAAATCAGGTGTAGATTTCTTTCTAATACTCTTTTTGGAAAATTAGGGCGTGGACTCTTTCTGGTACCTCTTCTAGTTGAAGTAGTGCGTAGACATCTTCTAGTTTGGATGAAATCGGGCGTAGATTTCTTTATGATACTCTTTTTGGAAAAGTCGGGAGTATACTCTTTTTGATACCTCTTCTAGTTGAAGTCAGGCGTAGACATCTTCTAGTTCGGATGAAATCGGGAATAGATTTCTTTTTGGTATTATTTTTGGAAAAGTCGGGCGTAGACTCTTTCTGGTACCTCTTCTAGTTGAAGTCGGGCGTAGACATCTTCTAGTTCGGATGAAATCAGGCGTAGATTTCTTTCTGATACTCTTTTTGTAAAAGTCGGGTGTAGACTCTTTCCGATACCTTTTCTAGTTGAAGTCGGGCGTAGACATCTTCTAGTTCGGATAAAATTGAGCGTAGATTTATTCTGATTATTCTTTTGGACAGAGTCGGGCGTAAACTCGTTCCAAATACATTCTCTAAGACAAAGTCGGGCGTAGACTTAGTCTGATCTTCCTATCAACAGTTATCCTGGATGGAATCTATAAGCCCATCTTTGACGACTCTCTGTCACCTCTCCAAATGAAATCTCTAATCCCATTCGCGGTATAATCAACCAACAGTGTTACCTTGTACACAGGCGAGTGCAAATTTCTGGGCACTTAAGTGTTCAATCATCTTCTACCTTCAAGTCATGAATGACAGACATTCCAATCTAACCCTTCAGGTTTAAGAAGATTGATTAGGGTAAGCTGTTGTACCCCAAAATTTTCCCTCTCATTTTCTTCAAAACATTCTTCTAAGGGTCTCAAATGCTCAAGAGCTGACCAGTCAAACCTCCTCCTAAGCAAGGGGTCTACAACTAGGGTTTTGAGTTCTCTCAAGTAAGATTGGGTTGCAAAGGTCTCAAATGGTTTTAATGGTTCTCCATAGGTTCTCAACAATGTTCATGTCAAGTTTCAAGTCTTGCATCTCAAGTTTGCCCAATCAATGGCTTCGATGATTGAAAATAAACTATATTGAGTAAAAAGTCAACTATAGTCAACATATAGTCAAACTTCAAGATTTTTGGTCAATATTAACATTTTGAAGTGATATTTATCATTTTATCAAGGGTTGATCATGATTCCTCAAGGAAAGCCCTCAAATCATCAAAAGTCAAAAGTTGCCAAATTAGGGTTTCCTTAAGAGAAGTCAACTGAACTTTGACCAAGCATAACTTTCACATGCTTCATCAAATTTTCCCCAACCAAAGCCCATTTTTAAGAAAATTTAATTCTCTACAACTTTGTATCTGTATTCTCAAGTTCAAAAAGTGCTTCATTTGAAATATATGAGCCCATACATTATATGTCATTTTAAAAGTCAACAAAAAGACACTTTTTGTCAAGGCAACTTACATCAAGATAAATTCTCCAAATGCAAAAATGATCAAAAGAGAAATTTAAGAGTACATATTGAGCTTTCCATAAAGTCAAAGATCACCTTAAAAAGATGAAAATTGATAGAGTTATGACCAATGCAAGTTGAGAAATTTCGAGGAAATGCATGAAGTGCAAAGTGAGCAAACTTGAAATTTTTAACTAGTAGACCTAACTTTTGATGTTCAAACATGTTCACAATGTGTTATAAGACATCTAAATCAATGCACATATTTTTCATGATTTTTATTTCCTTTATTTGAATTTTTATTCATTTAGATTAAATTAAAACAAATAAAATATGAGGCAATGTCATAAGGCACATGGGCTTGCTTTCTTGGATCAATTCAAGCCCAAGACAACTCATTACAACCTTGCCAAAACCGTGTGATCTTCAAAATGATAAGGATTTCTCAAAAATGGAAGTTTTTAAATATGTTGGTTTCTTGTCTCATGGCCATGATTGCTTGGTCTCCTTGCCATATTTGTTGATTCTTTCCATCCCTCTATATAAACACAACCAGATCAGTCCAAGAACACATGCATCCATGCCTCTAAGAGCTTGCCAAAATTCTCAACATTTTTCAAACAACCCTAAGTTTTTAAAACTTGTGTTATAAGCACTCTTAATCCAAAACCTCAATACCGTTCACTTCCTGAATATTTACATAGTAAGTACAGGCAATTTTCAATGGTTTCCCATGTTTGAAACGACCATGTTCATCATCTCCGATTGCATTTTTTTCATTTATCATATTTTCAATTTTATGCATTGTTGGATCTTTCTAATCATCTAGATCAATTCATATGAATGTTTAGAGAAAGTTTCAGCCATCGCATTGAGTTGACAACATTCAAACCTTGGGTCACCATTTTTGGACCGCGCTAGGGTTTCTCATTTGAAACCTATAATACATAGACTTTTAGCTCAAACATACCCCATATTCAGACTTAGGAGGAAATTTTAGGGGGGATAATATGTTTTTGTCTGCTTTGATTTTAGATATTTTGCAGGTTCCAAAATTTTCTCATTGGAGAAGACGATGGAAACCACCACAAGGCGGTGGTTTGACTATTCTGGTCGTATGCGTGGTAGGTTGGAGCATTATGATTGACCCGTTTAAAACACCAAGACCCCACTTGGACGCACACTTTTTTTTATTGACTGATTTTTGGGAATTGATTTTGTATTATATACATTATTGATTAATTATACTACCCGGTGTAAGGGCCTCCCCAGCGGTAGAAGAGTGTGTTACTAAGGCGTTCATATACCAGGGCATGGGTTCGACCCCTGCCCTTGATATTTTATTTTTCATGTTTTCTCTTTTACAGATCCAGTGTGAATCAGCAAGTGCGCGCATCATACTCCGCCTCAATCATCACCATCCAATCCAGATCCAACGTTTCAGATCTCACGTCCACGTTAAACCCTCATAGAAGAGGTGCACTGGATTTCATTCAGGAAATTGGGCCAACATGTTTGGGCTTAGTGGATTTTCTTTGTTACACCCCATGGGTTTATTTCTGTAGGCCCATCAATTCTTTTTCTTTTTATAATTCTTTTAAAAAAATATAATTAACTTTTTTCTAATTAATGAATTAACACTAATTTAATTTAGGTTTTCTTTGATTAAATCAACTTGACTCTTTTTCTTTAATTTTAATTAAATCAAGTTAAACTTTTTAAAGTAAATTAATTAAATTAATTAACTTAATTTCCTTTCATTATTAAACTTTTCTTCAATTAAAAATAACTTAGGTTTTTATTAGGTTTTAATTCCCTTTTCTCAAAATAAAAATCAATTAATCATTAATTATTTTCCATCAAATAAACTCCTTGTTGCTTCTTGTAATCTTTGCGTTTTTTTCTTCTTATTTTTGCTTTAATTTTATCATAATTATGTAGCTGCTAAAGATTGTAATAGATTAAATAGGTTTTTTATTTTATTTTTCTTTCTATTTCCCCTAAATTTTGTGGTTTGTATCCCCTTTCCCCGAAGCTTTGTAATAGCGTAGGAAATCTATTTTCTATCTTTACCGTTTTCCTTATAACTATTAGATGTATGTTAATAGGCTTGTATGAAAAGATTAAAAGCAAACGATAGCTAACCCTAAGCAAAGATAAAAATTAACTGAAATCAAAAGCACTTTCACACATGCACCTTTAGGGTGACTCCACTTGTTGCCTTCAAAAAATACAATCATGTCCCTTGAACATGGGACGTTTTAGCAAAGACTCTCCGTTAAAAGATCGTAGTCCCTCGATGACCCTTCAATGTTGCCTCGATAAACAATCTTAGTCCCTTACAATAAAATTGCTAAAGCGTCCTACAAGTTGTCTTTATGACTGTACGATGACCTGCGCCTGTAGCTCAAACATCCAATGATAGGGCTTCCTACTAACTAATGGTAGGATAACACTATCTAAAGGAAGAGGAAATTAATGCAAAAGGATTTTGAGTAGGTAGATAGCTCGTAGTCGCTTGCTCACAAACGAAAATATTTTTCACACAAAACACTTCTTTTCTAAAATGTTTTCAAAATAAACACTTTGTATGCATTCTTAACGATACGAGAATCATTACAAAGTTTTCCGAACTTAGGCATTTTCAAAATATTTTCAAACTTACACATTCACAAAGCATTTTCAAAAGTGAGTTAGCGATTAAGAGCCCATAGATAACTATGGATGAAAATGGTGCTAATACATTCCCTTTTCATAACCTATCCCTCTTACTTAGAAAAATTCTCAAAGGTCTTTCCTGTTCTTTTCACCCTTTCCTTTATTGGATAAAAGAAAAGTCGGTGACGACTCTTGCTATCTGTAACATTTGTGATAAAACATAAAACCAAAAGTCAGTTCTCCCACCGTATTACAAGTTTACTCTGAAATTCACAAACACTTCTTCTTCCTTTATTCAAACCCTAACTTCTTCTTCTTCTCAATTATCTTCTTTCTTCTCCATTGTTAATTGCTGCCCATAATCATCTTGCCACTAGGATTAGTTGATTTAATCAAGTGAAGAGTGAAAAACAAGGGATTTCGATCGGGTTGGTTGTATCTGGTTCATAAAGATTGATTTGGAATTCTCTGTAGCTTTGGTGTAATTCCCAACAAACATTTTATCTAATACTTATGAATCGTAAACAGGGACAAAAAAATGCAGCCACTAGAATAAAAAATGAAATCGATTGATTAAAAAAAATACATGAAAATGTAGAAACAAACATAAAAAGAGGATTGAGGTTGTCATTAGAAACAATTGAGAAAACTCCTTAATGGATTAAAACACCTAAACAACAAAATCAAGGGGAATAAGTATTCATTTTCTTACCTTCGAATAGATGCGACTCCACCGGAGCAAAGGTCTCACTAAAAGTACCTTCGTTTGCCATATCTCAAAAATCCTAAATATTAATCAAAACAACAAAATCAATTAATTTAATTTACACAAATCTAACAAAACCCTAATTACTTTATAACGAATGGTAACATTACGAACCTTCGAAGTTCTCATAGAAAATCAAAAGGATTTAAGAAAAACTTGGCAGCGAAATCAGAATAACAAGTACGAATACAAAGAAGCAGAAATATTAAACCTTTAAAGGGGTTATTGGCGAAATCTCACAAAAGAAGTACTTTTGATTCGACAGTTGTTGGAAAGAATTTCCAAAAAGAAGGAAATGCACGATACTGAAGAATGAAGAAATAAGAGGAATGTAAAAGGAAGGAGAAACAACTTATATAAATGAGAATGCATAAGAAATCTATTGAGTGTCTCAATAAATTTAGAAAAACTATCGTTCACAATGTGATTTACATAAAAAAATTTTGGAGAAAGTGAAAAAGTTATATTGAAAAGATGAGAAACCGTAGAGATGAATGATTAATGCAAAAATTTAAAAAAATCCAATAATTATGATAGGCAAAATTACTATTAAGTTATAAAAATCTATGTCTAATTAGATTTAATTAGGAGTAATTCATAAATATGATATTAGTAGTTTACTATTTTTATATATTAGATACAAAAATAGAAAATGAATACATGACAAAATTTGAATAAAAAATGAATACATCACAAAATGAGATATATTAATTTTTAAACTTTTAATAAAAATATAAATATATAAAATTAAAGAAAATAAAAAAAAAACGTTGCAAAATTTAAGGAGTCTAATATAAGTATTTTGGTAGTATTTATTTAGTTTTAAAATTTATAAAAACATTCATAAATTATAATCATCAATATATCACTATATACTTTTATACATTACAAAGGCCTCTCACCTTCCCTTCTTCTTTACTAAACCTCATCAAAACCAAAAAGGTAAAAATAAGCCCAACCTCTCAACTACCTAACCACCCATCTCTCATTACATCACTAATCCAATTTCACTCCCCCTAATTTACAATTCTTCTCTCTCCCTCTCTAGCTTCCTCCCTCTTTGTCTCTCTTTTTCTCAAGCAAAAGCTTAAAAGAGAAGCAAACAAAGCTGAGGACATCCCCAAACATAGCACACATGCAAATTCACCACCATCCACTTTTTCATCTCTTCCCTCTTTCACCATTCACCTCTCACAAAACCTAAACTTTAACCTATCCAAATCTCATCCTCTCTTTCACTCCATTCACCCCTAACATCAATTCAAAATAACAAACAAAAAGAAACCCCATTTTGCTTCCTCCAAAAAACCCCAAAAATCAATCCTTTCCTCGTACCCATTTCTCAATTCCCCCAATTTTCAACCAAAAATCCTCTCTTTCTTGAAACCCATTTCCCATTTCCCCCAAAAAAGAAAGAAGAATCACAATCACCATCACAAGAAGATCAAAGCTAGAATTTTTTTTCAATCTCCACCTTCAATGTGGCGACCGTGGGGAAAATCAACGGCTCGGATTCACAGCTCCTCTTCCTCCTCCTTACCCTCTTCCACATTCTCTTGTTCTTCCTTCAAAGACATTCAAACCCTTTGTCTCGACGAACCTCCTCACCAATCCTTACCCTCTTCACCAACCCCAAAATACCCCATTTTCCAACGAGTCCTACTCGCCAACTCGCTCCTCCGAACCTGGTCAACTCACCTCCACCAACAACAACCCCACAGATTACCCAGAACCCGCTCTCACCCCGAACCAGAATCCGAACCAAAACCAAAACCATCACCATCCCCATCACCAGAACCAGATCATGAACAAGATCCATCACGCAATGAAACCACCCACGCGCCACCGGAACTTTTACCAGCTCCATCACTTCCACCACCGATCTACTTTCCAGGAACAGAACAGCGCGTGGTCATCTACTTCACAAGCCTGCGCGTGGTGAGACCAATCTTCGAAGACTGCAAATCCGCACTCGCGATCCTCCGCGCGTTCCCCGTCCACCTCGACGAACGTGACGTATCAATGGATTCCTCCTTTTTGACCGAGCTGAACCGGATAATGGACCGAACCGGTCGACCCGGTTTACCATTGCCACGTGTCTTCATCGGAGGAAAATATATCGGCAGTGGTGAAGAGATTAGATCAATGCACGAGATTGGCGAGCTCAAGAGATTACTCGAGGACTTGCCCGCAGTGGATCAAACTGAATGCCACGTGTGCGCGGGTCACAGGTTCGTTCTGTGCAACGTGTGTAACGGTAGCAAGAAGGTGTATACAGATAAAGCTGGGTTTAAGATTTGTGTTGTTTGTAATGAGAATGGGCTTCTTAGGTGCCCTTCTTGTTTTTCTTTTGATTTGATTAACAATGAAAAAATTGAATAAGAATTTTTTTTTTATTGATTAGGTTAATTAGTTTGTTTTTAGTGTTTGATGTATAGGTCTAACAATGTATGATATTTTGAGTGATTTCTATCTCACTCTGAAAATGGTTAATATTTTTAAGACCATATGTTAGATATTTTGTTTTCATTTATTGAATTTTAACATTTTTGCTTGTAATTTTGTTAATAATTTTTTGATTTATTTTATGCATTTTAGAAGTGAAAATTTGGGGATAATGGATGTGGATTGTGGAGTGATTTTGAAGGTGAAATTTGGTGGTGGAAAATGGTGTAGCAACTAGAAAGTTTTATTTATGAATATTTGTTTTAGTTTAAATAAATGAGCTGTATGTTTGAATAAAGTGGTGTTGGGATGCCATAGATGGAAGCAAATGTTTGAGAAATGGCACAAAAGTCCAAATCCAAGACAGTTGTGGTGCCTTTGCTTTGAGAAACAAGAATGCACTTTTCCTTCGACTATGTTTGTGTCAAAGTTTTTAATTGACAATATTGGATTACATTTTATAGGATAGTGGAATAAATAATCATTAAAATTCAATTTTTATCAAAGTGGTTCTTAAATTGCAAGAAATCATAAGTTTATGATGTGGTTGTAATAGTGGTTTCAAAGTTTGAAAGACCCCAAAACCTTAACTGAAATGAAAATTTATCATAACTCTTGATCGTATTCGTGTTCAAAACTTGAAAGTGGGTCGAAAGATGACGTCTGCTTTGTTGGAAATTGAGGAAAAATGGTGGTTATACATGCAAGGCACTCCGACGATCAAGTAAGAATGAGTGCAAAGAGATATAAATAAGATATTAGGGTTTAAAGTTTGAATATTAGATACATGTCCCTCATAAGTGTGAGGGTTTATATAGTGCTCCCGGTGTATAGTCATTGGTTTCTATTTTTGGGCATAGATATTAGATTCCACGAAAATAGGTAACTGTCAAGACCTGGTCAAAACAGGCAGTCCTGCTTGTAACTAGTCGTTGACGGGCAATGGTGAGATGACAGGTAGATGTGTTGTGAGCGCTAATCTGGTTGTCTGCTCGACGTGTAACGAGCAGATCTGAGATGGTCGTCGAGGAGGATGAGAGCGTGATTTGGGCGACGCTGGTCATAGTTAGTGGGCCAACGCTTGTTGGGCCATTCTGGAGGCAAGAGCGGATTGAGCCAATTCTAGTCATTGGATCAGTCCAGAACACGAGCCCTCCAAGTCGTTGCTTTTGGGCAGAGGAGTGATGACTTTAAGATGTGCTCTCGAAACAGAGGTGTTCCTCGGTCGATTTTGTACGAGGAGTACAAGTGATGCTCGACGTGTTCGCCTCGCGGGGAGAGGAACAATTGAGCAGCTTTGAGGAGTTATCGTGTTTTTATGGGCAATTTCGTATGAGGAGTCTGCAAATTGCTCGGGGTGTTCATCTCGCGGGGAGAGGAACAACTGGTTGGAATTTTTGGAGTTTGCGTGCTATGCTTGCATCGAGCCACATGTTGTCATAAAGGCGTGATGATGACTAGTCTAAGAACTAGGGTGTAATGATGACACCTTTTAGAGTTCCCTAGGCGCGTGCTCGCTCACGTGCCAGCAAGCTGCTTTATAGAAGGAGGTGAAGGAGTTTCATTTGCACTTTTCGCTTGCTCTCCTTTTGCTCGTCGCTGCTTATTTCTGCTCGACACAATTGTTCTTTGAAGTTTTTCTCTCGTTCCACCGTTCGCCGTTGAGACTTCCACTTATCCCGCCGATAATCATTGATAACTTGGTAAGTTTCTTGATTTTCCTCAGTTATAGTAGAATTTGCTTTTGTTATAGGCTAGATTTTGTGCTTCTTTTCCAAGAAATGCATGCAGTTTAGGGTTTAGAGTAGCTTAGCGTGAGAGTCCCTGATGGAGCGTCGGTGTTTGGCGGTGGTTTCGTTGTCTGAGGACGGTGGCGTGGGGCCGTTTCTGAGCTTCTGTTTTATGATCTTCATCAAAAACGACGAGTTCTTCATGAGCGGCTTCGACCCAGAGGTGTCGGGGAGATAGTTGCTTGTAGGATTTTTGTGCTCTTGCTCGTTGCAGATGTGCCCCACGAGAGAGAATTTGTTTTTCTTTTTGTGGCCGAGTGAGGGCTCTGGTCGGGACAGGGTCCTCGTTCCTTTGCGCCCTTTAACTTGATTAGCGATGGAATGATGGATTTGATTTCTATGTCAAATTCACTTTTGTCCTCTGCTTTTCAGGTACGATGACTAGTGGTACCGATGATGAGTTAGTAGTCGAACCCAACGATTCCTCACTAAGTCTTTCTGAACACTCTTCGACAGAGGAGAGCACTTCGGGAATGCCTGAACCTGATCCGGTCGAGCCAGAGTTAGTCGATGAGGGGCAGGATGCGCCCGTAATCTGAGCGGATCCCTTAACTTGGGTCGCGCCTGACCCTTTGAAGCATGTCTCTTATTTTTGGGAACACCCGGATGAAGTGTTCGCCTCAGTTTCTCTGGGGATGGAGATAGAGGGCGCCAAGGAGGAGTGGTCGGTATATATACCCAATCCAAATCACCGGATATGTCCGGAGTTTGAACTGAATCATATCCCTTATGTACGAGATTCTCTTTCGGGAGATGGGTTTCAAACTCTCTTTTTGTGACCTTTAGATAGTCGTTCTACGACATCTCTGCCTTGCTCCCTCGCAACTACATTCCAACTCGATTGCCTTCCTGCGGGCTTTCGAGATTGTGTGTGATTATCTGCAGATAGGGGCTACTGTTCCTATGTTCTTCTACTGCTTCCACCTCCAACGGGGCGCTCATGGTGCTCAGTTCACATGGGTTTTCCTCAAGCAGGAGAACGGGAAGCTGTTTAAAGCTTACCTTCATTCTGTTCGAGATTTTAAGAGGAGATATATGCTGGTTCATCCTGTGTCGGGGATGGCGCTGCTGAACATTTTCAGGAGCGTTTAACTGGTCGGCGAGACCGGGAAACCTCAGTTGAACGAGGAGGGGAATCTGGTGGTGAAGCTGGTGCCAAAGTTTCACTTTCATTAGTCAAGGAAACATTATAATGATGAGAACGACCATTATATATGGAAGAAGGGCCAGCTGAGTGTCGAGAACCAAGAGAGTCATGACCATCTCTCGAGCTTTGTTGCAAGGATCCCCCTAATCCAGCGTATGAATAAAGGAGAAAGGCCGTTGACTGACAAGGATGCGAATTTTCTTTATGAACATGGTCTTATAAATGTCAAAGATCTCCCCGAGAGTGAGGATCCCATGACGTGTTTAGGTAGTTTATTCTTTATTTTGACCTGATTCATATGCTTGATTTTTTATCTTTGTTTGCTAACTCTAATTTATTGTTTCTTGCAGAAAAAATGAATCCCGCTGTCGAGCGCATGGCTAAAGCAGTTATCATGAAGGTGAAGAAGGCGCAAAAGTATGTCAGACCCTCTCCAGGTGATGCGGGGGTGGCTTTAGAGTCGGGTTCGAGCATATCGTTGACTGGTCCAGTAGCCGGAGCTATCTCTCCCCAGCAGGTGTCTTCGAGATTCAAAAGGCAATGCCTCGAGGGCACGATTGATCTGACGGGCGAAAAGAAAAATGGGCAGTTCGATCTGCCTCCTTGTTGGCATAACAAGACTTTCTTCGAGGGAGTCACTCTGCAACTTCCTCGAGCTTAGTCGCTTTTTCTTGAGGAGTTGGGTTGTCCAAGCAAGAGGGTGACGTTGGCTCGAGATGCTAGTGTCTTCATGAGGGTTCTGGAGATGGTCGTTGCGTATACCAAGAGAGGTACTTCTCAAGAGGTCGAGATGAGGAAATTTCAGGCCAAGTTGGAGACTTCTGAGAAGGAGTGAGCCAGCGGGGAGGCTTCCCGAAAGACAACGGTTGAGAGCTTGGCGAAGGTGGCCGAGGAGCACGATACCCTTATGCTCGAGAAGAAAACTCTCGAGGAGATGGTGGCGTCCCTGAGGGCCGAATTGACTCCTGTCGAGGATGAGCCGAAAGAGGTCTGTCTGAAGACTCATGCCGACTTGGTTTCCCGTCTCCAATTGGCCGTGGATGACGGCTTGGCCAATGTTGATGGAAGTTTTGATAATGCGGTGTCGCAACTCTGGGTTCTGAATCCTGACGTCGAGTTCAATACAGTCAGAATGAGGCTCCATTACTATGTGTCAAATGGTAATATATTCATTCCTGAGTTCCTTCGGATCGATGAGGATGCTTTGGTCCGGGAGCCTTCTCGCGTGAAGCCTGTTCCCGAGGCCGATGCAAATAAGGAAGGACTTCAGCCCAGTGTTTCATCAGTTTATTGTTTCTCTTTTTGTTCTGGCATGCGTCCCGTATTGTTGTAATTTGTTTTCCTGGGGCTTTGTCCATTTATATAATTTTTAAACAATCGTGGTCCTTGTGGCCACATGTTTGTCTTGTTTGGTTGGGGGCCTTGGGCCTCCGTTATGTAATCTTACGTTGCGTCCCTTGTGGTCGTCTTTAGAATATTTCGACTGTGGTGGTCGCTTGTTTTATTATGCATCATTTAAGCATTTTCAACTTTGTTTGTGCATGATTTATTGTATGTTTTGATAACATGTTTGTATGCCTGTCTGTTTGAGACACTTTTATATTGATTAAGAGTTTGTGGTGGGTTTGCTCGTTAGTTTTGAGTTTGCAAGTGTGGGGAGATTGGTCAAACAACCAGGGTGGTTTTCGGGCATGGGCCGGAATGCAGGTATCATTTCAAGGATCTGAGCTCGGCGGTGCAAACTTCCCATCGCGAGCTGGATGTTCTGCCATCGTGGTACAACAACAATGGAGCTCGTTTGAGTTTTCCATGTCGGGCTAAGAATCTTCTCGTCAAAAAGATTGAAGACTTGCTTTTCGTTTAATTTAGAGTGCTATGCTTGTACCTGGGCATGCATGCATGGTCGAACTGATGTGCTCGTCGTTTCGATGGAGCATGCCGATTGTTTTAGTGCATTAACTATAATATTGTTTAAGTTTTTCAGTGTTCCATGGCCGAGCAAGTTGTTCTCCATTTAAGTTTTCTAAGTAATAGGCCCCGATCCCTGTTTTTGCGTGGACGTGCTATATGCCTTCCTAGTTCGCGGAAAGCTTGCCCTCGCGAGATTCTTTGTGATTTCTCTTAAGGACCAGGCTACCTACTTCAAACTTTCGTCGTATGAATCTAGCGTCATATCTTATGGTAATTTTCTATTTGAGGGAAGCCTCTGGTAAGGCTTCCCCAGTATAGACTTCCTCGACAAGGTCGAGCTCCTCTTGTAGGGCCTTGTCATTCATTTCTATGTTGAAGGGCGCTTCAGTCTGCCTTGACGGCTCTCTGATTTTGATGGGGATGACAACCTCAGTTTCGTACGCTAGTTGGAAATGGGTCTCTCCGGTTGACGAGTAAGATGTTGTTCGGTAGCCCCAGAGTACGTTGTGTAGCTCTTCGACCCATCTCTTCTTAGTTTCGTCCAGTCTTTGTTTGAGACCTCGTATGATTACCCTGTTTGCAACTTCAACCTTCCCGTTTGTTTGAGGATGTTTGATGGAGGTAAAATGTTGGATGATGCCTAACTTTGTAACAAATTCTTGGAATTTCTTGTCCGTGAATTGTGTTCCATTTTCATTGACAATGGCTTGTGATACACCGAATCTGGAGAGGACGTTTCTTTTATAGAAATGGAGGACATTTTGCACCATGATTCTGGTTAACGCTTATGCCTCTACCCACTTGGTGAATTAGTCGGCGACCAATATCATGTTTTTTTTGGTTGTTTCCGACCAAAAATGGTTCGAGGAGATCCATGCCGCACCAAGCGAAAGGCCAGGGGATAAGAGATATTTGAGCTCGTTTGGAGGTGCTAAGTGCATATCCCCATGACATTGGCACTTGTCTCACTTCTTCACATGCTCTCTGGAATCATGATGCATGGTGGGCTAATAGTATCCTTCTTGCAACACTTTCTTGGCAAGGGACTTTCCACCCATGTGTTGGATTTTGATTCCTTCGTGGATCTCATGTAGGATGTGGGTGACTTTTCTTTCGTCGACACATTTGAGGAGAGGTATGGAGAACCCTCTTCTATATAAATTCCCTTCGACCAGAATGTAGGAGCAGGATCTCTATTTGACTGTGCCGACTTCCTTATGATCGGTTGGTAGCTCCCCCTTTGTGAGGTAATTGTACACTGGGGTTATCTAGCATTTGATGTCCCCGATGGTGAGCACGTCTAGAACTGAGGAGGGTTTTTCGATGCTCGATCGAGGAAGCACTTCCTGTATTACTCATTTTTTTCCCTCCTTTCTTCTTCGTGCTTGATAATTTTGACAAGATATCTGCTCGAGAGTTATGTTCACGGGGAACATGTTGTACTTCCGCAGAGTTGAATCTCTTAATTTTTTCTCGGACTAGAGTCCAGTATTCTGAGAGTTGGTCATTTTTGACTTGGTATTCTTCTCGTACTTGAGAGGCGACGAGTTAGGAGTCTGTGAAGATTTTCACTTCCTCGGCCCCCAGGTCTTCAGCCAGACGGAGTCTTGCGAGGAGAGCTTCATATTCTGCCTGATTGTTCGAGGCTGGGAAAGATAGTGACAGTGATACTTTGACCAGTATCCCTTCCTTGTTTTCCAGGATGATACTTGCCCCGCTTCTAGTGGAGTTGGAAGCTCCGTCCACGAATATGGTCCACTTGTGTGTACCACTTGTGGAGTCTGGGGAGGTCATCTCAGCTATAAATTCGGCCAACACTTGTGCTTTAAGGGATTTTCTTCTCTCATATTTGATGTCTAACTCAGAGAGTTCTAACGGCCATTTGAGCATCCTGTCCGCTATGTCGGGGCAACCAAGTAATTACTTTATAGGTTGTTCGGTTTAGACTACAACTGTGTGCTTGGAAGTAGTACCTCAGCCTTCTCGCTGCATTGATGAGTGAGAAGGCCACTTTTTCTATCTATTGGTATCTTACTTCAGGGTCTTGTAGGGCTTTGCTTATGAAGTAGACGGGCTTCTGCCCTTCGAGGGTTTCTCGAATGAGAGCGGTGCTAATGGCCTCAGAAGTTACGGCCAGATAGAGGTAGAAAGTCTCTCCCTTATCTGGCCTTGATAGGACTAGAGGTTGAGATAATGCTCGTTTGAGAAGGAGGAAGGCGCTCTTGCACTCCTCGGTCCATTCAAAAGCGGCCTCTTTACGGAGAAGCTTGAAAAAGGGCAGCGCGTGTTGGGCAGATTTTTCCATAAAACGGGATAACAAGGTGAGCATCCCGTTTAGGGTCTGGATTGATTTTTTCGAGTTGGGCATCAAGAGTTCGAAGAATGCTCTACATTTTTCGGGGTAGGACTCGATTCCATGCTCTGTGAGGTAGAAGCCAGGGAATTTTCCTGCTCGTACTCCGGAGGTGCACTTGTTAGGATTGAATCACATTTTGAATCTTCTTGCCTTATCGAAAACCTTCCTGAGGTGGAGTGCGTGATCAGTTTCCTCGTGGGATATTACTATCATGTCGTCCATGTAGACTTCAAGCATGTTCCCAATTTCTCCTCGAAAAACTTTGATCATTATTCACTGATATGTAGCACCGACGTTCTTCAGGCCAAAGGGCATTACATTATAGTAATAGTTGCCCAATTCGGTTATGAAGGCCACATATTTTTTGTCCGTTTTAGCCATGGGGATCTGGTTGTATCTAGAGTACACATTCATAAACAAAGTTAATTTAAAACCTGTAGGATTGTCTACCAATTTATCTATGTTGGGAAAATGATAAGCGTCTTTAGGGAAAACCCTATTAAGATCGGTATAATCAATACACATGCGCCATTTTCCATTAGAGTTTTAACGAGGACTACATTAGAGAGCCATGTTGTGTGCTAGGCTTCACAAATAAAATTTGCCTCTAGGAGGTTTCTTACAACCTGCTCGGCAGCCTCCATTTTCTCTGGAGACTGCGTGCGCCTATGCTAAGCAACTTTCTTAAGGGCATGATTTATTGTCATATGATGACAAGCTATCTTAGGATATAAGCCGAGCATCTCTACTACGCTCTAAGTGAACAAGTATGCATTTTCCTTCAGGCATGCTTCGAGCTGTCTCTTCGCCAGGTCGGGGAGACCAACGTCAATTCTGACTCCTCTGGAGGGGTCGCTTCCGAGGGGGATGATTTTGAACTCCCCGTCTCGAATTGGCCGCATTGGGTGTGTGGGCTCCTTGATTCTTGTTGATGAGGAGGGACCTTCAACGTCTATCATGGGCTATTTCCACTTTTTATTCTATTCTTTGAGATCCTCTTTCGTAAAGCGGCTGTCCAGTTCGATCGTGTCAACGTGTGGTAGCGGCTTCGGCTCCTCGGAGCTGTTGGGGAGAGTGGGCTTTCTGGCTTGGGTTGAGTGCTGATGGAGCTCAAACCTTTGGCAGTTGCATCAAACACCTTCTTACGGCCTGGACGTCTCCCTGGAGGGTGGCGATCAGTCCCTTTGTGGTGTAGTACTTCATTTTCAGATGCACGGTTGAGGGCACCGCTATCAGCTTAGCCAAAGCGGGTCTCACAAAGATGCATTGGTAGAGTGACAAGAAGTCCACTACTAGAAATTGAGTCTTGATGGCTCTGGATGTTTCACCTTCCCCGAAGGCGACGACCAACTCAACATATCCAAAAAGTTTAGTGACGTAACCATTAAATCTCTAGAGATCTGAGCCTACGTATGGAGTTAGATGCATCTCGTTCAGCTGTAGAGTGTTGAACAACTGTGTGTAGATTATGTCCACCGAGCTACCTTGGTCGACCAATATGCGCCTGATGCTGAAGTTCGCCATGCACGCTAAAAAGAGCAATGAGATGTTGGAGTTGGGAGCTCCTCTTGGCAGTTCTTCCTGATAGAACACGAGGGGGTGGGAGCCTCCTCTGAATTTATCCAGGATGGCGCTAATGTCAGAGTTGGCTTCTATCAATTTCTTGAACCTCCTCTTTGCCGAGCCCACCGTGCACTTGTTGAATCCCCCACCGGAGATGTCCATTCTTGTTACGAAGGATTCCCAAGGGCTGTGCGATGAGAAGTACATGGGGACCTCTTCCATTCCATGGAAGTAGAAATCTTCTATCCTGGTGATGCTCATGGTGATGGGCATGAGAGCTTTATCGGGGGAGGGATTTTCTTCCTCGACCTTCTTTGTTTCGGGAGCATATTCTCGGGGAGTATCTTTCTTATTATACTGTTTGAGATGCCCATCCCGGATGAGGATCTCGATAGCATCTTTAAGATGGATGCAGTCTTCCGTCATGTGCCTATGACTCTTATAGAATCTGTAGTACTTGATTTTATCTACTCCTGGCTTGGATGTTGTTTGTTAGGGAAATCAGACCCGACGATTTTGAATTCTACGTTGGAGCAATTAGAGGGGTGTAGTCATGAAAACGACTAGGTGATCGCCTCCAAAGATGCTTCTGATTTGGGATATCAGCGAGATGCTGTGAAGTGCCTTGAGAACATCTTTCTCAACTGCTTCCAAGAAGTGATGGATTCGTCAAGAAGACTTTTATACCAAGACATGGCACCTTTCCTCAAGGTAATTAGGAATAACCTGCACTTAATGGCGCCACTAACGCCTTGGTAGTCGAGCAAGGCGTCGATATTTTCTATGTGCTCATCGGGATCAGTTGTATTGTTGTATGTTCCCAATGGAGGAGGTTTCTCTAGGCCGACTGGGAGTGTGGCTTCTATGATATCTCTTAATAACGGGCCTCGTGGCTCGTCATCGTCGCTTTCCTAAGGAGATGGCAGTAGGGAATGATGGCCTCTTCCTCGTCGGGGCCGTTGTCCCGGCGGGGAGATACACCTCTTTGTTGTTTCCCTGGCTTGGGCGAAGGTGATCAATCGCAGTCAAGCCGACAGTAGCTCTTTGTCTTTTTGGAAGACGAAGATCCTTGATCCCTTCGGGGAGGTGTGAGATCACATTTCTTGAGGGAAGAAACGCCTTGCTGCTCCCTTCTGGTTGGACGACCACGTCTTGGTGGAGAAAGGCTTGGAGAGTTGCATCGTCTGTGTCTCCGAGGAGGAGAATTAGATCTCTTCTTCTCCCATGCCCCAATCCTCTTGCGCTGTCATAGGATTAGAGCGTTGGTTTGGTTGAGGGAAGCGAGCAGTGCTACCATATCCGGATTGGTATTATAAGGAATAAAAACTACTTGCAGGATCTCTGGAAGCTCCTCAGACAGGTTCTTGGGCCTCTTCTCGTCCAAGAACTAGAGATTCTTACGCCCGACATCGACTGAATATGGGGACGCAGTCGGTCCATCTCTGATGTCGATGTTATTCTCGAGGTGAGGATGCTCCTGGCTTCCGTCGATTTTGTGTACATGAGAGAGTACAAGCTTTCCAGAGAGGTGATGGTCATCATGGTTGGCCATGATTGAAGTAGTGAATATATCTTTAGTCCTAGGTTTCGAGGGAAAAAGGAAGAAGGGGAAGATGGTTTCCAATAGACGGCGCTGCTGATCATACCTGTGATCAAAACTTGAAAGTGGGCCGAAGGATGACGTCTGGTTTGCTGGAAAGTTGAGGAGAAATGGGGGTTGTACCTGCAAGGTATCCGAAGATCAAGTAAGAATGGGTGCAAATAGATACAAGCAAGATATTAGGGTTTAAGGTTTGAATATTGGATGCCTGACCCTCACAAGTGTGAGGGTTTATATAGTTCCCCCGGTGCGTAGCCATTGGTTCCTATTTTTGGGCCTAGATATCAGGTTCCACGAAAATAGGTAACTGCCAGGACCTGGTAAAAAAGGGCAGTCGTGCTCGTAACTAACCATTGGAGGGAAATGGTGAGATGACATGTAGATGCATTGTGAGCGTTGGTCTGGTTATCTGATGGACATGTAGTGAGCAAATTTGGGGATGGCCGTCGAGGAGGATGGGAGCGTGATTTGGGTGGCGTTGGTGTTGGCTGAAGATTTTGATAATATTATTAAAAGCCAAGTAAGTTGAACGTTTCGATTGAAATGAAACAAAGCGTCATGTTTCGAAGTAGCAGAAGCAGTGTTTCGAATAAGCATATCAAAGCTTGGAGCTTCAAGTGGCAATTGTGGGAACGTATCTAAAGAAGTCTCGAAATGACAACCAGGCTGTGTCTGAGAAGTGCGTTCGAAGCGGAGAAGTACCAAAACATTTGAAATTCAAATGCAAGCGGGACATTCGAAGTTTGAAATTTATATGCTGGAGCATTTGGAGACACGTGGAAACAAGAGAGAGGCATTGTTCTGCATGTTCTGAACGTGGCATGATCTTATAGCAAGACCGTTATGGTCGAATTAGTATAAATAGAAGTCTTAGTATTAGGATTTCGTGTGTCATATCTAATGTACTAAATACTCAGTAAACATTCAAATTACCACATGGCTAGGGAAACGAATGCAAGAGCAATGTACGTATGATAGCATCACATGTTTATGATTTAATGAAAACCTTTTATCATTTCCAGCACTTCCCTTTATCTTTCTGCCAAATACCATTTACAAGTTTTCTCATTTAAAGTCTTTTTATTTCGAAATCTTTTCATTGACGCCTTACATTTTAATGCTTTCTTTACATTTCAAACACTTTACATTTCAGAAAACTGTCATACTCTTCATGCCTTTATCTTCAAGTTTTGTCTTTCGAAAGCCTATTTTTACTTAAAGTCATTTACAGATTTCTTGCATTAAACGCTTTCTTCATATTTCAAATCTTTTACGTTCCAGAGCATCTTTTACATTAACTGTTTTTATAATTCGAAGCCATTTACTTGCCTTTTATGCAATTTTACATGTCTTTACAATTAACATTTATTCATGCAAGTTAGTTTCGTGCACATACATTTTGATTACACCTTTAGATCTTTAAGAGAGAAATCAAAATAAGTCAAACACCTACACAACACTCAAATACCAACCATGAATATCTGTTCGATCATGAGAGTTACCCTAATGACCAAGGAATCCTAGGATCAATCTAGTCGATCCTGTGAGTTACCAGAGAAATTGAATAACAGTCAGTAAGTTTATTCGATAGTTTGGAAGACTAGCGGTTGTTTACCAGAAATCACTGGAAACAAATTGGCACACCTGATGGGACCAATAATTGGAAATTAGAAATAAAGATTGTTGAGACATAACCATTATAAAAACGTTGGGACATAAGAAGTTTGCTGTTTTATGAACCTAAGAAGTGGTAAGATAACTAACAACAACCAAACCTTATCCAGAAGAAAACGTTTGAACAAGATGTCTAGTTCTGACAATCAACAAGGGGAACAAAATGCCCCACATACAACATGCACTAATGTGTCCACTTCGATGGGAACATCTAATGTGATCCCTTCGAATGCACAGTCTGTTGCATCTTCAACCAGTAATATAGCCACCAATGGAGTAAGTGGCATATCAACTAATAGTTCAATCTTAGGAAATACTGGAACCATTGGTTACCCTAGGGGATTCGTTCCACCATCAGGGACACAATCCCATTTCGCCACTCCACTAACTAGACCACCCGGTTTCGATGGTAATAGAACCAGAAATTCCTCTTATGGAATGCCAACTTCCTTTATGGCAGGTTTACACAATTCCACATCGAATTCATCACCGCAATTAGGGTCTGGGTCTGGGGCGAATCAGTTTATGACAAATAACCAAGGGTCAGTGGGTTATAGCACAATGCCTATTTTAACCACAGAAAACCAGTTGGCTTTTAGGAAATTGATGGATGACAGTAACCATAATATGATAGGGGTGTTAGCACAAACTATGCAGGAAATATTTGCCCCAATAGTACAAAATGTGACTGTGACAAACAGGGAAAACGCTGACAACATGAGTCGAATAGCAGATTTCTTTGCCCCCCAGAAAGGCGTAGGCAGAATCAGGCGAGATTTCGAGCAAACATGCCTGTTATGGAACAAGTTGCTAACAACCCAATTTATAGACCACTTAGGGAAGAAGTTAACTTGGGGGCCAGGGCACCAAGGTTAGAAGCCCCAATAATCCCAGGCCCACAAGGAGAAATTATGGAACCAGGAGCAAGGGTCGAAAGGCTAGAAGCCCCAGAGTTTCGAGAAGAACAACCTAGGGGGGTTGTCATGGTTGGTCAAAATCAAGATGCTGGTGCTGTCGTTCATAGAATTTGAAACGATAACATCTTGGCAGAAAACAATCTGACCACCATGATAGAGAGAGTCATGGCCCAGAATGGCCTCAACACAGGAATGAGAAGGCCAAATTATGCTTCTCCTATATTAGATTGCATAATGCATACTGATTTACCAAGGGGATACAAAGTCCCTAAATTTACAAAGTTCACTGGGGATACCAATGAGTCAACAGTCGAACACATAGCCAGATATCTAACCGAAGCGGGAGATATAGCCAATAATGAAGATCTCAGGATCAAATATTTCCCAAGTTCCTTGACTAAAAATGCCTTCATATGGTTTACCACTTTGCCTCATGGGTCCATTGATACTTGGGCTCTTTTGGAGAGATTATTCCATGAACAATTTTACATGGGACATTCGAAAATAAGCTTGAAGGAATTAGCCAGTGTCAAGAGAAAGTTCACCGAACCCATAGATGATTATCTGAATAGATTTAGGCTTTTGAAATCCAGATGTTACACAGTAGTGCCTGAACATGAGTTAGTCGAAATGGCCGCTGGTGGTTTGGATTACTCTATTCGAAAGAAACTAGACACTCAATATTTGAGGGACATGGCTCAGTTAGCCGATAGGGTTCGACAGGTCGAAAGGCTAAAGGCCGAAAAGGCCAGAGCCTTTAAGAATAGCAAGAAAGAAAGGATCTCCTATGTTGGAACTGAGGAAGTAGAAGAATATCCTGAATTCGAATTCGAAGAGGTCGAAATCGACCTCGCTGAATTAAAACAGGCTCCACCTTACTCCTGCAAATTATTAGTTCCCACAAAAGGGAAAGAGATTGTCGAGAATGAGAAAAGTGACAAATTCCCAAAGAAGGTTTATACCTTCGATGTCACTAAATGTGACGAGATTTTTGATTTACTTGTCAAAGATGGACAACTCATTGTGCCATCAAATGTCAAAATACCTCCTTTAGATCAGAGAAAGAAGAGAGGATTTTGCAAATATCATAGTTTTTTTAGGCCACAAAACCTCACAATGTTTTCTTTTCAGGGACCTAATTCAAAATGCAATCAAAGATGGCAGACTAAAGTTTGCTGATAAGGCGAAGATGAAAGTGGACGAAGATCCCTTGGACGTCGCAGACACCAACTACTCCGAGCCTGCGTGCATTGGAGAGATTAACATGGTGGAAGCTGACCAAAGCGATGCCCCAACAAGAGAGAAAGGTACTGAAACTGAAAACTGGGTGATGGTCGAAGTTGATAAGGAGGTCACTGAAGACATCCAGAAGATACCAGAGACTTCGATTGAAGCAGCACCTGTAGCTGTTGCAAAAGAAACCCAGGCTACTGAAGGCCAGGAAAATCAAAACCAAGAACTAACACAGGTCACTGAAGGCCTGAGGCTGGAATTGGAGAAAGTCCAAATCACGGAGCCAACTTCCCCTCAGAAGGAAATATGGGACACTCTAGGGGAACCCAGTGGAAAATTTGACTATTTGGTCAAATATTCTGCCCCAGAGAGTTCGAAGGTTCACATTGAGGATATAAAGCCCACAGGATAGGGAGATGATGAAGCTAAGGGGGAAGATGTTGAGATAAATATGGTGGATATGGAGAGGCCTCGCTCTGAGATGGAGGAAGTAGAAAAATACTTAGAAAAAGAGAAGTATGGAATGGAGGATAATCACGCTGGAGATGGTAGTCTCAAGGATTACCTCATGACATGCCACAAAGGAGATACATGCATGATATTGTGCCCCAGGTGCAGCATCCTCTGCAATCAGAGAATCGCTGCGAATTTCGAGAGGGTAAAGAGGACTCGAACTTGCAACAATTGGCGCCAGGATAACCAGCTGTTCAGGTGTTATCCTAAGGCTGGAGAAAGTTTGCTAGAATTTGTGTTTCGCTGCTACAAAGGGGCAACCAAGTGCTTGATTTGCCCAAGGTGTTCTGCTGTGTATGACCAAAGCATGGCCAGAGCCTTCGAAACGATTCCCTTCGCCCCTTGCTGGAACCATCATGAAACTGTCCAGATGGGCCCATGTTTCGACAGCAGACACAAACAACGAAGGCCTGATAGCCCTCACCCCAAGGCTGCTCGAAGAGTGACTTTCAAACTCCCTGCTGAAGTGCCAACCGATAGATGGTTGCAAGTCAGAAATGACAAAGGCAAAGACAGATGGAGAAACACCAAACGAAATGCACGCCATGCTATGACGTACAGAAGGCAATTCAACATAGCAAAAAGGGAAGAGGTAAGATTAGAAAATTACAAAGGAAGGAACCCCATGTCAAGATCCCAATGGCGCATGCAACAAAGGATTCGAAAGGCTGAGAGGGAAGCTGTGGCAAACAAATGGGTCACTTCAACAAAGAACCAAGGTGAATCTAGCACCAACAAACCAAAAAATCAAACTGAAGACAAACCTCCAGTTAATAGGAGGCTTTTCTCTGAAATAAAACGGGATGAACCAAAGGAATACACTCCAGCCCCAGAAGAAGACGAAGATATGATAACAAATAACTTCGAATCGGAGGGGGAGTCTTCATTCAACCTAAACTGTAACGTGGTATCTGTGCTTCCCTGTGAATTTGGGCAGGAAACCGAAATTGATGAATATGAGGAAGAAGATACCACAGATTTGATGAAGCATAGGCCTGTGTGCTACTATGTGATGGACAATGGGGCTGTTGAGGAGCAAAATGCGTTCTTCGAACGTCCAGAACCTGCTATGAAGAACCATCTTAAGCCACTATTTATTCGGGCAAAAGTTGGTGCCCATGGTGTGAACAAGGTTCTAGTGGATGGGGGTGCTGCAGTCAATTTGATGCCCCACTTCATGCTGAAAAGACTAGAGATCCGCGAAGGAGATATCAAGCCCCATAATATGGTTCTGTCCAATTATGAGGGAAAAGTGGGCAAAACACTGGGAGTGGTCCAGTTGGAATTGACAATAGGCTCAAGCTGTAGGCCCACCATGTTTATGGTGATCGAAGCCAAGGCCAACTATAACTTATTGCTGGGAAGGGAGTGGATCCATGGCGTGGGAGCAGTTCCTTCGTCAATGCATCAGCGACTAGTTCTGTGGAGAGATGATGGAATCGCGGAAAACATCGAAGCAGACCAGAGTTACTTTATGTCAACAATCAATTTAGTTGACAAGAGGGATTATGATAAAAATCTGGAAAAGATTACTCCGTGTGTTCCAAATGATGAGATTAACGAAACCAGAAATGCCCACTACTACATGACCCTTCGCCATGATGGCCTTTACTGGGATAGAACAATAATCAATGAAGAAGAGGGAGTCGAAAGCACTATACAAAAACGGCCAGCAGGCTGGGACTTCGACAACCTCATCCATGACTGAGTCCACCTTTTTCGAAAGGATTTTGGCCTATATGGCTGAGAACGAATCAAAAGCGGCCTTAGAGGCTGAAATAAATAAATTAACTGTAAAGATGAACGAAGTAAGTGGGGATGGCTTGAAATGCTCACCCTTCAAAGAATTTGAGATGGATCAAAGGTTGGATGCCATCTACGATAAAGAACCCTTAGGCTTCGAAAGGGACCCCATAAATTCAGGTGCCAAAATGTTGGCACAAGACCCACTCGAAGAAGTCAACTTAGGGGATGAAAAAACGAAAAGAATAACCTACATAAGTGTAAAACTTAGCCCAGGCCTCAAGAAGGAAGTAATCGAAGTCCTCAAGAAAAACAAAGACTGCTTCGCATGGGATTATAACGAAATGCCTGGTTTAAAGAGGGAGTTGGTCGAACACAGACTGCTAATCAAAGATGGCAAGAAGCCCATCAAACAAACTCGCAGAAGATTCGCACCAGCGGTTCTCACAAAGATTAAAGCTGAGATCGAAAGGTTGCTGCGTTGCAAATTCATCAGAACAACAAGGTACGTCGAATGGTTAGCAAACATAGTACCTGTTATTAAGAAAAATGGTTCTTTAAGAATTTGCATAGATTTTAGGGATTTAAACACTGCAACCCCTAAAGATGAATATTCCATGCCCGTGGCAGAAATGCTAGTAGATTCTGCTGCAGGGTTCGAATACTTGAGTATGTTAGATGGATACTCTGGATATAATCAGATTTTCATCGCTGAAGAAGATGTTGCAAAGACAGCATTTCGTTGCCCAGGAGCCTTAGGCACCTACGAATGGGTGGTGATGCCTTTTGGTTTAAAGAACGCTGGGGCAACTTATCAAAGGGAAATGAATTCGATTTTTCATGATTTCATTGAAACCTTCATGCAGGTGTATATTGATGATATAGTCATCAAATCTATATCTGTAGAAACACATTTGCATCATTTGAGCCAATCATTCGAGCGAATGAGAAAACATGGCTTAAAGATGAATCCCCTTAAATGTGCATTTTTTGTGCAGGCTGGAGATTTTCTTGGTTTTGTGGTTCACAAGAAAGGGATTGAAATCAACCAGAACAAAACCAAAGCCATAATGGAGACGAAAGCACCTACGTCAAAAAGGGAGTTGCAATCCCTGCTAGGGAAAATTAACTTCCTCAGAAGATTCATTTCGAACCTGAGTGGAAGAACCCAAGCTTTCTCTCCGTTACTTCGTCTAAAGCAAGGCCAAGCCTTCGAATGGAACGAAGCCCACCAGGAGGCATTTGACAGGATAAAAAGATACCTCTCTGAGCCTCCTATTTTGTCTCCACCTTCATGGGGGAAGCCCATGAGATTGTACATATCTGCCTCTGAAGTTAGTATAGGTAGTATGTTAGCACAAGAAGATAGCAATGGTATCGAAAGAGCCATATACTATTTAAGTAGAGTACTAAATGATGCAGAGACCAGATATAGCAATTTAGAAAATCCATGTCTCTGTTTGTATTTCTCTTGTATGAAACTCAAGTATTATATAAAGCCTGTTGATGTTTATGTTTCATCTCATTTCGATGTCATTAAACATATGCTTTCAAAACCAATAATGCATAGCAGAGTTGGTAAATGGGCTTTAGCCTTAACAGAATATTCTTTGACTTTCATGCCTTTAAAGGCTGTGAAAGGTCAAGTGATTTCTGACTTCATTGTGGACCATTCTTTGGTTGAGCAGACTGTCATGGGTTACGTCGAAATACAACCATGGAAATTGTACTTTGATGGTTCAACCCACAGGAATGGAAGTGGTGTTGGAGTCCTTCTAATTTCTCCTGAAGGAATTCCAACAAAATTCAAGTATAAATTAGATGGTCCTCGTTGCTCGAACAACAAAGCTGAGTATGAAGCGCTCATTGTTGGACTTGAAGCTTTGTTGGAATTGGGGGCAACTAGAGTCGAAATTAAAGGAGACTCAGAATTAGTGGTCAAACAAATTACAAAGGAATATAAGTGCATAAAGGAAAACTTGATGATATACTTCGTCATAGTCAATAGGCTACTAAGGAAATTTGAATACATGGATATTCAACACATACCAAGAATAGAGAACCAAGAAGCAAATTACTTAGCACAGTTGGCTTCGGGTTATAAAGTTTCTACCAGGAACTTTAAGGATTTAGTTGAGTTAAGGGGTAGAGTTATGGCTACTAGATTCACACCATCGGATCTGGAAAGTATGAAATTGGGATATGCTGAGAAACAGGGATTCGAAATATTAGCCATAAATACTTTGTCAGATGCAGATTGGTGAAGTCCACTGATGAGTTATTTAGCAGACTCAACTCTGAACGTAGACAGAAAGACAAAATACAGAGCGTTGTCATATCTCCTCATGGGGAACGAATTGTTTAAAAAGACCCAAGAGGGCGTATTATTGAAATGCCTAGGAGAAAGTGAGGCATACTTAGCATTGTCAGAAGTCCACAATGGGGCATGTGGGGCACATCAAGCAGGCCATAAAATGAAATGGCTGTTATTTCGATACGGCTTGTATTGGCCTAGCATGCTCAAAGATTGCATAGACTTTGCTAAAGGATGTGAGGAATGTCAGAAAGATGCAGGGATTCAACATGCCCCTGCAAGTGAGTTGCATTCGATCATCAAACCATGGCCATTTAGAGGATGGGCATTGGATTTGATAGGAGAAATAAATCCTGCTTCGTCCAAAGGACAGAAATATATCTTGGTAGGAATAGATTATTTTACCAAGTGGATCGAAGCTATACCACTAATAGTTGCTGATCAAGAGGCTATTATTGAGTTTATACAGAAGCACATTATCTATAGGTTCGGATTGCCAGAGAGCATAACCACAAACCAAGGCTCTGTGTTTACTGGTAGAAAGATGCAAGAATTTTCCCAAGAAATGGGGTTTAGATTGCTAACGTCAACGCCATATTATGCTCAAGCAAACGGTCAAGTCGAAGCAGCCAATAAAGTGATAATAGGATTAATCAAGAAACATATTGGTAAAAAGCCAAGAAACTGGCACAAAACTTTGGACCAAATATTATGGGCCTGTAGAACATCTCCTAAGGAAGCCACTAACACTACGCCTTTCTAACTCACATTTGGTCATGATGCAGTATTGCCAGTAGAAATTCATCTACAATCAGTTCGAATTCAGAGACAAAACGAAATCCCAGCTGAATTATATTGGGAAATGATGATGAATGAATTAGTTGAGTTGGACGAAATTAGATTACATGCATTGGAAATTTTGATGAGACAAAAAGAAAGAGTGGCCAGAACATACAACAAAAGGGTGAAGAAAAAAGTATTCATTATTAGTGACTTAGTTTGGAAAGTCATATTGCCCATGGACAAGAAAAATAAAGCATTAGGTAAATGGTCACCCCATTGGGAAGGACCTTTTCGAATATTAAAAGTATTCTCAAACAATGCATATGAAATCGAAGAACTGGTGGGTGATAAGCGTATCCTAAAGGTTAATGGGAAATATTTAAAGAAATATAAGCCACGCCTGCAGGAGATTCGAATAGTAACAACGTAACCAAGATATTATAAAAAGGCCAAAATGGAAAGATGAGATGCCAAAATGGCGTTGTTCGAATATTACATATAAGAAACCAAATTGTAGTCAAATAAACACTGAAATTTAGAAATAAGAATTATTTTTCAATCTGTTGAAAGTGCTTCGAAATGATTCAAGTCTCTGCTGAGCGAAACGCCTGGCTCCTTCCAAGGTTGCCACTTCTCCTTTAAGTTGTTATGCAGTTTCCATTTCTGCAAGCCCCTGGTTGAGAAGCTCTTCGAATTGGTTACCAGCAGTATTGGTTTCGAAGGCTATTTGTTGTTCTTTAGCCTCCTTAACCTTATGTTGAAGTTACAGAATCTGCCTTTCCCAAAGAAGTATGGACTTAGCTCGAGCCTCATAATCAGTTTTCGCCTGCTTTAGATGCGTAGCTTGATCCTTAGCTTCTTGAGAGAGTTTCGAAGCTTGTTCATAAGCAGCATCCATTGCAATGCGTTTTTCTTGAACCTTCTTAGCAGCAGATTCGTCTTGGAGAAGGTAACCAGTTACGTTGTCCAGCAAAGCCTGAAGATCGAACAAGAGAGTACTAACTGGCAAGGAGCAGGTAGCAAGATTGACCTTTGTAAGCAACTCCTTCATAGTATAGCAAGCAGTACTATCTTGTTTAAGCACTTCGAATATATCCACATTGAGAATTGTTTTCCTAATCTTATTAAGAAGTACAATTCTTTCATCTGTGGGAAGAGGATAGCTGGTCGAACTTGTGCCAGCCCTAGCAAGTGGGATGTCCCTTTGAGCCAGCTTTGCCTTCATGTACCCAATAGGGTCATTTCGTCTCAGGAGTGCAAGCTCCTCGTCAGTCATTCGAGACAAAGAGGATTGAGGGAGTTCCACACGTAGGGGAGTCACGTCCATTTCAACCTCCATGGGTTTGTTGGTTGCATCACCATCCCCTTCATTCGTTTCGTGCTCGTGATCTTCTTCATCATCATCCAAGTCTACCACTTCGATGTCTTCCTTTTCACTGCTATTTGCATTGGACTCCGTCCCAGCAGTCGAACCATCATTAGCATCCTCCTCCTCAGACTCTTCGTCTGCAGATTCTTCGTCTCTTTGGCCAGAATCAGCTTTCTCTCCTTCAGTTTAAGTGTCCTTTGGATCCTCTTGAAGGGTTTCAAGAGGGGACTTTTGAAGAGAAGCTCTTTGCAAATCTTCTGCAGTTGTTTGAAGTGGTGTTTCGTTTGTCTCTTTCAGAGGAATGAAGGTGCCTTGATCATCCTGCTGTTCAGAAGTTCCAGCCAGAATCGCCATATTGGACGAACCTTTGTTCTGTACAAGGTTGCTGGAATCTCCTTGAGGAGAGGAGTTGAGTGGAGCAGCAACTTTGGATGGTGAGTTCGAAGTAGTGGAAGCTGGATTCAAGATGTTCTGCAAGGAGCAAAAGAATGTTAAAAATATGCACCAAGGTAATAAGCAATTGTTATTCTCAAAGAGATTTAAAGTTCAATTTACCTGTGGACTCTCGGAGGAGAGGTTACTAGCTATGCGTTCCAACATTACGTTGGAGGTCGAAGGTGGAATTTTGGATTTGGGTGAGGGAGCAGCATCCCTGGAATCGAGTCCAGAGACACTAGTTGGAACGGTACTTTTCGAAATGTCCTTCTTCTGCTTCTTCTTCGAAGCAGTTGGTAAGTTTCCTCCAGCCTTGGGGTCTTCCCCAGTGGTGTTTGATTTTCTCTTCTTGGGAGTAGTAGGAGGAAGTTTGTTGGTCTGAAAAGATTTAAACAAAGAGTTAGATGCAAACCATAAAACATGAGTGAATTCGAAACATCAAGGCTAAGTGATTACCGTTGGAGTTGGAACACTGGTTGTTGTTGGTATTGTTGTTGTTGTTGTGGCTGCAACAATGGTTGTTGTTTCGGGTGGAGTCACTTTGTCAGTAGTTTCGATAGAGGCTTGAGAGGCACTCCCTTCTTTCGACTTCGAGGCGGCTGTCTTTATCCTGATGGCTGAAAATCGAAACAATTAAAGCAAAGGTTAAAGATATGGAAAATAAAAAACGTTTGGGATTTTCCCAAGCATTCGCACCTGTGCCTTGATCAGATTTAATTGACATGGCAGAAAGGTCGTATCGAAGGTGTCCTGGGAAATCATGAAGCCAGTGTCGAGCCCATGTCACAGTCTCAGATGGCTTTGGTTTCCTTTGAAGATGTTTGAACATCTCTTTGCAAGTGAACCACCAAGGGTATGGGGGAAACCAAGCCAGAGCCAGTTCTGAGGTAGGTAATCTGGGAAATTTAGGTGGATGCATTTCGAATGCCAACCTATACCTATCCTCAGGTGACAACCATGAAGGAAGTTTTAACTTAGAAACTTTTTGTTTGAATTTTTCCTTCAAGGTCTCAGCCGCTTGATGCACAGTGGATTCCAAGCGCGTGGGGTCATAAGTAGTTTCAAAATAATTTTGAAAAGCTTTAATCTCTTTGGCATGAGTAAACATACCTTTCTTGGCTGGTACCTGCACATCGAAGGCATCAATTAGTTTCTGTTAAATTGTAAGTGTATCGAACATATAAGTTTGATAAAACTTGGTCCACCATTCCAGAAACCCCTTAGCTGTGAGATGAGTAGGTTCGAAGGATATTAGCTCAAACTGGGCAAAGCCTTGGTATTGTTCTTACTGTATTTTGGCTTCCCGTGCCTTGAAAGTTCGCCCAGAGGTAATGGCACTCTCAGTTTGAAATAAGGGTTCAGGAATTAGTTGGCATAAGCCAAACTGTCTCGAAACAAAATTTGGCTGGTAAGCGAAAAGAAAAATCTGATTCTTGGCAGGAGTTATTCTTGAAGAAATGAGTCTAGGCATCAAAAAGGCTCTCCATACATCCTGAATCTCCTTGCTCTTGACAGCTTCTGAGAGAGCCATGGTGAACCAGGAAGGTCCATGAGCCCTCGAAGCAAAAGGCGCCATGCTCTCTTCGAACTTATGCCTTTTGGAGAATATCATGATGTACTTCGAGAATAGGACTTTGAAGTCATCTTTGTCGTCATTTGGAGTTAATCTTCGAAGCCTAGTGCCTTCGACTATCCTATCAGTGATCTCAGGGTCTTGTTCATCAATGGTGTTGGCAGTTGACAAGGAGGGTTCGAACATGGCATTTAGTCATAGCTGAAGTAACCAAAAAGGGCCAGCCAACATGATATTTTTGGAGGTATGAGATTTTAGGCTCGAAACAGCTGACCTTAGGCTTTCATAAAGGTCAACTAAGAGCAGTTCACTTAAGCACACTCTTCGATTTTCATGCAAATCCCTAGCTAGAGGAATAAACCTACTGGCTACCTGTAGGGATCTACTGCAGAAGACGTATCTTGACAGCCATAGGGTTAGGAAAGCAATGTGTTCTACATCAGACACACTGCCTCCCTCAGCATGGTAGTGACTGATAAACTTGGAAAAACTTGCTAGTTTGACTTCGAAGTCGATTATACTTGAATGTTCTTTGTTGTCAGGTATATATGTTTCTCCTACTGGCGATAGCCTAGTGATGGCCGCTATGTCGAAGAAGGTAGGGGTAATCATTCCACCAGGGAGATGGAAAGTATTATAGGTACTGTCCCAGAAATAGAGGGACGCGAATAACAAAGGGTGGCTGTAGGTGAAACCAGGCTTCGACAGCTTAATCAGGTTGTAGATACCTAATTCTTCCCATTGCTGGGATTTCTTAGCTTCTACCTTCTTGAACCAGTTTTGATAAGCAGTATCGGAGGTGGGGCAAGATTGAAACGGTTTAAAATTACTTTTTTCATAGTCTAATACAAAAGGGTCCTTAGGAGGAACAGTTGGATTTTCTATGGTGTTTGAGCCAGAAGATTCTATTGCCTTAGGGGCGTCCATTTTGTTAAACAAGGGTTTGAAACTATAGCAAACTGGGAAAATTGTCCTGGTATCTTTTAATATTTCAAAAACCGTAAGAGGGCCCATTAAGGCTAACCTCTTACCAGCAACTGTGGTAGGAATGAGTACCTGTGATGCATAAAGCATTTCTTTTTCCTTTGAGATCATCTGGGGAGCAAGAACGGATTGACCTTGGTGAGTAATAACCTTACTTTCCATTGAAGTTCCTGCGGTCTTTCCTTTCTTCTTGGAAACCTTTTTGAGTTGGGATGAAGTAGAAGAAGACATTTTTGAAGGATGTTGAAAGCTTAGGGTTTTTGGCGAGAGAAGAAGAATAAAAGATTCAGAATATGGAAAGAAAAGAAAAAGACTAAGTTGATGATGTTTTATAATATGGAAGTTTAAGCATCCACTGAATAAGGGTGTGATACGTGGAAATCATGGGTTGGTTTGATGAAGAGGTGGCGTAAAGTTAACATGGAAAATAGGCGTGATTAAAGATAATCATTGTTTGTAACTGCACCATACTGTGAAGTGGCTCCAGGCGGTTAAGGAATCCAAAAAGTGCTATGATTGACGTGACTGGAGTCAAATGCATTAAATGTTACGATGATTCGAAGGTCGCATCAAAATCTTGTGTAGATGTTTAAAATAGGTATTTCTCAGAGAGATCGAAATACATATTTTAAAGGGGCATTTTGTTGGCTGAAGATTTTGATAATATTATTAAAAGCCAAGTAAGTTGAACGTTTCGATTGAAATGAAACAAAGCGTCATGTTTCGAAGTAGCAGAAACAGTGTTTCGAATAAGCATATCAAAGCTTGTAGCTTCGAGTGGCAATTGTGGGAACGTATCTAAAGAAGTCTCGAAATGACAACCAGGCTGTGTCTGAGAAGTGCGTTCGAAGCGGAGAAGTACCAAAACATTTGAAATTCAAATGCAAGCGGGACATTCGAAGTTTGAAATTTATGTGCTGGAGCATTTGGAGACACGTGGAAACAAGAGAGAGGCATTGTTCTGCATGTTCTGAACGTGGCATGATCTTATAGCAAGACCGTTATGGTCAAATTAGTATAAATAGAAGTCTTAGTATTAGGATTTCGTGTGTCATATCTATTGTACTAAATACTCAGTAAACATTCAAATTACCACATGGCTAGGGAAACGAATGCAAGAGCAATGTACGTATGATAGCACCACATGTTTATGATTTAATGAAAACCTTTTATCATTTCCAGCACTTCCCTTTATCTTTCTGCCAAATACCATTTACAAGTTTTCTCATTTAAAGTATTTTTATTTCGAAATCTTTTCATTGACGCCTTACATTTTAATGCTTTCTTTACATTTCAAACACTTTACATTTCAGAAAACTGTCACACTCTTCATGCCTTTATCTTCAAGTTTTGTCTTTCGAAAGCCTATTTTTACTTAAAGTCATTTACAGATTTCTTGCATTAAACGCTTTCTTCATATTTCGAATCTTTTACGTTCCAGAGCATCTTTTACATTAACTGTTTTTATAATTCGAAGCCATTTACTTGCCTTTTATGCAATTTTACATGTCTTTACAATTAACATTTATTCATGCAAGTTAGTTTCGCGCACATACATTTTGATTACACCTTTAGATCTTTAAGAGAGAAATCGAAATAAGTCAAACACCTACACAACACTCAAATACCAACCATGAATATCTGTTCGATCATGAGAGTTACCCTAATGACCAAGGAATCCTAGGATCAATCTAGTCGATCCTGTGAGTTACCAGAGAAATTGAATAACAGTCAGTAAGTTTATTCGATAGTTTGGAAGACTAGCGGTTGTTTACCAGAAATCACTGGAAACAGTTGGTCTTAACATTCTAGGAGGTAGTCGACCAGATGTGCTCGTCCGAAGACCATAGTTAGTGGGCCAACACTTGTTGGGCCATTCTGGAGGCAGGAGGGGAATTGGTCAATTCTAGTCATTGAATCAGTCCAGAATAGATATATTGTAGAATTTGTTTTGAAGGATCAAGATAGTTTCATATTGATTGAGAATCAAAATTAAAGATATATAATGCATCGTCTCATATTGTTTGAGAATTAAAATTAAAGATGGTTTATATGATGCAAAAAATTCAACGAGATTTTTTTAAAGATAAACTTGTGAAGATTCTCACATTTTTATAGTTAATGCATCACAATTCAACGAGATGAATTTTAAATGATAAGGTCGCGAAAGTTCTCACATTCTTTTAGTTGATTCTTTAAGTTGGTGAATGTTTTCACGTTCTTGTAATTGATACAAACTTTACGTCAATCAGAATATTGGTATATTGGTGTTGTATATGGAAATTTGAAGTTTGCACATTAGCCTCGATTGAGGGCATTTATGCCTCATATATACAGTACTAGGGGTGGAAAACGGGTCCGATTCGTTAGATATTTCTGTTATGTTCGCACTTTAGTGAGACGAGCCATGAGTTTAAACCCGTAACCTCTAATGTGTTTATTTCGTCTTATTCCGTTTTTTCTTGCAGGCTTTAACTAGCATTAACATAAATTTTTGTAATTTTTGACGTAAAAAAGATATAATTATCGTACATTCACTCTGTCTCACCCTCATTTTTTTACAAAATATTTTTGACCTACATTCTTAATTATGTTCTCTCCACTCCGTCTTTTATACTTTTACAAGACGAGACTAAATATGACGAATATGACAATTTGCACCCCTAAGAATACTCAAGCACCTCAAATCAAACTTGAGGTCGACTGGCTCATCTTTAGTCTTTGGCTCACAAATTTTGATTGAAATGCTCCTAATGTATCCCATTTTATTATACAATAATTGGTTTTCCTTATAAACTTTAATATTGACAAATCAATACGAACACATATCATTGGGTATGTTTTTCTACTTGGAAGTACTACTAAGTAATCACCATATTATCTATTAGAGAAATAATAGTACCTAATGGAACTCAATGATTTAATTGATTGATGAATACAATATGTTCCCTCCTTTCTCTTTCAAATATAGAATTTTGTCCTTTTTCATTTGGGTGAGTTGTGAAGAGGATAATTCAATATATCTTTTTTCACTTAGCGTCATCCATAAAAATAAACTTTGGAATGAAGATAAATAAATTACATGATTAGTATCTGATCTTATCAGTTGACCAAAACCTGAGAAGTGGTCGGGAGATGATCTGCAGTAGAGCTGTGAAGTTGAGGAGAAAAGGGGATTGTACCTGCAAAATACTCTAATGATCAAATAAGAGTGGGAACAAGGAGGTACAAGCAAAGTATTAGGTAGAGAATAATGAATACTGGATACCTGGCCCTCACAGGTGCATGAGTTTATATAATACCTCTGGCGCATGACCATTGGTTCCTGATTTCATGCCTAGATATGCGGGTCCGTGAAATCAGGTAACTGCCAAGACTTGGTCAAACCAGACAAATATACTCGTAACTAGCCGTTGGTCCCGAAGAGGGGGTTGGTTACAGACATCTCTCTGGTCGGTTCCTGGTGGCCTATACGACGTTGATGTCGGGCAGGTTGAGAGAATGTTCGTTGGTCATCGTGGACCAGTACTGGTTTGGGAGGGTAAATGTCCGACATGTTCGATATGTAGCGGGTAATCCGAGTCACGGGTAATCCGGGTCACGGTCATGCGGGTCGTACTAGAGGAGATGTCTTGGACTGGGTCCCGTCAAGTTGTCGGGCCAATCCAAAACAATATCTTTTACACAATTCATAATTTTCATTATAATTAGACTTGTCATGAAAGAAAGAATTAGCCATCAAATTCCACCGAGTGATTGACATATTCGTTTAAATGATTATTATTATTATTATTATTATTAAAGAAAAAATTAGCCATCAAATTCTACCGAATGATTGACATGTTCGTTTAGATGATGATGATTATTATTATTATAATAATAATAATAATAATAATAATAATAATAATAATAATAATAATAATAATAATAATAATAATAATAATAATAATTATTATTATTATTATTATTATGGGTTAATTATATAAAAAAGCATCTAATTTCTAGCAAACTCATTCATGGAATAAAAAATGAAACTGTGAATTAGCCCGTTGTATTGCTATCTATTTCATCTTATTTATTATTTTTCGTTCATTTTTCCCCCTCTAATAAGACCGACAAAAAATACATTACCGAAGTAACTTAGTTCAAATTTCTGAAACTAACACATAATTTGTATGATTTAATTGGGTAAATTGTGTAATTATTATTTTCTATTGACTAAAAGTCATCACAGTTGTTGGTCTATACTTTCTGAAAAATTAAATAATAAGAAAATTTGAACTATTTATATATAGATATTTTATATTTAATAAGAAAAATTAAATTTGTATATATTTCTAAAATATATTTTATGAGAAAATGTAAAAACAATTTTAATCGATTGTTGTTTATAAAATAAATTATTGAAAAAAAAAATTAAATATAATTTATATTTGATTTTATCTTTAAAGAATATATTTATAAAAAAACATTAAATAAAATAAAATAGATATTTTTTCTTATAAACTATTTATAAATCATTACAAAAGAAATATATACTAAAAAAATGTCTAAATATTGTTTTTCTTTATGCTATTTTATTCTATATAAGAATTTTTGAGGCCGGTTTATTAAACCACATAGTATAGTTTTATTATGCTTATTTAATAACGACCAATAACAATTAGTTTGACTAACAACTATTTTCAATAAGGACTAGTTTAAATAATAATTATTTTATTAGGGCTAGTGTGACTAGAGATTACTTTTATTAGGACAAGTTTGAAGACCAACTAGTTTGTATAACAAGCACTTTAATAACTGCTAGTTTAAATAACAGATTATTCGAATAATAATTAGTTCGAATATCTAACATTTAATTTAAATAACGGTTAATTTGAATAATAATTAGCTTGAATAATAGTTACTCAGAATAACTGATAACCAATATTTAAAAAAAAATAAATTAAAGTCGTATTAATGACTGTTTTACCACAGACTTAATGCATAATATTAATTTCATTCATACTATAATATTTCATCTTAACTAAAATTCATATGTCTCTTTGAGCTTATTAGAATGCTTTCATGAATTTGAAGTTGATTCAGATTCATTTTGAATGTGTCTAACATGATGACTTGCATTGCCTTATTGTTCCACCTTTTCCTTCTTTTATATGTTTTCTTCAACCCTAAGTTTATCCATTGTTTCATGCACGAGTTTGGACAACATTTCAGTTGTATTTTCCTTTTCCTTGTCCTTCCTCTTTTTCGTCTTCTGTCCCATGGATGCTCTAGTGGAGATGTTGAGGTGTCTCTAAGTTAAATAATGATATCCTGTCATACTACATTTTTCTAGCGTTTTTTTCCAGTATTTTAGTAATATTTATAATTGATATTGCATGAAATTTAAAATGTTTCAAGATATTGTGAAAAAAAAGAGAAGATAAATTCAACTCAAAATCACTCGAACTAGAAAATTCAACAAAATTTTACATGTTGAAAGTTACATTAACGAGAAGAAGATCGAGACTGACACACAAGAATGGAAAAAAAAAGAAAAAGAAAGAAATATTTATCTAATTTGTGAGTGTAATTTCACCATTAGATATTTTACATGATGTCAAAATTAAGAAAATTTGGCATTTTTATATATTAGACGATATATCTGTGTCGTTTGGTGCACCCTTGTATTAGTGGTTTTAGGAAACATTCAAAATAAATTTTAAATTGATCCAAATCATGAAAAATCATTTTATGCACAAAACACACTTGCATGTGCTGACTCATAACATTTTCAGACCGACTCGTAATGTTTTCAGGCCAGCTCATAACATTTTCAGGCCGACTCATGTACTGTCCTAAATAAACAGTTTTCCTCTGTCTTGTACAGGTCGATTCATAGAGCCTTTCATGCTGGCTCATGTAATGTCCTAAATAAACAGTTTTCCTCTGTCTTGTACAAGTTAGCTCATAGAGCCCTTCAGATCGAATCATATTGTTTTCTGGATTATTTTTGTATATTTTTTTATTTAGAAACTTCTCTCTTTTGCCTAAAAAGTTCCCAACTATAAATATATCATTCATGCATCATTCCAACTTGATGATACCATAAATTTTTTCTGCAATTGCTCTTCACCTTCAACCTCCAACCTATGCATACACACTAACAAACCATTGTAACGATCTTTTGTTGGGGTATCATCTAGTCGAGATTTGATAACGTCCGATTAGGTTCTTGTGTAGCCAAAATATTGGGTTGAGATTTGCAGGGGTCTTCATTCGTAAAAATCGCGGGTTTGTCCTCTAAGACTATTGAATGATTTGAGGATTTTCATGCAAGACGTTCAAGAGAGGATTGCGGCCTAGTGAAAACATTTGGAGATAAAGAACGCAAATGATCTTTTGGAGATAAAGAACACAAAGGATGTAACGCGAGAACGAAAAATCAAATGGAAGTCTTGTGTTGCAATAAGTGCAATTGGTGGTGCGGGAAAACTTTGGAGATAACAAACGCAAATGAGTAGCAAGATCCATATAGTCAATTGGCAATCTATTGTGTGCTTGATCTTGTTGAAGATCAAAAGAAGAGAAGGGGTTCAATCAACAATAAACGATTAGGGTTTGTAGGATTTCTCTTGAACACTTTTCTTGTAATCATATTTTTTGCAAAGTAAGAAAGTTTCCTAATTCCACATTGGAATTGGGCACAAACGTACCTACACGCGAGGACGAAAGTGGGGAACTCTATAGACAAATCTTTGTGTGTCATTTCTTTTATCGTTTTACTTGCTTTAATTTTCATATATCAATTTGTCAAATAGCATTGCGTAATCCATCGACTCGTAGGAATTTTTCAGGACTATTTTTGTTTTGAATTGTGTGTTGATTTGCTTATAATCACTTTTAATTATAAGTGCTTTTTTATATCAACATAACTCAAAGGAAAATTCTAAAAATTCGGTTGCACACCAAATGTTCAGCAAATTGTTTGATTGATTGACTCATAAGAATCTTTCTGCAATTGTTTTGTTTAAAGTGATGCATTGATTAGATTATAATCACTTTGATTATAAGTGTTTTTCATATCAACATAACTCAAAGGAAAATTTCTGAAAAGTTGAACGTACACCAAGTATTTGACAAATTGCAATATTCTATCTCTTACTCTCATTTACTCTTTATATGTAATTTGTTGAATGTGTTGTTTGATTGATCGATTCGTATAAAATTTCTCTTTGATTGTTAAAGTTTAAAATTCTTTGTTGATAAGCTTATAATCACTTTGATTGTAAGTGTTTTTTCATATCAACAAAGCTCAATGAAAATTCTGAAAAATTGATTGTGCGTCACATGTTCGATAAATTGTCAAGTTATGTTTTAATATGATTTCATTGGAAATAGGAAACCGTTGTGTTTGATATTAAAATATTAATTGAGATATTATTATATTGATTGATTTTATCGTTACCTTAATTCCATATGGCTTATGCATATCTGAGTTTCCAATAACTAGGTTCGTTTAGACTACTATCTTGATCTACGCCAAAAACCTTCCGCTCAATATTATTTTTCTAATAAGTTTTAAATAACCATTTTGAAAGGTGATTTTTAATTTGGGATCTATTCACCCTCCTTCTATATAAGTCATCATAGTCTAATAGGTGGTATCAGAGTTTCGGTTAATTCTGTGCTTCAAAACTCTTATTAGAAACGAACCTAAAGGGGATTACAAAAACAACCTCAATTTTTCTGGGAGAAAACTATAGTTATTGGAAAGCTTGTATGCACATTCATGTCAATTAATTTGACAAGGGTATATGTGATGCTATTACTCAATTCAATGCTAATGGCATTGTCATACCTAAGCCAAAAGCACTATGGAATAATGATGATAAGAGAAGCCATTAAATCTCATTAATCGTTTGAATGTACTTGGTAAGCCTATTTCTAATGCAATTGCTACTAACAAAGTTTTGAAATGTCTTACTAGGAATTGACAATCGAAGGTCAGCGCGATCAAGGAAGCCAATGATCTTACAACACTTGATCTCACTACATTGTTTGGTAAGTTTGAAGTACATGATCAAGAACTTACTTGCTTAGACAATCACGAGAAAAAGATTGAGAAGAAAAAGATAAAAGAGAAAGTCACAAATAAGGAAGAAGGAATGAAGTCTCATGCTCTTAGAACTTCTCGTTCAAGGTTCTCAAAAGGTGAGCACATTGATAGTGATTCTAGTGATGGTGAAGATTTAAATTGCCACTATGGTTGCAAGAAAGGCTACACTATTGAAAAATTCAAATTTAGAAGTTTTATTTGTTCCTAAAGGTATTTTTCAATGGTTTCCCAAATGCGACCAAAATTTTCACTAACCCCTAAGGACCCAAGGAAGATTGGGTACCTAGCTTGTCTTGTTATTTTTGTAGGAACATTGTCTCGACTCTATGAAGAGAATATGGATTCTCACTTATGGTGGCTCAAGACATCTGAATATATTCTAATCCTATTGTATATGTGGAAAGAAGATAGATTATGTGATCTAGAAAGCAACAATAAGTATTATTTAATTGGTAAAAGAGGTGTAAGTTGCTTTTGATGTTGTATCCGAGAATACTCGGAAAATGTATTTCATTTTATGATGTAGGTGTATCTTCAAGAGACATCTCAATAACGCCGAAGAAAAAATTGATCAACCCAAATCAGTGAAACATGAGGAGGAGAAAGATATCTAACATGAAAGGGATAAAGATGAGAGTTAAATCAAAATGAATGATCATCAAATCAATGACCTTCTTGGATTCATCACAAGTTATACTTTTGGATACTTTGTCAAAGTGAAAAGTGGTAAGATTATGTTGTTTTAAAATCTTTGTGGCATACTTTACATTGGATTCAAATTTATTTCGAGATTTACTTGTGAAATGTGAGTGCATCCTCCATCATATTGTACGATGAGGTAGTGTTGATTTAACTTTCGCTTTGTTAGTAAGTTCTTTCTTTTACTTGTTTATTTCTCTAAGTACATGACATACTTGGAGTATGGTATATATTATGAGTATTCATTTTCAACATAATTCTTAATTGATAACCATGGTGACTTATCAATTTATATACTTGAAATAACCTCATAATATTATATTTTCATATATTTTTTTATTCTTTATAAACACTTATGTGTACACAAGCATGTTTAGCTTCATTAAATATCTAGAAAAACACATTTAATATTATATCATATTTGATTCTACTAACATGTAACATGTCAAAGAGTTCTCTAAGCTTATGGAGGAAGTGTTTGAAATGAGTCTTATGGGGAGTTAAATTGCTTTCTTAGACTCCAAATAAAATAATTGAAGGAAGGAACACACGCGTGGGGAATTACCTTCACGATCATGTTAAAAAAGGTGATGTTGTATTCAAGCATTTTGATAGTGAAAATCAACTTGATGACGTTTTCACAAAACGTTTGCAACCAAACCTTTTTCAACAAACATTAGGAATTGGGGATTATTAATGTCTTCAATATTGTTTTCTTTATTATGATGCTTGCAATTTTATACTTTTGCTCTAACACTTTGTTTGAAGTATTTTATGTCATGTGAGTGTAACTTCCATTCTATCAAGAGTGAGGTAATATTGTTCCAAATTTCTCTTTGATAGTAAGATTTTTCTTAGTACATGTTTTATGAAAAATGCTTGCTTTGTTCTTAAATGATGAAAACCATGAATGTTCATTTCCAAAAATTTTGACTGATAACTATTGTGTGTTCTCAATGTATATGCTTATAATGACTTCATGTATTAATTATTTCATATTTGTATAAGTTTTCTCTTATGTGTACAAGCATGCGTTTCTATTATTATTTATTGCACTCGTGCATGATTTGAATTTAAGCATGTTAATTGCATGTACGGTTCTTGTTGTAGTTGAGTTATATTTTATGACAACATTTTCATTTTGGATTGAGTAGTGACATGTTCTTATCGCTATGCTAGGCACATGTGTGTGCCGCATCGGGAGTTCCATTGTATTGTGTTTTGTAATTGTGATGCTATAGAAGCAACTTAACTAGATTGCTCTTACATCACATTAATTATTATTATTCATGCAATTGCATTACATGTTTGGTAATGTTTTATGCTTGTTATCTATTAATTTTGCATCATTACATATATATGGGGATATGTAATTGCATGTTCTTCTTTGCAAAAACGCCTCTGAGTGATATATTAGTATTGGTATTGGAATATGATACTTCTCACAATTTTCCTTCTTTCTTTCTGATGTTGTCAAAATGGGAGAAGCATATGCGAGATGAAGTTGAGAAGCACAAAGTCAGAGGGATATTTTGATAACTACATGAAATTCATTGTCGCAAGTTTTGTCATAATAAAAAAGGGGGAGTATGTGAGTGCAACTTCACCATAGATGTTTTGCATGATTTCAAAACTAGGAAATCTTAGCATTTCTGCATATTGGATGGTATCTCTGTGCCGTTTGGTGCACCTTTGCATTAGAGGTCTTAAGAAGCATTCAAAACAAGTTTAAAATTGATTCAAATCATGAAAAATATTTTTCTGGACAAAATACACTTGCATGTGCTGGCTCATAACATTTTCAGGCCGACTCATAACATTTTCAGGCTGGCTCATAACATTTTTAGGCCGACTCATGTCTGGTACAGGTCGGCTCAAAGAACTTTCCAGGATGGCTCATGTAATGTCCTAAATAAGCACTTTTCATTTGTCTTGTATAAGTCGGCTCATAGAGCCCTTCAGGTCAACTCATACTATTTTGTGGGTCATTTTTGCATATTTTTTTCATTCTGAAGCTTCCTTCTTTTTCCTAAAAAGTTCCCAACTATAAATATATCATTCATGCATCATTTCAACTTGATGATACCATAAAAATTCCATGCAATTCCTCTTTACCTTCAACCTCCAACCTATGCATACAAACAAACCATTTTAAAGATCTTTTGTTGGTGTGACATTTAGGAGAGATGTGATAACGTTCAATTAGGTTCTTATGTAGCTGATAATATTGGGTTGAGATTCACATGAGTCTTCATCCGGAAAAACCATGTATTTTTCGTCCAAGATCCTTGATTGATTTGGGGGGTTTTCGTGCAAGACGTTCAAGAGTGGATTACATCCTAGTGAAAGCCTTTGGAGATAAAGAATGCAAATGACCCTTTGGAGATAAATAACGCAAAGGAAGTTGCGCGAGAACTGAGAATTATATTGAAGTCTTGTGTTGAATTAGGTGTAATTGATGGTACGCCAAATCTTTGTATATAAATAGCACAAAGGAGTAGCAAGATCTATATAGTCAATTGGAAATCTATTATGTTCTTGATCGTGTTGAAGATAAAAAGAAGAGAAAGGGTTGAATCAACAACAAACATTAGGGTTTGTAGGATTACTCTTGAACACTTCTCTTGTAACCATACTTTATGCAAAGTAAGAAAGTATCTTAATTCCATATTGGAATTGGTTGCAGACGTACCCACACGTGAGGACGAAAGTTGGGAATTGTGTAGATAAATCCTTGTGTCTTCTTTCTTTTATCGTTTTACTTGCTTTAATTTTCATATATAAATTTGTCAAATAGCATTGAGTAATCCATCAAATTGTAGGAATTTTCTGAGATTGTTTTTGTTTTGAATTGTGTGTTGATTTTCTTATAATCACTTTTAATTATAAGTATTTTTTCATATCAACACAACTCAAATAAAAATTCTGAAAATTCGGTTGTACACCAAGTGTTTAACAAATTGTTTGGTCGATTGACTCATAAGAATTTTTATACAATTGTTTTGTTTAAAGTGATGTGGTGATTAGCTTATAGTAACTTTGATTATAAGTGGTTTTCATATCTACACAACTCAAAGGAAAAATTCTGAAAAGTCGAACGTACACCAAGTGTTTGACAAATTGCAATGTTCTATCTATTACTCTCATTAACTCCCTATATGCAATTTGTTAAATGTGTTATTTGATTGATCGACCTATATAGATTTTCTCTTTGATTGTTAAAGTTTAAATTGCTTTGTTGATAAGCTTATAGTCACTTTGATTGTAAGTGCTTTTTCATATCAATAAAGTTGATTGCGCGCCACATGTTCGATAAATTGTCAATTTATATTTTTAATATGATTTCATTGGAAATAAGAAAGCGTTGTGTTTGGTATAAAACTATTAATTGGGATATTATTAAATTGATTGATTTTATCATTATCTTAATTTCATATGGCTTGTGCATATTTGAGTTTCCAATAACTAGGTTCATTTAGACTACTATCTTGATCTAGGCCAAAAACCTTATGCTCAACATTATTTTTCAAATAAGTTTTAAATAACCATTTTAAAAGGTGATTTTTAATTTGGGATCTATTCACCCCACTCTAGATAAGTCGCCGTAGTTTAACATAATTGTCTCACGATCACATGAAATATGGCGCAATGCATAAAGCTAACAAGAGTGCATGCCCTTGGAAATATCGTGCATAATCATAATGGATTGTGACGTGATTTCACGATATAAACTCATAATGGATCGACTCTTTACCATTGGAAAGCCTTTGTTATTTTGTATGGTTCATGTAATATTTCCCCAACCCATATTTCATGTTTAATTTCATTATGAATAGTTAAACTCCTAATTATTAAGAAAGAGTTTTTCCCTTATAGATTAAGCTTACACCATTGTATGCAACTACTATGTCAATGCATTACTACAAAAACTGTAACACCCTATTTCCCCAAATGTATAATTATATAATAAATCAGAGATTTTGCACAACTTTTTCAAAAATTTTGCACATAGGATGTTACACATCTCAAAATACACGCACCTCCTGATCATGTAACACATAATCTAAATAAACATTTCAACACAATATTTTAAGGCACACGATTGGCTTGATGCAGTCACACTATCATGTATGCTAGCCGTTCGACGCATAACCGATGGTCTTAATTTAACCTCCATATTTTTGAATTATATAACAAATATTAAAAATTCATTTTTGAACCTTTAGATTGAGATCTGACGATCAAAAATTGTGTGACTGCAAGATTTTATTGACTGCAGAGGTTTCTGTATCTAGAAAGACCCCAAAAAACCTTAATTGCAATGTAAACCTATCATAGAATTTGTTTTGAAGCGGAAAAATAGTCTCATATTTTTTGAAATAGATTATTTGTTTCCCTTTATCTCCTTCCATCTCTAATTCTCTTCATCCAATGATTTAGAATTTTTAAAAAATAAATAAATTAAAAATGGTTGTTTTGAAAAAAGATAAAAAATTGATGAATGATTAAGATGAGAGCTGGATGGGAAGCATAAGCAAAAGAACTGGAGATGATCCAAATCCCATATTTTTTAGAATAAAAATAAAAGGTACAATAATAGTTTATATAATGCATTACAATTTAAGGAGATGTTTTTTATAGGATAAAACCGTGAAGGTTTTCACGTTTTTGTAGTTGGTGCAGACTTTATGTCAATTGGAATATTGGTGTAGTATATGGAAACTCGAAGTTTGCAACGTGTTCTTTAGCCTCTATTGTGAACCTTGTGTACCATATATGTAATATTTAGGGTGAAAAAACGGGTCATGTTCGTTGGGCATGTCCGTTTTCCCGCACTTCAGTGCGAGGTGACCAAGGGTTTAGGCATGCACACTCTATGTGACTGTTTTGTCTCGCTTTTTTTTCTTGTACGCTTTTGTGCGTATTAACATAATTTTTTTTTTGAATTTATAGGATTAAAAAATATAGTGCTCGCACACCCACTATGTCCTACCGTCACTTTTTTCAAGACGATAGAAAACTTTAGGTCTGCACACTAAACTATGTCCGTCCCACTCGGCTCTATTTATTTCAAACTTTTATAAGACAAAAATAAACGGATGGATATGTTTTGGCACTCTAAAAGTATCCATGCACCTAAACTCAAACTTGAGGTCAATTGGTTCATCTTTAGTTTTTGGCCCACAAATTTTGATCGAAATGCTCCTAATGTATCTGTTAGCCAAAAAATTTCGACTAAAGAAATATGGTCACAAGTTAAAGGTCATCACCAAAGGCAAAGCATCGTCGACATCACTCACAGCCAGATAAGAAGTGTCTACAAGATTGTTAAAGAAAAAGTTCCTTTGAGATTTAAAAAAATCCATAATGAGTTTTGAAGCTGGGTCGACATAATGGTTTGAGGTCAATCGATTGGAATCTGGGTCGATGGATGGGTTGAAGTCCAAATCAAATACGACAAAGTTTAACATAGAAGCAGTTTCACTAACGGTTGCCAACAAGATGTGGGAGGTCCCCAAAGGGCAGTTTTATCACAAACTCCAAACATGCCTATTTAATAAACCATCAAACATGTAGGATAACCATTTCTTTTTTTTTTGTTTATTTAAGAAAGTTTTGTTTTAGCTTTAAAGGTCGCATTTTATAACATTGCAAGAAAGAACTCAGTATCCGCATCAAGAGAGAAATAAGTCATTTATGATAAATGTATACATGCGACTATTTTTAATTCAATGAAATTTATTTCAAGTTTTCAGTTTGTTTATCATTTTACTCTGCAAATTTATCTTTGTTTTCCTGTTGTGTTTCATTTTATACCTTCCCCATTTCAAATACCAAAAACCCATACCAAAACTTAACAGAGTCTAGGATTCCTGTAGCCTATCCTGCAAGTAACTTTTAACTAAGAGGCTAGAGATTGTTCGCCAAAATCCACCACGAATAAATTGGCACACCCGGTGGGACACGTTTGTGTTGAGTTCGTCTCAATCTGTGAGGAGTGGTAGCAAAATGGTAGATCCTAGAAATACATATGGGGAGAAACCCTTAAGAGGAAATACTAGTGTTGCATTAAGTATCGGTTTAAGCTCGATGGTTGTATCTTCAACGGCTCCAAGCATACTAGTAGTCACGAGTCAACCAGTGACTTTGAGGCCAAATATGGTCAATACTTCAGGTCAATATGTGCCTAGTTTCATAATGCCTATGCATGGTAGGGAACAAGTGTATAGAATGCCAACAACAATGATGGAAGGCCGACATAACAACATTTCAACATTTGGTGAAAACGCAACATCAAAATTTTCCCCTTATCATGCCTCAGGGCCTATGGGAATTCAGTTTGGTCGCTCGACTGGATTGAATTTCTCACACCAAGCAATACCCACTTTCACCCCCGAGTTCCGTTGCAGTTATGAGGCAATAGATGGATGAAAGTAATTACGAAATAGTCAATATGCTTACTCAACAAATGAGTGTCATACTGAGACCATTAATTGAGAGTTGATGTAGAGTTACCAAACGTTGGCAACTAAAATAAATCATATTGGTGACTTTCTTGGTGCCCCTAGAGCGCCAGTTCAACATGCTGCACAACCTCCACCAGAAGAACAAGTGCAGTATGAAGAAATGGTCAACGAGGCAATTGACCAAGAGCAAGAATTTCCCCAGCGTGTCGGCCCTATACCTAGGGCTATTGAACAACCCCTGGTGGTGATAGTAAAATGAAACCAGAATGCTGATCAAGTGGTCAAGTAGGTTCAACGAGACACAATAGTTGGAGAACAGAACCTAGAAGCCATTATCGAACGAATCATGTGGCGAAACAAAATGAATACTGGATCTCAGAGGCCTACGTATTCTTCCCAGTTACAATATTTTAATTTGCAAACAGAACTACCTAGGGGTTGGAAAGTCCCTAAATTCACCAAGTTTGCAGTGGATACAAAAGAGTCCACTATTGAGCATATTGCTAGGTATCAAACTGAAGCTGGAGATATAGAAAACAACGAGGATCTCAAACTAAAATATTTTCCAAGTTCCTTGTCAAAAAATGTGTTTACCTGGTTTACCAAGCTACCTCCCCATTTGATCCACATGTGGACCCAATTGGAGAAATTATTACATGAACAATTTTACATGGGGCGATCAAAGATAAGTTTAACAAAAGTTTATGGTGTTAAACTAAAAGCTAATGAGTCAATCAACCAATACCTAAACAGGTTCATACTTTTGAAAGCAAGATGCTTTACTCAAGTCCCTGAGCACGAATTAGTCGAAATGGCTGCAAATGATCTAGACTGTTCTATTAGGAAAAAGTTGGATACTCAATACTTGAGAAATATGGTGCAATTAGCTATTAGAGTCTAACAAATCGAACGTTTGAAAGATGAGAAAGCCAAAGTGAGAAAGTATCAAAAGAAATGAAAGCTTTCTTATGTAGCTACTGAAGAGTACTCTTCTGACGGTGATGAGTCAGTAGAAGAAATTGAGGTTAATGTGGTTGAACTTCATCCTGGGCCTCCTTATGCGTGTAAAACCTTTAAGGTCATCAAACAGGAAGAATCCTGTCGAAACTCAGAAAAGTGGCAAGGCCATCACAAAAACTTAAACTTTAGATATAACTAAGTGTGATGAAATATTTAATTTGTTAGTAACTGATGGTCAAATTATAGTGCCTCAGAGCCTAAAGAATCCCCTACTAGAACAAAAGAAGAAAAGGGGACTATGCATATTTCATAATTTTCTTGCTCATAAAACATATCATTGTGTTCTATTCAAGGATTTGGTTTAGAAAGATTTGAAAGAAGGAATGCTTCAATTTGATGAAAAGCCAAAGATGCAGGTTGTTGTACCCCAAAATTTGCCCTCCCATATTTTTAAAAGTTTTGACAAGCATCATTTCAATTTGCTCAAGTCTACTCAAGGGTTGCACAGTTCAAACACCCTCATAAGCCAGTCAAATTAGGGTTTTGGTTATTGCAAGGAAGTTGAGGTTTTCAAGGGCTCAATCAAGTCACATATGCCTATACACATTGTCAAGCATCTACATGTCAAGTTTCAAGGCTCACAAGGTCAAGTTGCACAGTCAAAAACCCTAGTTGCTCTACAGTCAACTGCAGGGGCAAAATGGTCATTTGGCAGTCAAAAGTCAAAATTTTTGGTCAACATCTTATTTTGAAGCCACAATCATCATTTGGTCAAATCTTGACCATGATTTCACAAGAATGGCTCAAAAATCATCAAGATGCAAAAGTTTCTATTTTTGGACAGTTGAAAAAGTCAACTGTAACTTGACCAAGGCATAACTTTTTCATGGTTCATCAGAAAAATCCCATCCAATGCTCATTTTGAAGGGGATGACATTTCCTACAACTCATCTTCACATTCCAAATCCAAGAAATGCTCTCACAAAAAGTTATCAATTTCAACATTATAGGTCATTTTCAAAAGTCAACAAAAAGGCACTTTAAGTCAAAGCCCATAACTTGAGATTGGTATATTCAAATGACATGGGACCAAAGGCGTTGGTTAGAGGACTTCAAGACCTTTCCAAAATGTCCAAGAACATGTTCATATGATCAAAAGTGAGCAAGATATGCATTGGAGAAGTTGGGAAATTTTTGTGAAATGGAAAAAGTCAACTATCCTTGAAACTTCAATTTTTGACAAAAGGGCCCACTTTGTTTCACTTGATTCAGCCTTGTCATGCCACCCACTTGTCCCATGATCAATTTCAAGACCAAATAATTATTTTTCTATTTTTATTTAATTTTTATGGATTTAATTCATTTTAATCCATAATAATTCAAGTAAAATCAAAAAAATTGATTAAATGGTATCTTGTGGTTTGATTAGCCTTCATGAAGCATATTCTAGTTGCCAAATTCGTGTAAAGCTCATTTAGGCATGAAAATTCAAAATTTGGACAAAGCTTTGAAAGGCCTTTAATGGTGGTTAAGAAGAAATCCAAAACATCATTGCACAAGGTTAAGGCTCTTAATGTTGACTTATTCTCATTGATACATACATATGCAAGCCAGCCATATAGGTTTCACGACCTAGAGACCCCTAAAAACGGCCAAACCAATTCCAAAAAAAACTCCAGAAAATTCAAATCTGAATTCCACATTCCAGGCCTTTTCAAGGAGATTTAAGGGTTCAAAAACATTGCTGGGAGTCTCCAGAACGCATAGCAATCACAAAGAAGCCTTGACACTCCAAGAACGCGCCAACACAAGTCACACGGTTTGAATTTTTTTTCCAGAAATGCATACCATTATTCATACATTGTTAACATCTTTTGTGGATCGTTTTGTGTTCATATCACTCAGGTGAAGCTATTGGTATGGTTCAATTGCTTTGAGAGCCCCTGAAACGCAAATCACCATGGTTAAATCTTAGGGTTTTCAAGCTTTTGAATTAGGGCTTTTCACATACTGTAAAATCAAACCTCAAAACGCACATGGTTGAAACCGCCTGAGTGAGACGAAAACATTGGACACCTCGCGCCATTTTTATATTACGTGTAGAGCTAATCGCTATTTTCTGCAGTTTCATTTTGTGGAGGTTTAAAACCCCCGCTAATTGTTTTCTTTTTACAGGCATTCAGTGAAGAAGATGAGACGTGGAAGGACACGGTTGGCTCATTCAAATAAATAGCGCGCATTATTTTTTTTCCAAGGGACGCGTTGATTTACTAATATAATATTTTGTTATTATTATTATTTCAACTAAGACAATTGGCTCAGTGGAAGGACGCGCTGGCAATGACCATTGGGACCTGGGTTCGAATCCCAGGTCCCCCATAATTTCCATGCATTTTTTCTTTATGTACTTATATGCAGGTTCACAAGAAAGGTGCATCATACACCTCACATACCAGGGCGCCAAGTGGCCTCAAAGATCAATCTAAAGGCCAGGGATGGCTCCACACCATGTTCCAAGTCAATGAGCATGCACATGATTCCAAGAAGTCAACGTGGCTTGAAGGAAAATGGGCCTCAGCTTGCTTACAAAACCCTCCAATCTGGCCCAAACCCCCCTTGGTTTTGTTATTCCTTTTTTATCTTTTTATTTTTCTTTTCTTTTATAATTCTTTTTTTTTATTAATTAGTATTATTAACATAATTAATATTTTTTCATAAAAAATAAAAATAAAACATTTTATTATTTATTAACTTATCTTGTAAATAAATTATAATTGATTAATTAGTTTAAATAGGCAACTTTAATTTTTTTTAACAACTAAAATGAATTTAGAACTAGGTTTTTTCTTCTTTTAATTTTAATTCCTTTTGTTTTATTTTCATTAAAAAACATAAAAATACAAAAATATTTTCTTAATTAATTAATTAATTAATTAATTAGTCATTAATTTTAATTTCATTAATTACAAAAAAGGAACAAAAATTCAATTCTTATTCAAAAAGGGTCAAAACCCTTAGGGCGTTCTCGATTTAATTCTTTCGCGCATTACTCTTATTTTAATTATTTATGTAACTGTTTCCGGATCTGTAATAGTAATTAGGTTTATCTCTTTATTTACTATTTCTCGCACTTTATTTCCAAACGGGTTTTGTTTTTTGGCGATGTATAGACCCGCGCCTTGTAATAGCTAGATTTACATTTCTGCAATTTATTTTCCGCACTCCTAACTGTTAACAATGCATGAAAGAATGTATGAATAATAAAATTAATCCGTAGATCACAAATAACATGTACAAAGACAATTAACTGAAAAACAACACACAAAGCACATGCCACTTCTAGGGTACGTCTCACTGGTTGCCTCGACGTGGTCATCAAGTATAGGGTGTCTTAGAGGTCGCCCTTCTGTCTAAAGATCCAGTTGCCTCGAAACAGTTGCCTCAGATAAAAAGGATCTAGGACATTAGGGTTACTTCTAAGGTGTCCTACCATTGCTTCAGTGACCACACATGTCCCAAATAATCGAATTGACCCGAACACCTCCAACGATGGTGCTACCTACCTCTCAATGGTGGGATAGCACTATCTAAAGGACTCTTACACAGCTTAATTCCTTAGAGTAGATAGATTCTCATAGGTACTTGCTCTTTCAAAAACAAACAAAAACATCTTTTCGCACCCCACACTTTCAAAAAAGTTTTCAAACAAAACACTTCATACACTCTTGAGGACTGATACAAGAGTTACCTAGAAATTTTTCAAACGAAACCTTTTCAAAACCCACACACACTTGAAAAGCAAACAAATTTTGAAAACATAAGAGCAAGTACCTAAGAGCCTGTGGATAACCACGGATAGAAAGGGTGCTAACACCTTCCCTTTCTATAAATCTACCTCCCGAACCGAGAAACATTCTTAAAGAAGGAATTTTGCTGTGCTTTTGTCCTTTCCATGTTGGAGAACATAAAAGAAGGTGGCGACTCTTGCTTACCGTGACATTTCGCGAAACCAGCTTAAAAAAAACAGTCAGTTCTATTTCCACCGATCACAGAACTGGCGACTCTGCTGGGGAATGTAATAATAAGTGGGGTGTACCTTAGGAATAGTTCATCATCATGTTTTCAATTGCTTGATCTGTTTGCTTTAAAATTGTGGGCCTGTTTTGGGAGTTTCATAGATCCTAACCCGGATCTGGGGGATACCTCTTAGAAAGTAGCAACAAACTGTGAGGGGACTATGTGGGGTATACCAACACGGTTGAAGCAGTTTGCTACGTTGATGTGGCACTTTGGTGAGTACCGGTAACCCTTGAGTCAAGTCAAGGAGAGTACGAGGCCGCCGCATGGTGTCGTGAAGCATCAACTAACCTTAGGAACCTTACTTGAACCATCCTGGCCTCTTTAGGGGTAGTGAGATGACTGACTTTGGTGCAGTCCGAAGTTGGTTGATACTCGATACTACACTCATTGAGGGTTGTTTTCTTGGAATATTTTGATCGCCTGTTCAGTGGCTAAATCAAAACAATGAACATAGAAAACAAACCAATGATATTGAGCTCCTTAGAACCCGGTTACTTTTCATAGGACAGGTCTTGAGCCCACCAACTTCAAGAGGGTAGTACCCCAAACTTCACGCTGGCCTGAACTCTAAGGGCTGTCTTGTGTGACTTGTGTGCTTTCAAACTTGACTACTTGCATGCTTGTTATCTAACACATGAGTTTCTTGCAGGGTTTGTTTACAGTCCTTAACCTGGACTCATAACAGGGTTTACTTACATCACTCCACTCATAGAATAACATCATGCCATCATACCATTGCATACATCCTACATAAGGACTAATCCATTTCAAGGATCTCAAGGGTTTGTGATGCAGGTCATGATGTCTAGCAAGGGGCAAAGGGGATTTATTTTCCTCTAGCCAAGGTTGATAACTTGAGTCAGGGGCTATGACCCACTCGATATGGTGAGCTTTGACTCTTGAAGAAGGACTCTCAACAACATGAAGTTCCTTCAATCAAGCTACCCAAATTCAAATTCTAACAAGTTTCTCTGTTTACCCCGCGAGATCCTTGAAAACATCGCATGCATACATACATATCATTGCATTACAGGTACTCTGTTCTACAGGTTGCTTAATCTTCTTCGCTGTTTATTTCAGCCATCATCATGAATCCTGAATCATCCAATGAACAAGCTATCAAGGCCCTCCAGGCCCAGAACACCCATTTCCAGGAGTTGGTCATGAGCTTAGCCCAAGGACAACAGGAGTTGAAGACTCTGCTTTTGAAGAAAAAGAAGAAGAGGACTGTTTTGTTCAACCCTAGACACAGATCTGGGAATACACTGCAGAATGAAGCTGAGTGGACAACTCCATCTGTTGGGGAAGGCAGTCACCAAGAGGGAAGGGTTCCTAGTCCCGTAGTCTCTGACACCGAGACAGATTTCAATGATGAACAGTACCCTCCTGCTGAGGACATGTACAAGCAACTAGAGGACCGTCTAAATGCCATGGAGATTCAACAGGTGCCCGGGTTGGACTTTGGAGACCTAGGCTTATCTTCTGGGGTGGTGATCCCTCACAAGTTCAAGGCACCCGCCTTTGCAAAATACGACGGGGCTTCCTGTCCTAAGATGCACCTCCGTTCATACGCAAGGAAGATCCAGCCCTACACGACAGACAAGAATCTATGGATCCATTTCTTCCAGGAAAGTCTTTCAGGGACTCAGCTCGAATGGTTCTATCAGTTGAATGGAACCAGTATTCGTAACTGGGAGGACTTGGCAACTGCTTTTTATAAGCAGTATCAGTATAATGCCGACCTCGCTCCTACGTGTACCCAACTCCAGGGTATGTCACTGGGGACGGGTGAAGGTTTTAAGGAGTACGCGCAAAAGTGGAGAGACCTGGCTGGCAGAATCACCCTGCCATAAATAGAGGGTCACCCCCCATTCATTTCCTCAAGCTTGGATAGCCAGAATCACCCTGCCAAACTTGTTCCATAACTCAAAATTTTGCTACTTTGAAATCTATTCTCAAGCCTTTTTTAATCCATTTTTTCCATCAATTCACCTTCCTTGATCTTCCCTGAAGCTAACCAAATAATTACATTCAAGAATCGTGCCCTATATTGCCCCATAGAAGTCTAGTTTCAGAGCTCTATAACTCAACTTCAATAGGTAGATTCCTTCATCAATTCTTCAAAACTTTGATATCATTGTGATGCTCTCATTGCCCTGGTTCTAGTCGCAACACTTACTTTTATCTAGAAACATGTTTTGACCATGAATTTTCAAATCCCTTTTCAAATCTTTCCTTCCAAATTGCTTGAGCTACAGTTTATATAAATTTGTCGCGAAGGTGTGGTTGTCTTCGTCTTGAAGAGACGAAGCGAATGACATAAGTCTGAGCTTCTGATTTTACAGTTTGAGAGACCTGGAATTCACGTTGGATGGAGGTTGAAGATGACAAATGTGTCATCTTCCAACCAATGAAGGCGCGCCATCTGTTTTTTTTTGAAAATCTGATTTAATTAATGTTTCTATGCTTTATTCACTAATGACCATGATATGCACAGCAGCCAGATCCCTTGGATTTGATTACTAACGCATTTTGACTCTCATCCAATGATCCACATATTTTTGACTTTATTTTTCTTTTTCGATTTTTATATTTAATTGTTTTAAATTTCAAAAAATCATAGAAAATTTATTTTTAGTCCAAAAAATCTGAAAAAATTATGAAAAATATTTTTGATTTTTCTGTTTCTGATTTTTAATTTTTCACAATTTTATTTTGTGTTTTGATATTTTTTTTATAAATTTTCACTTTATTTGATTTGTTTTAAATGTTTAAAAATACTTTTATACATTTTTTAATTCTGAAAAAATTACGGAATGATCCAATGACATTGTGACAAATATTGGTGACCTCATTTATTTCTTTATTTCTGACTTTGTTATTTTTTTTATCATTTTTGGTTTATTTTACTTATTTCCTTTAATTTTAAAAATAGTTTATGACTTTAAAAAATTACCTAAAATTTTATAAAATCATTTTAGTTCATTTCTGATTTTTCTATGGTCTTACTTTTTATTTCTTGATTAATTTGAATATAGTTGATATTTTTCTCTATTATTTATATTTTAAAACATTTTAAAAACCTTTTTTTGATGTATATATTAAATGAAATATTATTTTATGATTATTTTCTGATTGATTTTGGATTGAATTTTTGGTCATGAACTTTGTTAACATCATTGGATCCATGGTGTTGAGTCTAACTCCACAAAAATGGATGAATGATTTTAATAATAGTTTGATTTAAATTTAATTCAAATGTGGTTTGTATGTTCTTTCCCACCCCTCTTCATCTTATCCCTTTCTTATTGCACTAAGTGTTATTGGAGCATGATATCTATATCATGTCTCAAAACAAATGGTGCATAGATTGCTATTGATCGGCCTCAAAATAGGTGTGAGTTCTATATAAGTCAACTTACGATTGCTTAATATAGCGCTAAATTTTGTCCCGATTCGAATAAATGATCATTTGTGGCCCAAACCTATGTTTGCAAGCCCAAGCATGTTAATTTGATCTCTTTGATCCAATAACCTTGAGGTTCATTGTGTGGAGACTTTGGTTCTACCAATCCTCTAATGGATCTACAACACTTTTGGTCAACGCAGATCACTTAAACATTGTTGATCATTAAATGGTACTTTTGAGGATTTCAAATGGATGATATACTTGACAAAAAGCAAATGCAACTTATTGCGTGGAGGCTTTAGTTCTACCAATCCTCTAATGAGTTACAAATGCAAGTTTCAAGATGGTCATCCAACTAACCACTAATTAATAATTTGTTTTTACTTTATGCCTTTTATTTTTTATGCTTTATGTACCATTTACTTTAAGCATTATATTTCATGTAATTTTTATTTTTCTCACTTGAGCCTTTTCTTTTCTCTTCTAAGACATTTAATAATCAACATAAACCCTAAAAAAATTTAATGATACTTGGACTATTTGGTTACTATCCTTGGCATTATGTAGTATTAGACTTCTTGAACTTAGGATTAGAAACCTTGGCCTATGTTGGAGACCTTGTGACTTTAATTGATATTTTATCTAGAGTTCTTGAGGTTTACCTTAAGACATTGGGTTGTTTGTTTGTTTTTTGTGTAGGTTATTGTGATTACATTCTTTGTTTGTAATCTGGAATTTACCTGTATACAACTGTTATTCTGCCCAATTTTTGTGAAGACTTAATACACTTGAAGTTTAGTTCTCTCAAGAGGTCTAGTATCTTTACTTGCTTGATTTCAATCCAAAGAATGGGAATTCTATCTTGACTCATAATGTCAAGTATTGGCTTCTTGTTGGTTAGATGGTTCTTATCCCTAGCTTTTACCTTATGCTTTAGGATAGTCTCTTCTTCTCCTCCCACTTTCTTTAATTTCAAAAATATTCTCTCTCCTTTTGAAAACTCTTCTTGCTTTTTTTAAAACTTGAACCACTTTCATAATAAACTTGGACTTATGTCCATGCATTTTAAAAACCTTTTCATAAATAAACTTTAATCAACTTAATAATACCTTGACATTTTTTGTGAGAAGACTAAAAGTCAATCAATCTCTTTTCAAACCATTTTTGCCACTTTGGCTTTTACTTTAAACTTTTCTCAAAAGATTAGACTCTTGCCAATCCTTGTAGTGATGCAAACAACTATACTTCTACAATATGTAGTGAAGTGAGATATTTTCCACTTGGGTGTTGAGTGAGGCATTGTTGATTTTAAAATCCAAGCCATATCCTCCACTTTAAGATGATGCAAATTCTCCTTTCTCATGATTGTGGGTAGTAAGCATGTTTTTCCATACGGACAATGACGATGATGTCTTATCTCATAAAATTAGCCAACACACTTGTGTCTTAAATTTTTTAAAGAGGAACTGCGTGTACCCTGATCCCCTATTGCACGGAAAGTGGTACGTAGGAACTAAAGGTTCGCAACCGCGGCAGGTGCAAAAATCATAAAAAAACATTTCTTTTCTCACCTCCACCATCTATTTTTATAGCCAAAATATACAGATTTTACAAAGAGGTTCCTACGGAGTACGTAGATGTTTAGGGTGCTAATACCTTCCCTTTGCATAACCAACCCCCTTACCTTGAATCTTTCCCCCTCTTTTTGGGTTATTCGCTCTTTTCCCATTCCTTTGAAAACAATAAAGCGCAGTGGCGATTTTTATTTTGATTTGTACAAGTCTAGTCAATCCAATGGCTTAGTCTTAAACATTTCTACCGCTACAGAAAAAATGGCGACTTCACTGGGGAAAGATTGACCTCTTTCTGGTCCATCCCTAAGTGGGTTGAACCTATATTTGTTTATATCCGTATATGTGCTATTGTTGTTTATGTGTTATATGTTGTATATATGTTTGTCTGGATTTTCCTGGTTTTAAGGGTGCTTGGTGATTACTTATAAGTCCTATACCCGGACTTGGGAAAACTTTAAGATATGACGGGCGGTATAGTCATGTTAACTTTGAGGGAGTAATCCCAAAAAAGGAGGCATGAGATCCCCCACTCAGTGGAGGCCCCTTTGACTGTAGTGTCGTTTACCGAGGTAGTCGAGAAGATGTACTGCTTTCGACCTGAGAGCCTGCTGAAACTGAGGATCGTAGAATACCAAACCCATCTTGGCCTTTTAGGTGTAGTGCGAAAGCTATGACAGAGTAATCCGGAAATAGTTGTCACACGATACTATGCTCGGACGAGTTTTTCTTGAGAATATTACTAATTACCGAGTTAATTGAGAAGTTGGTAATATCCTAAGGAAGGATGTAGACTCTGGGAACCTCTAGAACCTTGTTCAATAGGTGATAACTTTTAGACCAACACCTCATGGGTAGTACCTCCGACCTCATGCTCATGACGTTGAACCTATGAACCCTATATGTGTGATCTTGTGTGTGATTGTTGCATCATGAATCCATGCACTCATACGCATCTTTTGAAGAAATCTTATTTCAAGGGACTTAAAAGTTGTCCATTTGTGAATATCTCAGGTACCTTTTAACCATGGATTCTAGAAAAAGAAAGACCGGGAAGTACAATTTCAAGGATCTCAAGATAGATGAGTTGATCAGTCTAATTCCCGAGATCCAGTGTTCTGCAGATTTTCAGAAGAAGTATGGATCCATCATTCCTCTTATGAATCTTAGGATGAAGGAGGGTATTCTCTCGACCTTGGTCCACTTCTATGATCTATTATATCATTGCTTTACTTTTCCCGACTATCAGTTGATGCCTACACTGGAGGAGTATTCTTATCTGTTGAATTTACCTGTTACCGATTGTGTTCCTTTTCCTGGTTTGAAGGGTGAGCCAAAACCACAGGAGATTGCTGCTTTGATTCATCTAGGGAAGTATGAGGTGGAAGCCCATATGACTACCAAAGGAGGGATTGGAGGATTACCGGCCCAATTCTTATTGGATAAAGCTTGCTACTTTTCCAGGATGAAGAGTACAATCACTTTTGAGGCCATCTTTGCTCTACTTTCTTACGAATTGTTCTTATTTCCTAATGTGGACAAGTTTGTTGACATTATTGCTATCAGGATCTTCATGATTGGAAACCCAGTTCCTACATTGTTGGGTGATGCTTATTACTCTATTCATCTTCGAAGTTCTTATCATGGAGGGATGATTATCGGTTTCACTCCCTTGTTGTACCGATGGTTTATCTCTCATATGCCTCAGTATGATGCTTTCTGGGATGTCACAAAGGAACCCCGTTGGGCTCCTAAGATCATGGCACTTACTCACTCGGATATTGATTGGTATCATCGAGCTTACCAAGATGTAAATACTATTGACAGTTGTGGTAGTTTCCCCAATGTACCTCTTCTTGGTACAAAGGGAGGAATTAACTATAACCCTGTTCTTGCACGACGACAACTTGGTTATCCGATGAGGGATAAAACAAATAGTATTCATTTGAGTAGTTTCTTTCTGAAGGAGGGAGAAGACCATAGGGAAGCTAGGGAGAAGATTGCAAAGGCCTAGCGTCACATTCATAAGAAGAGTGGGAAAGATTTGGGACTAAGAGGGGCTGTTTATTTGGAACCTTATCTTCAGTAGGTCCAAATGAGAGCTATCCAGTTGAAGATGCCGTATTATCGGGAAACACCTATGCCTGATTTGTTTATGAAAACCACTCCTCCCTTATTAGATGATCTAGAAGAGCTACCACTTGCTTTAGTCAGGATGCAGCAGGAAAAGGATGCTTGGAAGAATAAGTGCCAAACTTTAGAGGTTTCCTTTAGAGAAGACTTGAAGGAGAAAGACGACTTAATTGAGATCCTTGAGAGTCGAGCGGTAGAGACTGTGGAGAGGCAAGGGGATTTATTTTCTCCTAAGCCTCAATCAGATACTGATTACTCATTTCTTGATTCAGGTGATTGGAAGGAGGTTGCCACCAGGTATGCGGAAGAAAATATGAGGTTAAAGGCTCAGATTGCCAGGCTTACAAGGAAGCGACATCGTATAGAGTGATCTCTGACAACTTTACTTCTCAGGGTTTTAGATTTTATTTTCATCTTGTACTTGGGATTGTTGATACTTGTAACCTATTTCGAAGTTATTATAATAAAAATTTTAAGTATTTCAAATGCGTTATTACTTTGATATTTGCAATATGTCTATAAACTTTAAATCCCTTGAAATATTAAATAACAAAATAAAATCATGTGCATTGCATATCATGTATCATATTGCACATATTTCTTGAATTTGTTATGCATATCTAGGTGTATTACAAAGCTTCTTTACTTCGTTCAGCAAGCTGACTCATCACTACAACACTCGGGCTAATTTCATAAGGAAGATGGACAACTTAGAACAAGAGAATCGCGAGTTGCGCGAGGAAGTTTCTGCTTTGAAGGCCAGTATGGACAATCTTACTGCTCTAATGGAATCTCTGGTGGCTGCTCAGAATCAGCCACAAAGTGTTCAACCTCAACCAACAAGGGATACTGCTGAAGCTCCGGCTGTTCCTGTGTCTGCTACCCCAACTGTTGTTCAAAATCGCATGCCTCAAGGTTATCCCTGGGGAATTCCAGAGAACTTTGCACCTGAAGGTTTCAATCTTGGTCCTTAAGATACTCCAGTTGTTCAAACTATTGTTACTCCTGCACCTCCTGTGGTGCATGCTGCTCCTGCTACACCTCCTTCGGTGAATATGGTTCCCTTTGTTAATGATGATGTGTGTCATCCTTTTCCTCCACCAAGTGAACACATGGGTCTCTATGACAGAATGGATAATTTTCAAGAGCAGTTTGACAAGATGCAGAGGGAGATGAAGGCCCTTAAGGGAAAAGAGTTATTCAGACAAAATGTGAATGAATTATGCTTGGTCCTGAATGTTAAGATACCTGCAAAGTTTAAGGTCCCAAATTTTGAGAAGTACAAGGGCAACACTTGCCCTCGTGCTCATCTGATAATGTATGTAAGGAGAATGTCTACCCATACTGATGATCAGCGTCTGCTGATTCACTTTTTTCAGGATAGTTTGACCGATGCTGCGCTGAAGTGGTATATGAGCTTGGACAGCGTCAATATCCATACTTTCAATGACTTGGGAGAAGCATTTATCAGACAATACAAGTATAACATGGACATGGCGCCTGACCGTGATCAACTCAGGGCAATGGTTCAGAAAGACAGGGAATCATTCAAAGAATATGCACAGAGATGGCGTGAGGTAGCTGCCCAAGTGATTCCTCCCATAATAGAGAAGGAGATGACTAAGATTTTCTTGAAGACTCTGGGTGCTTTCTACTATGAGAGGATGGTAGCAAGTGCGCCAAGTGACTTTACTAAAATGGTAGGCATGGGTATCTGCTTAGAAGAGGCTGTAAGGGAGGGCCGTTTAACGAAGAATGAAGGATCTGGAGGTGTAAAGAAGCCATCTTATGGGTTTACCAAGAAGAAGGAAGGGGATACAAATGCTATTATGCAAGAGAGGAGAGTTAATCCTCCTAGAATAAGTTATCAGCGTCATCAGCAAGTCACCTCAGTTACTTCATTTATTGGTGTAGCTCCAACCACCGTTGCTTATCAGAGACCATCCCAATAGGGGAATCAAGGGTATAATCAGAGAAGGGGGAGTTATGACCCTATTCCTATGAGTTATACGGAGTTACTACCGGCATTGATTCAGAAGAAGTTGGTTCAGGCCCGACCACCTCCCGCAGTACCATCACCACTGCCTTGGTATTACAAGGCAGACCATGCATGTGCTTTTCATCAGGGAGCACCAGGGCATAATGTTGAGAATTGTTATCCTTTAAAGACTGATGTGCAGAAATTGATAAAGTCTGGTATTCTATCTTTCAAGGATGTGGGTCCTAATGTGAAAGACAATCCTCTACCCAAGCATGGAGGAGAAAACACTGTGAATATGATGGCCGGTTGTCCAGGCGACTTCCGGATTTTTGATATTCATCTAGTTAGAGGAGATTTGGTGAAAATGCATGCAAACCTCTGTGAATTAACTTGAAATATTTCTAAGTATGGAAAGTCAACTCTTTTTCTCCAACTTTAACTCAACACAACTTTCAGCTCAAGCATCCATTTGATTCCATTACAAAGCTTGTAACCTCATCTTTCTAAAGCATCAAGAATCGTGCCTTAAGACCCCTTGAGCTGAGAATGCCATTGATTCAAAAGTGGTAACTTGGAATTGAAGTTTCATTGCAAGTCAAAATTTGAATTTCATGTTACAACCTCTAAACCTCAAATTAGCACGCGTTTTGGGTCTAAACATGATTAGCCAACTTTCCCAAGTGGATTAGTGCATCAAAACACACATTTTGGATGAGTTTTGACAAAAGAGAAGTCACATTTTCTTCATGATGCAGACCCACACAAATTCCCTCAAAATTGCATCATTCACTCTTCCTTTTGATCCCATTTGCTTCTCCTATAAATACATGAGCAATCCCATTCATTTTCTCAAGCTTGGATAGCCAGAATCACCCTGCCAAACTTGTTCCATAACTCAGAATTCAGTAACTTCAAAATCCATTCTCAAGCCTTTTTCAATCTAATTTTTCCATCAATTCACCTTCCTTGATCTTCCCTGAATCTAACCATATAATTACATTCAAGAATCATGCCCTATATTGCCCCATAGAAGTCTAGTTTTAGAGCTCTGCAACTCAACTTCAATAGGTAGATTCCTTCATCAATTCTTCAAAACTCTGATATCATTGTGTTGCTCTCATTTCCCTGGTTCTAGTTGCAACACTTACCTTGTACTAGAAACACGTTTTGACCATGAAATTTCAAACCCCTTTTCAAAACTTTCTTTCCAAATTGCTTGAGCTACAATTTATATAAATTTGGCGCGAGGGTGTGGTTGTCTTCGTATTGAAGAGACGAAGCGAACGACATAGGTCTGAGCTTCTGATTTTATAGTTTGAGAGACCTACAAATCACGTTGGCTGGAGGTTGAAGATGACCTACGTGTCATCTTCCAACCAATGATGACACGCCACTTGTTATTTTTGAAAATCTGATTTATATTTGATTTTGTAGTTTATTCACTAATGACCATGATATGCACAACGCGCCAAATCCCTTGGATTTGATTACTAACGCGTTTTGACTCTCATCCAATGGTCCACATATTTTTACTTTTATTTTTTTCTTCTGATTTTTATATTTTAATTGTTTTAAAGTTCAAAAAATCATAGAAAATTCATTTTAAGTCCAAAAAATCTGAAAAAATTATGAAAAAATATTTTGATTATTCTCTTTCTGATTTTTATTTTTTCACAATTTAATTTTGTGTTTTGGTATTTTTTATAAATTTACACTTTATTTGAATTGTTTTAAATGTTTAAAAATACTTTTATACATTTTTAAATTCTGAAAAAATTATGGAGTGATCAATGATATTGTGACAAATATTGGTGACCTTATTTTATTTTTGTTTCTGACTTTACTATTTTTTACCATTTTTGGTTTATTTTACCCATTTCTTTTAATCTTAAAAATAGTTTCTGACTTTAAAAAATTACCAAAAAATTTGTAAAATTATTTGAGCCTTTTTTCTGATTTTTCTATGGTCTTACTTTTTATTTCTTGATTAATTTGAACATAGTTGATATTTTTCACTTTATTTTCTACTTTTAAACATTATTTTTAAACCCTTTTGTATATATTAAAATATAATATTATTTTGTGACTATTTTCAGGCTGATCTTGGGTTAAATTTTGGATCATGAACTTTATTAACATCATTGGATCCATGGTGTTGAGTGTAACTCCACAAAAATGGATGAATGATTTTAATAATAGTTTGATTAAATTTAATTCAAAAGTGATTTGTATACTCTCTCCCATCCATCTTCATCTCATCCCCTTCTTATTGCACTAAATGTTGTTGGAGCATGATATCTATATCATGTCTCAGAATAAATGGTGCTGTTATACCCCAAAATTTTCCCTCTCATTTCTCAAAGAATCACCCTGGATCCCCAGGTTTGCTCCCCTCCAATTTCAAGCCTGGATCTACAAATTTTCCAAGAAAGCCATTCACGGGGGTAAAATGGTCATTTGCGCATTGAAAAGTCAAACTTTGACTTTTGATCAAAATCAAGTTTCAAGAGTCATATTTCATCAAGACATGTTGAGATATGAAGTTTGTTAGATCTAGAAATTCAAAAGTCAAAGGTTACTTTGGAAAAGTCAAATTTCTAAATACTTAGAATTTTTCTAAGTGTTTAAGAAATATGACAACTCAGAACTTCTGATCAGATTATCACCATGATGCAAGCTGATTCTGGAATAATTTCTAACTCAAGTTATAGATTTCAATGAGATTTAAAACATTGCAGAACAGAACTTCTCCTAGAAATGCTGGGATTTCAAGTTATAACTCCTCAAAGACACGTCCATGAAACTAAAACACTCAACAAATTCTAGACAGAGTTTGGTCACAACTTCTGAGCCAGTTTTCACAAAGGTTCAGTCAGAGTTTGCAAGGGTAATTCAAAGAAGGTTACAAAGCATGCTGCAAGCTTCTTGGAAAGTCTGAGAACTCCTTCAGAACAAGCTGGAGCAAGGAGATACAAAGATCAGAAGTTGGTTGTTCATTCTGAATTATGTTGAAATTAAACCTCTGATCCAGAATTAAGCAATGGTGCAGAATCTCACTTTCCAGGATTTCTGGTTTGATCATTCTCATCATCATTTAATGCTCATAACCACTTCTGGGTATTTGTCTAAAAGATTTCCCCACGTATGGCATAGAAGTACCATTGCTGTCTTGGAAAAGAAAACTCTTGTACAAAAGTATGTTGAGTCCATGCTTTGCTTTTTCCTCTGAGCGTACTCTTTCTTAATTCATGCTTACAAATCCAACTTAGACATGGCTAAAAGCTGCTAACCACCATGCTTGCTTCAAGAACAAGGCAACACCTTAACATATGAAGGCTATATTCAACGCTTCGGTCAGAGAATGACCAAATCCCAAAACCTTGTTTATACAACCTGCTACACTGCTACAGCACAATCCTATAACCAACAGCTAATTCAGCCTACGCCTACATCCCATAATTGCACCAAACTAGCATACAAAGACCGTGATAAAAAAGCAATGGAACAATATGCCAAAAATTTTAAATCCCATTTGTTTTCCCCCAAAACCACAACAGATTCACCTATAAATAAGTTGCTCCATCACACTTTCAAGGGGCAAGATTTTGGAGAGGGAGAGGGAATCATCAAAAGAGAGAACGGAAAAACAGTGAAAACCTTCGCAAATCCTAAACATAACCTTTGCTCTTCCCTTTGAATCAAAGAACATAACCATTGTTCCGCTACTCTCGCTGATGCCAGAACATCTGAAGGCAGCAACCCAAAGCTCCAAGCATACACTCCAGATTCAAGGTAAGTCTTTCTGACTTTGCATTTTGTTTTATTCAAAACATCATTATTATGTAAATATCACAATTAATGTTGTCCATACCATTGCATAAGTAGAAAAACTGTGGATTAGAACTTCTTGATTAGGCCTGGACTCAGATTTAGGATTAGAACTTCTATAAATTGTTGTGCTGTTATCCTTCTGATTTGCTATTTATTAAGAACTAAATAAATTGCTGATGTGCTGATTAAGAATTGAAATATGGCATAGAACTTCTGACGTTCACTCACAGTTTTAGCACAACACAAAAATTATGAGTTCTCCTCACTGTTTTAACATACAGAACTTCTATAATTTTCCCACTGTTTAAACACACTGAACATCTAATGTTCACTCGCTGTTAACGCACACTGAACTTATGATGTTCACTCACTGTCTTAGCACATATTGAACCTCTGAGTTCTCTTCACTGTTTTAATATACATAACTTCTAAGATTTTCTCATTGTTCTAACACTCAGAAGTTCAGCACATAGCAACCCATAACTTTTGTGTTTTCCCTCTAACGTGTCTTGCAGGACCTCAGAGTGTACCAATCCAGAATTTCTGATTCCACTGATGTTCCTTTCTGAGTCATCACGCGCCTGAATTCAGAACTTCTGATCCTTGTTGTTTTTCTTGCAGTAGTACGCCGTTTCTATCTTTCATTTATTTTCCTTTTCATCATTTTTAATATTAACATAAAAAGACATAAAAATATTTTCTTTTATTAAGTAATTTATTTCTTTTTTCATTAAGACAAAAAACCATTTTCTAAACAAGTCCTTTTTCTTTCTTATATTGTACATTTCAATATGGTTGTAATAGTAACTTAGGATTTAATTTTAATTTGCAATCCCCATTTGTAAATATGTACCCCCATTCCCGAAAACTTTGTAATAGCGTAGAATTTTATTTTCCGCAATTTTCTTTATACTGTATAGTAATTAGGCGTGCATGGAAAGATTCAAAAATCAATCGCTAGATAACCCTAATCAAGACTAAGTGTATGAAATCAAACACACTTTGAACATATGCACACCTTAGGGTAATCTCACTTGTTGCCTATTGGAAAAATAGTCATGTCCCTCGAACATGGGCGTTTTAGCAAAGACCCTCGATAAAAGATCGTAGTCCCTCGATGACCCTCGATGTTGCCTTCGGTAAACAATCTAGTCCCTAAACGACATTGCTAAAATGTCCCATAGGTTACCTTCTATGACTATACAAACGTCCCACGCTCGTCCCTTCACATCCAATGATGAGGCTTCTTACCAAATCAATGGTAAGATAGAAACATCTAAAGGAAGAGGAAAATAACATCTAAGACCTTTTGAGTAGGTAAATTCGCTCCTAGTTGCTCGCTTGCTCACAACAAAAACATTTTAATACACCAACATATCTCTTTGAACTATTTTCAAAAAACCAACACTTTGTACGCATTCTTATAGAGACGAGAATCATTACAAAGTCACATTTTCAAAATATTTTCAAAACCCACATCACAAAGCACATTTCAAAACAAAAGTAAGTGATCTAGCAAGTAACTAAGAGCCCATGGAAAATCATGGATGAAAAGGGTGCTAACACCTTCCCTTTTCATAATTTACCCCCCGAACTCAAGAAAAACATCTCTAAAGGTCTTTCATGTGCTTTTTCACCTTTCCTTTTGGATAAAAGAAAAGTCGGTGGCGACTCTTTCTAACCATAACATTTTCAATCAAACGCAAACACCCAAGTCAGTTCTCCCACTGTATCATAGAACTGACGACTCTGCTGGGGATATTTCTCTAAAAGTTGGGTTACCTTAGGGTTAGATCATATTTACTTACCTTCATTTGTTTGAATTGCTTGCTTTACATTATGGTTCTTTGTTTGGGTTTAAATCCTCTACCCGGATTTGGGATACCTTATAGGTAAGTAGTAATACATTGTGGAAACTGTGCGGGGTATACCGACATGGTCTAAGCAATATCTATGTTAGTGTGACATATTTATGGGTACCGGTAGCCCTTGAGTAGTCAAGGAGAATACGGGGCCGCTGAGTGATGTCATGAAGCACTAACTGACTTTTAGAACCTTTACATGACCAACTTAGCCATTAGGACGTAGTGAGATGACCGACTTTGGTGCAGTCCGAAGTTGGTTGATACTCGATGCTACACTAATTGAGACTTGACTCCTGATTTTTGTTTGGTTGCGAGTCAATCGCCTATCAAACGAAGCTTATGAGAAAGGTCAGTGATATTGAGATCCCTTAGAACCCGGTTACTATTAACTAGGACAGGTTGAGCCAACTAAACTTCAAGAGGGTACTAACCTACAAACTCCATGCAAGCCTAAACCTAAGGACTTGTCTACTTTGTGTGAATATGATTATTTGTATATAAACTTGCTTACCTCGCATATTTGTACATAAAATCATAACATCATACCATAGCATTTTCAATAGCCGTTTCAAGGATCTCGAGGGCTTATGATGCAGGGTCACGTTGAACCAGACGTCTATCGAGGGGCGAGAGGATTTATTTTCCTCTAACCAAACACCGTCAAAAATCAAGTAAAATAAACCGGAGTTAAAGGCTACAACCCACTTGACATGGTGAGCTTAATTCTCATGGAAGGACATCCACCGTTACAAAGTTCTCCAATCCAAAACTGTAAGTGACTACTAACCCCGCGAGATCCTTGAAAACATGCATCCACATATCATGAATCATATCATGACAGGTTTCTCCCATACAAGTCTCCTTATCTTCCTACTGTTTATTTTAGTAAGATGGATATGGAATAAACGGTGAAAGATCTCCAAGCTAAAAACGCTCAATTCCAACAAATGTTCCTGGCTATGGCTAAGGGGAAAGAGGACCTGAAAACTGTCCTTCTCAAAGACAAGAGGAAGAAGTCCAAGAAGTCAGTAGGTATCCTGAACTTGAGAAGAAGACCTAGAGGACCATTCAAGGGAGCTCTACATCTTTCAACTCCATCCAACATGGGGGATAGTCATGAAGAAGACAACAATCTGGAGATTGATGAAGCCGAAGCTGACTACTCTGAGGAACAATCCCCTCCCACTGTTGACAAGTACAAATAGCTGGAGGATCGCCTCAATGCTATGGAGATTCAACAGATACCCGACTTTGATTTAGGAGACATGGGTTTGGTTTCTGGAGTGGTCATCCCCCCAAAGTTCAAAATCCATACCTTTGTCTTGTACGATGGAGTCTCTTGCCCTAAGATGCACTTAAAGTCTTATGTCCACAAGATTCAACCATACACAACTGATCCAAAGCTTTGGATCCATTTCTTCCAAGAAAGCCTAGTAGGGACTCAACTCGAATGGTTCTATCAATTGGAGAGTTCTTGCATCCACACCTGGGAGGATTTAGCTGCTACTTTCTACAAGCAGTATCAGTACAATGCTAATCTTGCACCAACTCGTGTGCAATTGCAAAACATGACCATGGGTTCCAACGAGAGCTTCAAAGGATACGCCCAAAAGTGGAGAGATCTGGATGGTAGGGTGAAGCCCTCTTTAACTGACAGGGAGCTGATTGACATCTTTATGGGAACCTTGGCGGGACCTTTCTTCAAACACTTAATCGGAAGTTCCTCGGCCGGGTTCACCGAGCTAATAATGACCGGCGAAAGGGTTGAAGCTGGCATCAAAAGTGGAAAGATCCAAGGAGCTACACCTCGTGATGCTTAGAAAAAGCCGTACAGCGGGAAGAAAGAGTCCAATGCAGTGTCTGGTTAAAAGAGTCGTCATGACCAACACATGGGGGCAGTCCTGATCTCTGGTTCTGCGTCGCACTGACAACAACAAATGGGAAATCAATGAAGTCCAGACGAGCCCAAAAGACAGTTTACCAACATCAACATGTCGCTGTCTCAAGCGCTACAACACTTGTTGAGGATGAATCTGATTGCATTGATAGAACCTCATCCAAACTCCAAAATTTCTTCTCCTAACTACAATCCTAATGCAACATGTGCTTATCATTCTGACAGTCCCGGGCATGACACTAACGATTGCTGGGTGTTGAAGTACAAGATTCAGAATTTGATTGACGCCAAGAAGATCGAGTTTGACCCTACAAAGACTCCAAGCGTGATCACTACTCCTATGCCAAATCATTGAGAGTGTCTTGTTCATTTTGAATTTTCAATTGTAATTTCTTTTGTTATTCAAATAATTACCTATTAATGTCAAACTTTATTTCATTAATGCATTGCATATATTTGTCTTGATTTGATCCACTCATTTTCATTACATTTAAACTATGCTTTTTGATCTCTTTATGACATTCAACTCTTGCTAAAAGTTACAAGCCTTTAGAGGGAGGATGATGAAAACAATACCATTAATCTCATACGGTATGCTTTTGAACAGACCTTGCTGACGATGTACAAGCGTTCTTTCAAATCCTAAACACTGGAGTTATAAGGAAGATAATCCCTAGTAAACCCCTATGAGCCAAAGAAGTAGAAGTTTTCTTTTTTCACACAAATTGAAACCTTTAATCAAAACCCGGGGCAGGGTAGTCTCTCAGTTAATTCAAACGCGCGTTTAGCCGCAAACTCTCATCTCATAATACAACGAATGACATCAAAAACATTCCTATGGAATCAAAAGACAGTGATGGTTCCCTATCGTATAGGCAGCCATTATCTCTCGAAGAGAAAAGCCCACTAAGTCAAAACCTACAAAGGAGACTTAAGAAAAACTGGGGCATCCCGCTGACCGTAAGGACAATCAGGCAAAATTAGGGATAACAAATCAAAAGAAAGAGTTCACTACGAATCCTCAACAACATGAAAAATGTTGCAAAAATAACTCCCTTCCGACAAACTTAACTTATCTGAGCCATCACCAATGCGTCATTCCAGACTCAATTGGAGTTCAAACGCATAATTAACTGAGTTTAGGACTGAAGAACATCACGAAGAACGGGTGGGTATAAATACACTTTGAGCCTTTATCCTTTGTTTCTTAAACCGTGAACCAAGCCACGTTACAACCTTTCAAAAGTCCTAATTGAAGCATGGGTTAGTTTGAAAGCATACTGTTACAAAAGGTATCCTGACTCCTGTAGGGCTTTACTCTAAATCCTGAGTTGAATTTTTCTTACAAAATTTCTTTACTTGCTAAAACGCATTTTCCAAAAATTTCAAGACAAGCATAAACTTTGCATTACTTGAATATCACTGTTTGCATATGGCTATTTGTTTGACTGCGGAGAAATTCACACAACGAATGTCCAGTGAACGAAAGCTCTCTCAGTGAACAAATCAATTCAAGTAGGATGACACTTCCATTGATAAATCTCCTATCAACAAGGGGACATGACATGTCACTATCCAAGCACACCTGGGACAGTCCAGTCAAGATTCCAAGAAATCTCTCAAGAAGTACAGAATAACCAGGGGCAGGTCTCCATCTCCATTACTTGGGGCATTGAACTCCAATCTCAGCAAAGGTTTACTTACAATCAAACAGTTCCTGGCAGTGCCACAAACATTTTCTACTAGAGGCAGCGATAAATCTCCCCAGAATCCTTCTCATAGGAGGTTTCCCCAGCCAGATTTTCAATCTCTTAAAACTTTTTCAACTGAGTTGACTTCAAGAATCCTCGAGGATTTCTGCCAGTGAAGTCGCCACCTCTCCAACAGACTGAGCAACAGGGTTTATTTCCCCAACAAACAGTAGGATCCCCCAACTTGAGTTTGCCTCTCCGACTACTATAAATCAGAGGACCACAACTCCTCTTCCCCAACAGAATACTCTACAATCCCGAAAAACACTATGAAGCCTGGATTTCGACCAGATAATAGTATAAGACGCTGCGAAGCCTGGATTTCGACCAAATAGTAGTTCCCTTCTCCAAAGACACTATGAAGCCTGGATTTCTACCAAATAATAGTATAAGGTATTGCGAAGCCTGGATTTCGACCAGATAGTAGTTCCCTTCTCCAAAAATACTGTGAAGCCTGGACCCGACCAGATATCATCTCAACTTCATCCTTTCAAGCAAGTTACTGTGAAGCCTGGAATTCGGCCAGATAACATTAAACCTCCTTATCCACAACAAGTCATTGTGAAGCCTGGAATCCGACCAGATAATAGCTAACTTTTGATTCTCTCCAGCCAAAGATAATCCCCCAGTAGAGCAACAGGCAACCGAGACTCCTGAACTCTTTTCCCCAAGCAAGAATCAACACTCTCCACAGAGTTTTTAATATCCCCAACGGATTTCTCCTCAAAACGGGAATCCACGGTGGAAACATTCTAAGCAAAGTTTGAAGACACACGTACTCTTCAACGACAGTCCGAGGTTTAATAACTCCCTGACATTTGTCAAGGATTTATTTTCCTAGACAAAAATACATTCACTAACATTTCACACATGACAAGTGCATACAACATAATCTCATTTTTGAGAATATTATTACATAATGCATCTCATCTACAATGACATTGCATACGACTTTGCGTTTACCTTTTCAGGAAAAGGTCAATAGATAATGTTCATCACCTTTTTTGGAGTAGCAATCGTCCAAGATTCCTTCATCATCTTTTGGAGTAGAAATCATCCCAGATCCCTTCATCATCATTGAAGAAACCCCACCCAGGTTCCTTCTCACTTCCAAATGAAGTTTTACACGGACTCATCGTCAATCAACCCTACACAAGTTCCTCCTTTCCAGATGCAGATTTATACGGATTCATCATCAAGCAACCCTACACAGGTTCCTCCTATTTCCAAGATAAAGTTTTACACTGACTCATTATGAAGCAATCCTACACAGGTTCCTCCTTTCCAGACGCAATTTTACACGGACTCATCATCAAGCAACCCTACACAGGTTCCTCCTATTTCCAAGATGCAGTTTCACATGGACTCATCATCAGGAAACCCTACACAAGTTCCTCCTATTTCCAAGATGAAGTTTTACACGGATTCATCATAAAGAAACCCTACACAGGTTCCTCCCTTCCAGATGTAGTTTTACACGGACTCATCATGAAGCAACCCTACACAGGTTCCTCCTATTTCCAAGATTAAGTTTTACACGGATTCATCATAATGTAACCCTACACAGGTTCCTCCTATTTCCAAGATGCAGTTTTACACGGACTCATCCTCAAGCAACCCTACACAGGTTCCTCCTATTTCCAAGATGAAGTTTTACACGGATTCATCATAAAGCAACCCTACACAGGTTCCTCCTATTTCTAAGATGCAGTTTTACACAGACTCATTATCAAGAAACCCTACACATGTTCCTCCTATTTCCAAGATGCAGTTTTACACGAACCCATTTTCAAGCAACCCTACACAGATTCCTCCTATTTCCAAGATGAAGTTTTACACGGATTCATCATGAAGCAACCCTACACAGGTTCCTCCTATTTCCAAGATGAAGTTTTACACGGATTCATCATAAAGCAACCCTACACAGGTTCCTCCCTTCTAGATTCAGTTTTACACGGACTCATCATCAAGCAACCCTACACAGGTTCCTCCTATTTCCAAGATGCAGTTTCATATGGACTCATCATTGAAGCAACCCTACCCAGGTTCCTTCTCACTTCCAGATGCAGTTTTACACGGACTCATCATGAAGTAATCCTACCCAGGTTCCTTCTCAGGAAATTCCAGATGAAGTTTTACACAGACTCATCATCAAGCAACCCTACACAGTTCAGATACACTCCAGACACGGATGCCATTCTGATACTCATTCAGATTCCCTCTCAAATACAGTTCAACAATCACCTCTGGATGGCATCTACAAGCCCATCTCCATTAACTATCCATCATCTATCCATCATCTCTCCAAATTACATCTTTAATCCTATTCCCTACATAATCAACTAACACATCTTCGAGTGCAAATTTCTGGGCACTCTAGTGTTCAATCATCTTCCACCTTCAAGTCACGAATGGCAGAATTACCAATCTAACTCTTCAGGTGTAAGAAGATTGAATAGGGGCAGCTGTTGTACCCCAAAATTTGCCCTCTCATTTCTCAAAGGATCACCCTGGATCCTCAGGTTTTCTCCCCTCCAATTTCAAGCCTGGATCTACAAACTTTCCAAGAAAGCCATTCACGGGGGTAAAATGGTCATTTGCGCATTGAAAAGTCAAACTTTGACTTTTAATCAAAATCAAGTTTCAAGAGTCATATTTCATCAAGACATGTTGAGATATGAAGTTTGTTTGATCTAGAAATTCAAAAGTCAAAGGTTACTTTGGAAAAGTCAAATTTCTAAATACTTAGAATTTTTCTAAGTGTTTAAGAAATATGACAAGCTCGGAACTTCTGATCAGATTATCACCATGATGCAAGCTGATTTTGGAATAATTTCTAACTCAAGTTATAGATTTCAATGAGATCTAAAACATTGCAGAATAGAACTTCTCCTAGAAATGCTGGGATTTCAAGTTATAACTCCTCAAAGACACCTCCATGAAACTAAAGCACTCAGCAAATTCTGGACAGAGTTTGGTCACAACTTCTGAGCCAGTTTTCACAAAGGTTCAGTCAGATTTTGTAAGGGTAATTCAAAGAAGGTTACAAAGCATGCTGCAAGCTTCCTGGAAAGTCTGAGAACTCCTTCAGAACATGCTGGAGCAAGGAGATACAAAGATCAGAAGTTGGTTGTTCATTCTGAATTATGTTGAAACTAAACCTCTGATCTAGAATTAAGCAATGGTGCAGAATCTCACGTTGCAGGATTTCTGGTTTGATCAATCTCATCATCATTTAATGCTCACAACCACTTCTGGGTCTTTGTCCAAAGGATTTCCCCACGTATGGCATAAAAGTACCATTGCTGTCTTGGAAAAGCAAACTCTTGTACAAAAGTATGATGAGCCTATGATTTGCTTTTGCCTCTGAGCGTACTCTTACTTAATTCACGCTTACAGATCCAACTTAGGCATGGCTAAAAGCTGCTAACCACCATGCTTGCTTCAAGAATAAGGCAACATCTTAGCATATGAAGGATATATTCAATGCTTCAGTCAGATCATGACCAAATCCCAAAACCTTGTTTATACAACCTGTTGCACTGCTACAACACAATCCTATAACCAACAGCTAATTCAGCCTACGCCTGCATCTCATAATTGCACCAAACTATCATACGAAGACTGTGATAAAAAATAAATGGAACAATGTGCCAAAAAGTTTAAATCCCATTTGTTTTCCCCCCAAAACCACAATAAATTCACCTATAAATAAGTTGCTCCATCACACTTTCAAGGGACTGGCTTTTGGAGAGAGAGGGTATCATCAAAAGAGAGAAAGGAAAAACAATGAAAACCTTCGCAAATACTAAACAAAACCTTTGTTCTTCCCTTTGAATCAAAGAACATAACCACTGTTCCGCTACTCTTGCTGACGCCAGAACATATGAAGGCAGCAGCCCAAAGCTCCAAGCATACACTCTAGATTCAAGGTAAGTCTTTCTGACTTTGTATTTTTTTTTTATTCAGAACATCATTAATATGTAAGTATCATAATTAATGTTTTCCATACCATTGCATAAGTAGAAAAACTGTGGATCAGAACTTCTTGATTATGCATAGACTCAGATTTAGGATTAGAACTTCTATAAACTGTTGTGCTGTTATCCTTCTGATTTTCTATTTATTAAGAACTAAATAAATTGCTGATGTGCTGATTAAGAGTTTGTAATATGGCATAGAACTTCTGATGTTCACTCACAGTTTTAGCACAACACAACTTCTGAGTTCTCCTCACTGTTTTAACATACAGAACTTCTATGATTTTCCCACTGTTTAAACACACTGAACTTCTAATGTTCACTCGCTGTTAATGCACACTGAACTTCTGATGTTCACACACTGTCTTAGCACATATTGAACCTCTGAGTTCTCTTCACTGTTTTAATATATAAGACTTCTAAGATTTTCTCATTGTTATAACACTCAGAAGTTCAGCACATAGTAACCCAGAACTTCTGTGTTTTCCCTCTAACGTGTCTTGCAGGACCTCATAGTGTACCAATCAAGAACTTCTGATTTCACTGACGTTCCTTTCTTAGTCATCACGCGCCTGGCTTCAGAACTTCTAATCCTTGTTGTTTTGCTTGCAGTAGCACACTGTTTCTATCTTTCATTTATTTTCCTTTTCATCATTTTTAACATTAACATAAAAATACATAAAAATATTTTCTTTTATTAAGTAATTTATTTCTTTTTTCATTAAGACAAAAAGCCATTTTCTAAACAAGTCCTTTTTATTTATTATATTGTACATTTCAATATGGTTGTAATAGTAACTTAGGATTTAATTTTAATTTGCAATCCCCATTTGTAAATATGTACCCCCATTCCCGAAAACTTTGTAATAGCGTAGAATTTTATTTTCCGCAAATTTCCTTATACTGTATAGTAATTAGGCGTGCTTGGCAAGATTCAAAAATCAATCGCTAGATAACCCTAATAAAGACTAAGTGTATGCAATCAAACACACTTTGCACATATGCACACCTTAGGGTAATCTCACTTGTTACCTATCGGAAAAAATAGTCATGTCCCTCAAACATGGGTGTCTTAGCAAAGACCCTCGATAAAAGATCGTAGTCCATCAATGACCCTCGATTTAGCCTTCGGTAAACGATCTAGTCCCTAAACAACATTGCTAAAACGTCCCATAGGTTTCCTTCTATGACTATACAAACATCCCACGCTCGTCCCTTCACATCCAATGATGGGGCTTCTTACCAAATCAATGGTAAGATAGCAACATCTAAAGGAATAGGAAAAGAATATCTAAGACCTTTTGAGTAGGTAGATTCGCTCCTAGTTGCTCGCTTGCTCACAACAACAAAATTTTTATACACCAACACATCTCTTTGAACTATTTTCAAAAAAGCAACACTTTGTGCGCATTCTTATAGAGACGAGAATCATTACAAAGTCACATTTTCAAAATATTTTCAAAACCCACATCACAAAGCACATTTAAAAAAAAAGCAAGTGATCTAGCAAGTAACTAAGAGCCCATGGAAATCCATGGATGAAAAGGGTGCTAACACCTTCCCTTTTCATGATTTACCCCTCGAACTCAAGAAAAACATCTCTAAAGGTCTTTCCTGTGATTTTTCACCTTTCCTTTTGGATAAAAGAAAAGTCGGTGGCGACTCTTGCTAACCACAACATTTGCGATCAAACGTAAACACCCAAGTCAGTTCTCCCATTGTATCACAAGTGCATAGATTGCTATTGACCGACCTCAAAATAGGTGAGACTTCTATATAAGTCCACTTACGATTGCTTAACATAGCACTAAATTTTGTCCCGATTCGAATAAATGATCATTCGTGGCCCAAACTTATGTTTGTAAGCCCAAGTATGTTAATTTGATCTCTTTGATCCAATAACCTTGAGATTCATTGTGTGGAGGCTTTGGTTCTACCAATCCTCTAATGGATCTACAACACCTTTGGTAAATGCGGATCACTTAAACATCGTTGATCGTTAGATGTTACTTGTGAGAATTCCAAATGGATGATATACTTGACAAAAAGCAAATGCAACTTGTTGTATGGAGGCTTTGGTTCTACCAATCCTCTAATGAGTTCCAAATGCAAGTTTCAAGATGATCATCCAACTAACCACTAATTATTAATAATTGAATTTATCCTTTATCTTTATTATATGCCCCTTTTATTTTTATGCACTATTTACTTTTAGTATTTACATTTCATGCCATTTTCATCTTTGCTCATTTGAGTATTTACTTTCTTGTAATTTTTACTTTGCTCACTTGAGCTTTTCATTTTTTAAGATACTTAATAATCAACATAAACCATAAAAAACTTTAATGGTACTTGGAATATTTGGTTACTATCCTTGACATTATGGAGCATGGGACTTTTCTTGGACTTAGGATTAGAAACCTTGGCCTATCTTGGAGACCTTGTGATCTTATCTGATTATTTTGTCTGGAGTTCTTGAGGTTTACCTCAAGACATTGGGTTGTTTGTTTGTTTTTGTGTGCAGGTTTTTTGTGATTACACCCTTTGTTTGTAATCTGGAATTCACCCGTATACAGCCGTTACTCTGCCCAATTTTTGTGAAGACTTAATATACTTGAAGTTTGGTTCTCTCAAGAGGTCTAGTATTTTTTTTCTTGATTGGTTTTCAATCCAAGGAATGATAATTCTATCTTGGCTCATAATGTCAAGTATTGGCTTCTTGTTGGTTAGATGATTCTTATCCCTAGCTTTTACCTTATGCTTTAGGATAGTCCCTTCTTCTCCTCCCATCTTCTTTAATTTCAAAAATCTTCTTCCTCCTTTTGAAAACTCTTATTGTTTTTAAACTTGAACCAATTTCATAATAAACTTGGACTTATGTTCATTAATTTTCAAAACATTTTCATAAATAAACTCCAATCAACTTAATAATACCTTGACAGTTTTTGTGGGAAGACTAAAAATCAACCAATCTCATTTCAAATCATTTTTGCCACTTTGGCTTTTATCTTTAAACTTTTCTCAAAAGATCGAACACTTGTCAATCCTTGTAGTGATGCAAACAAATATACTTCTACAATATGTAGTAAAGAGAGATATTTTCCACTTGGGTGTTGAGTGAGGCATTGTTGATTTTAAGATCCAGGCCATATCCTCCACTTTGAGATGACGCAAATTCTCCTTTCTCATGATTGTGGGTAGTAGGTATGTTTTCCACACGGACAATGACGATGATGTTTTATCTCATAAAATTAACCAACACATTTGTGTTTTAAATTTTTAAAAGAGGAACTACGTGTACCCTGGTCCCCTATTGCATGAAAAGGTGGTACGTAGGCACTAAAGATTCACAACCGCGACGGGTGAAAAAATTATAAAATAAATATATTTCTTTTCTCACCTTCACCATCCATTTTTATACAACATTTTTCATAGCCAAAATATACATGTTTTACCCCAAAATTTGCCCTCCCATATTTCTCAAAACATTTCAAGAAAGATCCTCAAATTGCTCAAGGAAGTCCAAGGGTTGACCAGACAAGCCCTCTCGTAAGACAGTCTACCTCAAATTAGGGTTTCATGTTGCATCAAGATACTTGAGTCCAAGGGATCCCAAATTCTCACCATTGTCCTAATATGCTCTCAAGATCATCCATGTCAAGTTTTAAGCCTTGCAGAGAAAGTTTGCTCAGTCAATTGCTCAAAGGCCTGAAAATCGACTGTGCTAGGGCAAAAGTCAACTGTGGCCTACATACAGTCAAACTTCAAGATTTTTGGTCAACATCCTCATTTTTAAGTATACTTCATCATTTGATAAAGTGTTGATCATGATTCATAAAGGATTGCTCATAATTCCTCAAGAACCAAAAGTTGCAAAATTAGGGTTTTGTAGGAAAAGTCAACTCAACTTTGACCAAGCATAACTTTCTCATACTTTATGATAAATGAACCATCCAAATCTAATTTTGAAGATAATGCCATGCTCTACAATCCATCTTCATCTCCCAAGTTAAAAATATGCACCCACAATAAGTTATGAATTTGGACATTATAGGTCATTTTGAAAAGTCAACAAAAACACCTGTTTTGTCAAAGCTTCATACATGAGCATGGAATATCAAATTGAGATTAGGAAAAAAGGGTTGCTTATAGTACATATCAAGCTTTCTAAAAAGTCCTAGAACACCTTCAAAGAGTCAAAATTGAGGAAGTTATGCATTGGTGAAGGTGGCCCTTTTTGCAAAATTGCCAAAAGTCAACTATGCCTAAAACTTCAATTTTTGCCAAATGGGCCCAATCTTTTTCACTTGTTTTGAGTTGGCAACATGGTCCACGAGCCCTAGCCTTTCCCACTTGTCATTATATTGTTTTTATTATTTATTTTGATTTTAATTTGAATTAAATCATTTTAAATCAAAACAAATCATAGAAAATCCAAAATATTGAAATTCAAAGATCTTGTGCTTGTTTCAGGTTTTAAATTCCAGCTAGCATGAGATCAAATTCGTGTAAAGGCATGAGGTGCACAAAAAGATTGGATTAGGCTATTTTTGGAATGTTTTTAAGGTGAATCAAATCAAGATCAAAGACATTGATGGAGGAAGATTGAGGCCAGGTTTTCAACCCTAATTCATTCCTCAATACATATAGAAGGAATGCAGACCTAAAACTAGGTTAGAAGGAGGCGCAACATCAATAACAAAACTTGAAAAAATCAAGAAAAAATGCAAACACGAATTCATACTTAGAGGCCAATTCAAGACCCTTGGACCATTCCAATCGCTTCCTGGGATCCCCAGCAAGCAAAAGCAATCCAGAGCAAGCGTTTCCAGGCCCTGAATACCACTGTAAGTCAACCACGACATCCATATATTTTTGAAATCGGTTTGCATGATTTAGACATTGATAACATGAATTAACCATATATTCTTGATCCTTGTAACATTTGCAAGCTTTCTATATTGTTTAATTGCATTTATATGGCTTGTATAAGATTTCACCATGGCTAGGGTTTGTAGCTTCGATTTAGGAGTTTTATGTGCAGGAAAAATTGGCCCATAAAAAGGTCATCATGATATTCAGCAGGTCTAGACAAACCCAACCATGGCATTAGAAGTCATTTATCGTGCCCATGGAGGATTTTAAGATGAACCAGGGTTGTAGCTACGGACATACGTCCGTAGGTAAAAGTCCCTGTATCTTTTACCCACGGAGAAGGGAAGAAGATGGTTAGCTGGCACCTTTCCATTGGATCGTTTGAAAATTCGCGCTAATATTTTATTATTTCTCTTGTTCTTTATATAATAATTGTTGTTTATATCATATACAACAAAAACAAGTGGCGCAGTTGGTTACAGGGTATGTGCAAAACGCTTCAGGACCTGGGTTCGAATCCCAGGTCCCCCAATTTCTTCATATTTTTTCCTTTCAGGTAATCCAGCGTGCACCAAAGACCAAGGATCATCATGCACCCTCACCATCCAACCAGCCAAGTGTCCTAAGATCCAGATCCAAAGGCCATTAAACGAAGGAGCACCAAAGTCCTTAGTCAAAGCAACGCACTGGATGCAAAGGGTCAACATGGACCTTCCCTTCTTGGGCCCAGAATCTGATTCTTACACCCCCCATATTGCTCAGACCTAAACTTCTTTCTCTATTCTTTTTATATTCATTTTATTTAATTTAATTTATTTACTTTACTAACACAATTAATTATTTTTTTTTATCAAAAAGTCACAAAAATATTTTTTCGTCCAATCAAATTTAGGATATTTATTTTTTATACAAAAAAAAAATTAGTTTAATTAGGTTATTAATTTTAGACAACTTTAATTCTTTTTGCAAATAAATTAACAAATAATTAGAAAATTAGAGTTTTGTCTAAACGTAATTATATTTTCTTTTCTTAAAAATAACCAAAAACACAAAAAAATAGGCCATTTATTTAATTAATTTAATTAACTAATTAATTTGTATACTTTAAAACCTAATTCTTTTCTTAAAAATAATTAAAAATAACAAAAACATTTTTCTTTTAATTAGGTTAGAAAGGGTCAAAACACTAATTTCTTCCCGATCTTAATCTCATCACGCGTGCTTTATTTTTTTATTATTTACCATATTATTGTAACTGCTCACAAGGTGTAATAGTTAATTAGGATATTTATTTTCCATTTATCGCTTTATTTTTAAAGGGTTTCTTTTTGGCTATGTAAATACCCGAAGCCTTGTAATAGCGTAGTTTAATTTCCGCACTTTAAATTCCGCAAAATATTAATTGTTAGATGTATGATATTAGGATGCATGACAAGAATGTATGATTAATTTTAAAACAATTAGATAACCCTAAAATGTGCAAAGATAAATAAATCTGAAATTGAATCACTTGCACATGTGCACTCCTAGGGTACACTCCCACTTGGTTGCCTTCGGTAAACGGTCATTGAGTATAGGATGCTTTAGTGGTTGTCCTTTTGTCCAAAGATCAAAGTTGCCTCGGAATGGTTGCCTTGGATATTGTTGCCTCGGATAATTGATCTAAGACATTAGGGTTACTACTAAGATGTCCTAACATTACTTTAGTGACCATATGTCCCTTTTCGAATTAACCCTCAAACTCCAACGACGGTGCTACCTACTCACTAATAGTAGGATAGCGCTGTCTAAAGGAAACGAACATAGAACGATTCTTTTTTCGAGTAGGTAGATTAGCTCTTAAGTACTTACTCAATCTAAACAAACTTTTTCACACTTACACTCCTTTTCAAACAAAGTTTTCAAAAACACTTCATTACACTCTTGAAGACAAAAGCAAGAGTTAAATCGAAGCCAAAACCAAAAACTTTTCAAAGCACACAAACACAGAGAAGCAATTTTGAAAATGATGAGCAAGTACCTAAGAGCCCGTAGATAACTACATATAGAAAGGGTTCTAATACCTTCTCTTTCTATAATCTACCCCCCGTACTCAGAAATATCTCGATAAAGGATTTTTTCTGTGCTTTTTTCCTTTCCTTGTTGGATAAAATAAAAGTCGGTGGCGACTCTTGCTTACCGCGACATTTTGCAAACACAAACGCAAAACGCAAACCAGCAATTCCTAAAAAACAAGTCCCGGTTCTGGCCACCGTATCACAGAACTGACGACTCTGCTGGGGATTTAATAAGTGGGGTGTACCTTAGGATTAGTTCATCATATTGTTTTCAATTGTTTGTTTTGATTGCTTTATCTTTGTGGGCTTTGTATCGGAGTTACTATAGATCCTAACCCGGATCTGAGGAACACCTTTTAGGTAAGTAGCAATAGACTGTGAGGGAACTGTACGACGTAGACCGATACGATTGAAGTAGTAGCTACGTTGATGTGGCACATTAGTTGGTACCGATATTCCTTGTGGAGCAACAGGGAGAGTATGAGGCTGCTATATGGGTCATTAAGCATCAACTGACCTTAGAACCTATAATTGACCAACTTGGCCATAGAAAGTAGCTATATGCTACACTCATTGAGATCATACTCTCGAGATGGTTCCGGCTGTAAGAAAAGATTGCGTGAGCTGAAACTATGACTGATGGAGGATGGTCAGTGATATTGAGAATCTCTATAACCCGATTACTATTATTAGGACAGGTTGAACCAACTAAACTGCAAGAGGGTAGTACCTAAACTCCATGCCAGCCTAAAATTTAAGGGCTATTGTGTGACTTGTTTGCCCTTACCATGTTTGCTATCTGTGATACCTGTGGTGTGTTTTTATCATGACATCATGCATCATGACATCGCATGCATATTTCATTAGACTAACTATTTCAAAGACTGAGGAGATTCATTTTTGTTCTGTTTTGCAGATCATGGCCTCTATGCGCAGAAATACCATTCGAGTCAACTTCGTGCAAATCCCTGCTCAACTTAGAGAGTTGGTTTCAAAAGTTCCTGATACTTCTTCCTTTATTAGAAGACATGGTCAACTCCTTAGCCTGGTCACTTCCAAGTTGGATGAGCAAATGATGAGCGTGTTGTTCCAGTTCTTTGACCCGTTGCATCACTGTTTCACCTTCCCGGACTATCAGCTAATCCCTACTTTGGAGGAGTTTTCTAACTTACTGGGCATATATATTCTAGAGAAGACACCCTTTACAGGTTTGGAGATAGCTCCTAGGCCAGAGGATATTGCTTCAGCCCTACATCTAAAAATTGTTGATGTAGTATCTAACTGGGAGATTCGAAGCGGGGTTAAAGGTTTCTTGGCTGAGTTTTTGATTGATCAAGCTCAACAGTTCTGGGATAGTTTGGACTTTCAAGCATTTGAAGACATCCTGGCTCTCCTCATCTATGGCTTGGTTCTTTTCCCGAATCTGGATGCCTTCATAGATGTGAATGCAGTTAAGATCTTCATGTCTCGTAACCCAGTGCCTACTTTTCTAGGTGATATTCTACATGCTCTCTATACCCGTACTGTGCGGAGAAGGGGAACTCTCATGTGTTGTACACCACTACTGGCAAGGTGGTTTATTTCGCACCTCCCCAAATATGTATTGAAGAATGAGGAAGGCGTAGGTTGGGCTTACATAATCATGTCCCTTGCTCATACAGACATCCTTTGGAGTTTTAAAGATATGGAAAAGGTAGCTGTCATTGATTGATGTGGGGAATACCCTAATGTTCCATTGCTTGGAATTAGAGGGGGAATAACCTACAACCCTTGTTTGGCTTTACGATAGTTTGGACGAGCTCGGAGAGATGGTCCCCATGAGCTACTGCTTACAGGCATTGTCTTTGACTACAAGGGGGATGTTGAGGGACATCGCTGCAGGTTTATACGAGCTTGGGGAATGATGAATAGGTATGACCCACATGAGCTAGGACTGAAGACTTCCCTCCCGATGCAACCTTATCTCCAGTGGGTTCGAGCCCGTGCTCAAAAGTTGGGGATGCCATATGAAGTTGTTTTGCCGGTAATTGTGGAGCATACTGATGAAGAAGGGGTTCCTTATATAATCATCCATCCTTATATGCCTACTGATCTGGGGGCATTGAAGAGATCTTGGATCCAGTTAAATGAAGAAAGGGATACCTACAAAGAGAAGTATCATGAGCAGGAACAGAAGATCTTGAAGCTTACAAGGCAACTTGAGAATGAGAGGACAATCAACGATTATGTCAGCATGAAAGGAAAACGACCACGGGACTTCTGATATCTTTTATTGTTTCTAGTTTAGATTTGCTTTTCAGTATTTCTTTTGTAACGCCTTAAAGGCATTTGTTAAACATTGTTACCACTTTAATCTAATAAAGTGTGTTTTATTTTGGTTTACAAAGTTGAATCTCCCTAAGTCTTTAAAATCATGTCATACGCATTTCATTCCCATGCACCTCATTACAAGTACCATTACAGTTTTCTCATCTTCTTCTTTGTTTATTTCAGCAATCATGTCTTCTGAAACACCTACTGATCAAGCCATCAAGGCTCTTCAGGCTCAGAATGCTCAGTTCCAGGAGATGTTCCTGAACCTGGCCAAAGGGAAGCAAGATTTGAAGACTCTCATCTTGAAGGACAAGAAGAAGAAGAAGAAGGTGGTCCTCCTGAATATGGGTCGCAGATTCGGGAACAATTTGCGACAGAAAACTGATTTGTCCCATTCATCTGGAGGGGGAGAGAATCAAGAGGAAAGAAAGGGGCCTAGTCCTGTGGTCTCTGACAATGACACTGATTTTGATGAAGACTAGTATCCTCCTGCTGAGGATAGGTATAAGCAACTCGAAGACCGACTCAGTGCAATGGAGATCCAGAAGATACCTAGGTTATACTTCGAAGATTTGGGTCCAGCATCTGGGGTGGTAATCCCTCACAAGTTTAAAGCTCCTGTCTTTGCTAAGTATGACAGGGTCTCCTGCCCAACGTTACACCTCCGCTCGTATGTCAGAAAGATTCAACCCTATACTGCTGATAGGAACCTGTGGGTTCATTTCTTTCAAGATAGTTTGTCAGGGACTCAACTTGAATGGTTCTATCAATTGGAAAGAGCTAATGTCCGCAACTGGGAGGACCTTGCTGCTGCTTTTTACAAGCAATACCAGTATAATGCCGACCTTGCTCCCACGCATACTCAACTTCAGGGTATGTCTATGGGTGCGAGCGAAGGTTTTAAGGACTACGCTCAGAAGTGGAGAGATCTGGCTGGAAGAGTACAACCACCTCTGTCTGATAGGGAGTTGGTGGATATGTTTCTTGGGACTTTGTCTGGTCCGTATTTCAATCATTTGATCGGTAGTTCATCGTCTGGGTTCACTGAACTGATTTTGACTGGGGAGAGAGTTGAAGCTGGTATTAAAAGTGGAAAGATACAGAAAGGTGCTTCATCAAGTACAGAGAAGAAGCCTTTCAAGAAGGAATCTAGTGCAGTTTATAGCTCGAGGAGCCAAAACCGACCTGAACACCGCCAAGCGGTTAATGCGATGGTAATTTCAAGACCCACTGTTGCCCCACCATGAAGCAATCAGCAAAGAGTAGAGAGACCGCAAAGACAGTATACTCGGCTCAGTATGACTTTATCTCAAATTCTGCCGTAATTGTTGAAGACCAACTTGGTGACTCTGAGGGAAGCCCTGAAGAATCCTAGTACTACATCTCTGCTATATAATCCGAATGCCCGCTGTGCTTATCACTCTGATAGCCCAGGGCATGATACAAACAACTGCTGGGCCTTGAGGAATAAGGTGCAAGATTTGATTGAAGCTAAAGAAATCGTGTTTGACGCACCAGAAAAGCCTAATGTCATGACTGCTCCTATGCCCAAGCATGGAGTAAACACTATGGATGATGATTCATTTGTGACCTCTGTGGAAGACATTTCTACTCCGTTGTTGACCGTTAAGAAGAACCTTTTGTTAGTCGGTTTATTTCCGGGCTATGGCGAAGGTTGCCACCTATGTTCAATCCTACCTGCTGGTTGCCATTTATTGAAGTCAGGTGTTCAATGCCTGATGGATAACAAAGAGATCTTGTTCGAGAAAACTTTGGTTCCATTGATTCCTGTTGAAGATGTTTCCATAATAACCATTTCCGCCAATCCTTCCAAGGCTTCCTCGAGAAAGCCTCTTAGGATTACATCTATTCCGAGAGTTGATCCATTGATCATTACTATTCCTGGTCCTATCCCGTACACTTCAGATAAGGCTGTCCCGTGGCACTATGGGGCCGATGTGTATTATCATGGGATTAAACAAGACTTGAAGGTTGAAGAGGCTGATACTGATGTCAGCAATATTGTCAGGTCTAGCAAGGTCACCCGAAGTGGAAGACTCTTCTCTCCTGAGATCTCTCCTCCGACTGTTCAAAAGCCTGTTGTCATTCCATCTGCCAGTACATCAGCTGCTGTTCCAATTCTTACTCCAGTTATCACCCTCGTCGCCGAGTCATCTGACACTCGGGGCAAAGAGATCACCGGTGAGCCTGCCCGGATGGAGGCACCGAAGAAGATTATTGTTGAAAACTCTAGACAGGAGATAGAGGAAATCTTGAAGATTATTAAAAAGAGCGACTACAACGTAGTCAAGCAGCTGGGGCAAACCCGGTCGAAGATCTCCATGTTATCTTTATTGTTGTGCTCAGAAGCCCATGCTAAGGCTTTAATTTCTTTCCTAAAAGCTGCGCATGTGCCGCAGGAAACATCTGCTGATCAATTCAAAGACTGTGTGGCTAGTTTGACTGCTGACAACGGGTTGGGTTTCTCTGACGTAGATCTGACTGCCAAAGGAAGAAATCACAATGACGCTCTGCATGTTTGAATCGAGTGCAGGGGCACTACTCTGGCTCACGCGCTGGTGGATACTGGGTCTTTAAATGTTTTACCCAAGAAAGCATTAGATCGGCTGGATTGTGAAGGGTTGGTTTTGAAGCCAAGTAATATTGTGGTTAGGGCCTTTGACGGGTCCAAAAGGATGGTACATGGAGAAGTGGATGTCCCTGTTAAAGTTGGTTCCCAGACTTTCGCATCTACGTTCTATGTGATGGACATTCGACCATCTTATTCCTGTTTGCTGGGTCGCTCGTGGATTTATAAGGATGGGGAAGTGACTTCTACGCTCCATCAGATGTTGAAACATCCAGTGAAGGGGAAGATTGTTACAGTACGAGGAGAAGAGGAGTACATGGTGAGCCACCTTTACTCTTTTCGGTATGTGGAGATGGATGGGGAGTTCATTGAAACCCCGTGCCAGAACTTTGAAGAAGTCCCCCAGACTCTGGTGTCGACTGAAACTGTTGTTGAAGATCCTCCAATGAAGATGGCCTCCCTCAAGGATGCCCGGGCTATTATTGAAAAAGTTGGGTGTGCGAATTAGGGCTAACTCCCTGAATTTGCACACAAGACTGACAAGTTTGGTTTGGGTTTTACTGCAGAAGCTCAAAGGGCTATTCGGCGTGCGCGGATTGGAAGATCTCCCCTGCGTATCAGTAATCCGGAAGTGAATGCAATTAAAGATGATGATGAAGAGTTCGAGTTCGACAGCTGGATTTACCCGACTACCGGCAGTGGATTGAGCAATTGGACGGCGAAGGACTTCGTGCCCATTTCTTTTATTACACAGTAATAGACTTTTGTTTTGGGATTTGTAACAGACAATTTGAAAACTTTTACGGCCCGATGCCTTACCCGAGACACCGTGACTTTGTTTGTGAGGGATTATTATGTGTCATTTCCATATATCATCAATAAAGCATTGGACGTTTTTCTTGCATTACAAATTTTGCGCTCCTTGTTTTTCTTTTCTATCTTGCAAAACGACTATTTGTCATACACACACTCACATATCATAATACAGGTCTACATCCACTCTGGATCCCACTGATAATGACTCCGCTACTGCCAGTTATGACTTTGAAAATCCGATCAACCAAGCCGAGGACGAAGGTGAGGATGATTGTGAAGTGCCTGGGGAACTTGCTAGACTGTTACTTCAGGAAGAGAGGGCCATACAGCCGCATGAAGAGCCAGTGGAAACAGTAAATCTGGGTACAGAGGAAGACAAGAAAGAGGTCAAGATCGATGCAAATCTGGATTCTAATGTCAAGCAACGATTGATACAGATGTTGCGTGACTATGTTGAGATCTTTGCTTGGTCTTATGAAGATATGCCTGGGTTGGATACCGATATCGTGGTTCACCGTCTGCCTACTAAAGAGGACTGTCCTCCAGTGAAGCAGAAGGTTCGCCGAATGCGCCCAGAGATGTCTGAGAAAATCAAAGCTGAGGTCATGAAACAGTTTGATGCCGATTTTCTAGCTGTCACTTCTTACCCGCAGTGGGTGGCCAACGTGGTTCCGGTGCCCAAGAAAGATGGTAAAGTCTGTATGTGTGTGGACTATAGGGATCTGAACAGGGCAAGTCCCAAGGATGATTTCCCTCTGCCTCATATCGATGTTCTGGTGGACAACACCGCACAACATGAGGTCTTCTCCTTTATGGATGGTTTTTCGGGTTACAATCAGATTAATATGGCTCCCGAAGATATGGAGAAGACAATGTTTGTTACACAATGAGGTACCTTTTTCTACAAAGTCATGCCTTTCAGGTTGAAGAATGATGGGGAAACGTATCAGCGCATCATGGTCGCTTTGTTCCACGACATGATTCATCATGAGATCGAGGTATACGTTGACGACATGATTGCGAGGTCCCAGACTGAGGAAGAACATCTTGACCATCTTCAGAAGCTATTCGACAGGTTGAAGTTGTATAAACTGATGTTAAACCCGAACAAGTGCACCTTCGGAGTGAGGTCTGGTAAGATGCTGGGTTTCGTCGTTAGTGATAAAGGTATTCAAGTGGATACTGCAAAGGTGAAAGCTATACAGGAAATGCCGGCTCCCCGAACAGAAAAGGAAGTTAGAGGATTTTTGGGACGGTTGAATTACATTGCCCGGTTCATCTCACACTTGACTGCTACTTGTGAGCCAATCTTCAAGCTGCTGAAGAAAGATCAAGTGGTAAGATGGAATGATGAATGTCAAGCCGCTTTCGAAAGGATAAAAGAATATCTCCAAGAGCCACCTATTCTGATGTCTCCAGTTGAAGGGAGACCTTTAATCTTATACTTGACATTACTCGACAACTCAATGGGGTGCGTGCTGGGGTAGCATGACGAGTCTGGCCGAAAAGAGCATGCTATTTACTACCTTAGCAAAAAGTTTACCGACTGCGAGACCAGATACTCGTTGCTTGAGAAAACTTGTTGTGCTTTGGCATGGGCTGCTCGCCGGCTGAGACAGTATATGCTGACTCACACCACCTTATTGATATCAAAGATGGATCCAATCAAGTATATCTTCGAGAAGCCTGCCTTGTCCAGAAGAATAGCAAGATGACAGATGATCTTGACTGAGTATGACATCTAATACACAACCCAAAAAGCAATCAAGGGGAGTGTGTTGGCAGATCATTTGGCACATCAGGCAGTGGATGATTACCAGTCTATGAATTTCGAGTTCCCGGACGAGAACATCATGTTGGTGACCGATTGTGAAGAACCTGGACCGGATGAAGGACCTGAGGAAGGATCCCGATGGTCTATGTACTTTTATGGAGCCTCAAACGCTTTGGGTAATGGCATTGGCACCGTGATCATATCTCCTGAAGGCTGTCATACTCCGTTCACCGCCCGATTATGTTTTAACTGCACCAACAATATGGCGGAGTATGAAGCATGCATCATGGGCCTTCGGGCAGCTATTGACCTAAGGATTAAGTTCTTGAGTGTGTTAGGAGATTCCACTCTCATGATCAGTCAGATCAAAGGCGAGTGGGATACGAAATACCCAAATCTCATTCCTTACAAAGAGTATGTATTGACGTTTCTTCCACACTTCGAGGAGATAACCTTTGAACACTTCCCAAGAGAGGAGAACCAGTTGGCGGATGCGCTAGCTACCATGTCTTCTATGTTCAAGGTTAGGTGGGACAATGAGGCTCCCCAGATTACCATTGAGAGGTTGGAAGAACCCGCACATTACTGTGACATTGAGACTGAAGAGGTAACAGATAAACCCTGGTTCCACGAGGTGAAAAGGTATCTTGAGGCTCAAGAATACCCCGAGGGCGCGTCTGTTAATGATAAGAAGTTTCTGAGGAGGTTCGTTGAGAAGTTCTTCATCAGTAATGGTATCCTTTACAAATGTAACCATGATTCAACCTTACTGTGGTGTGTGGATAAGAACAAGGCAGAAAGGATCATGGGAGAGTTGCACAAAGGTACTTTTGGGACTCATTCCAGTGGACATACCATGGCGAAGAAAATCCTACAGGCAGGATATTATTGGTCTACTATGGAAGCCGACTGTTACCAGCATTCTCGGACCTATCATAAGTGCCAAATCTATGCTGAGAAGGTGCATATACCTCCAATTCCTCTGAACGTCCTGACGGCACCTTGGCCTTTTGCAATGTGGGGTATCGATATGATTGGTGAGATCAGACCTACTACGTCCAACGGGAATCGTTTCATCCTGGTAGCTATTGACTATTTTACAAAGTGGGTGGAGGTAGCTTCCTTTGCTACTATAACCAAGAACGTCGTGGCACGGTTTATTTGGCACAATCTGATTTGTCGATACGGTGTACCAGAGAGGATCATTACAGACAATGGTAAAAATCTTAACAATACGATGATCACCGAGCTCTGCAAATAGTTTAAGATACAGCATCACAACTCTTTTCTATACCGGCCGAAGATGAATGGGGCTGTTGAAGCGGCTAATAAGAACATCAAGAAGATTGTGCAAAAGATGACAGTGACATACAAAGATTGGCACGAGATGTTACCATTTGCTCTTCATGGGTACCGTACCTCAGCGTGGACGTCAACAGGGGAAACACCCTATTCCTTGGTATATGGGATGAAGGTAGTCTTGCCCATCGAAGTTCAGATACCCTCTCTTCGGATTATGAAGGATACAAGTTTGAGCAAAGACGACTGGATCTAGACCCGACTTGATCAGCTGAACTTAATCGACGAAAAGAGACTTACTGCTATTTGTCATGGTTAGACGTATCAAAAGCGGATGATCAAGGCATTTAACAAGAAAGTTAGACGACAAGAGTATCAAGTTGGGGATCTGGTGATCAAACGCATCATACTACCGCAAGGTGATCCTAGGGGCAAATGGGCCCCCACGTACGAAGGTCCATTTGTGGTTAAGAACATTTTCTCAGGAGGAACTATGATTTTAACCACCATGGATGGTGATGTCCTTCCTCACCCCGTCAATACAGACATAGTGAAAAAATACTACGCATAATCAAAGACCCGCTAGGTTGATTGGCATAGGCAAAAATAAGGGCTTCCCGGCGAACCAAAAGGGTTCGGGAAAAAATAAGGGATGAAAATGAAAAAATCTGTACACCCGGCAATTCGAAAACCTGAAAAGGCGGCTTGGGCAAAAAAGGGTATCCCGGTGGACTGAAAACCCGAAAGGGCGGTCCAGGAAAAAATTAGGGATCAAAGCGTAACACTATGTCTCATTGGATCATCTTGCAACCAGACTTCAGTATCGACTATCAGGCTCGGACGACACTAATCAATCTGATCTACCTTCAACCAAGTAGCAAAGTGATGAGATTCTTGAAGACATAAAGGCGATAGCAGAGTTGGAACCCATTGGGATTGTTCACACATCTGTTTTTTTTGTTTTTCACAAATTGTGTAAATTCTATCATTCAGCGACGTTCTCTTACTAGGACGTCAACCTCTTATACAAAAAACGCCTATTTTACAGGCCAAACTTCAAAAATCAATACAATTCATTTTCACAAAGAAATTTCAAATTGTTTTCCTTTTTCTGTTTTGTTTTGCAAGAACGTCCAATGTTCATTTTTGATATATGCATTCGACATTAATTGCTGCTCATAAATATTTACGTGCAAAAACAAAAGACAATTACTCGTAATTTCAGAAACAGGGGGCAAGCAAGAAATGTCCAGACCTTACAGTTGCTCTGTCCACCAGGTATAAGGATGGATCTAGTTGGAGAAAACACTTAAAGGTACATTCACTCCCTGTAGAGTAAAGAGAAGGACAGTATTATCAACTCTCCCTAGCTGAAGCTCGCGACCGCGAATGAGTCAGTAAGATTCTCCCCAAGCAGAGTTTATCTATCACCAGCACTAGAAGATTATCCCCAGTGGAGTCTGGAGGATTGTCCCCAGTAGAGTCTAAAAGATTATTCCCAGTGAAAACGCCACTAAGAGATTATCCCCAGCAGAGTTCATTTCCTACACAAACAGAAATTTCATCCCCAACAGAGTTTATCATCGCCAGCAACGATAATTCATCCACAACTGAGTTTATTTCTCCAAGTCAGCAAATTCTCAGCAGAGCGTCTCTTCCTCACAGAGTCATTCTCTTGTCAGTTTATTCCCCAGCGGAGTTATTCCCTCCCGCCAAATTATTCTCCCAATCATCTTCATTCACTATCCCCAGCGGAGACGAAAAATTCAACTCTTCTCTCCAGCAGTAGTCCGGGATTTATTTTCCCCAGTTAGAGAATATCATAAAAACATTGCATGTCCATACATCCTGACATGTACATACGCATCATACAAAACAATCTCATTTATTTTGAGAGCATCATTTCCTGATACATATCATGCATTACATACAACTAACCTTTACCTTTCAGGAAAGATACAATCAAATTCTCACAAAAACTCAAGCTATGAAGCCAGGGTACGACTGGATAGTATCTTGATTACTCCATCATATTGTGAAGCCCGGATTACGACCAAATAACAGTATCAGACTACCACGAAGCCTGGATTACGACCAGATAGTGGTATCTCTTAAAAAGCAAGCTATGAAGACCGGATTCGACCAGATAATAGTTTAATCTCCAGCAAGCTGTGAAGCCCGGATTACGACCGGATAACAGCTCAGCAAGTTACCATGAAGCCTGGATTCGACCAGATAGTGGTATTGTCATAAACACCAGCCGTGAAGGCCGGATTACGGCCGGATAACAGCTCAACAAGTTATTGTGAAGCCTGGATTACGACCAGATAGAAATACAAGACCATGAAGCCTGGATTGCGACCAGATAATGGTAGAAGACATTGTGAAGCCTGGATTACAACCAGATAGCAGCCAAGAATACTACGAAGCCTGGATTATGACCAGATAGTGGTTTATCTTTAATGCAAGTTATGAAGCACGAATTCGACCAGATAATATCTTGATTTCTCCGAACACCATGAAGCCTGGATTTCGACCAGATAGTGGTATGATACATCGTAAAGCCTAAATTACGACCAGATAGCGGTAAGGGACACTATGAAGCTTGGATTTCGACCAAATATCAGTTTACCCGGCCAATTACTATGAGGCTCGGACTCGACCGAATATTATTAGGCCCAACAGCAAAAGGGAAGCCCAGATGCGACCGGATAACCACTTGATTTCTTCTGAAGCCTGGATTTTGACCAGATAAGAAGTAAGGTATTGTGAAGCCTAGATTCGACCAGATAGCAGTATCGAACACCATGAAGCCTGAATTCAACCAGATAATGGTATAACACATCGTGAAGCCTGGATTACGACCAGATAGCGGTACAAGACATTGTGAAGCTTGGATTTTGACCAAATAGAAATTTCACATGGACAGTTACTAAGAAGCCCGGAGTCGACCGGATATTAGTATGCCCTAAATACAAGTTGAAGCCCATAAGCGACCGAATAACAACTCATTTCCTTCTGAATCACGAATTATGACCGGATAAGAATTGAGAAATTGCAAAGCCTAGATTACAACCGAATAACAAGTTTAATCTCATCTCCCCAATAAGTCACTGTAAAGCCTGGAGCACGACCAGATTGTAGTTCATTTTCATCTCCTCGACTAAGAGACAATTTCTCAGTAGAATAACAGACGACCGAAGTTCCTAAAATTCAACAAAGACGACTCCTCAGTAGAATAACGGATGACCAAAGTTCCTAAAATTCAACAGAGACAATTCCCCAGTAGAATAATGGACGACCGAAGCTCCTAAAATTCTATTTCTCCCAAGACAGAGATCAACATTCCCCAGCGGAATCCTCCTCAACAACAAGTGTACAACTCTCTCTAAGGAATCTCTTATAAGATTGACACTCCTTCGGATGGCATCTTTAAGCCCATCCCCCGTCAGCAATTTCCAAATGGCATCTATAAGCCCATTCCCGATATCGCAAGACAGACACCACTTCATGCGAGTGCAAATTTATGGGCACTCTAGTGTTCAATCCTCTTCCACCTTCAGATCACGAAAGGCAGACAAGCCAATCTAAATCTTCAGGTTTAAGAATATTGAATAGGGGCAGCTGTTGTACCCCAAAATTTGCCCTCCCATATTTCTCAAAACATTTCAAGAAAGATCCTCAAATTGCTCAAGGAAGTCCAAGGGTTGACCAGACAAGCCCTCTCTTAAGGCAGTCTACCTCAAATTAGGGTTTCATGTTGCATCAAGATACTTGAGTCCAAGGGATACAAAATGCTCACCATTGTCCTAATATGCTCTCAATATCATCCATGTCAAGTTTCAAGCCTTTCAGAGAAAGTTTGCTCAGTCAATTGCTCAAAGGCCTGAAAATCGACTATGCTAGGGCAAAAGTCAACTGTGGCCTACATACAGTCAAACTTCAAGATTTTTGGTCAACATCCTTATTTTGAAGTATATTTAATCATTTGATCAAGGGTTGATCATGATCCATAAAGGATTGCTCATAATTCCTCAAGAACCAAAAGTTGCTAAATTAGAGTTTTGTAGGAAAAGTCAACTCAACTTTGACCAAGCATAACTTTCTCATACTTTATGAGAAATGACCCATCCAAAGCTCATTTTGAAGAGAATTCCATGATCTACAATCCATATTCATCTCCCAAGTTCAAAATATGCACCCACAAGAAGTTATGAATTTGGACATTATATGTCATTTTGAAAAGTCAACAAAAACACCTTCTTTGTCAAAGCTTCATACATGAGCATGGAATATCAAATTGAGATGAGCCAAAAAGGGTTGCTTAGAGGACATATCAATATTTCTAAAAGAAACTAAGTTAAAAGACCATTAACCCTCATCATGCACCCTCACCATCCAACCAGCCAAGTGTCCTAAGATCCAAATCCAAAGGCCATTAAATGAAGGAGCACCAATGTCCTCAGTCAAAGCAACGCACTAGATGCAAAGGGTCAACGTGGACCTTCCCTTCTTGGGCTCAGAATTTGATTCTTACACCCCCCATATCGGTCAGGCCTAAACTTCTTTCTCTATTCTTTTTATATTCATTTTATTTAATTTAATTTATTTACTTTACTAACACAATTAATTATTTCTTTTTATCAAAAAGTCACAAAAATATTTTTTCGTCCAATCAAATTTAGGATATTTATTTTTTATACAAAAAAAATAATTAGTTTAATTAGGTTATTAATTTTAGATAACTTTAATTCTTTTTGCAAATAAATTAACAAATAATTAGAAAATTAGGGTTTTGTCTAAACGTAATTATATTTTCTTTTCTTAAAAATAACCAAAAACACAAAAAAATAGGCCATTTATTTAATTAATTTAATTAACTAATTAATTTGTATACTTTAAAACCTAATTCTTTTCTTAAAAATAATTAAAAATAACAAAAGCATTTTTCTTTTAATTAGGTTTGAAATGGTCAAAACCCTAATTTCTTCCCGATCTTAATCTCATCACGCGCGCTTTATTGTTTTATTATTTACCATACTATTGTAACTGCTCACAAGGTGTAATAGTTAATTAGGACCTTTATTTTTCATTTATCGCTTTATTTTTAAATTGTTTGTTTTTGGCTATGTAAATACCTGAAGCCTTGTAATAGCGTAGTTTAATTTCCGCACTTTAAATTCCGCAAAGTATTAATTATTAGATGTATGATATTAGGATGCATGACAAGAATGTATGATTAATTTTAAAACAGTTAGATAACCCTAAAATGTGCAAAGATAAATAAATCTGAAATTAAATCACTCGCACATGCGCACTCCTAGGGTACACTCCCACTTGGTTGCCTTCGGTAAACGGTCATTGAGTATAGGATGCTTTAGTGGTCGTCCTTTTGTCCAAAGATCAAAGTTGCCTCAGAATGGTTGCCTCAGATATTGTTGCCCCGAATAATTGATCTAAGACATTAGGGTTACTACTAAGATGTCCTAACATTGCTTTAGTGACCATACGTCCCTTTTCGAATTGACCCTCAAACTCCAACAACGGTGCTACCTACTCACTAATAGTAGGATGACGCTGTCTAAAGGAAACGAACATATAACAATTCTTTTTTTGAGTAGGTAGATTAGCTCTTAAGTACTTGCTTAATCTAAACAAACTTTTTCACACTTACACTCCTTTTCAAACAAAGTTTTCAAAAACACTTCATTACACTCTTGAAGACAAAAGCAAGAGTTAAATCGAAGCCAAAACCAAAAACTTTTCAAAGCACACAAACACAGAGAATCAATTTTGAAAATGATGATCAAGTACCTAAGAGCCCGTAGGTAACTACGGATAGAAAGGGTGCTAATACCTCCCCTTTCTATAATCTACCCCCCGTACTCAGAAATATCTCGAAAAATGAATTTTTCTGTGCTTTTTTCCTTTCCTTGTTGGATAAAATAAAAATCGGTGGTGACTCTTGCTTACCGCGACATTTTGCAAACACAAACGCAAAACGCAAACCAGCAATTCCTAAAAAACAAGTCCCGGTTCTGGCCACCGTATCACAATACAGATTTTACAAAGAGGTTCCTACAGAGTACCATACATGTTTAGGGTGCTAATACCTTCCCTTTTCATAACTAACCCCCCTTACCTTGAATCTTTTCCCCTTCTTTTTGGGTTATTTGCTCTTTTCCCATTCCTTTGGAAATAATAAAGCGCAGTGACGATTTTAATTTTAATTTGTATAAGTCAAGTCAATCCAATGGCTTAGTCTTAAAACATTTCAACCGCTACACCTATTACTTTTATCTAACAGTAATTGTCTTTAAAATTTTGTCGGACTTGTAATAATTAAACAATTTAGACTTTAAAACCTTGTGTCTTACATGGGGCACAACGGTCCATTTGTGAGGGTTGTTACTTCATTTTCATATGTCATCAATGAATCATGGACGTTTTTGCATGAAAATTTTACGCTCTTTGTTCTTCTTTTTTCTACATTTTTATTTTTTTCAAAGATAGCTATGCTCTTACACACACTCACATATCAAAATGCAGATCCACATCCACTCAGGATCCCATGGGTAACGATTTTGCTATGGCCTATTGTGACTTTGAAAATCCGATCTACCAAGCCGAAGATGAAGGTGAGGAAGATTGTGAGGTGCCAAGGGAACTAGCCAGGTTACTACAACAGGAATAAAGGACCATACAACCCCACGAAGTACCAGTTGACACAATTAACTTAGGTACCGAAGAGGACAAGAAAGAAGTCAAGATAGGTGCCAAACTGGAACCTAGTGTCAAGAAGCGCTTAACTCAGTTACTACATGACTATGTTAAGGTATTCGCCTGGTCATACAGAGACATGCCAGGACTTGACGCTGATATCGTGGTCCATCGTCTACCGACAAAAGAAGACTGCCCTCCGGTAAAACAGAAAGTCCATCGCATGCGGCTAGAAATGTCAGAGAAGATCAAGACTGAATTCATGAAACAGTTTAACACCTGATTCTTAGCCGTCACCTCCTATCCACAATGGGTCGCCAATGTTGTTCTAGTGCCTAAAAAGGACGGTAAAGTACGCATGTGTGTGGATTATAGAGATTTGAATAGGGCAAGCCCTAAGGATGATTTCCCGCTTCCCCATATCGATATTCTGGTTGACAATATCGCACAACATAAAGTATTCTTCTTCATAGATGGTTTCTCTGGGTACAATAAAATCAAAATGGCACCTGAGGACATGGAGAAAACGACCTTCGTCACACAGTGGGGCACATTCTGTTACAAAGTTATGCCATTCGGGTTGAAAAATGCTAGGGCAACTTATCAGCGCACCATGGTAGCTCTGTTTCACGATATGATCCATCACGAGATAGAGGTCTACGTGGATGACATGATAGCCAGATCTCAAGCTGAAGAGGAACATCTTGACCATTTGCAGAAACTGTTTGAAAGGCTAAAGAAATACAAGCTAAGGTTGAACCCGAGTAAATGCACATTTGGAGTGAGGTCCGATAAACTCCTAGGCTTCACCGTCAGCGGTAAAGGTATCAAAGTGGAACCTGCAAAGGTAAAAGCAATACAAGAAATGCATGCTGCTCGCATCGAGAAGGAAGTCAGAGGATTCTTAGGACGGCTAAACTACATTTCCAGATTCATTTCTCACCTAACCGCTACTTGTGAACCAATCTTCAAATTACTAAAGAAAGATTAAGTGTTGGATTGGAACGACGACTGCCAGGCTGCCTTCGACAGGATCAAAGAGTACCTTCTAGAGCCTTCTGTTTTGATGCCGCCAATCGAGGGAAGACCTTTGATCATGTATCTAACTGTCTTGGAAAATTCAATGGGGTGTGTGCTGGGGCATCATGACGAGTCTGGACGAAAAGAGCATGTAACATACTACATGAGCAAAAAGTTTACCGATTGTGAAACCAGATATTCACTTCTCGAGAAAACTTGCTGCGCTCTGGCATGGGCTGCTCTCCAACTAAGATAATATATGTTGACCCATACTACCTTGTTGATATCCAAGATGGATCCAATTAAATACATATTTGAGAAGCCCACCCTCTTTGGAAGAATAGCCAGATGGTAGATGATCTTGACTGAATACGACATTCAATACACTACCCAAAAAGTAATAAAGGGCAGTGTGCTAGCCGATCACCTTGATCATCAGGATATGGATAACTACCAATCCATGAAATTCGAGTTCCCAGATGAAGACATCATGTTGGTAAACAATTGTGAAGAACTCAGACCATATGACGGACCTAAACAAGGATCCCGATGGACCTTGGTTTTTGACGGAGCTTCCAACGCACTCGGCAATGGCATAGGTGCTGTGATCATATCCCCTAAAGGATGTCATACTCCCTTCACTGCAAGACTTTGTTTCAACTGTACCAATAATATGGCGGAATATGAAGCGTGTATTATGGGTCTCAAAGCCGCCATAGATTTGGGAATTAAGTCCTTAAGGGTATTTGGAGATTCAGCCTTAGTCATCAGTCAGATCAAAGGAGAATGGGACACGAAGCACCCTAATCTCATCCCCTACAAAGAACATGTGTTGACATTAATCCCACATTTTGAGGAAATTACCTTTGAGCATTTTCCACCAGAGGAAAATCAACTAGCGGACGCGCTAGCCACTATGTCATCCATGTTTAAAATCAAGTGGAATAACGAGGCTCCCCAGATAACCATTGAGCGGATGGATGAACCAGATAATTGTCACGAGATCGATAATGAAGAAGTAGTGGACAAGCCTTGGTTCCATGAATATAGGAGGTATCTCGAGGCCCAAGATTATCCGAAGAGAGCTTCAGTTAATGATAAGAAGTTCTTGAGAATATTTTCTGCTAAATTCTTCCTCAGTAATGGAATCCTCTATAAACGCAACCACCACTCTACTTTGCTTCGTTGCATAGACCATAGTGAGGCAGAAAATATAATGGCTAATTTACACGAAGGTGCCTTTGGCACTCATTCTAGTGGACACACGATGGCTAAAAAGATCCTACGGGCAGGATACTACTGATCCACCATGGAAGCGGATTGTTATCAACATTCATGAACTTGTCACAAGTGCCAGATCTATGCTGACAAAGTACATGTGCCTCCGGTTCCCCTAAACGTCCTGACTTCTCCTTGGCTTTTTGTAATGTGGGGCATTGACATGATTGGAGAGATCAAACCCACAACTTCTAATGGACACTGTTTCATCTTGGTTGCCATTGATTACTTCACGAAGTGGGTCGAGGAAACTTCATTCGCTTCTATTACCAAGAACGTTGTGGCCTGATTCATCAAACATAATCTCATCTGTCGGTACGGTATCCCAGAGAGAATCATCACGGATAATGGTACCAATCTCAACAATACTATGATTACCACACTATGCGCGCAATTCAAGATCCAACACCATAACTCCTCTCCTTACCGGCCGAAGATGAATGGAGCTGTAGAAGCCGCAAATAAAAACATCAAGAAGATCATACAAAAATGACAGTGACCTACAAGGACTGGCATGAGATGTTACCATTTTCTCTCCATGGTTACCATACCATGATACGCACGTCAACAAGGGAAACTCCTTTCTCTTTGGTATACGGTATGGAAGCCGTCCTACAAATTGAACTCCAAATACCTTCTCTGAGAATCATAAAAGATGCAGGGCTGAATGAAGATGAATGGATTCAAACTCGACTTGTCCAGTTGAACTTGATTGATGAGAAGAGGCTTATGGCTGCCTGTCATGGTCAGATGTACCAAAAACGCATGATTAAAGCTTTTAATAAGAAGGTCAGATGTCAGGTATATCGGGTTGGTGACTCGGTAGTCAAGCGTATCATATTTCCACAAGGTGATCCCAGGGGAAAATGGACTCCTACATACGAAGGACCATTTGTGATCAAAAGCATATTCTCTGGTGGAGCAATGATCTTAACCACTATGGATGGCGATGACCTTCCGCATCCTGTAAACACGGACATAGTTAAAATATACTATGCATGAATAAAGACCCGCTAGGTCGACTCTCCTAGGAAAAAATTTGGCCATCCCGGCGAACCAAAAGGGTTCAGGAAAAAATTAGGGATAAAATACAAAAAAAAATCTATACACCCGGCAAGCTGAAAACCTGAAAGGGCGGCTTGGGCAAAAAAGGGAATCCTGGTGGACTGAAAACCCGAAAGGGTGGTCCAGGAAAAAGTTAGGGATTGAAAGCGTATGACTATGTCCTGTTGGATCACCTTACAGACAACTTTTAGTATCGACCGACAAACTCAAACGGTTCTAATCCAATCAGCTTCGGACAAAGCAGCACGTGGATGAGACGTTCAGAGACATGAAGGCTATAGCAGAGTGGGAACCCCATAGGATTATTTCACATAGCTATATTTTCTTTGTATCCGTTTTCATTTTCTACAACGACATTCTCTTACTAGGATGTTCGTCTCTTTGTACAAAAGTACTTATTCAAGTTAATACAAGGATATTCCTTTAAAAGTGCAAAACTATCTATTTTTTCTTTTACTTTCCTGTTTTGTTTGCAAAAATGTCCAATGATTATTTTTGAACATATGCATTTGAACTTTATTACTGTTTACAAATGAGTACAAGAAAAAGGGGAACAGAAAACGGAAAGACAATTACTAATGGCATTAAGAAATAGGATAATATCTATAGGCCATTCCATAAAATCCCCGCATGTACTTTCTCCAGCAAGAGCGGAAGCAAAGACATGCTACTACAAGATCACTAATGTATTTTCAGTATGCAGCCTAATGGTATCAAGTTGTCTCACATCCCCGACGGAGCAAAACTTTCAGTTACCGCTCCAAAGATTCCCCAGTGAAAGCTGTCCAACTTCTCAGGATTCCCCAGAAGGATTTCACGAAGTCCACAAGAAATGCACGACGTTTCCCTTCCACAACAGAGTTTATTTCTCTAATAAATGGAAACTCGTCCATCAACACTTCAACTTCAAAATATGAAGACTTACACTCCTCATTCCCAACAATACTCAGGGATTTATTTCCCCCGACTCCAGCAACACTGCGGTATAACAATTAATGTGTCCATACATTACATCCATACATCATAGCATTGACAACACAAGTGCATACAACGTGATCTCATTTATTTTGAGAAACAACATTATACCGTGCATTTCATACATCATGTCATTTCATGCAACTAACCCTTCACCTTTTCAGGAAAGATCAATCAACAGAAAATTATCGTCAAATTTTCAACAAGTCAATTATAGATCAATTCCCGAGAAAGGACTGGTCGACCATCTACATAACAGATATTTCCTTCAGACCCCTTCCGGTTTAGTTTAAATCTCTCAACGGTTTATTCTGATTCTTTCTCGCAGACGCTTTCTCTGGTTCAGATAAATCTCAATGATTTATTCTGATTCTTCTCCAGATCCCTGCCGGTTTAGTTTAAATCTCTCAATGGTTTATTATGATTCTTTCCCGCATAAGTTTTCTCTGGTTCAGATAAATCTCTCAATGGTTTGTTCTGATTCTTCTTCAGATCCCTGCCGGTTCATTTTAAATCTCTCAATGGTTTATTCTAATTCTTTCCCGCAGACGTTTTCTCTAGTTCAGATAAATCTCTCAACAATTTGTTCTGATTCTTCTCTAGATCCCTGCCGGTTCAGTTTAAATCTCTTAACGGTTTATTCTGATTCTTTCCCGCAAAAGTCTTCTCTAGTTCAGATAAATCTCTTAACGATTTATTTTGATTCTTCTCCAAATCCCCGCTGGTTTAGATAAATCTCTCAACAATTTATTCTGATTCTTTCCTAGTAGACACTTTCTCTGGTTCAGATAAATTGCTCAAAGATCCACTCTGGTTCTCTCCAGTTAAAGAATATTCAAGACCTCTTTTGGTTTAGTTTAAACCTCTAAATGGTTTATCCTGATACTTTCCAAATGAACATTTTTGGTTCAGATAAATAGCTCCAAGATTTATTCTGATTCTTCCCAGTCAAACAACATATGAGACTTCTGCTAGTTTCAGATAAATCGCTCCAAAGATTTATTCTGATTCTTTTCCAGTTGAAATCAAGTTCAGACTTAGTCCATTTTTTGTCAACAGTCACCTTTGGATGGCATCTACAAGCCCATCTCCGACAAATCTACATCATTTCTTCAAATGGCATCTTTAAGCCCATTCCTTACACAATCAGCCAACACGTCATTAAGTGCAAATTTCTGGGCACTCTAAGTGTTCAATCATCTTCCACTTTCAAGCTACGAACGACAAGCGTGTCAATCTCGCTTTTCAAGTTTAAGAAGATTGATCAGGGGCAGCTGTCGTACCTCAAAATTTTCCCTCCCGTTTTTCATATTCTAGGGTTTTTCGAATACTCAATTTGGCTCAGAAGTTGGTCAGACAGATTCTCCCTAGGCAACAAATCAACAATTAGGGTTTGGTATTTCTCAGAGAAAATTGAGTTTTCAAGGTTTCAAATGGTCTTCATAGGTCTTCCTGTCTCCTCAAGGATGTTTATGCCATTTTTCAAACTTTGAATTGCAAGTTTGCTCAGACGATGGCTCAGATAACTGAAAATGACTACATTGACCCAAAAATCGATCTTTTGCGAGAGCGAGTTCAAACAATTGTAACTTCTTCATTATTCGATATTTTTGAGCGGTTATTTTTGCGTATGATTCTACTTGATGTCATATCCAACTTCTCTTCACAAATCAAGAGCTGATTACATGTAGAAGATCACCAAAATTCGAATATGTTGGAAGTCGCATCATGGACTTTGACCTAATCTTAAGTAACTGTTGCCTGATTTCTAAGAATTGTGATTTCCTCAAATTACAAGATCTTGGGACGATTATTTCTGCATATGGTCATAAGTAATGTCGCTCATGAGTTTATCCTCAAAGATCGAAAGAAAATTTTGTTTGGAAGACTTCGAAAGTTATCGGATCATCGCAAGTCATTTGTTTGATTTAAAATGTTCTTAATCACAATTGTTTTGAAATTTGTTAACTCTACAAGGTTGATGAATGTTCTTAAAGCATGTTTGTTTGGAAATGAAGTTCCATTTTAATCGAGCATGGTGTGCGAGTTCATTTTGAATGCAAATTTGATTTCGACAAGAGGTGAAGATTAAGACTGTCATTTAGATGACCATGGTTTTGGGTTTGAATTAACCAAGTTGGAATTGAATTCTTAAACATTTATTTTGTTTAGAAATTTAATTGGAGTACAAGGCATGTGGTTTACTTGAAATATAAGTTACAAGATTTGTTTGTGTTTGCTTGAAGTTCAAGTTATCAAGTCAAAGTGTATCGTTCAAACCATTCAAATTGGGAATTTCAAAGTTCAATTAAAATTCAAGATTGGTACAATAAATTTCATCACACCAAATTTATTCAAGGCTTTGTGTTCATTACATTACAAGTAAAGTGAAATTACAAATTTTGTTTTGATTACAAATGAAATAAGTTACAAAATTTGTTTTGTTTACAAAGAGAGAAATTTTGTTTTATTTCTTCAAGTCTTCATTGCTTCATCTTCAAGCAATCCATCCAACCCTCGTGTCCATGAAACAAAAATAAGAGAAAGTTAGTAAGCAATTCAAGCAAAAGTGATGTGTAAAGAAAAGAAAAATTCATCATTAGGGTTTGTATTTAGGAATCAGATTTTAAGGTTTGTTTTATCATAATCCCTCTTCTCCCATTTTTGCAAATCACAAGGTTGGGCCTTGGTTCACAAAAAGGAAAAGAAAATTTATAAGGAAGCCCAAGGCTGTCAAAACCGCAAGAAAATATGCAAGCCCAAGGCTGTCAAAACAAGCAACAAATATCACAACAAGCCAAGCAAAGGCAGGCTGCAAGAAGCATGCAGCAGCTGCTATAAACATAGCAGCAAGAACAGGCTGCAATGCAACAACATAGCAGCAAAAGCATACAGCAAACCTGCAACAAATAAATGCAGCAACTGCTCTAAACATAGTAGCAAAAGCATGCAACAAAACAGCAATAAAATATTGCAACATAGCAGCAAAAGCAAGGTCAACCTGCAACAATATTGTAGCAAAGCAGCAACTGCTGTAAACATGGCAAGAAGGCAGCAACAAGTAAAACAAAAACAGGACAAGGAAAAACAACAAGCTAGCTTGTTCAAAAAACAAGTTACATCATCATTTTCCCTAAATTATACAAACCCTTTAGAAAATGATATAGAAAAAGCAAACAGCCTTACATTTTCATTGAAAGATAAAAGAGGAAAGAGACAATTTGAAAGATATCACCTAGCTTACACAACATGCCAAAGTCAGCTCTACCCAAAACTCAGCCCAAATGTTGCACAAAATAGGCAACTTAAGGCCTGCACCTCAAGATATTCAAAGCCAGCATATCAGAAAATATTCAAACCCTCAAATTCCCCCCCGCCCCACTTTTTCACCCTGTTTTCAATATAATAAAACTTACTATTTCACAAAGCAAAGGGGGAGAGGGCAAGACAATATACAAACCAACAAAGAAGAAAAACCAGCAAAGAGATAACCAAGCCAATATACACACAAAATCCAGAAAACAAAAAAATATAGAACAAGATCCATCACCATAATCTGTATCAAACATAGATTGAACAAACTTCAACCCAACCAACATTTCCTCAAAGTTCCACACATAAATCATAGCGTGGAATCAAAAACAGAAAATATGAAGAAATAAAAACCACTTCTCACTTACCCACCAATATTCATCTTCATCTTCATCCCCACACAACTTCTAACCTCTCCCTGGAACTCTGTCAAACTCTCTCAAACCTAGAAAAACCATAACCTCTCAAAAAACACACATCACTGCCTCTACATCAACCACACCATCATCAACTTCAAGCATCCAATATTGTGTGCAACAACACAAAATTTTTGCAACAACTCCAACAAACATTTATCAACAGAAAAAATGCATAGAAAAGAGAATCAGAAAAAATCACACACAATCAGAGATTCGAAACATACCTTAGAGGCTGAAAAAGAGGTAACTCATTATTAGTTTCGATTTGGTTTGCTCTTACCTTCCCTTACTCTTTTGCAATCCATGTATCATCTTGATTTGGGGCTTTAGAGTTTCTCTGGAGATGAGGGTAGCATCGTTAGGTTTAAATCCTAGGAGATGAGAGAGATAATAGAAAGGGAGGAGGACATGCCATTAGAACAAAGGGACATAGAGAGAGAAGGAAGAAGATATCGTGAGATTAGGAAGAGAGAAAAAAGGTTTTCTGTTTAGGGTTTCCCCTTTCCCAAATGAAACAACAACGATAGCGCCCCCCTTCTGTTTAGGGTTTCAGACCCTTTCAATTTCCTTCCCAAAACCGGGTTTGGGCCTGGTTTATTTTGGCCCAACCAATCTTTTTAATTTTACATTATATATTTGCGAAGTTAATTAGTATAACGAATGAACATTTGGTGTGATGGTTAAGGCGTTAGTGTTTGGAGAGGAGGTCCCGAGTTCAAGACCCCTTGGGGACGTTTTCCCCATTTTTTTCCTGATTGTTTGTTTCATTTTCTTTTTTTAAAATAAAACCCCATGGGCTTAACCCTCTATGGCCCATGCTTCAGAAAAGACAACATCACCCCATTTTCAATTTAACACCACCCCTCCATTTTGTTTTGTTTTAAATATTTAATTTGGTTTTACTTGATTCTACTAATTTAGTAACTCATGATCTTTGTTAATTAATTTTCTTAATTAAGTTTAGTTCTTAGTTATAATTTAATTTAGAATAAAAACTTTGTAAATATTTTTACTAATTCATTTTTGTATTTTAGTCTTAATTTATTTATTTAATTTCTTAATAACAAAAACCCTAAAAGACAAAATACATGCATTCGATTTATTTTCTTTAACTAATTAATAGAATAGATTTTTCTATTTTTCTTTTCAAACTTTTCAAACAAAAAAAAACAAGAATTTTTTTTCCTTATCTTTATTTTGTTAATTAATTTTTACTTCATAAATTTGTTGTAATTTCGATTAATTACTCGATTCGATTTGGTTGTATTGTTTTCCTATTTGGACATTTAATTGCATTAATCCATCCCTATTTGTAAACTTGTACCCCCATTCCCGAAAGCTTTGTAATGGCGTAGAAATTTAATTTCCGCAATATACTGTTTTCCTTATACTGTATAGTAATTAGGCGTGCATGGCAAGATTTAAAATCAATCGCTAGAGAATTTAACTTCAAAGACAAAATAACTTGAATCAAACACACTTTTTCACACACGCATCTCTAGGGTAACCTCGCTTGTTGCCTCAGAAATACAGTCATGTCCCTCGAATATGGGACGCTTTAGCAAAGACCCTTCGATAAAAAAAGACCGTAGTCCTTCGATGTCCCTCGATGTTGCCTTCGATAAAACGATCTAGTCCCTTACGAAAAATTGCTAAAGCGTATCACAAGTTGCTTTCGATGACTGTACAATTGACCCGCGCCTGTCTCTTCACATCCAACGGTGGGGTTTCTTACCAAATCAATGGTAAGATAGAAATATCTAAAGGAGGAAGAAAATCACATTTAAGACCTTTCGAGTAAATAGGTTTCTCTTAGTTGCTCGCTTGCTCACAACAAAAACATTTTACACACCAAAACTTTCATTTTGAAACATTTTTAAAAGACAAAAGCTTTTTGTATACGTTCTTATAGAGACGAGAACCATTACAAAAACATATTTTCAAAAACACTTTCAAAAAACACACTACACGAACACTTCTTTGAACTATTTTCCAAACAAACACTTTGTACGCGTTCTTATAGAGACGAGAACCATTACAAAGACATTTTCAAAATACTTTCAAAGCCCACACCACAAGCACATTGTCAAACAAAAGCAAGTGATCTAGAAAGTAACTAAGAGCCCGTAGATAAATACGGATGAAAAGGGTGCTAACACCTTCCCTTTTCATAACTTACCTCCCGAACCCAAGAAATAATCTTGAAAGGTCTTTCCTGTGATTTTTTACCTTTTTTTTTGGATAAAAGAATAGTCGGTGGTGACTCTTGCTATCCGTATAATTGTGATCAAACACAAAATAACCCGAGTCAGTTCTCCCACTGTATCACAGGTAGGAATACATTATGTCGACCAAGTTTCCTTGGTCGACCAGGATGTGCCCGACATCGAAGTTTGCCATGTGTGCTCGTACGAGCAAAGGGATGCTGGAGTTAGAAGATTCACCGGGCAACTCTTCCTGATAGAATGCGAGGGGGAGGGAGCCTCCTCGGAACTTGTCGAGGGTGGAACTCATGTCAAAGTTAGCCTCCATTAACTTCTCAAACCTTCTCTTTGTTGAGCCTACGGTGTATTTGTTAAATCTACCGCCCGAAATAACCATTATTGGTGGGAATGACTCCTAAAGACTATGTGATGAGAAGTATAGGTGGACTTCATCCATGTCAGGGAAATAAAATCTTCCAGCCTTGTGATGCTCATAGTGAAAGGCATGAGAGCTTTGTCTGAGAAGGTACCTGCTTCCTCGACTTGTTTGGATTTGTGAGCATCTTCCCGGGGAGATTCCTTATTTTTGTACTGTTTGAGATGCCCATCTTGGATGCGGATCTCAACAACATCTTTATGGTGGATGCAGTCTTCTGTCATATGCCCGTGACTTTTATGAAACCGATAATACTTGCTTTTTCCCGTCCCTGGCTTGGATGGTGTTTGTCGGGGAAAGTGAACCCCAAATTTCTTGAATTATGCATTCATGCAGTCTGTCAGAATCTTCTCGCATGAGACGCTCAGAGGGGTATAGTCATGGAAGTGACCAGGTGGACCCTTGTATTCTCGAGACTCTCAGAGCTTGTATTCCCTTTTCTGTTCACCTCCTTGACGAGATGTCGGGGGTTCATCATTCTTTGAGACCTTCGCATTTTCTCTATGCCGCGAGTCCCACACATTGATAGCTTCCTCTTTCTCCTAGCACTGGATATACGAATGTGCTTTGAGCAGGAGAGCATCCAGAGTGACCGGTGATTCGATGCAAACTGCTTTGGTAAAGTCACTGCGAGAACAGAACTCGCGCTCGAGGAGACACTTCTTTATGCCGACAGTTGTGGAGACTTGTACGGCTTCCTTGTTAAAATGTTCAATGTACGCTCGGAGAGACTCATCCCTCCTTTGGATGATCGCCTCCAGCAATGCCTCTGACTTGGGATATTGGTGAGATGCTATAAAATGCCTGGAAAGTTGTCTTCCCAGGTTCTTCCACGACGTGATGGATTCATCGGGAAGACTCTTGTACCAAGCCATGGCTACTTTCCTGAGCATGGTAGGAAAAATCCTGCATTTTTTGCTCCTCGGACCCCCTGTAGTCGAGTAGTGCATCTATGTTCTCGATATGATCGTCAGGGTCGGCGATTCCATCGTATGTCCCTAGTTTGATAGTTTCTCTAGCCCGACTGGAAGTGCAATCTCCATGGTCTCTCTAGATAACGGGCCACAGGGCTTGTCGTCGTCACTTCGATTAGGAGATGACGAGGAGAATGGTAGATTCTTCCTAGTCGAGGGTTGTTTTCTCGATGGGGAGACACGCTTCTCGGATTGTGCTTTGGCTTGGGCGACAGTGAGCGGTTGTGATCAAGCCTGTAGCGGTAGAAATGTTGAGACTAAGCCATTAGATTGACTTAACTCACACAGATCAAATAAAAATCGCCACCGCGCTTTATTGTTTCCAGAAGAATGGGAAAAGTGTGAATAACCCAAAAAGAGAGGGGGAGAGAATCTAGGTACAAGGGTTGGTTATGCAAAGGGAAGGTATTAGCACCCTAAACATATGCGGTACTCCACAGGAACCTCTTTGAAAATTTATGTATTTTGGCTATAAGTGTTGTATACAAAAAATAGATGGTGGGGATGAGTAAAGAAATATTTTTTACGATTTTTGCACCCACCGCAGTTACGAACTTTTAGAGCCTACGTACCACCTTTCGGGCAATAGGGGACCAGGGTACTCGTAGTTCACCTTTAAAAAAATTTAAAACACATATGTGTTGGTTAATTTTAAGATACGAGACATCATCATCATATCCGAATGGAAGAACATACTTACTACCCACGATAATGAGAAATGAGAAGTTGCATCATCTCAAAGTGGAGGATATAGCTTGGATTTAAAAAAAATCAACAAAGCCTCGCTCAACACCCAAGTGGAAAATATGTCATTTACTACATCATAGAAGTATAGTAGTTCACATCACTACAAGGATTGACAAGAGTCTAATCTTTTGAGAAAAGTTTAAGTAAAAAGCCAAAATAGAAAAATGGTTTGAATGAGATTGATTGACTTTTAGTCTTCTCACAAAAATGTCAAAGTATGATTAAGTTGGTTAAAGTTTGATTAAGAAAAATGTTTTGAGAATGCATGGACCTAAGTCCAAGTTTATTATGAAAGTGGTTCAAGTTTAGAAAACAAGAATAGTTTTGAAAAGCAGGGAGAAGATTTTTGAAATCAAAGAAAGATGGGAGGAGATGAAAGGACTATCCTAAGGCATAAGGTAAAAGCTAGGGAAAAGAACCGTCTAACCAACAAGAACCCAACACTTGACACAATGAGTCAATGTAGAATTCCCATCCTTTGGATTGAAACCAAACAAGCAAATATATTAAACCTCTTAAGAATGCCAATCTTCAAATGCATTAGGTCTTCACAAAAATTACGCAGAGTAACGGTTGTATATAGAGGAATTCCCCATCTCAGATAAAGCATATAATCATAATAACCTACACACAAAGAAAAGCAACCCAATGTCTCAGGGTAAACCCCAAGAACTCCAGACAAAATAACAACAGAAGTCACCAGGTCTCAAGGGTAGTCAAGGTTTCTAATCCTAAGTCCAAGAAGTCCATAACTCCATAATGCCAATGATAGTAACCAAATATTCCAAGTAACCTTAAAGTTTTTTTTTATTTATTCAAGTTGGTTATTAAATATCTTCAAAAAAGAAAATGAAAGCTCAAGTGAGCAAAATAAAAATGACATAAAGATAAATGCTCAAGTGAGCAAAGATGAAAATAACATGAAATGCAAATGCTAAAGTAAATGGTTCATAAAGGTAAAGACATAAAGTAAAAGCATAAAATAAAATTTAATTGTTAGTGAATCAGAAATTAGGGGTTAGTTGAATGATCATCTTGAAAGTTGCATTTGAAAACTAATTAGAAGATTGCTAAAATTAAAGCTTCTCAACAACAAGTTTCATTTTCTTTTTGTCAAGTATATCATTCATTTCAAATTCTCGAGGCAACAACAAATGATCAACGATATTTAGATGATCCACTTAGACCAAATTTTATGAAGTTTCATTAGAGGATTGATAAGACCAAAGCCTCCTAACAACGAACCTCAAGGTTATTGGATCAAAGGTTTCAAACTAAACATACTTGGGCTTGCAAACATATGTTTGGGCAACGAATGATCATTTCTCGAATCGGGACAAAATTTAGCGCTATGTTAAGCAATCATAAGTGGACTTATGTAGAAGTCGCACCTAATTTGAGGCCGGTCAATAGCAATCTATGTACCATATATTTAGAGAAATGATATGTAGATCATTCTCTAACAACATGTAGCACAAGTGAGAATGGCATAATATGGAGAGGGTTGGGAAGTATTTAAACCAAAGAATTGAATCAAAACTATCATTAAAATCATTCATCCATTTTCGTGGAGTTAAACTCAACATCCAAGATCCAATGATGTTAATGAAGCTCATGATCAAAATCACATAACTCAAGCTCAGCCAAAATTTATTCAAAAATAAAATTGTATTTAATAAATAAAATAAAAAAAGAAAATGATTTTTAAATTGTTTTTAAGTGAAAATAAAAGGAAAAATAACAAACTATGTTCAAAGTATCAAATAAGAATTTAAAGAAAGCATAGAAAAGTCAGAAATGATCTCAACTATTTTTACAAATTTTTTTAACAAATTTTTAAAACGTAAAAGTATTTTTAAATTATTTAAAATCATTCAAGTAAGTGAAAAAAAAGATCAAAAATAGTAAAAATCAAAATAAAATTCTAGAAAAAATTTTAGAAAGTCAGAAATAAAGAAATTGATCTTGATGAATTTTTGCAAAATTTAAAAACACTAAATAGTATTTTTAAACAAATAAAAACAAGTCAAAACAAAGAAAAAATCATAAAAAATATCAAATATGAAAATAAAATCATGAAATATTAAAAATCAGAAAGAGAATATTTAAATTTTATTTTTTGAATTTTCTCATAATTTTTGGGTCATAAATGAATTTTCTATGATTTTTTTAAGTTTAAAACAATTTATTTATAAAAGATCAGAAATAAAAATAAAGTCAGAAAAGTATGGACCATTGGATGAGAGTCAAAACATGTTAGTAAACAGATCTAATGGATCTCGTGCACTGTGTATATCATGGTCTTTTTGGAAATCACACCAAATCATTTTTTAATAATTAAAAACAACAAAAAATCTGGCGCGTTGGATAAAGTCTGACTAATGAAAGTAATCAGATCCAATGGTCCTCAAAACGCGTGTATAGTAAAAAAAATATACTGGATAGGATTCAAAAAATCACATGTCACGCTATCATTGGTGGAAGCACGGCACGTAGGTCGTCTTCAACCTCCAGACGCCCTAAATTGAGGTTTCACAAATTGTAAAATTAGGGAACCAGATTGGTACTATTAGATTCGTCTCTTCAAGACGATTCTAATAGTACCCTCGCGCCAAATTTATATAAGCTGAGCAAGGCTGGATTTGAAGAAAACCAGAAAAATAACGAGCACGAAGATTCCAAGTATCTCTCTCAATTCTCAATGAAAAATGAAAACCGTGAGAAGTGTGAGAATCAAATGAAGGAGTAGAATAGGATATGGATTTATTTGGTTCAATTTGGTTGAGAATTTTACCTGAACGAAGTAGCAGAAAATACTCTGAAATTGAACTTGGTTAGCACGATTTAGGACACTTCAAGGCTTGGTTCTTCTTCGGTTAGCTTCAGTGAAGTTCAAGAGTAAAGAATCAACAAACAAATTGGATTAAAAAGTGGAGAAAAAATGAATTTGAAAACTCATAAAAGTGGGTTATGCGGAGAGTTTGACAGGGTAATTTTGGCTGTCCAATCTTGAGGAAATGAATGCAATATGTCCCTCTATTTATAAAAGAGTGAATGGTGAAAAGAATTGGAAGCAATAGTGAGGTTTCGAGGGAAAACGAAGGAAACCCGAAAGTGAGAAAAGTGTGACTTGAATTTGCTCAAAACTCATCTAACTCTTGCGTTTTGATCCTTAATTAAACTTTGGGAACTTGGTTAAACATGTTTAAATCAAAAACGCATGCTAATTTGGTGCTTGGAAGATGTATTATGGATTTTAAATTCTGACTTGGAAGAAAAAATCAATTTTAAGTAGCTGACTTTGAACTCATGGCGTACATGATTTAGGGAACCTTATGAATTGATTCTTAATGCATTGGAAAAATGAGGTAACATTCTTCATAATGTGCCAAGAAAGATATCATTTGGATGCTTGAGCTAGAAGTTATGCTTGGTCAAAATCAGGAAAAATGTGTTGACTTTTATACTTAGAAAAAATTCTAAGTTTTTCTTCAAAAATGATCCAAAATGTTTTGACTCCAAACAAGGTCTTATTCCAAAATATTTCTTTGATTAATGATTCTAGCTTTAAGTGGACTCCTTAAAGAGTATTTTGAAACTTTTATCACTCAAAAATTCTAAATATTGGACAAGTTATGATCCTTTGAATTTGATGAAAATCCATAAGGTGAGCTATAATGTTTTGAGATTTTAAGGCATCTTATAACCATTTTCAAGTTTTTACCATAAAAGAAGAGTTAAAGTTCACATTCTTTGGATCATTATAGAAAAAGAATGGGCCCAAGGAGATAAAAATTGATCAAGTTATGACTTTTTAAGTCACATAAGGGAATTTGATGGCCTATCTAGAGAACTTATAATCTTTCTCAATCATTAGTGATATTTCACACAAAATTTTCTTGAAAATTTTGAAGTGATTTATTTATAACCTTTTAAGGAGAAGCATGTCTTTAGAATCACTCAAAAATCTCAAAAGACAGACAAGTTATAGCCCTTAGAAGTCCAAAACCCTAACTCCTAGAACATCAAAATGGCTTGGGAACCCCTTTCAATTTTGACAATCTTTCTTGTACAAATACTTTTGCTATGTGAAGAGATGTTGTTGTGGGTGATAATGAGAACCTATAGTAACAATAACCACTTCCAAATATTAATAATTGAGGGGGTTATGCACTTGTGTTTAAGGAATCAATAACTTGTCCAATTAGGTCAAACTTCTTCAACCAATTGTTGCATCTTTTGACTTCCTTTGGAAAATTGAGGCATGGTGAATCATAGTAGACCTTGTCATGATATTAATTTAAAGCACTCTCAATGATGAAGCTTAAATCTCAATGAAGCTTTGTTGAAGAAGGCATGGAAATAAACTCATGAACCTATGAATCAACCTGATGAAATGTGTTGTTCCCTCACCTATAGTATCATTATTTAGAGCAAACATTCATTGTATTGTTAGTTAAAAGTTAATCCAAACAAGACATATATGATCACACTATACAAATCACATTGCTTGGTGATCCCTCATGAGCAAACCTAGAGATAGGGAGAAGAACCAAACACAAGTGTAATCTTGAAATGATTGAGTTTATATGAGATGATATAGGAATCTTATGGGCAAAAATTGGGGTATAACAGTTGCCCTTATTTAAGTGTCTTCTATCTAGAGATTTGAAGGCTGAAATCTTCATGTCAACGTGATTGAAGATACTTAAATATAAAACGGGCCCTATTTTTGGCCATAAGATGCCATGCAATGCATATGACTGTGCATGCAAACAAACAAATCCAAAGGTGACACAGGACACCACTAGGGAAGCAGAAAATAAAATAAAGGATCAAAAGAAAATCCGACCAGGGAAATAAATCATTGGGGAACAAAAGACTCGACTTTATTGGGTTAAATCCTAAGGAGGAGATAAAGCATCATTGTTGTACCTAAAAATTTTCCCTTTCATTTCTCAAGGCATTTCTCACAAAGGATTCTAAAAAATTTAAGCTTACAGAAGTACAATTGGATTTTTTCATCATCAAGCCAAAAAGGAAACTGTTAAAAAAGGAAAAGAAGATGAGAATATTCTTTTTGACAAAATTGAAGGAAAAAACAAGTTCCCTTCGATTTTACATCTTTAGATTGGGCACTGGACTTCTTTGGGCAAGTTCATTTCCTGCTTCGTTTGGGCACTGGACTTTGTTTGAACATTTTATTCTCTTCGTGCAAATCTTTGTTTGGCCATATAGACTCTTTCTTGCATGTTAGCCAAAATTTACAAGGCAGAATTCCCCATGATGCTAGCATGCACAAGGCCAAAGCCACCCTTTGAAATAACTTGTTGCAAGCTTCGACAAGGCAACACTTATCTTCAACTAGCTTCAATCCCCAAGGCAAAGAGCCTCCTGATTGATGTACTTCGATTCAGGAGGCAAATGCCTCTTTTCTGGTCTCCTTCGATTGCACATTTGGCCTCCTGCATGCCTCTTTCGTTTGGGGTATGTGGCCCTCCTTTGTTGCAAGCTTCGATTGCATATTTTGCCTCCTGCATGCCTCCTTCGTTTGGGACATGTGGCCCTCCTTTGTTGCAAGCTTCGATTGTGCCCTTTATCCTCTGCATGCATTCTTCGTTTGGGGCATGTGAACCCTTCAGTATAAGTTTTTGGTTACACCTTTCGTTTGGGCATGTTGTTACCTTCATGCAAGCCTTCGTTTGAGAAAAGATCTCTTGCATGTTTGCATAAAGTCACAAAACAGGGACCCCCTACATACACCCTTTCATTTGGCCATATGACCCCTTGCAGGAAAGTTTGAGTGGGTAGTATCTCTCTTGGAAATAATTTGCTTCAACACACAAATTCTACACTATGCCAGTGTCTCGTACGAAAGAAGTATCATGGTGGCACATTCAAAGGACTTGCCAGGCATGCCTGGATGTCCAAATTGAATTACATGTTTTATTGATCCACTCCAGGAGCATGTATTTGGACCATTCAAAGGAACCCATAAAAGGCCTGGTCGAAGGATACCCATATGAGCCCTTTGAAGGACACTTTGATTTTAAAAAAAGAAATGTTGTTGAGGAGTCTGGTCGAAGGATAGGGCTAAGGGGTAAAAAAAAGGTTGAGATGCCCAAAGGTACTTGCTGACCAAGTCCCATGTGCTGCCAAGTTCAGGCCTGATACACTAGCCATAAAACTCCAAAACTGTTGCACAACAGTCCTGCAACACTGCCTTATTTCTTGCACCAATTTGGCATACAAATACTTCCCCTTGAAAGCTACAAACACGTCATGCCTTTTTTGTTTAAACTTTTTTTCCCCTCCTAAAACATCAGCCAAAGCCATCTATAAAATGATCCTCCACCACACATCTTAGGGGCCCCTGGATAGTTGCAAAAAAACTCTTGTGAGAAATTCCCCAAAACTCTCAAACACCTCCCAACGTTTTTTTTTTAAAATATTCCAAAAACTTCTAAAAACTCAACCCCCTTTGCACACTAAGTAAATCCATCAATTCACTCCCCAAGTGATCAGAGAGCTAACCTTTGACCCACTCCCCCAACCACAATATAAAAATCTTTTGATTCACTCCCTTACCTAGTAACCTTTGATTAACTCATATATCCTTCCTTCGATTCAGTGACTACTCAAGCAAGGTAATAACTGGACTAGTCTCAGGAAGGCCCCAACGAACTTCCATTCACCACCAAGGAAGACACTTGCAGTTTTCTTCGATTAAGAACTTCAAGAGGTAAGTTCTCTTTAAACTTGGAACTATTTCATTTAAATATCATGTGCACATGCCAATAACGAAAAAATGTAGATATTTCATATAGAGAGCTTGACCATGTTTTAACCTTCGATTCTGACTGCCCATGCGTTGAAAATATCAACTCTGACTAGTTAGGCTTTGGACTTTGAGACCTAATAATTTTGTGCTAACCCCTGGCCTGTAGCTTTTGAAAGTTACACTTGAATGTTGCATTTTAAAAGTTTAAAACAGGTTCTCTGTACCCTTCAATTGGCTAAGTACCCAAGCCTTTCGAATCTCAACCTGAGGGCCTAGCATGCCTGCAGTCGAAGGAGCCAGCAAGGAGCCTGAGGAAAAGAGCGCATTTCACATTGACCCCATGCCTCAAACGAAGAAAGTAGCCAGTAGGATGTCCATGCTGACTGCCAAGTCTCAAACGAAAGAAGCAGCCAGAAGAATGGTCATGCTGACTTCCAGGTCTCAATCGAAGGAAACAGATGTGATACGGTGGAAGAACCAACTGTTATACTGGTTTGCGTTTTGTATTCACAAATGTGTGGTAAGCAAGAGTCGCCACTGACTTTTCTTTTATCCAACAAAGGAAAGGGTGAAAATAACAGAAAAAGACCTTTTTCGAGATTTTCTGAGTAAGGGGGGTAGATTATGGAAAGGGAAGGTGTTAGCACCCTTTCCATCTATGGGTTTCCACGAGCTCTTAGGTACTTGCTCATTTTTGAAAATTGCTTTTGTGTTTGTGTGTTTTGAAAAGTTTGTTTGTGTTGTACCCCAAAATTTTCCCTCTCATATTTTTACAAGATTTTCCTCTTGCATAGGTGGTTACCAACCTTTGCCTAAAGACAAGGAAATTTTTCAAATGATGTTTCTAAGTTTCCTTCGATTAGCCTGTTTTTAAGTTTCCTTAGATTGGACTGTTAACGAGGATTTTTGATTGGCATCTCAAAAGTTCCTTCCGATTGGCATCCGAACAAAGGCAATTCGATTGGAGTCTTAACAAGGCACTTCTATTGGAGTCTGAACAAGGAACTTCGATTGGAGTCTGAACAAGGTCCTTCGACTGGCACTTCTGGGGGTCCTTCGACTGGAACTTTAGAGGGTCCTTCGACTGGAACTTCACACTTTACCTTAATCAGAACTTCAGAATGAAATGACATTCGAGTGGAATTTCAGTGCAGAGTTTGTCTTAACCTAAGATGCTCTGATGAAGGAAGTTCTGAACACTTCGAATCATAACTTAGACTCATCACAAGGCCAAAGGGCTAGTCGAAGTTGTCTAATAGGGAATTTTCTGGATAGATTCGAATTGGACTTTGAAGCTGGCAAAGAAGGCACATTCGAAGGATTGAAGTAGGCTAGCATGAATAAGCAAAAACACATATCCTAACCTGTCCAACCCAGATTCTGTTTGTTCACAACTCCATAAGAGCTGATTCGACCAAGGGATTCTTTTCGAATCAAGCAATCAAAGTAGAGGGAAGCCCAATCGAAGGGGCTATGCAATCGAAGCTGGAGTAATTCGAATTGGGACTTTGAAGCAATCGAATCAGAGGGAGGCTCAATCGAAGGGAAGTGGATTTGTAAGACAGCTTCCGATTTTCATCATGTTGGAGGCCCAAACAGCTCATAATAGGCTGGCAGTAATGTATGCAAATAGATTGGCCCTTGATTGAATCAAATATAGCAAGTCTTTATGAAGAAATCAAATCAAATCACTTCATCATAATGGGACAAGATTTGATACACAAATATTGACCTAATTCCATGTCTATATAAACCTCATGACCTCACACGAAAAGAGGGGGACAAATACAGAGGAATTCATACACGCACAGCAACCACACAAAGGGCCATACAAAAAAACCCACGGAGGCGGCCACACATACATTGCCCCGCAAAAGCACTAGTCTGCCCCACGGAATTCAAGACTCCGTTGCAGGCACCTTCTGTCCAAATCCAGGCGCCTCCAGTGGTAAATATTAAATCTCACTCAATCTTAAAATTAAACTCATGATTGCATATTCACAACTTTTGAGCGATTTAACAAAGCGCGTGTAAGCTGCAGTGTTCATACATTTGAACCCCCATGGATAGACTTTCTTTCAAAGTAGGTTACGTTTGAAATCCATGATCCTGGATGTGACAAATCGAAACCAACCTAGATCTGGGTTCAAGAATTGATTTCTAATGGGACGTTTGTCTATGTTGTTTAGTTCTGAATTGACTAATTTGCAGGACCAGAAGCATGAGTCATGGCTTTCGAATGAGCAAGCAGCTCAGGGGGCGAAAGGGAATTCTCTTAATTGAAGGGACTAGGATCCAGTATCCCAGGCCTTATAGTTTCAATTTCTAACAAACTTCCTTAAAGGTACAATATCCCAGATCGAAGGATGGCACATTCGGATCAAACGCCCCAGATGTGCCGTCTCTCAAACTTCTTTGATCAAGGCCTCACAGTTTCAATTTCTAATGTTTTGCTTGCAGCGCCCCAAGACCCTCGAATGAGGTCTTCGATCAGCTCATTGGATCGAAGAGCAACACTAGCTTCTTCGATCCAGGCCTTGTTCCCCAGAATGATTTCTTTTCGTTTCCTGCCTGGTGGTCTTTCGATTTTGTGTCCTTTTCTTTTGGCTGTTTGTCTTTACTTTTTTTCTTTCTAAATTTTAATTAACATAAAAGAAAAACCCCAAAAAAGACATTAGGTTAGTTTTTACATTAAATTAATTATGTCAATTAATTAATTAACTATTTTAATATTTTCTTAAAAAATTAAAATTAAATAGATTTAGGATTTTTTAATTCAATTTCTTTTTTATAACAAAAACAAACAAAAAGTTCCTTTCACTTAGGATTTTAGACGCATTTTCAATTCAGGCACGTGTTTATTTATTTTTAGCCTTTTTGTTAATTATGTAACTATTCCCAGTTTGTAATAGCTTAATTAGGATTTTAATTTCCGCACTTTATACTTTCAGTCAATTCTTTATGTATCTACACCGAAGACCTGTAATAGCTTAGGGCCTTTATTTTCTTGTTGTTATATTTTGCATGTAAAATTTTTAGCAACCTAGGCATGCATGCTTAATTAATCAATAGATCACTAAATTCAAGATAAATATATCTGAAAAAGCACACTTTCGTACACGTGCACCCTTAGGGTATACCCCACTTGGTTGCCTCAAAAACAGTGGTCATGTCCCTCGAACGTAGGGATACTCTTAGTAAAGACCCTCGGTTTAAAATCATCATAAAGATCATAGTACCTAAATGTCCCTCGAGTTGCCTATGAGAATGATCTTATGATGATAGTCCCTTCGAAATGCTAAGGTATCCTTACATGTTGCCTTCAATGACCATTACGTCCCTTTCGATAGTCCCTCAATAATCCAACGACTAGGGTTACCTACTCACTAATAGTAGGATAACACGGTCTAAAGGATAGGAGGAAAAGAACAGTCTTTTTTCGAGTGGGTAGATAATTGTTAGGTACTTGCTCAAATAAATTTTCACACCACACTTTCAAACATACTTTTCAAACAAAAGTTTTAAACGCTTTATCACACTCTTGAGGACTGATACAAGAGTTACCATAAAGTGAATCGCCGCACTAAGGCATTTTCAAAGTTTTTCAAACACACAAACACAAGCAATTTTCAAAATGAGAAAGTACCTTAGAGCCCATGGAAAACCATGGATGGGAAGGGTGCTAACACCTTCCCTTTCCATAATCTACCCCCCTTACTCAGAAATCTCAAAAAAATGTATTTTTATGTTCTTTTCACCCTTTCCTTGTTGGATAAAAGAAAAGTCGGTGGTGACTCTTGCTTACTGCACATTTGCGAAAACAAAATGAAAAACCAGTATAACAGTCGGTTCTGCCACCGTATCACAGAATTGGCGACTCTTCTGGGGATTATTATAAAGTGGGGTTTACCTTAGGGTCTAGATCATTTTAAATTGCTTTCTTTGTTTGATTTGACTACTTTATCTTTAATGGTTTGTTGGGGTATTCTTGTATAGATCCTACACCCGGATCTGGGGACACTTTTTAGGTAAATAGCAATAGATCATGGAGACTGTACGACATAGATCGATATGGTAGAAGCGATAGCTGTGTTGGTGTGACACTTTGGTTGGTACCGATATCCCTTGTGTCGAATCGAGGAGAATACGGGGCCGCCGCGTGGTGTCGTAAAGCACTAACGAACCTTAGAACCTTAGTTGAACAAACATGGCCATTAGAAAGTAGTGAGATATATGATCTCGATGTAAAGTTGGGTATTGGTTGATACTCGATGCTACACTCATTGAGATCAGACTTTCGAGATGTTTCGGCTGCAAGAAAAGATTGCTAAGCTGAAATAACTCGATAAAGGAAGATTAGTGATATTGAGACGCCTTAGAACCCGATTACTATTTCTAAGACAGGTTGAGCCAACTAAACTTCAAGAGGGTACTTACCTACAAACCCAATGCAAGCCTAAACCTAAGGCTGCTTGTGTGACTTGTTTGCCTTCATTGTCTAACAACTTGAATTCTTTGTAGGATTGTGTTTGTCACCTTACATTTTTTCTTAACGCATAGCATACACATCATAACATCATGCCACAACATTTCCTTAACCATTTCAAGGATCTCAAGGGTTTGTGATGCAAGTTATGGTAAATCAGACGTCTAGCAAGGGGTAAAGGGGATTTATTTTCCTCTAGCCAATGCCGTCAAAAGACCAAACACGACAACTTGAGTCAGGGGCTATGACCCACTTGATATGGTGAGCTTGACTCTTGTAGAAGAACACTCAACGATACAAAGTTCTTCAACCAAAGCTGCACATTTCAACCTCTGACATTTTCTTGTTTACCATGCGAGATCCTTGAAAACATTGCATGCATGCCATTTCATAACAGGTCATCCTGTACAGGTTTCTCATCTTTTCGCTATTTATTTCAGCAAAAGAAATGGATCTTGAACAAACAATCAAAGACCTTCAGGCTCAAAACGCTCAGTTCTAACAAATGTTCCTGACTCTGACCCAGGGGCAAGAAGACCTGGAAGCTCTGATCGCCAAAAAGAAGGCTAAGAAGGAAAAGAAACCAGTTCGTGTGGGAAGGAGAAAACCAGCTAACTGCGCTATAGATTCTTCAACCTCATCAAAGGGAGGGGACAATCAAGAGGAAGAGGACGAGAAATCATAGGAAGAAGACAACATGCCAGCGTCTAAAGAATATGAATCTGACTATGATGAGGAGCAGTATCCTCCTGTTGATGAAAAATACAAGCGACTCGAGGATCGGCTCAATTCCATAGAGATTCAAAGGGTACCTGGTCTGGATTTCGAAGAATTAGGGCTGGTTCCTAGAGTGGTCATCCCACCAAAGTTCAAGGTCCCCATCTTAGCAAAATATGATGTTGTTTCCTGTCCCAAGCTTCAATTGAGGTCATATGTCAGAAAGATCCAGCCTCACACGGCTGACCGGAAATTATGGGTCCATTTATTTCAAGAAAGTTTAGTTGGCACTCAACTGAATTGGTTCTATCAACTAGAAGGAACTGATATCCATACCTGGGAAGACTTGGCTACTACTTTCTACAAGCAGTACCAATATAATTCTGACCTTGCTCAAACTCGTACACAACTTCAAAGCATGTCTATGGGTTCTAGCGAAGGCTTTAAAGAATATGCCCAGAAATGGAAGGATCTAGATGGTAGGGTACAACCTCTTATGAATGATCGGGAAATGGTAGACATGTTCATGGGCACTCTGACAGGCCCATTCTTTAATCTGCTGATTGGGAATTTCTCATCCGGGTTCATAGAAATGGTTCTAACTGGGGAGAGGATTGAAAGTGGTATCAAGAGTGGGAAGATTCCAATGGCAGCATCCTCTAATACTGAGAGGAATCCATCGAGTGGTAGAAAAGAAACTAATGTTGTCTATGGTCAAAGGCGCCATAATACAAATAACCACCATCAGTCTGTGGGAGAAGTGTTAATGTCTGATCCTACACCCGTTCAACATCAATGGGGAAATAGGCGTAGGACAAAATATAAAGAGAGGCAGTACACTGATATTAATATGCCTTTGTCTTAAGCATTACAACAATTGCTAAAAGCGAAGCTGATTTCATTAAAGGGTCCTCCTCAAAAACCTGATACCTTTTCTCCTAAGTACAATCCTAATGTAAAATGTGCTTACTATTCTGATAGCCCTAGGCACGACACCGACAATTGTTGGACTCTGAAGAATAAGATTCTGGATTTGATCGACAACAAGGAGATTGAATTCGACTCTCCTAAGACCCCAGTGTGACCACTGCTCCCATGCCTAATCATGGCTAGGATCGAGAGTATTTTTGTTCATTTGAATTCTCAAGTTGTACTTTCCTTGTTTGTTCAAACGATTATTGTCATGTCAAACTTTGTTATTTCATTAATGCATTACACATGTTTGTCTTGAATTAATTCGTTTTCATTATGCCTAAACTTCTCTCTTACTTACTTTTGTGATATTCAACTCTCGATCAAAAGCGCTAAGCCTTTAGAGGGAGGATGACGAAAACGATACCATAATCCATACAATGTGCTTTTGAACAGACCTTGCTGATGATGTACAGGCGTTGTTTCTAATCCTAAACAGTGGAGTTATAAGGAAGATGATCCCTAGTTAACCCCTTTGAGCCAAAGAAGTAGGAGTTTTTCTTTTCACACAAATTAAAACCCTTAATCATAACCTGGTGCAGGGTAGTTTTTATCAGTTAATTCATATGCACATTTAGTCGCAATATTCTGCTTCATACATAATGAAGGGCATCGAATACGTCTTTCCAAATCAAAAGACGGTGATGGTTCCGCATAATTGTCAAAACAGGGAGTCATTATCTCCCAAAATAAAAGCCCACTAAGTCAAAACCTATGAAGGAGACTTAAGAAAAAAACTAGGGCATCCCACTGATTGTAATCACAAAAAGAAACAGTTCAGGCAAAAGAAGGGATAGCGAAAACAACAAAAAATCCTCGAAAAAAAAGATTACAAAAATAACTGCCTATTCAAAATAAACTGTCAGTATCCGAACCATCACCGGAACATTAAAGACAAGATTCCAGACTCAATCGGGACTTAAATACACAATTAACTGAGCATAAGATTGAATAACATCACGAAGAACGGGTGGGTACAAATAAATTTTGAGCCTTTATCCTTTGTTTCTTAAACCGTGAACCAGGCTACGTTATAACCCTTAAAAGTCCTAGCTGAAACATGACTTAGCTCGAAAGCGTACTGTCACCAAAGGTATCCTGACTCCTGTAAGGTTTGCTATAAATCATGAGTTGATATCACTCTCTTGCAAAATTGGTTTTACTAAAAATTGAATTTTCAAATTTTTTTCAAGACAGATATAAGCTTTGCATTCTTAAAATACCATTGTTTGCATATGACTATTTGTTCAACAACAGAGAAATTCGCATGATGAAGATCTAGAGAACAAGAACCTTCTGAATGAAAAGGATCACCTCAAATGGAAAAACACTTCCAACCAAGGGGCACAGTATGATCATTGTCCATCATCTGGGGCAGTCAAGTCAAGATTCAAGGAATATCTCAAAGATGCCGAATAGCCAGGGACAGATCTCCATCTGAATCACTTAGGGTATTGAACATAAATTCCAGCAATGAGTCTTGTACGATTAAACAAGCATCTTCTAGCAGTGTGGCAACACTTACTACTATGAACAATGACAATTCTTTGTACCCGGTGAACGCGAACATAGAGAAAAGATACTACGCATGAATAAGGACCCGTTAGGTTGACTGGTGTGATACGGTGGGAGAACTTACTTGATTGTTTTGCGTTTGATTGTAAATGTTGCGGTTAGCAAGAGTCACCACCGACTTTTGTTTTATCCAAAAGGAAAGGTAAAAAAGCACAGGAAAGACCTTTTGAGATTGTTTCTTTAGTTCGGGGGGTAGATTATGAAAAGGGAAGGTATTAGCACCCTTTTCATCCATGGTTTTCCATGGGCTCTTAGTTACTTGCTAGATCACTTGATTTTTTTTGAAATTGTGCTTTGCGTGGTTTTTTGAAATTATTTTGTAAAGAGGCCATTGTTTAGGCAAACTTTGTAATGATTCTCGTTCGTAAGAATGTATACAAAGTGTTTGATCTTTTGAAAATGTTTTCAAGTTTGTAAGATGTTTTGAAAGTGTAAGTGTTGGTTTTGAAAATAGCAAGGATATTTGTTTTGAAATGGAGCAAGTAACTAAAAGTAATCTACCTACTCAAATGTCTTTCTTATTCGTTTTCTTTTCTTTTGACATTGTTGTCTTACCATTGATTTGGTAAGCAACCCTATCTTTGGATGTAAACGGGACGGGCGTGGGGCATCGTATAGCCATGATTATCAATGTTGCAAAGTATCTTAACATTTTTTAGGGACTAAGATCATTTTTGTAAGGCAACTTTGAATAGCGTCATCGAGGGACCATGATCTTGTATTTGTTTGTTTTTGCTAAGACACTTTACATGCGTAATATGACCATTTTGTATAAGGCAACCAAGTGGGGTAACCCTAGGGGTGTTTGTGTGTAAGTGTGTTATTTTCATGCTTGATTTTGTCTTGGATTAGAGTTTTCTATTTGGTTGACTTTATCTTGCCATACAAACCCTAATTACTAACATATTATATAAAAGCGATAAATTGTGAAATTTAAAGATTACTACGCTATTGCAACACTTTGTGGGAGGGGGGTATAAAATTTATAAATGGGGATTGCAATAATATAAACCTAATGAATCTATTACAACCAAATTGAATATATACAAATATTGGGATAAATAATATACAAGATAAATTAAATATGCAAAGATGTATAAATGCAAATAAGGTTTCATTTGGTGTTTTATGTGAAAAAGTTTTAACCTAAACCTAATAAATAAGTCAATATTAAACTCAAATTAATTAGGAAAGGAAATTATTTTTAGAAAAGATATTGATTAAACCCTAGTTCTATTTTATCAAAGGAAATAAATTTCTTTAAGAAAAGGTAAGTATTTTTATATTTTTATCTTGAAAATAAAATATGACATCATGAGATATTTTTGGTCTTTTTATGTTAAAAATAATATGCTTAATGAGTGTGAAGAAAGATAAATAAATATTAAACTAATTTTAAATTAATTTACAAGTTATTTAATAAAATAAATAATATATTTAACTAAAGAAAATATTTTTTTATTGGGAAAAATGAAATAAAATAAGTCAAAATAAAATCTATCATTTTTATATTTTTGTGATTCTTTAATATTAAGAAAATATATTTAATAAAATAAAATGAAAGGTAAAATAAATAAATAAAATTAAAATGGGCCAGGGGTGCTGCAAGCAAATAGGAGGCAGGAGGTTAGAAAAAAACACAAGGCCCAAAGTCCAGAAGCCCACGCTGCAAAAACAACAAAAAAGGTGGAAAAAATATGGAAAATTGCAAAAGGCAGCGCCAAGGCTCGAACCCGTGACCTATAACATTTTTGCGAGCTGCCTTACCACTGGGGTGGCTGTACATCCGTTCATATAAACAAAGGCATAAATATATATTAGAAAACGCCCCCCTGAAGGCAACTTCATCTTCAACCTTGAGCCATGGCCGGACCACCTGTATCTCTCTCATTTCTCCATGAAAATGGAAAGTCCAAACATGAAAATCACAGTGTTTCTTCTCACGAGTTCAACCATATATCTTATGTAAACTAAAAGTCAAAGATCAAAGTTAATTTTGCTTTCCCTAATTTGAAATCTAATTTTTACGGAAAATTCAAATCCAAAATTCTCTATGCACAATGAATATAAATGAAATCTATGAATATGGTTGGTTTTAGTGCAAGGATATCTACATTTTGTTTTCACAAATCAAGACCAAAGGATGCTTGTATGAAGAGATAGAAGTTTGAATTTTTACCTCTTTCATTTGAGATCGTGAATGGAGTTTGAGCAAGTTTTGAGAAGGCCTGAGGATCTTTTTAGCTTGCTTGGACCTCCCTGAGTGTATTCCAATCCTTACTTTGTACTGAAAGTCTCTGAATCTCCCTACTTAAGTCAACCTGCAAGCTTGAAACTTGAAAATAGTGGATGGAGGAGGAGTAGTTACAGTGAGGGAACAGGGATCTGGAACACTTAGATATGATGTGTATTAAGTGTTTAGGTGGTTAAAACTCAAAATGCATGAGTGGTTTTTGAGGTTGTTATTTAAGGTGCAAAACTGCAAGTTATGGCAGATTTTCAGTGGTAGAGTGTTTTGGAGAGTTTTCGAGCCTTAGCATTCGTGTTCTAGGTTGTAATACACTTGTGTATTAGTATGGAAAAGGTTAGACATCAATTCCACACCAGGTTTCTGAGTTATAGCCTTTTGGCTCTATAACTTACTTTTGAAGCAAAGTGAGGAGACAAGTCCCTACGTTTGTACAGGCATGGTCTGGGTTGGTAGAGGTTTCAGGCAAGTTGCTTTTGGTTTATAGGGTTTGTGTGTGCAGAAAGAACAAGTGCAAAACTCAAGGAGTTGACAATTGAAAAAGTTGTGCTTTATCAAAATGGAAATGGCAACTTTGTGCCATAAATGGAATTGTAGCTTGGACAAAGGCTCTAATGCTTGGATTAAAGATCTATCAACTGTGTAAACATTTAATTCTGGAGTGATAAACAAGTTTGAGGCCTGCAAAGCAAATATTATGCAGCCTAGGCTTGAATTTGAATTTTGGTTCATTATGAAATGGCTTGAAATCAAAGTGAGAAATTGCCAACTTCATCTCTTCGATTCTCCCTACTCAAGAATGTTCTCAAGGAGTTCTTTGACATTTTGGAAATCTTACAGTGTGCTCTACAACTCATCTTTGAATTGCTTTCAAAGATTCCACTTGGAACTATGTGAAAAATGGCATGAATTTAGGTCAAAAACCTGCCTAACTAGGGCAAAATTTCACTAAGTTATTTTAGTTCATGATCATGTATTCACAAAATTATATCTTGAGATCCAAGCATTTTTAGGAGAAATTATCTGAAGCAAAGTTGTAGATTTCATGGGGATCTACAACTTTCATGTTGGAAATTTCCTTTGTATCATATTGTATCATGGTGAAAATTTGGCTCAAAGTTGAGAAAAAATAAGAAATTTTCTATACTTAGAAAAATTTCTAAGTTAAATTTTTTCAACTTTTTAAATCCAAATCTTAAATCCTTGGTTTCTTGATGAATAAGTTTCACATTTTGACATGTTTTGATGAATTGTGATCCTTGGCATTTGATTTTGACCAAAAAGTCAAAGTTTGACTTTTCAGTATACAGTTGACTTTTGATTAGTTGACTGAAAAATTCATTTGTCAATCAAATGGATTTACAATGTTTTGAACCATGTCATTAGGTAAAGATGGTGCAATTGAACTATTGAAATCATGCTTCAACCCAATTGATCATTTGCTAGGTTAAAAATAAGAAATTGCCCCTTATTAGTCAAAACCCTAATTTTGACCATTTTGACCTTTTGATGATTTGATCAAATTTCTTGAGGAATTGTGGTCCAAACTTGATCAAATGATACATATGAGTCTAAAATGTTGATGTGGATAAAAAATTATGAAGTTTGACTGTAAATTGGCCATGGTTGACTTTTCCCCCAATATAGTTGATTTTCAGGTCAACTGTCCAATTGACTGATAAAAAATGTGATTCAAGGCTTGTAACTTGACATGAATAATCTTGGGGGTCCGTAATGATCCTTGAAAGTCATATGAAGTATTGATAGTCCAAAAATCCTTGTGCAAACTCAAACCCTAATTTTGGTCATCAGTGCATGAGGAGATGTCTTGAGCTGATCAAACCCTAATGCAGTCTTGAGTTCAAGAGATCTTGTGAGGAAATCTTTGCTAAGTGAGAGGGAAAATTTTGGGGTACAACCGCTGCCCCTGTTTAATCTTCTTAAACCTGAAGAGTTAGACTGGCGAGTCTTGCCATTCGTGACTCGAAGGTGGAAGATGATTGGACACTAGAGTGCCCATAAATTTGCACTCGATGATGTGATGATAGAAGGAATGGGCTTACAGATGCCATTTGGAGAGGTGATAGAAAGCTGTGGGAGATGGGCTTAAAAGATGCCATCCGAGAGTGATTGTTGAATTGTAATTTGTAAGCTGAAAGAATGAGTACCAGAATGGCGTCCGTGTCTGGAGCGTATCTGAAGTTTGGATCTAAATGAGTATCAGGATGGCATCCGTGTCTGGGGCGTATCTGAATGTTGGGTCTGAATGAGTATCAGGATGGCATCCGTGTCTGGAGTGTATCTGAACTGTATCAAAAGGTTGAATCTGAATGAGTATCAGGATGGCATCTGTATCTGGTGCGTATCTGAACTGTATCTGAAAGGTGAATCTGAATGAGTATCAGAATGGCATCCGTGTCTGGGGCGTATCTGAACTGTATCTGAAAGGTGAATCTGAATATGTATCAGAATGGCATCCGTGTCTGGGGCGTATCTGAACTGTATCTGAAAGGTGAATCTGAATGAGTATCAGAATGACATCCGTGTCTAGAGCGTATCTGAACTGTATCAAAAGTTGAATCTTGTTAATGGTAGCTGTTAATCTTATCCTAAAAAGGGTAAAATGTTAGCTAAAACATAATGTTTATGTTGTATGAAATGCATAGTATAATGCATTCGTGTTATCAATGTTTATGATATATGGATGCAATGTATGTGTATATGAGCTAGGTTGCTGCACTGCTGTTAGATTGGAGAAAATAAATCGCTGGCTGCTGCTAAGGATATGGCGTATAAGTCTTCATGTTGTGAAGTATAAGTATTGATGAATTTCTGTCGAGAGAAATAAGCTCTGTTGTAAGGAAAACGTCGTGTACTGCTTGTAGAATCCTATTAGGGAATCCTGAGAAATTTGAAGACTTCTACTGGGGATTCACAATTTGAAACTTTGCTCCGTTGGGGATTTAAATGACGTACTGTAGGGGTTTACTTATGGAATAACTTAGAGATATTTTCCTATCCTTTCAATCTATCAGTATCTGTCTCTTTTCATTTCGTTTATTTGTAAACAGTAATTATGTTCAAATGCATATGCTCAACAATGAATCATTGGACGTTTTTGTAAACAAAACACAAGTGTAAAGAAAAGACAAATAGTTTTTACACTTTCAAAGGAATATTTTTGTATTGACTTTGAGTAAGTATTTTAGTACAAGGAGACAAACATTCTAGTAAGATAATGCTGTTATAAAAAAAGAAATTTTTGATACAAAGAAAAGATAGCTATGTGTGACAATCCCATGGGGTTTCCATTCTGCTATAGCCTTCGTATCTCCGAGCGTCTTGTCTATTTGTTGCCTTGTCCGAAGCTGATTGAATTGATCTGAAACTGAGTTTGTCAGTGGAAGCCAAAGTTTATCCATGAAGTGATCCAACGGGACATAGTCATACGCTTTAATTCCCTAACTTTTGCCTGGACCGCCCTTTCGGGTTTTCAATCCACTGGGAAACCATTTTTTGCCCAAATTTCCCTTTTGGGTTTACAACTTATCGGGTGTACATATTTATTTGTTTTATCCCTAATTTTTGCCCGAACCTTTTTGGTTCACCGGGATGCCCTTGTTTTGCCTAGGTACGTCAACCTAGCGGGTCTCTTATACGTAATATCTTTTGAATATGTCCATGTTTGCAGGGTGTGACAGGTCGTCGCCATCCATGGTGGTCAAGATCATTACACCACCAGAGATTTTTTTTTGATTATAAATTGTCCCTCATAGGTAGGAGTCCATTTTCCCCTGGGATCACCTTATGGCAAGATGATGCATTTGATCACTAGATCCCCAACTTGATAGACTTGGCGTCTGACTTTCTTGTTAAAAGCCTTGATCATCCACTTTTGATACATTTGACCATGGCAAATAGCAGTAAGTCTCTTCTCGTCAATAAAATTCAGTTGATCAAGTCGAGTCTGGATCCAATCGTCTTCATTCAACCCTGCATCCTTCATAATCCTTAGAGAGGGGATCTGAACCTCGATAGGCAAGACAACCTCTATGTCGTAAACCAGAGAATAGGGTGTTGCCCAAGTTGATGTGCGAGCCGTGGTACGATATCCGTGGGGAGCGAATGGTAACATCTCGTGCCAGTATTTGTATGTGACTGCCATTTTCTGTACGATCTTTTTAATGTTTTTATTTGCAGCTTCTACAGCACCATTCATCTTCGGCCGACAGGGAGAAGAATTATGATGTTGAATCTTGAATTGCTCGCATAAGGCTGTGATCATAGTGTTGTTGAGATTTGTACCATTGTCAGTGATGATCCTTTCGGGGATACCGTACCGACAAATGAGATTTTGCTTGATGAAACGGGCAATGACATTCTTGGTGACGGAAGCGAAGGAGGTTGCTTCCACCCACTTTGTAAAATAGTCAATGGCCACTAGGATGAAGCGGTGTCCATTGGGGGCTGTTGGCTTAATTTTCCCTATCATATCTATTCCCCACAAAGCAAAGGGCCAAGGAGCCGTCAAGACATTCAGAGGAACCGGAGGTACATGCACCTTGTCAGCATAAATTTGACACTTATGGCAGGTTCGAGAGTGTTGATAGCAATCTGCTTCCATGGTAGACCAGTAATAGCCTACCCGTAGGATTTTATTTTCCATCGTATGCCCACTAGAATGGGTTCCAAAAGTGCCTTCATGTAATTAAGCCATGATCCTTTCAGCTTTAACCTTATCTACGCACCGAAGTAACACAGAGTCATGATTGCGTTTGTACAGGATGCCATTACTAAGGAAGAACTTAGAAGAAAAATCTCCTTAAGAACTTCTTATCATTGATTGAAGCTCCTTCTAGATATTCTTGAGCCTCGAGATAACTCTTGACTTCGTGAAACCAAGGCTGGTCCACTACTTCTTCAGTATTAATCTCGTGACAGTGTGCTGGTTCATCCATTCGTACGATGGTGATCTAGGGAGCCTCGTTATCCCATTTAAGTTTAAACATAGATGACATTGTGGCTAGTGCGTCTGCTAGCTGATTTTCTTCTCGCCGGAAATGGTTGAAGGTAATCTTCTCAAATTATGGTAGCAATGTCAAAACATGTTCTTTGTAAGAGATAAGGTTAGGGCGTTTGTTGTCCCATTCCCCTTTGATCTGACTGATGACCAAAGCTGAATCTCCAAATACATCCAAGGATTTGATCCCCAAGTCTATGGCAGCTCTGAGACCAAAGATGCACGCTTCGTATTCCACCATGTTGTTTGTATAATTAAAGCAAAGTTTGGCAGTAAAGGGAGTATGACAACCTTCTGGAGATATGAGTACAACACCAATACCATTTCCGAGTGCGTTAGACGCCCCATCAAAGAGCAGGGTCCATCGGGATCCTTGTTCAGGTCCATCATATGGCCTGAATTCTTCGCAGTTGTCTAATGTCATGATGTCTTCATCTGGAAAATCGAACTTCATGGACTGGTAGTCTTCTACGGCTTGGTGAGCAAGGTGATCAGCTAATACACTTCCCTTTATAGCTTTATGGGTAGTATATTGTATGTCATATTATGTCAGGATCATCTTCCATCTCGCTATTCTCCCAGAAAGAGCAGACTTCTCGAAGATGTATTTTATCGGATCTATCTTAGATATCAACAAGGTAGTATGAGTCAGCATATACTGTCTTAGCCGGCGAGCATCCCATGCCAGAGCACAGCAAATTTTCTCGAGCAGTGAATATCTGGTTTCACAGTCGGTAAACTTTTTGCTCAGGTAGTAAATAGCGTGCTCTTTTCGGCCAGACTCGTCATGCTGCCCCAATACACACCCTATTGAGTTTTCTAAAACAGTCAGATACATAATCAATGGTCTTCCCTCGACTGGTGGCATCAACACAGGAGGCTCTTGTAAGTATTCTTTGATTTTGTCAAAAGCAACTTGGCACTCATCATTCCATTTAACTACTTGATCTTTCTTCAATAGTTTGAAGATTGGCTCACAAGTAGTTGTCAGATGGGAAATGAATCTGGCAATATAGTTCAAATGTCCCAAGAATCCTCTGACTTCCTTTTTAGTGCGAGGAGCAGGAATCTCTTGTATTGCTTTAACTTTGGCAGGATCGACCTCGATACCTTTGTTGCTGACGATAAAGCCTAGGAGCTTACTAGATCGTTCCCCAAATGTGCACTTGTTGGGATTCAACCTTAGCTTGTACTTCTTCAGTCTCTCAAACAATTCTTGTAAGTGATCAAGATGCTCTTCTTCTGTTTGCGATCTGGCTATCATATCGTCCACGTAGACTTCTATTTCATTATGTATCATGTCGTGAAATAAAGCTACCATGGCATGCTGATAGGTTGCCCCAACGTTCTTCAGTCCGAATGGCATTACCTTGTAGCCGAATGTGCCCCATTGTGTGACAAATGTTGTTTTCTCCATGTCCTCAGGCGCCATTTTAATTTGGTTGTAACCTGAGAATCCTTCCATGAAGGAAAACACTTTGTGTTGTGCCGTATTATCAACTAGGATATCTATGTGAGGGAGTGGAAAGTCATCCTTAGGGCTCGCCCTATTCAAATCTCTGTAGTCCACACAGATTCACACTTTGCCGTCCTTTTTGGGCATGAGAACAACATTGGCAACCCATTGGGGGTAAGAGGTGACAGCCAAGAATCCAACGTTAAATTGCTTCATGACCTCTGCTTTAATCTTTTCTGACATATCAGGCCTCATGCGGCGAACCTTTTGCTTTACTGGCGGAAAATCTTCTCTTTTAGGCAGACGATGTACCACAATGTCTTCATCAAGTCCTGGCATGTCTTCATATGACCAGGCAAAGACTTTGACATAATCATGCAACAACTGAATCAAACACTTTTGATAATAGGTTCCAAATTGGCACCCACTTTGACCTCTTTTTTATCTTCTTTGGTACCCAGGTTGATCGTATCCACGAGTTCCTCGTGAGGCTGAATGGTTCTCTCTTCTTACTGTAGTAGTCTGGTAAGTTCCCCTGGTACTTCACAATCTTCCTCACCTTTGTATTCGGCTTGGTAGATCAGATTCTTAGAGTCACAAAAGGCCATAGCAGTATCGTTACCCATGGGATCCAAAATGGATGTATACCTGCATTGTGAGTGTGAGTGTGTGTAAGGGTATAGCTATCTTTGAAAGAGAGTAAAATGTAAAAGAAAAACAATGAGCACAAAAGTTTGAATGCGAAAACGTCCATGATTCATTGATGTCATATGAAAAATGAGATAAAAACCCTTACAAATGGACCATTGTGCCTCGGGTAAGACACAAGGTTTTAAGAGTGCTAATTGTTTTGAATATTACAGATCCAACAAAATGTAAAGATAAATTACTGAGGGATGAAAGTGATTGGGATGAAGTCTCTAGCCTCCCAATTTTTGAGCCCTCCATTGACAGTCGGAAAGATCCAATCCTCCAGGTTGTAACTATCTTCACCATCTTCTACCACGTTGACCTCACGGTTGCTGATCTTCAAGGGTGGCCCTCCAGCACGAGCACGACGTACAACCTTTTGAGCACTTGAAGTGAAACCTAGGCCAAACTTGTCAGACTTGTATGGGATATCTGGGAGTTGTCTCCAGATAGTGCATCCACCTTCTTCCACCACCACTTTGGCATCCTTCAGAGATGACATCCGGAGTGGAGGCCTTTTAATCTTGAGAGCAGCCTTAGTCGCTGACACCTCTTGGGGGACCTCTTCAAAGTGTTGAAATGGAGTTTCGATGAATTCGCTGCCCAATTCCACATATCTAAAGGAATTGAGATGGCTGATCATGTATTCTTCCTCTTCATGGATGGTGATAATCTTCCCTTGAACCGGGTACTTCAGCATCTGGTTCAATGTAGAGGTAACAACGCTAGTATTGTGGATCCATGGTCGGCCTAGCAGGTAGGAGTATGAAGGGAGGATGTCCATCACATAAAAAGTTGAATTGAAAGTTTGGGTTCCAACCTTTATGGGAATGTCTACCTCCCCATGTACCATCCTCTTCGAACCGTCAAAAGCCATTACCACTATGTTGCTTGGCTTCAAAGTCAACCCCTCACAGTCAAGTCTGTTGAGAGCTTTTTTGGGTAATACATTCAAAGATGAGCTAGTGTCCACCAAAACATGCGCCAGAGTGGTGCCCCTACACTCCACTGAGACATGCAACGCCTCATTATGCTTTCTTCCCCTCGGCGTCATATCAACATATGAAAAACCTAAACCATTGTCCGCAGTTAGCCTGGCCATGCAGTCTTGAAATTGATCAGCAGATGTCTCTTGAGGTACATGAGTTGTTTTTAGGAATTTCACCAAGGCTTTTGCATGTGCCTTAGAACATAGTAGTAATTCCAGCATGGAGATCTTAGAGGGAGTTTGCCCCGGTTGTTCAACTACATCGTAGTCGCTTTTCTTTATAATTTTTAAGATCTCCTCAATTTCCTTCTCTGAGGTCTCAGGGATAGTCAATGACTGAGCCTTCGTCTGGACAGGCTCAACCATAACACCTTTTCCTCGAGCCTCGGTTAACTCGGCAGCAGGAGTGTTAGTAAGAATGATTACAAGGGTTGTAACAACTTTGTCAATTGGAGTATTGTTGGAGATAAATGTAGGACCGGGAACAGCCTTTGGAGCAGCCACATGAATGATTATGGGTCCAGAAACTGCTTTTGGGGGGGGGGATTTCTGGAGAAAAGATCCTACCGCTTTGGGTAATTTTGTTAGTTCCGGAAATATTACTGATGTCAGAATCTTCTTCTTCGGAGTTTATCTCTTCGGCGGCCGGCCAGTCTTGTTTGATGCCATGGTAGTAAATATCCCCTCCGTAATTCCACGACACTGTCTTGTCTGATTCATATGGGACTGTCCCAGGCATTATGATTATTAAAGGAGCTGCTTTCGAAACTGATGTAATTCTAACGGGTATTTTGGTGGAGACCCTGGAAGAATTGGCGGAAATGGTAATGATAGAAACATCTTCAACAAGAATAGGTGAAACAAGAGTCTTTTCAAACAAAATCTCTTTGTTATCTATCAGGCACTGAATGCCTGCCTTCAACAAAGGACAGCCAAATGGTGAGGATAAGTAGAGATGGAAAACTTTATTACAGCCCGGGGACACACCGACTTTCAACAAGTTTATCGTAATAGTCGAAAGTGGGGTCACGAGCTCATCAACTGAGGTAACAAATAAATCTTCTTCAAGGGCATTGGTATTGTGGCCATGTCTGGGCATAGGAGCAGAAATGACATTTGGCTTCTCGGGCGCATCAAACTCAATTTCTTTTGCTTCAATGAGGTCTTGTATTTTGTTCATTAAGGCCCAACAGTTATTAGTATCATGACTAGGACTTTCAGAGTGATATGCACAACGGGCATTGGGATGATAATAAGGAGATGTTGTATTGGGGTTTTTCAGAGCTTCTTTCAAGGTCACCAAATTGGATCTTAGCATATAAGGTAATACTTGAGACGGAGTCATGTTGATTCTGGTAAACTTCCTGACTGGCCTTTCTACCCTTGGTTGATTATTTCTTTGTTGATAAGATGTAGGCTTTGGAATCATAACAGCCCCCACCATTGGTCGGTGTTCATCTCTATCTTAGTTCCTTTATGGATATACAACTGCTACCTCTTTCTTCCCGATGAAAGGCTTCCTTAAAACTGTAGAAGAAGACGTATCTTTCTGAATCTTTCCACTTTTTATGCCGGCTTCTACCCTTTCTCCGGTCAATATTAGTTCAGTAAACCCAACAGATGAACTTCTGATTAAATGATTGAAGAAGGGACCAGATAAGGTACCCAAGAACATGTCTACCAATTCTCTCTCAGACATAGGGGGTTGAACTCTTCCAGCCAAATCTCTCCATTTTTGTGCATAGCCCTTGAAACCTTCATTGGACACCATGGCCATACTCTAGAGTTAAGTACGGGTAGGCGGCAAATCAGCATTGTATTGGTATTGCTTGTAGAAAGCTGCAGCAAGATCTTCCCAATTGTGAACATTAGCCCTTTCTAGTTGGTAAAACCAGTCAAGTTGAGTCCCAGACAGACTATCTTGGAATAAATGCACCCATAAGTCTTTGTCAGCGGTATGGGGTTGGATTTTCCTCACATATGATCGGAGATGCATTTTAGGGCATGACACTCCATAATATTTGGAAAATGTAGGCACTTTGAATTTCGGAGGAATCACAATCCCCGATACTAGCCCCAATTCCTCAATGTCCAAGCTTGGCACCTTTTGGATTTCCATCGCGCTCAACCGCTCTTCAAGATGTTTATACTTGTCATCAGCTGGAGGGTACTGTTCCTAAGAGTAGTCTTCTTCTTCTTCTTCCTCTTCTGATTCTGATGAGACAACCATTTCCTTGCCTTTCCCTTCTCCTTCACCAAATGTTGTTTCAAAGTCCAAAGCCCTTCTTGTCTACCCATGAAATCTTCTCCCCATGTTTAAGACTCCGGTTACCTTCTTTGTTTTCTTTTTCCTCTCTTCAGCCAGCAGAGTCTTCAACTCTTCTTGCCCCTTGGCTAGGGTCATGAGCAACTGTTTAAACTGCGTATTCTGAGCTTGAAGATCTTTCACTGTTTTCTCGAGATCCATCTTACAGAAATAAACAGTAGAGAGATGAGGAGACTTGTTGCAAAAAACCTGTTTATGTTATGATGAATTATATATGCATATGCAATGTTTTCAAGGATTTCAAAAATTCAAATTTGTTTTAGAAAAAAAAGAAACACACGTTATATTAATAAGATAAAATTTGAGTACATCAATGCCCCTTGGGAAAAATAATACAAAAACTCTAAGATAGAAAAGTAGTGCGCATCCTCTTTGGTGCAATGTAGGCATTGAGAGTCCGCTCCTCATGAAGTAGCCTAGTGAGCTCTAAAACCTTCTTCTCGCTTTCGTAGAATTGGGCTTCAAAAGTATCTCGCTCTTCTTTGAGTTGTATCCAATCCCTTTGGAGGTCTTCAAAAGATGTGGGCATGTCAGGATGTAGGACAGTGTATGGAACGTCTCCCTCCATGACAGGCTCAACGATTACCGGGAGAATGGAGGGGTAAGGCATTATAAGACTCTGAGCGCAAGTTCGTACCCATTCGAGGTAAGGCTCAAGAGGGATGGAATTCTTGTGTCCCAAAGTCTTTCTATCCACCTTGTTTAACATCCTCCAAGCCCGGATAAATCTCTGGCGAAGACCTTGATTGTTGTTGTCGTAGTCAAATACCAAACCTTGAATCAGCATCTCGTGCGGGCCATCCCTTCGGGCGTAACCAAACTGTCTTAAAGCTAAACATGGGTTGTAGGTGATTCCTCCCCTAATTCCAAGTAAAGGGACATTAGGAAGTTCTCCACAATGGTCGACAATGATAACATTCTCTTTGGAACGGGAGCACCAATGAATGTCTGAATGTTTGAGCGTCATCAACCTTTGTGACCACCTTGAACCTTGCTCATTCTTTAAGACTGATTGGGGAAGATGAGAAATAAACCATCTTTCCAAGAGAGGAGTGCAACACATAAGGACACCTCTTTTCCTCATTGTGCGAGTGTGAAAAGAGTGTAGGATATCCGCTAGCAATGTAGGCACCGGGTTGCATGATATGAAGATTTTGACGGTGTTCACATCTATGAGTTGGTCATGGTTTGGAAACAAAACCATCCCATAGATGAGGAGAGCCACAATTTCCTCAAAGGCTTGCAAGTCTAGGGAATTCCAACAACTTTGGGCTTTCTCAAACAAGAACTTTGCTAAGAAACCTTTGACACCACTCCTTGTTTCCCAATGAGTTGTGACATCAGATGAGTACAAGTGTAGAGCTTGAGCAATCTCTTCTGGCTTTGGGTCTCTTTTCGTACCATTGAAAGGTAGTAGATTGAGAACGGGAATCCTCAAAAGTTGGGAGAACTCTTCCAAAGTAGGCACAAGTTGATAGTCGGGAAATGTGAAGCAATGATGCAAAGGATCAAAGAACTGAAAGAGCACATTTATCACGTCCTCATCTGTGTTGGAGGTGACCAAGTTGAGTAGGCGACCATGTCTCTCGGTGAATGGAGAGTTTTCAGGAATCCTTGAAACTAGCTCCTTAAGTTGTGGGGGGATCCTCACAAGGTTGACTTGAATAGTTTTCTTGCGAAGTGAATCCATATCCTATAAAACAAGAACAAAGATGAATCCAAAAATCCTTGAAATGGTTAGTGGATGTATATAATGTTCATGATGTCCATGATGTTATGTACAAGTATGCATATACAAACAAAGAAAATACATCCTAGGTTTAGGCTTGCATGGAGTTTTATAGGTAAGTACCCTCTTGAAGTTTAGTTGGCTTAAACCTATCCTAGTAATAGTAATCGGGTTCTAAGGAGCTCAATATCACTGGTTTGTTTCCTTGGTTATTGTTTCAGCTCAATCCTCTTTAGTGGCGACCGAAATATCCCAAGAAACCAAACCTCAATGAGTGTAGTATCGAGTATCTACCAACTTCGGAGTGCACCAAAGCCGGTCATCTCACTACATCCTAAAGGCCAAGTTGGTCAAGTAAAGGTTCTAGAAGTTCATTAGTGCTTCATGACATCACTCAGCAGCCCTGTATTATCTTTGATTAACTCAAAGGCTACCTGTACCCACAAATATGTCACACTAACGTAGCTATTGCTTAGACCATGTCGATACACCCCGCACAGTTTCCACAACATATTGCTACTTACCTATAATGTATCCCAAATTCGGGTAGAGGATTCAAACCCAAACAAAGAACCATAATGTAAAGAAAACAAGTCAAACAATGTAAGCAAGTAAATGTGATCTAATCCCTAAGGTAACCCCACTTTTAGAATTTCCCCCAGCAGAGTCGCCAGTTCTATGATACGGTGGGAGAACTGACTTGATTGTTTTGCATTTTATCGCAAATTTCGCGGTTAGCAAGAGTCGCCACCGACTTTTCTTTTATCCAAAAGGAAAGGTGAAAAAGCACAGGAAAGACCTTTGAGATTGTTTCTTGAGTTCGGGGGGTAGATTATGAAAAGGGAAGGTATTAGCACCCTTTTCATCCATGGTTTTCCATGGCCTCTTAGTTACTTGCTAGATCACTTGCTTTTGTTTGAAATTGTGCTTTGTGTGGTTTTGAAAGTATTTTGTAAAAGAGGCAATTGTTTAGGCAATCTTTGTAATGATTCTCGTTCGTAAGAATGTATACAAAGATGTTGATCTTTTTGAAAATGTTTTCAGTTTTGTAAGATGTTTGGAAATGTGTGTGTTTGTTTTGAAAATAGCAAGGATATTTGTTTTGAAATGGAGCAAGTAACTAAAAGTAATCTACCTACTCAAATTTCTTTCTTGTTCATTTTCTTTTCCTTTGACATTGTTGTCTTACCATTGATTTGGTAAGCAACCCTATCTTTGGATGTAAACGGGACGGGCACGGGTCATCGTATAACCATGATTAGCAATGTTTGCAAGGTATCTTAGCTTTTTTGAGGGACTAAGATCATTTTGTAAGGCAACTTTGAATAACGTCATCGAGGGACTATGATCTTGTATTTGTTTGTTTTTGCTAAGACACTTTACATGCGCAATATGGCCATTTTGCATAAGGCAACCAAGTGGGGTAACCCTAGGGGTGTTTGTGTGCAAGTGTGTCATTTTCATGCTTGATTTTGTCTTGGATTAGGGTTTTCTATTTGGTTGATTTTATCTTGCCATACAAACCCCAATTACTAACATATTATATAAAAGCGATAAATTGTGAAATTTAAAGATTACTACGCTATTACAACACTTTGTGGGAGGGGGGTTGTTGTACCCAAAAATTTTCCCTCCCATATTTGGCAATACATTTCAAGTAAGGTCCTTAAATTGCTCAAGGAAGTCCAAGAGTTGACCAAACAAACTCTCTCCTAAGGCAGTCTACTTCAAATTAGGGTTTCATTTTGCATCAAGATGATTGAGTCCAAAGGATCTCAAATTCTCACCATTGTCCTAATATGTTCTCAAGATCATCCATGTCAAGTTTCAAGCCTTGCAGAGGAAGTTTGCTAAGTCAATTGCTCAAAGGCCAGAAAATCGACTATGTTGGGGCAAAAGTCAACTGTGGCCCACATACAGTCAAACTTCAAGATTTTTTGTCAACATTCTGATTTTGAAGTATTATTTATAATTTGATCAAGGGTTGATCATGATTCCTCAGTGATTGCTCACAATTCATCAAAACCCAAAAGTTGCTAAATTAGGGTTTTGCAAGAAAAGTCAACTCAACTTTGACCAAGCATAACTTTCTCATACTTTATCAAAAATGACCCATCCAAATCTCATTTTGAAGAGGATGTAATTCCCTATAATTAATCTTCATCTCCCAAGTTCAAAATATGCACTAACAAGAAGATATGAATTTGGACATTATAGGTCATTTTGGAAAGTCAACAAAAACAACTTTTGGGTCAAAGCTTCATACATGAACATGGAAGACTCAATTGAGATGAGACCAAAAGGGCTGCTTAGAGGACATCTTAAGATTTCTAAAAAGTCCAAGAACATAGCTTAGAGGAAATCTTAAAATCAAAATAAAATAATGAAAATATCAAAAGCTAATTAAATCTTGAGATTTTGTGCATGATTAGGTCCATTACACAGCTGGAAACAAGATCAAATCGTTCAAGGTGAAAAATGGACAGAAAAAGATTGGATTTGCTTGATTTGGAAAGATTTTGCACAAGGATCAAATCATGAATCAATATTCATAATTGGAGAAGATTTGAAACAAATTGTAACCCTAATACATTCTCGGATACATAAGGGACAAGTGCAGATAAAAAAAGGAGAGGTCGGAGGCATGCAAAGGAGAGAACGAATCTCAATAATTCAAGAAAAAAGTTGCAAACTGATTTCCAAGTTCCAGGCCCTCTCAAGCCATTCTGATCATACCAATCGTTTACTGGGCATCCTAGGATCGTGCTTCAATTGCTAGCAAGCTTCCTCACGCCTTGAAACACTCTGTAAGGTTCATACGGTTTCCATACTTTCTTGAATCCGAATACGTTAATTCTGGCATATTTAGCATGATTAATTGATATATTCATAATCCTTGAGTTGTTTGCAAGCTAATGGTTGTATTTAATTGCATTTTTATTGACTGCACACCAAGATGCCATGGCTAGGGTTCGTGGTTCATTTTTAAGGATTTTTCATACAGGAACAATTGGCCATTAATAATGGTACCATGATGCTCGTGAGGTTGCAACGAGTTTATTTGGTACCATTGGTTTTGATTTATCATGCGTATACAAGATTTTGGAATGAACAGGGGCTGTAGTTACACTCAGATGTCTGTAGGTAAAAGCTTCCAGGGCTAACACGACGGTGGGAGGAAGAACACGGTCACGTGGCACTCCCTGACTTGCCAATTCAAATTTCGAGCGTTTCAGAACTTGGCCTTTTGTTTTTACCATATAATATTCGTTTGTTATTATTTATACAACTAACACAACCAGCTCAGCTGGAAAGCGTGCAGTGGGGAATGCTTAAGGACCTGGGTTCAATCCCCAGGTCCCAACATTGCTTCATATTGTTTTTCTTGGCATGATCAGGTGCACAAGTGTTCCCTGCGTCCACCATACATCATCAACATCCAACCATCAGATCATCAATATGCCAGATCCAAGGCTTCTCCAATGAGAGTCCACCATGCGCCCAGTCAAGCGTACACACGGGATTTGGAAAAAGTCAAAAGGGCCAGAAATTGTTGGGCTCAGAATTGCCAATCACACCCCCTTGCTAGAACAACACCAGGCCCATTCTTTCTTTTCTTTAATTTTCTTTTATTTATTTAATTTGTTTAATTATTTTCTAACAAAATCAATTTCTTTTTTTCACAAAAAATCATAAAATCAAGTTTCACAAAATTTAGAATTAGATTTTTTTTTATTTTATCAAATTAAATTTAATGTTAGTTTAATTTAATTTTGGTTAATTCTAACTTTCTTTTATATATTTAAAATCAATTGGGAAAAATTAGGGTTAACTTGTGATTTAATTTTTATTTCTTTTCTCAAAAATAAAAAAATAATAAAAATAGGTTAATTTAATTATTTTCTCTCAAATTTAAATTAATTAGTAATTAGTTTTTTATTTATTTATGCAATTACACTTTATTTTCTCAAAATAGCAAAAACCACAAAAAATGATTTTTCTTTTTTAGTTACAATTAGGTAGTTGGGGTCAAAACCCTAAATCTCTCATTTTCTATTCATCGCGTGCGTTTATTATTATTTTACAATATTGATGTAACTGCTCACGGTATGTAATAGTTTAATCTAGGTTTTCTTTATTTATTGTCTTTTACGGGTTTTTGGCTATGTAATTAATCCCTACCCCGAAGCCTTGTAATAGCGTAGATTTTATTTTTTGCATTTTAATTCTCGCAAATATTAACTGTTTAGATGTATGTTAATAGGATTGTATGACAAGATTGCATGATAATTTAAAATGGCTAGAAAACCCTAATGTGCAAAGATAATAACTGAAATCAAATCACTCGCACATGTGCACTCCTAGGGTATGCTCTCACTTCAGTTTCCTTCGGTAAACTGTCATTAAGTATAGGGTGTGTTAGTGGTTGTCCTCCTGTCTAAAAAAGATCAAACGTCCCATTCGAATGTTGCCTTGGAAATGTTGCCTCGGAAATGTTGCCTCGAATATGATCTTAAGACTCTAGGGTTATTACTAAGGTGTCCTAATATTGCTTTAGTGATTGTATGTCCCTTTCGAATTGACCCTTACAAACTCCAACGACGGTGCTACGTATTTCTCAATAATGGGATAGCATTGTCTAAAAGGAAAACGAACAATCTTTTTCGAGTAGGTAGATTAGTTCCTAGGTACTTGCTCAAACAAACAAACTTTTTCACACAAACACTTTCCAAAAACAACTTCTTAACACTCTTGAGGATAGAAACAAGGGTTAAAACGAAGTAAAACAAAACTTTTCAAAGCAAAGCACACACAAGCAATTTCAAAATGAGCAAGTACCTAAGAGCCCATGGAAAACCATGGATAGAAAGGGTGCTAACACCTTCCCTTTCTATAATCTGCCCCCCGTACTAAGAATATCTCGAAAAAGGACTTTTTCTGTGTTTTTTTCCTTTCCGGTTGGATAAAATAAAAGTTGGTGGCGACTCTTGCTTACCGCGACATTTTGCGAATACAAACGCAAAACACAAACCAGCATTTTTCAAAACAGTCGGTTCTGCCACCGTATCACCGAACTTGCGACTCTGCTGGGGAAATAATAAGTGGGGTATACCTTAGGATCTAGTTCATCATACTTGCTTCTCTTGTTTGTTTTGTTTGCTTTACTTTTAAGGGTTTTGTTTGGGAGTTACTATAGATCCTAACCCGGATCTGGGGACACCTTTTAGGTAAGTAGCAATAAACTGTGAGGGAACTGTACAACATAGACTAATACGGTTGAAGCAGTAGCTACGTTGATGTGGCACATTGGTTGGTACCGGTATCCCTTGTGGAGAAACGAGGAGAACACAGAGCCGCTACGTGTGTCGTTAAGCATCAACTGACCTTAGAACCCTTAATCGACCAACTTGGCCATTAGAAAGTAGTGAGATAGCCGGCCTCGGTATAAAGCTGAGAACTGGTTAATACTCGATGCTACACTCATTGAGACCATACTCTCGAGATAGTTCCGGCTGCAAGAAAAGATTGCGTGAGCTGAAACCATGACCGATGGAGGATGGTCAGTGATATTGGGAACCTCTAGAACCCGATTACTTTTTCTAGGACAGGTTGAAACCAACTGAACTTCAAGAGGGTACTACCTTTGACCCCATGCAAGCCTTAAACTTAAGGGCTTTGTGTGACTTGTTTGTCTTTTCCATGCCTATTATCTGTTATACCTGTTGTTTGTTTTACCATGACATCATGCATCATAACATGGCATGCATACTTCATTATACTAACCATTTCAAAGACCAAGGGAATTTATCTTTGTTCTGTTTTGCAGATTATGGCTTTCGTGCGCAGAAATACTATCCGAGTTAACTTTGTGCAAATACCTGCTCAACTTAAAGAGTTATCCTCAAGAGTTTCTCAGACTTCTATGTTCATTAAGAGACATGGTAAACTTCTTAGCTTGGTCACCTCAAAGCGTGATGAGCAGATGATGAGTGTACTTTTCCAGTTCTTCGATCCTATGCATCATTGCTTCACCTTTCCAGATTACCAGCTGGTTCCTTTGGAAGAGTTCTCTCACTTATTGGGCATATCCATCCTTGAGCAGGTACCCTTCACAGGTATGGAAGAGACTCCTAGACCAGAAGACATTGCCTCAGCTCTACATCTAAAATGGGCTGATGTAGTATCCAATTGGGAAACACGAAGCGGGGTCGAAGGTTTTCTAGCCAAATTTCTGATAGACCAGGCTCAGCTATTCTGGGATAATTTGGATTTTCAGGCTTTCGAAGATATCTTGGCTCTCCTTATCTACGATCTGGTTCTCTTCCCGAATCCGGATTCTTTTGTAGATGTGAACGCGGTCAAGATTTTCCTTTCTCGTAATCCAGTGCCTACTCTACTAGGTGATATCTTGCATACCCTCTACACTCGTACTGTGCGAAGAAGAGGGACTCTTATGTGTTTCATGTCGTTGCTGTCAAGGTGGTTTATTTCGCACCTTCCTAAGTCTGTGCTGAAGAATGAAGAAGGTTTGGGTTGGTCCTACAGGATAATGTCACTTGCCCATACATACATTCTTTGGAGCTCCCGGGCTATGGAAGACACTGCTATCATTGATCGTTGTGGGGGATACCCTAATGTGTCGTTGCTTGGAAATCAGAGGGGGAATAACCTACAATCCTTGTCTAGCTTTGCGATAATTTGGTCGTGCTCGGAGAGATGGTCCCTATGATCTACTTCTTGAGGATATTGCATTTGACTAAAAGGAAGACATTGACGAGCACTGCCATAGGTTTATACGATCTTGGGGCATGGTGAACATATCTGACCCCCAAGAGTTGGGACCAAGGACCTCCCTTCCTATGCAGCCTTACCTCCAATGGGCCCGAGCTCGTGCCCAGAAGCTTGGGATGCCTTATGAAGCCATATTGCCAGTAATTGTGGAGCCCACTAATGAAGAAGGCGTTCCTTACACAATTCTTTATCCTTACATGCCTATTGATCCTGGGGCATTGCAGAGGTCTTGGATTCAGCTGAAAGAGGAGAGGGATACTTACCGGGAAAAGTACCATGAGAAAGAAAGGAAGATTTTGAGGCTCACCAAGCAGCTCGAGGAATAAAGAGTGATCAATGACTACGTCAGCACAAAGAGGAAGCATCCATGGGACTTTTGATTTTGCTTTTCTAGTTTAGATTTGTTTTCCATTTATTTCTTTGTAACGCCTCAAAGGCATTGTTGAACCTTTTACAAGTTAATCTAATAAAGTTTATTTATTTTTTTGGTTTGCAAATTTAAATTACCCAAAGTATTTGAAATCATTACATACGCATCCCATTATCATGCACATTAATACAGGTACCATTACAGGTTTCTCATCTCCTTCGCTGTTTATTTCATCAGAAATGTCTTCTGATCAAGCCATCAAAGATCTTCAGGCACAGAACGCCCAATTCCAACAGATGTTCTTGAGCTTGGCTAAAGGGCAAGAGGATTTGAAGACTCTCATTCTGAAAGAGAAGAAGAAGAAGAAGAAGAAGAAGAAGGTCGTTCTTCTGAATATGGGAAAAAGGTATGGGGATAGGTTGAAACAGCAAGCTGATCTGACCTCTTCATCCAGGGAAGGGGAGAACCAAGAAGAAGAAAAAGGCCCCAGTCCTGCAGTTTCTGATAATGATACGGATTATAATGATGAACAATATCCTCCTGCTGAGGATAGGTACAAGCAACTAGAAGACCGTCTGAGTGCTATGGAGATTCAGAAGATCTCTGGTTTGGATTTCAGAGAGCTGGGACTGGTATCAGGGGTGGTGATCCCTCATAAGTTCAAAGCTCCGGTTTTTGCCAAGTACGATGGAGTATCCTGTCCAAAACTCCATCTCCGCTCGTATGTCAAGAAAATCCAACCTCACACTGCTGATAGAAATTTGTGGGTGCATTTCTTTCAAGATAGTCTGTCAGGGACTCAACTTGAATGGTTTTATCAATTGGAAGGAGCCAATGTCCGAAACTGGGAAGACCTTGCTGCTGCTTTTTACAGGCAGTATCAGTATAACGTCGACCTTGCTCCCACTCGTACTCAGCTCCAGGGTATGTCTATAGGTGCAAGTGAAGGTTTTAAGGACTATGCTCAAAAGTGGAGAGACTTGGCTGGAAGAGTCCAACCCCCTTTGTCCGATAGGGAGTTGGTTGACATGTTTCTAGGGACGCTATCTGGTCCATTTTTCAATCATCTGATCGGCAGTTCGTCATCTGGGTTTACTGAGTTGATCTTGAATGGAGAGAGAGTAGAAGCTCGCATCCGAAGTGGTAAGATAAAAAAGGATACTTCATCAAGTACAGTAAAGAAGCCTTTCACCGGTAAGAAGGAAGTTAGTGCAGTCTATGGCTCGAGGAGCCAAAGGAGACCTGAACACCGTCAAGCAGTAAATGCGGTAGTGATATCAAGACCCACAGTTTCTCCAAAATGCAACAATCAACAAAGGGTGGAAAGACCACAGAGGCAGTTCACTCGGCTCAATATGACCCTGACTCAAATTCTACCATAATTATTGAAGACCAATCTGGTAACTCTGAGGGAAGCCCCGAAGAACCCCAACACCACATCTCCCCATTATAACCTAAATGCCCGCTGCGCCTATCACTCCGAAAGTCCAGGCCATGATACAAATAACTGTTGGGCCTTGAAAAACAAAGTGCAAGACTTGATAAAGGCCAAATAGATTGAGTTTGACGCTCCGGAGAAGCCCAACGTCATAAATGCACCTATGCCCAAGCATGGCTCATGAATAAATGCTATTGAGGTTGTCTCCGCCACGGAAGATGCTGATAATGAGAACCCGGATGTTGACAGCTGGATCTACCCAACAACCAATGGTGGATTGAACAACTGGACGGCGACAGACTTCATACCTGTTTGTTTTATTCCACAGTAATTGACTTTTGTTTTAAGAGTTGTAATAAACAGTTTGAGACTTTACGGCCCGGTGCCTTGCCCTAGGCACTTTAGCTTTGCTTGTGAGGGCTTATTATTTGTCATTTTCATATATCATTAATAAAGCATTGGACGTTTCTTGCATTACAAATTTTTCGCTCCTTGTTTTTCGTTTTTGTCTCTCGCTTTATCAAAAACAGTTATTCTCTTACACACACTCATGTCCACTCTGGATCCCATTGATAACAACTCTGCTACTTCCAGTTATGAATTCGAAAATTCGATCAACCAAGCTGAGGATGAAGGTGAGGATGATTGTGAGGTGCCTGGAGAACTTGCTAGACTGTTACTACAGGAAGAAAGGGCCATACAACCTCATGAAGAGCCAGTTGAGTTAGTGAATTTGGGTACCGAGGAAGATAGAAAGGAGGTTAAGATAGGTGCAAATCTGGAGACCAGTGTCAAGCAACGATTAATACAGATGCTACGCGACTATGTTGAGATCTTCGCTTGGTCTTATGAAGATATGCCTGGTTTGGACACTGATATTGTGGTACACCGCCTGCTGACTAAAGAAGACTGTCCTCCTATAAAGCAGAAGGTTCGCCGTATGCGGCACGAGATGTTTGAGAAAATCAAAGCTGAGGTCATGAAACAGTTTGACGCGGGATTTTTAGCTGTCACTTCTTATCCACAATGGGTTTCCAACGTTGTTCCAGTGCCTAAGAAAGATGGTAAGGTACGAATGTGTGTGGACTATAGAGATTTGAACAGGGCGAGCCCCAAGGATGACTTCCCACTTCCTCACATCGATGTTCTGGTCGACAACACCGCGCAACACAAAATCTTTTCCTTCATGGATGGTTTTTCTGGTTACAATCAGATAAAGATGGCTCCCGAGGACATGAAGAAGACAACCTTCGTTACGCAGTGGGACACCTTTTTCTACAAGGTAATGCCTTTCGGGTTGAAGAATGCTGGGGAAACTTATCAGCGCGCCATGGTCGCTTTGTTCCACGACATGATTCACCATGAGATTGAGGTTTATGTTGATGACAAGATATCAAGATCCCAGACGGAGGAAGAGCACCTAGATCATCTCCAGAAACTGTTTGACATGTTGAAGACGTACATGCTAAGGTTAAACCCGAACAAGTGCACCTTCGGGGTAAGGTCCAGTAAGTTGCTAGGTTTCGTCATCAGTGATAAGGGTATTCAGGTGGACCCTACCAATGTGAAAGCCATACAGGAGATGTCGGCTCCCCGCATAGAAAAGGAAGTTAGAGGCTTTTTGGGACGTTTGAACTACATCGCCAGGTTCATCTCACATCTGACTGCTACTTGTGAGCCAATCTTTAAGCTACTGAAGAAAGATCAAGTGGTAGAATGGAATGATGAATGTCAGAACGCTTTTGAAAGAATCAAATAATATCTTTAAGAACCGCCAATTATGATGCCTCCAGTTGAAGGAAGACCTTTGATTTTATACTTGATAGTACTGGACAATTCAATGGGGTGCGTGCTGGGGCAGCATGACGAGTCTGGCTGAAAAGAGCACGCTATTTACTACCTTAGCAAAAAGTTTACCGACTGTGAGACCTGATACTCATTGCTTGAGAAAACTTGCTGCGCTTTGGCATGGGATACTCGCCGGCTGAGACAGTATATGCTGACTCACACCACCTTATTGATATCTAAGATGGATCCAATTAAGTATATCTTCGAAAAGCCTGCCTTGTCCGGAAGAATAGCAAGATGGCAGATGATCTTAACTGAGTATGACATCTAATACACAACCTAAAAATTAATCAAGGGGAGTGTATTGGCGGATCATTTGGCGCATCAGGTCGTGGATGACTACCAGTCCATGAATTTCGAGTTCCCGGATGAGAACATCATGTTGGTGACTGACTGTGAAGAACCTGGACCGGATGAAAGACCTGAGGAAGGATCCCGATGGTCTATGTTTTTTGATGGAGCCTCAAATGTGTTAGGTAACGGTATTGGCACTGTAATTATATCTCCTGAGGGCTGTCATACTCCATTCACCGCCCGATTATGTTTCAACTGCACTAACAATATGGCGGAGTATGAAGCATGCATCCTGGGTCTTCGAGCTGCTATTAACTTGAGGATTAAGTTCTTGAGTTTATTCGGAGATTTCGCTCTTGTGATTAGTCAGATCAAAGGTGAGTGGGATATAAAGCACCCAAATCTTATTCTTTACAAAGAGTATGTATTGACATTGCTCCCACACTTTGAGGAGATATCCTTTGAACACTTACCGAGAGAAGAGAACCAGTTATCGGACGTGCTAGCTACCATGTTTTCTATGTTCAAGGTCAGGTGGGACAATGAAGCTCCCCAGATTACCATCGAGAGGTTGGATGAAGTCTCACATTGTTGTGACATTGAGGCGAAAGAGGTAGCAGATAAACCCTGGTTTCACGAGGTAAAGAGGTATCTTGAGTCTCAAGAGTACCCCGAGGGTGCATCTGTTAATGATAAGAAGTTCTTGAGAAGGTTCGCTGCGAAGTTCTTCATCAGTAATGGGATCCTCTATAAGCGTAACCATGATTCAACCTTATTGCGATGTGTGGACAAGAGCGAGGCAGAAAGGATCATGGCAGAGTTACATGAAGGTACCTTTGGAACTCATTCCAGTGGACATACCATGGCAAATAAGATCCTACGAGATGGATATTATTGGTCCACTATGGAAGCCGATTGTTATCAGCACTCTCGGACCTGTCATAAGTGCCAAGTCTATGCTGATAAGGTGCATGTACCTCCAGTTCCTCTGAATGTTTTGACAGCTCCTTGGCCTTTTGCAATGTGGGGCATCGACATGATTGGCGAGATCAAACCTACTGCATCTAACAGGCATCATTTCATTCTGGTGGCTATTGATTACTTTACGAAATGGGTTGAGGCAACTTCCTTTGCTACAGTAACCAAGAATGTCGTGGCGCGGTTTATCCGACATAACTTGATTTGTCGATACAGTGTACCAGAGAGGATCATTAAGGACAATGGTACAAATCTAAACAATACGGATCACTGAGCTCTGCAAACAGTTCAAGATACAACATCACAACTCTTCTCCCTACCGGCCGAAGATGAATGGGGCTGTTGAAGCGGCTAACAAGAACATCAAGAAGATTGTGCAGAAGATGACGGTGACATACAAACTTCAACGACGGTGCTACCTATTTCTCAATAATGGGATAGCATTGTCTAAAAGGAAGGTTTCATTTGGTTTTTTATGTGAAAAAGGTTTAACCTAAACCTAATAAATAAGTCAAGATTAAACTCAAATTAATTAGGAAAAGGAAATAAATTTCTTTAAAAAAAGGTAAGTATTTTTATATTTTTATCTTGAAAATAAAATATGGCATCATGAGATATTTTTGGTCTTTTTATGTTAAAAATAATATGCTTAATGAGTGTTAAGAAAGATAAATAAATATTAAACTAATTTTAAATTAATTTACAAAGTTATTTAATAAAATAGATAATATATATAACTAAAGAAAATATTTTTTATTGGGAAAAATGAAATAAAATAAGTCAAAATAAAATCTATCATTTTTATATTTTTGTGATTTTTTAATATTAAGAAAATATATTTAATAAAATAAAATGAAAGGTAAAATAAATAAATAAAATTAAAATGGGTCAGGGGTGCTGCAAGCAAATAGGAGGCAGGAGGTTAGAAAAAAACACAAGGCCCAAAGTCCAGAAGCCCACGCTTCAAAAACAATAAAAAAGGTGGGAAAAATATGGAAAATTGCAAAAGGCAGCACCAAGGCTCGAACCCGTGACCTATAGCATTTTTGCGCGTTGCCTTACCACTGGGGTGGCTGTACATCCGTTCATATAAACAAAGGCATAAATATATATTAGAAAACTCCCCCTGAAGGAAACTTCATCTTCAACCTTGAGCCATGGCCGGACCACCTGTATCTCTCTCATTTCTCCATGAAAATAGAAAGTCCAAACATGAAAATTATAGTGTTTCTTCTCACGAGTTTAACCATATATCTTATGTAAACTAAAAGTCAAAGATCAAAGTTAATTTTGCTTTCCCTAATTTGAAACCTAATTTTTACAGAAAATTCAAATCCAAAATTCTCTATACATAATGAATATAAGTGAAATCTATGAATATGGTTGGTTTTAGTGCAAGGATATCTACATTTTATTTTCAAGAATCAAGACCAAAGGATGCTAGTATGAAGAGATAGAAGTTTGAGTTTTTACCTCTTTCAGTTGAGATCGTGATTGGAGTTTGAGAAAGTTTTGAGAAGGCCTGAGGATCTGTTTAGCTTGCTTGGACCTCCCTGAGTGTATTCCAATCCTTACTTTGTCCTGAAAGTCTCTGAATCTCCTTATTCAAGTCAACCTGCAAGCTTGAAACTTGAAAATGGTGGATGGAGGAGGAGGATTTACAGTGAGGGAACAGGGATATGGAACACTTAGATATGATGTATATTAAGTGTTTAGGTGGTTAAAACTCAAAACGCACGAGTGGTTCTTGAGATTGCTATGTAAGGTGCAAAACTGTAAGTTATGGCATATTTTCAGTGGTAGAGTGTTTTGGAGAGTTTCTGAGCCTTAGAATTCTTGTTCTAGGTGGTAATACACTTGTGTATTAGTATGGAAAAGGTTAGACATCAATTCCACACCAGGTTTCTGAGTTATAGCCTTTTGGCTCTATAACTTACTTTTGAAGCAAAGTGAGGAGACAAGTCCCTAAGTTTGTACAAGCATGGTCTGGTTTGGTAGAGGTTTCAAGAAAGTTGCTTTTGGTTTATAGGGTTTGTGTATGCAGAAAGAACAAGTGCAAAGCTCAAGGAGTTGACAATTGCAAAAGTTGTGCTTTATCAAAATGGAAATGGCAACTTTGTGCCATAAATGGAATTGTAGCTTGGACAAAGGCTCTAATGCTTGGATTAAAGCTTTATTAGCTGTGTAAACATTTAATTATGGAGTGATAAACAAGTTTGAGGCCTGCAAAGCAAAGATTATGCAGCCTAGGCTTGAATTTGAATTTTGGTTCATCATGAAATGGCTTGAAATCAAAGTGAGAAATTGCCAAATTCATCTCTTCGATTCTCCCTACTCAAGAATGATCTCAAGGAGTTCTTGGACATTCTGGAAAGCTTGAAATGTGCTATACAACTCATCTTTGAATTTATTTCAAAGATTCCCATTGGAACAATTTGAAAAAATGGAATGAAGTTAGGTCAAAAACCTGCCTAACTAGGGCAAAATTTCACTAAGTTATTTTAGTTCATGATCATGTATTCACAAAATTATATCTTGAGATCAAAGAATTTTTAGGACAAATTGTGTGAAGCAAAGTTGTAGATTTCATGGGGATCTACAACTTTGATGTTGGAAATTTCCTTTGAATCATCTTGTATCATGGTGAAAATTTGGCTCAAAGTTGAGAAAATATAAGAAATTTTCTATACTTAGAAAAATTTCTAAGTTAAATTTTTTCAACTTTTCAAATACAAATATTAAATCCTTGGTTTCTTGATGAATAAGTTTCACATTTTGACATGCTTTGATGAATTGTGATCCTTGGCATTTGATTTTGACCAAAAAGTCAAAGTTTGACTTTTCAGTATACAGTTGACTTTTGATCAGTTGACTGAAAAATTCATTTGTCAATCAAATGGATTTGCAATGTTTTGAACCATGTAATTTGGTCAAGATGGTGCAATTTAACTCTTGAAATCATGCTTCAACCCAATTGATCATTTGCTAGGTCAAAAATCAGAAATTTCCCCTTCTCAGTCAAAACCCTAATTTTGACCATTTTGATTTGATCAAATTTCTTGAGGAATTATGGTCCAAACTTGATCAAATGATACATATGAGTCTAAAATGTTGATGTGGATAAAAAATTATGAAGTTTGACTGTAAATTGGCCATGGTTGACTTTTCCCCCAATACAGTTGATTTTCAGGTCAATTATCCAATTGACTGATCAAAAATGTGATTCAAGGTTTGAAACTTGACATGAATAATCTTGGGGGTCCATGATGATCCTTGAAAGTCATATTAAGTATTGATAGTCCAAAAATCCTTGTGAAAACTCAAACCCTAATTTTGGTCATCAGTGCATGAGGAGATGTTTTGAGCTGATCAAACACTAATGCAATCTTGAGTTCAAGAGATCTTGTGAGGAAATCTTTGATATGTGAGAGGAAAATTTTTGGGGTACAACAACTGGCCTAGAAAAAATAAGGGCATCCCGGCGAACCAAAAGGGTTCGGGCAAAAGTTAGGGATAAAAACAAAAATATGTACACCCGGCAAGTCGAAAACCTAAAAAGGCGGCTTGAGCAAAAAAGGATATCCCGGTGGACTGAAAATCTGAAAAGATAGTCCAGGCAAAAGTTAGGTATTAAAGTGTACGACTACGTCCCGTCATCTTGTTACTTGTCTAATCAGTAGAAGACTTATCATCCTGATCAGTATTTACCAAGCACCGAAGGAGTTGGGATGACACTCGACCATCCACAAAGTCTCTGCAGGTACTCTCTCTAGAGGGTACAGAGGCAAGGGCATCTTACTAAAAGGTCGCCACCATATCCTCAGCTTACAACCTAGTCATGTCAGGTGTTCTTGTATCCCCGGCAAAACAGGAATTTCCAGCTACTGCTCTGACATTAGATTTTCTCCAGTAAAGTTGTCAAACTTCTCAGGATTTCCAAATAGGATTTCACAAAATCCTCAGGCAGCACAGAGATTTCCTTCCCCAACAGAGTATTTCTCTAACGACGGAGGATCATCTCCCAGCAGTTCATCTTCAACAAAATCTGAAGACTTACATTCTTCATCGCCAGCTGCAATTAGAGATTTATTTTCCCTAAGTCAACAGCGCTACAATAGAACAAATGATACATTCACATATTGCATTCATACATCATTCTACAAACATCATATCGTATGCAGTACAAATGCATACACCCTATGATATGGTGGGAGAACTAACTTGGGTGTTTTGCGTTTGATCGCAAATGTCGCGGTTAGCAAGAGTCACGACCAACTTTTCTTTTATCCAAAAGGAAAGGTGAAAAAGCACAGGAAAGACCTTTGAGAATGTTTCTTGAGTTCGGGGGTAGATTATGAAAAGGGAAGGTATTAACACCCTTTTCATCCATGGTTTTCCACAGGCTATTAGTTACTTGCTAGATCACTTGCTTTTGTTTGAAAATGTGCTTTGTGTAGTTTTTTGAAAGTATTTTGTAAAGATGCCTTTGTTTAGGCAAGCTTTGTACTGATTCTTGTTCGTAAGAATGTATACAAAGGTGTTGATCTTTTGAAAGTGTTTTCAATTTTGAAAGATGTTTTGAAAGTGTTGGTGTTTTGAAAATAGCAAGGATGTTTTTGTTTTGAATTTGAGCAAGTAACTAGGAACATTATACCTACTCAAAAGTCTTTCATGTTCATTTCCTCTTTCCTTTGACATTGATATCTTACCATTGATTTGGTAAGTAACCCTATCTTTGGATGTAAAAGGGACGGGCGTGGGTCATCGTATAACCATGATTAGCAATGTTGCAAGATATCTTTGCATTTTTCTTTAGGGACTAAGATCATTTTGAAAGGCAACATGGATAACGTCATTGAGGGACTATGATCTTGTATTTCTTGCTTGTATTTGCTAAGATATCTCACATGCATAATATGGCCATTTTTATAAGGCAACAAAGTGGGTTTACCCTAAGGGTGTTTGTGTGCAAGTGTATTAATTTACATGCTTGATTTGTCTTTGATTAGGGTTTACTACTTGTTAGTTTTGATCTTTCCATACAAAACCCTAATTACTAGCATTTGAATATAAAGCATTTAAATTGCGGAAAATAAAAATACTAAGTTATTACATGATTTTTGGGAGGGGGTGTACAAATTACAAATGGGGAATATTGCAAGAAATTAAATCTAAATAATTATTACAACCATATTGAATTTTGAATAAATGTACAAAATAAGGATAAAATGCAAAAATATAAAATTTAAGAAGAAAATGATTTTTGTTTGTTTTTTTCAAGAAAGGGGTTTTTAACCTAATTAATTAAAATAAAATAATTAACTAAAAATAAGAAAATTAAGATTAAGTTAGTAAAATAAATTAATTTAAAGAAAACAAAATTTTAGAGTTTTTGTGAATTTAATTAAATTAGTAAATAAAAATAATTAAATAAAAATCCTAAATTCTAAATTGATTTTCATTTACAAGAAAAATAAATAATATAATAGAATAATAATTAAAATTAAATTATCTAAGTATTTAAAAAGGTAAATTTAATTATTAAAGAAAATGTAAAAGAAATGTTTTTATTCTTTTGTTTTTGTGAAGAAAAATAAAATATAAAATGTGAAAAATCATAAATACAAATATTTTTTGGGTTTTTATTACTAACAATAAAAATTAATATTAATAATAATACTAATAATAATAATAATAATGAAAATAAAAATAAAATAAAATGGGCCAGGATGTATGAACAACAAGGCAGGGGGTCAGAATATAGCAAAAAATAAAGGCACAAACAAATGGAGGCCCAGGTGCTGCAAAAAAACAAAAAGATGTCAAAAAAAAGTGAAAAAAATGCAAAAAGGTCACGCTGGGGCTTGAACCCAGGACCTAAGGGTGACAGGCGCGCGCTTTAACCACTGGGGTGGTGATACATCCGTTATCTTATGTCAAACCATAAATATATATTATAAGTCTTGCCCTAAATGTACTTCATCTTCAACCTCCAGCCAGAATCCCTGCAACTTATTCATTTCTCAACCATTTGCAAAAATGTAAACAAGAAAGTTGTGTAAACTTTCATCAAGATTCCAGAAATGTAAATAACTAAAGCTATAGATCAAAGATGAATGAGAATTTCTAATGTTACCAAATTCTGACCTAACTTTTCCAGGATATTCAGATTCAAAATTCTAACTACTCAAGCAATATAAATGAAATCTAAAGACATGGTTAGTTTCAGGGCTATGATATCTACATTTTATCTTCACAAATGGAAATCAAATGATGCCTATATGAAGAGTTCAAAAGTAAGAAAACTAACCTTGAAAATGGAATTCGCGTTTTGAGTTGGAGCTTGTTTTAAGGTGTTGCAAGGACCAGGTTAGCTTCCTTGAGATCTCAGGAAGCTATTGCAATGATTAGCTTGGTTGGAGAGTGGCTGAAATGGTATGGAGAAGTCCAACTGTGATGCTCTATTTTTGAACATGGAAATGGAGGAAGATGGTGTTACAGTCGTGTAACAGGGACATGGATGGCTTGTGTATGATGCTTGGAAGCTTTTGGAAGAAAAAGGCCAAGAAACACATGAGTAGTTTTTTATTTTGGGATTTCTGGCCAAAATATGCAACAATGGAAGTATGAGATGCAATTCTGAGTTCTTGTGAGTTTTAAGGCTTGTGTATGCGTGTGTTTTCTTGCAAATGACTTGTGTATCTATAAGCAAAAGGTTGGAGAGGTTTTGCACAAAGGATTTCCGAGTTATAGAGTTATGGCTAGGTTGCTTGATTTTGAAGAAAAGTGAAAGTATGGTTCCAAGATGAAGTACAAGCATGGGTTGAGTAATTGTAAGACTTGAGACAAACTTCTCTTGATTTATAGGATGTGTATGATCGGAAGAAAACAATTTCAAGGCTCAAGAACAAGTTTTATGCATAAAGCTACTTTTTCAAAATGGCATTGTGCATTTTCTTCCTAAAATGGACATAAAGCATGGGCATTCCATTGAATGCTTGAGTTGAGGCCTCTAATAGTTGTGCAATCATTTAATTATGGAGTGACTAATAAGTTTGAGGCCTGCAAAGCAAAGATTATGTAGCATAGGTTTGAGATTTGAATTTTGTTCATCACAAAATTTGCCTTGTAAAACAACTTGAAACCCCAACTTCTGACCTTCGATTCTCCTTGCTCACAAATGTTATCAAGGAGTTATTTGAAAATTTGGAAATCTTGTAATATGATCTATAACCCCTCTTTGAATCACTTTTGCAAAATCCAAATGGAACTAGGTAAAACTTGGCTCAAAAGTTAGGTCAAAATCCTGACCAAAAATGTTCAAAATTTCACTAAGTGTTTAGTTTCATGACCATGACTTCATGGATTAATAACTTGAGATACAAGCATTTATAGGAGAAGTTGTGTAAACGATGTTGTAGACCTCATAGATATCTACAACTTTTATGTTGAAAGTTTCTTTTGAATCATCTTGCATCATGGTGAAAAATTGGCTCAAAGTTGTGAAAAAACATGAAGTTTTCAACACTTAGAAAAATTTCTAAGTTTAAAAACTTTGACTTTTCAAAATGAAATCTTGACTTTTTGATTTCTTGATGAATAAGTTTCATATTTTGACATGTTTTAATGAATTGTGATCTTTGACACTTGATTTTGACCAAAAAGTCAAAGTTTGACTTTTCAGTGTACAGTTGACTTTTGATCAGTTGACTGAAAATCCACTATCAATCCAATTGATCTTGAGCAAGGTTTTGAGTTATACCATTATGTAAAAATTGTGGTATTGAATTCTTAAGATCATGCCTCAAACCAAATAACCATTTTCTAGGTCAAAAATCAGAAATTGCCCTTTCTCAATCAAAACCCTAATTTTGACCATTTTTCCCTTTTGATGATTTGATCAAATTTCTTGAGGAATTATGGTCCAAACTTGATCAAATGATAAATATGTGTTTTTAATGTTGATATGGGTAAAAAATTATGAAGTTTGGCTGTAAATTGGCCACAATTGACTTTTTCCCCAATACAGCTGATTTTTAAGTCAACTGCTCAATTGACTGAGCAAAAATGTGATTCAAGGCTTGAAACTTAACATGAGTAATATTGGGGGTCCATAATGATCCATGAAAGTCATATGAGGCATTGAAAGTTCAATTATCCTTGTGCAATCTCAAACCCTAATTTTAGTCATCAGTGCTTAGGGAGGTGTCTTGAGCTGATCAAACCTTGTGTAGTCTTGAACCAAAGGAGATCTTGTGGGAAAATACTTGATAAATGAGAGGGAAAATTTTTGGGTACAACAACTTCCCCTATTCAATATTCTTAAACCTGAAGAGTTAGATTGGCGGATCCGTCATTGATGACTTGAAGGTGAAACATGATTGGACACTGGAGTGCCCAGAAATTTGCACTCGATGATGTGGTGGTTGATGGTGTAGGGAATGGGCTTAAAAGATGCCATTTGGAGAGATGATGGAAAGTTGTTGTAGATGGGCTTACCGATGCCATCCAAAAATGATTGTTGGCAGGAATGGAAGAAGTGTCAGAATAAATCTCTAGTTGATTTATACTGAAATATTGGATGTGTTGGGTTGAGTACTAGAATAATATCCATAAATGGATTGTATTTGACTCGTATATGAAAGATGAAACTGAATGAGTATTAGAATGGCATCCGTATCTGGAGCGCATCTGAACTGTATCTAAAAGCTGAATTTGAATGAGTATCAAAATGGCATCTGTATCTGGAGCATATCTGAAATGTATCTGAAAGCTGAATCTGAATGAGTATCAGAATAGAGTATGTATCTGGAGCGTATCTGAACTGTATCTGAAAGATGAATTTGAATGAGTATTATAATGGCATCCGTATCTGGAGCGTATCTGAACTGTATCTGAAAGCTGAATGAGAATGAGTATCAGAATGGCGTCCGTATCTAGAGCGTATCTGAACTGTATCTGAAAGCTGAAACTGAATAAGTATCAGAATGGCATCTGTATCTGGAGCGTATCTGAACTGTATATGAAAGCTGAATCTGAATGAGTATCATAATGGCGTCCATATCTGGAGCGTATCTAAACTGTATCTAAAAGCTGAAACTGAATGAGTATCAAAATGACGTCCGTATCTGGAGCGTATCTGAATTGTATCTGAAAGAGTGTATGAGAAGAAGCCTGTGTAGGATTGCTTCAGCTGGTCGTGCGGATAATGGTCCTGTCTTGTTTCAGGTATCAATCTCTGACCTTTTGCAAATTATTAATGATAGCCATATGTTGACTGATCTTTCCTGAAAGATTAGTTGTATGCAATGTCATGATGTATGAAATGCATTGTACAATGATGTTCTAACAAATGAATGAAATTATGTTGTATGCATTTGTGTCATAGATGTTTATGACGTATGGATGTGATGTATGGGTATGTAAGCTATGCTGCTGTAATACTGTTGGATTAGGGAAAATAAATCCTTGACTGCTGTTGGGGACATGGAGTGTAAGTTTCATGTTTTGAAGTGCTGATGAGTTGATGAGCTTCTATTTGTTAGAGAAATAAACTCTGTTGTAAGAGAAACGCCGTTTATTGCTTGTGAAATTTTATTGGGGAATCTTGAGAAATTGGGCGACTTTTACTTGGGAGTGATAACTGGAAGTTTTGTTCTGCCAGGGATGTGAGAGAGCTTGATATCATTAAGCTGCACAGTGTGGGGATTTTATAGTATAAAGATATTATCCTATTTCTTAAATCCATTAGTGATTGTCTCTCTATTTTATGTTCCTTTTTGTTCATTTGTAGACAGTAGTTACGTTCGAATGCATATGTCCAACAATAAATCATTGGATGTTTTTGTAAACAAAACACAGGAATAAATAAAAAACAGATAGTTTTGCACTTTCAAAGGGGTATCTTTGTATTAACTTGAATAATTATTTTTTGTACAATGAGACGAACATTCTAGTAAGGGAATGTCGTCGTAAAAAATGAAAATTTTATACAAAGAAAAGATAGCTATGTGCAATAATCCCATGGGGTTCCCATTCTGCTATAGCCTTCGTATCTTTGAGCGTCTTGTCCACTTGCTGCCTTGTTGGAAGTTGATTGGATTGATCAGAACCACTGAGTTGGTCAGTCGAAGCTAAAGGTTGTCTGTAAGGTGATACAACGGGACAGAGTCATACGCTTTAATTCCCTAACTTTTGCCTGGACCGCCTTTTCGGGTTTTCAGTCCACCGGGATACCCCTTTTTCCCAAGTCGCCCTTTCGGGTTTTCGACTTGCCGGGTGTATAGATTTTTTTTTGTTTTATCCCTAATTTTTGCACGAACCTTTTTGGTTCGCTGGGATGCCCTTGTTTTGCCTAGGTGTATCAACCTAGCGGGTTTCTTATGCGTCGTATCTTTTGACTATGTTCGTGTTCACAGGGTGCGGAAGATCGTCTCCATCCATAGTGGTTAAGATCATTGCTACACCGGAGAATATGCTTTTGATCACAAGCGTTCATTCATATGTAGGAGTCCATTTTCCCCTGGGATCACCCAGCGACAGTATGATGCGCTTGATCACCAGATCCCCGGCTTGATACACTTGGCGTCTGACATTTTTGTTGAAAGCCTTGATCATCAGTTTTTGATACATTTGACCATGACAGACAACAGTAAGCCTTTTCTCATCAATCAAGTTCAGTTGATCAAGTCGATTTTGGATCCAATCATCTTCATTCAAACCTGCTTCCTTCAGTATTCTCAGAGAAGGGATCTGGACTTCAATAGGCAAGACAACTTCCATACCGTATACCAGAGAGTAAGGTGTTGCCCCAGTCGATGTGCGCGCCGTGGTACGGTAACTGTGGAGAGCGAATGGTAGCATCTCATGCCAGTCCTTGTAGGTTACTGTCATTTTATGTATGATCTTTTTGATGTTCTTATTTGCGGCTTCGACAACGCCATTCATTTTTGGCCGGTAAGGGGGAGAATTATGGTGCTAGATTTTGAATTGCACACACAGTGTGGTGATTATAGTATTGTTGAGATTCGTACCATTGTCTGTGATGATCCTCTCCGGGATACCGTACCGACAAATGAGATTATGTTTGATGAATCGGGTGACAACATTCTTTGTAATGGAAGCGAAAGAAGCCGCCTCAACCCACTTCGTGAAATAGTCAATGGCCACCAAGATGAAGTGGTGTCCATTAGAAGCTGTAGGTTTGATTTCTCCAATCACATCGATGCCCCACATTGCGAATGGCCAGAGCACCGTCAGGACATTCAGAGGAACTGGAGGTACATGCACTTTGTCAGCATAGATCTGACACTTATGACAGGTTCGTGAATGTTGATAGCAATCTGCTTCCATGGTAGACCAGTAATACCCTGCCCGTAGGATCTTCTTAGCCATCGTATGCCCACTGGAATAGGTGCCAAAAGTTCCTTCATGTAGATCATCCATGATCTTTTCTGCCTCAACCTTGCCTATGCAATGAAGCAATACGGAGTCGTGGTTGCGTTTGTAGAGGATGCCTTTACTGATGAAGAACTTAGCAAAGAATTTCCTTAAGAACTTCTTATCGTTGACTGAAGCTCCTTCTGGATACTCTTGATCCTCGAGATACCTCTTGACTTCATGGAACCAAGGCTGGTCCACTACATCTTCAGTGTCGATCTCATGACAATAAGCTGGTTCATCCATTCGTTCAATGGTGATCTGGGGAGCCTCGTTATCCCATTTGAGTTTAAACATGGATGACATTGTGGCTAGCGCATCCGCTAGTTGATTTTCTTCTCGCGGGAAATGCTCGAAGGTAATCTTCTCAAAATGTGGGATTAATGTTAACACATGTTCTTTGTAGGGGATGAGGTTAAGGTGTTTAGTGTCCCATTCTCCTTTGATTTGGCTGATAACTAAGGCTAAATCTCCGAATACACTTAAAGACTTGATCCCCAAATCTATGGCAGCTTTGAGACCAAAAATACACGCTTCGTATTCTGCCATGTTATTTGTACAGTTGAAGCAGAGTCTTGCAGTGAATGGAGTGTGACATCCTTCAAGGGATGTAAGTACAACACCTATGCCATTGCCGAGTGCGTTGGACGCCCCATCAAAAACCAGGGTCCATCGGGATCCTTGTTCAGGTCCATCATATGGTCTGAATTCTTCACAGTTATTTACCATCATGATGTCTTCATTCGGGAATTCGAACTTCATGGACTGATAGTCATTCAAAGCTTGATGAGCAATGTGATCAGCTAGCACACTGCCCTTTATTGCTTTCTGGGTAGTATACTGAATGTCATATTCCGTCAGGATCATCTGCCATCTCTCTATTCTCTCAGAGAGGGTAGGCTTCTCAAATATGTATTTTATTGGATCCATCTTGGATATCAATAAGGTAGTATGGGTCAGCATATACTGTCTTAGCCGGCGAGCAGCCCATGCCAGAGCACAACAAGTTTTCTCGAGCAGTGAATATTTATTTCATATTCGATAAACTTTTTGCTCAGGTAGTAAATAGCATGCTCTTTTCGGCCAGACTCATCATGCTTCCCCAACACACACCCCATTGAATTTTCCAAAACAATTAGGTACATGATCAAGGGTCTTCCCTCGACTGGTGGCATCAAAATAGGAGGCTCTTGTAGGTACTCTTTGATCTTGTCGAAGGCAGTTTGGAATTCATCATTCCATTTGACTACTTAATCTTTCTTCAGTAACTTGAAGATTGGTTCACAAGTAGCGGTTAAGTGAGAAATGAATCTGGCAATGTAGTTTAGCCGTCCCAAGAATCCTCTGACTTCCTTCTCAGTACGAGGAGCGGGAATTTCTTGTATTGATTTTACCTTGGAAGGGTCTACTTCGATACCTTTACCGCTGACGACGAAGCCTAAGAGTTTACCGGACCTCACCCCAAATGTGCATTTATTCGGGTTCAACCTCAACTTGTATTTCTTTAATCTCTCAAACAGTTTCTGTAAATGGTCAAGATGTTCCTCTTCAGTTTGAGATCTGTCTATCATGTCGTCCACGTAAACCTCTATTTCGTGATGTATCATGTCGTGAAATAGAGCTACCATAGCACGCTGATAGGATGCCCCAACGTTCTTCAACCCGAATGGAATAACCTTGTAACAGAATGTGCCCCACTGTGTGACGAAGGTTGTTTTCTCCATGTCCTTAGGGGCCATTTTGATGTGGTTGTAGCCTGAGAAACCATCCATAAATGAGAATATTTTATGATGTGCAGTATTGTCAACCAGAATATCAATATGGGGAAGTGGGAAATCATCCTTAGGGCTTTCCCTATTCAAATCTCGGTAATCCACACACATTCATACCTTGCCATCCATTTTAGGCATTGGAACAAAATTGGTGAACCATTATGGATAGGAGGTGACGGCCAAGAATCTGACGTTGAATTGTTTCATGACTTCAGCCTTAATCTTCTCTGACATGTCTGGTCGCATGTGACGGACTTTCTGTTTTACCGGAGGGCAGTCTTTTTTTGTTGGTAGATGATGTACCACGATATCAACATCAAGTCCTGACATGTCTTTGTATGACCAGGCAAAGATCTCAACATAATCATGTAGCAACTGAGTCAGACGCTTCTTCTCAATGGGTTCCAGATCGGCACCCACCTTGACTTCTTTCTTGTCCTCTTCAGTACCTAGGTTAACTGTGTCCACTGGTTCTTCGTGGGGCTGTATGGTCCTTTCTTCTTGTTGTAGTAACCTGGCAAGTTTCCCTGGCACTTCACAATCTTCCTCACCTTCGTCTTCGGCTTGGTAGATTAGATTTTCAGAGTCATAGAAGGCCATAACAGAATCGTTACCCATGGGATCCCGAATGGATGTAGATCTGCATTTTGAATGTGAGTGTGTGTAAGAGTATAACTATCTTTGAAAGAAATAAAAATGTAGAAAAAGAAAGACAAAGAGCACATAGTTTGTATGCAAAAACGTCCATGATTCATTGATGACATATGAAAATGAGGTAACAACCCTTACAAATGAACCATTGTGCCTCGAGTAAGACACAAGATTTTAAAAGTCTGAATTGTTTAATTTTTACAGGTCCGACAAAAATTTAAAGACAATTATTGTTGGATAAAAGTAATTGGGACAAAATATTTAGCTTCCCAGTTGCTGAGTCCTCCATTGACAGTTGGGAAAATCCATTCCTCCAGGTCGTAGCTGTCCTCGTCATCCTCCACTGCGTTGACTCTATGGTTGCTGATCTTCAAAGGCGGTCCCCCAGCACGAGCACGGCGTACAACTTTCTGGGCTCCTGAAGTGAAACCCAAACCAAATTTGTCATATTTGTAAGGGATATCTGGGAGTTGGCCCAAAATAGTACACCCACCTTCTCCGATCATTGCCTTGGCATCTTTCATAGAAAACATCTTTAGCGAAAGTCTTGTAATCTTTGGGACTTGGGAAACAACCTTGGTTACTGCCACGGTTTGTGGGACTTCCTCAAAATGCCAAAACAGAGTTTCAATAAATTCACCATCCAATTCCACGTATCTGAAGGAGTTTAAGTGTCTGAACATATATTCCTCTTCTCCATGGACAATAATGATTTTCCCCTTGGTCGGGTATTTCAGCATTTGATGTAATGTAGAGATGACATCACCATCGTTGTGAATCCATGGTCGGCCCAATAAGCAGAAAAAGGAATGGCGAATGTCCATCACGTAAAAAGTTGAATCAAAGGTTTGAGTTCCAACTTTTATGGGGATGTCCACCTCCCCATGCACCATTATCTTTGAACCGTCGAAGGCCCTTACCACTATGTTGCTGGGTTTTAAGGTCAAACCTTCACAATTGAGTCTATCAAGAGCCTTCTTAGGCAACACATTTAAAGACAAATCGGTATCAACCAAGACATGGGTCAAAGTTGTGCCCTTGCATTCGACAAAGACATGCAATGCCTCGTTATGCTTCTTCCCTCTAGGTGTCAAGTCAGCATCAGAAAATCCTAAACCATTGTCAGCGGTTAAACTGGCCACACAGTCTTGGAACTGATCAACAGAGGTTTCTTGTGGGACATGGACAGTTTTAAGAAATTTCACCAAGGCCTTCACATGAGCCTCAGAGCACAATAATAAAGCCAGCATGGAAATCTTTGACGGAGTCTGCCCTAGCTGTTCGACTACATTGTAGTCTCTTCTCTTTAAAATTTTCAGAATTTCTTCCATCTCCTTTTGGGAGGCCTCAGAGATAGATATTGATTGCGCCTTCATCCGGACATGCTCAACCATAATACCTTTTCCCCGAGACTCGGTCGAATCGATGGTAGGAGTGTCAGTAGGGGTAACCATAGGGATTGTAGTAGTAGTGTCAACAGGAATAGAAATAGGGATGATCACAGGACTGGTAATAGTCTTCGGAGGAGCAATCTCGGGAGAGAATACTCTGCCACTTCGGGTTATCTTGCTGGTCCCCGCAATATTGCTGATGTCGGGGTTAGCCTTCTCAAAAATTGAGTCTTCACTAGTCAGCCAATCTTGCTTGACACCATGATAGTACACGTCGCCCCCATAATTCCATGGGACAGTTTTATCTGATGAGTACGAGATTGGTCCAAGCATAATAATTATTAGTGGAGTCACTTTAGTAATTGATGTAATCCTAACTGGTATTTTGGTGGAGACCCTGGAAGGATTGGTGGAAATTGTTACTATTGAAACATCATTGTAAGAAATGGTTGGAACGAGAGTTTTTTCAAACAAAATCTCTTTGTCATCCATTGGGCATTGAACACCTGCTTTCAATAAATGACAGCCAGTTGGTAGGGATAAACAAAAATGGAAGCTTTCGTCACAGCCCGAAAATAAACCGGCCTTCAATAAGTTCCTCTTGATGGTCAAGAGAGGAGTAACAAGTTCATCAACAACAATAACAGACATATCATCTTCAACAGCGTTAACATCACGGCCATGCTTGGGCATAAGAGCGGTGATAACATTTGGGATCTCAGGAGCATCGAATTCAATTTATTTTTCTTCAATAAGGCCTTGCACCTTGTTTTTCAAAGCCCAACAGTTGTTAGTATCACGACCTGGACTTTCTGAATGGTAAGCACATCGAGCATTAGGATGGTAATGAGGAGATGTTGTGTTGGGATTCTTCGGAGCTTCTTTCAAAGTTACCAGATTAGATCTCAACAAATGTGGCAGGACTTGAGATAGTGTCATATTAATTCGGGTAAATTGTCTTACTGGTCTTTTTGTTCTAGGCCGATTGCTCCTTTGTTGAGTAGGTGCAGGCTTAGGGATCATGACAGCCCCCACCATTGGACGGTGTTCAGTTCTTTCTTGATTCCTTTGAGGATACACAACACCAACTTCTTTCTTCCTAATAAATGGTTTTCTCACGGTACTGGAGGATGCGTGAGTTTGAATCTTCCCACTCTTAATCCCAGCTTCCATTCTTTCTTCGATCAAGATTAATTCAGTGAAGCCTGCTGAAGAGCTTCCAATTAGATGATTAAAGAACGGACCAGACAGGGTACCAAGAAACATGTCTACTAACTCTCTTTCGGACATGGGAGGCTTGGCTCTTCCTGCTAAGTTCCTCCATTTCTGAGCGTAGTCTTTGAAACCTTCACTTGAAACCATAGCCATACTCTGGAGTTGATTATGGGTGGGAGAAAGATATGCGTTGTATTGATACTGTTTATAATAAGCAACGACAAGGTCTTCCCAATTATGGATATTGGCCCTTTCCAGTTGATAGAACCAATCTAGCTAAGTCCCGAATAGACTGTCTTGAAAGAAGTGGACCCACAAATCTCTGTCAGCAGTGTGAGGCTGTATCTTCCTCACATAAGATTGGAGATTCATCTTGGGACACGAAACCCCGTCGTACTTAGCGAACACTGGTTCCTTGAATTTTGGTGGAATAACAATCCCAGACACCAAACCCAACTCTTCAAAGTCCAGCCCGAGCACTTTCTGGATTTCCATTTCCCTTAGACGTTCTTCCAGATGTTTGTATTTGTCGTTGGCCGGGGGATACTGCTCTTCAGAGTAATCCACTTCTTCTTCCTCTTCAGATTCTGGCTGGGCAGTTGCTTCCTTTCCTTTCCCCTCTCGATTGTCTTTTTCACCAGATGATGTTGCGAAGTCTAAGATCTTTCTGGCTTCCCCCGAGAACCTTCTTCCTAGATTCAGAACACCAGTTGCTTTCGTTGCTTTCTTCTTCTTTTCTTCAATCAGCAAAGTTTTCAAATCCTTTTGTACTTTGGCTAGAGTCAAGAACATCTGTTGAAACTGAGCATTTTGTGCCTGGAGGTCTTTTACTGTCTGCTCGAGATCCATCTTACTGAAATAAACAGTAGAAAGATGAGGAGACTTGTTGTAAGAAACCTGCTTATGATATGATGAATGGTAGATGCATATGCAATGATTTCAAGGAAATTAGAGACTTAAATTTTCTTTAGACCAAAAAGGAACACACGTTATATTAATAAATCAAAGCTTGAGTACATCATGCCTCTTTTGGGCTTACAAAGAAATACAAAAACTCTAAGATAAAAAAGTTGTACGCATCCTCTGTGGTGCGATGTAGGCGTTCAGGCTCCGCTCCTCATGAAGTTGCTTAGTAAGTTCCAACACCTTCTTCTCGCTGGCGTAGAATTTGGCCTCGAAAGTGTCTCTCTCCCTCTTAAGCTGTATCCAATCCCTTTGTAAGTCTTCAAGAGAGGTAAGGCATTATAAGACTTTGAGCACGAGCTCGTACCCATTTGAGGTAAGGCTCAAGAGGGATGGAATTCTTATGCCCCAATGTCTTGCTATCTACCTTGTTCAACATCCTCCAAGCTCGGATAAATCTCTGGTGGTGACCTTGATTGTCATTCTCGTAGTCAAATACCAAACCTTGAATGAGCATTTCATGTGGGCCATCCCTTCGGGCGTAACCAAACTGTCTTAAGGCTTAGCAGGGGTTGTAGGTGATACCTCCTCTAATTCCAAGTAAAGGGACATTAGGGAATTCTCCATAACGGTCGATAATAGTAACATTCTCTATAGATCGGGAAAACCAATGAATGTTTGAATGTTTGAGTGTCATCAACCTATGTGACCACCTTGAACCTTGCTCGTTCTTTAATACAGATTGGGGAAGATGCGAAATAAACCATCTTGCTAAAAGAGGAGTACAAGACATAAGGATACCTTTTTTCCTCATAGTGTGAGTGTGAAAATAATGTAGGATGTCCCCTAGCAAGGTAGGCACCGGGTTATGAAACATGAAGATTTTAATGGCGTTCACATCTATGAGTTGGTCAGGATTTGGAAACAAAACCATCCCATAGATGAGGAGAGCCAAAATTTCCTCAAAAGCTTGCAAATCCAAAGAGTTCCAACAATTTTGGGCTTTCTCAAACAAGAACTTTGCTAAGAAACCTTTGACACCACTCCTTGTTTCCCAATTAGTTGTGATATCAGATGATTGCAAGTGTAGGGCTTGAGCAATATCTTCTGGCTTTGGATCCCTTTCTGTACTGTTGAAAGGTAGTTGATTGAGAATGGGAATCCTCAATAGTTAGGAGAATTCTTCCAAAGTTGGCACAAGTTGATAATTGGGAAATGTGAAGCAATGATGTAGAGGATCAAATAACTGGAAGAGAACCTTCATCATGTCCTCATCAGTGTTGGAGGTGACCAAGTTTAGTAGGCGACCATGTCTCTCAGTAAATGGAGAGTTTTCAGGGATTCTTGATACTAGATCTTTAAGTTGAGGAGGGATCCTTACAAGATTGACTTTAATGGTTTTCCTGCGAATAGAATCCATGTCCTACAAAATAGAACAAAGATAAATCCCAAGATCCTTGAAATGGTTAGTGAATATGAGTATGATGTTATGATGTTTATGATGTTATGTACAAGTATATATATACAAACAAAGCAAACAAGTGCTTAGGTTTAGGCTTGCATAGAGTCTCGTAGGTAAGTACCCTCTTGAAGTTTAGTTGGCTCAAACTTGTCCTAGTAATAGTAACCGGGTTCTAAGGAGTTCAATATCATTGGTTTGTTTCCTCGGGCATTGTTTCAGCGCAAGCCTCTTTAATGGTGACCGAAATATCCCAAACAACCAAACCTCAATGAGTGTAGTATCGAGTATCTACCAACTTCAGACTGCACCAACGCCGGTCATCTCACTACGTCCTAATGGCCAAGTTGGTCAAGTAAAGGTTCTATAAGTTAATTAGTGCTTCATGACATCACTCAGCGGCCCCGTATTATCCTTGACTACTCAAGGGCTACCGGTACCTACAAATATATCACACTAACGTAGCTATTTCTTAGACCATGTCGGTATACCCCGCACAGTTTCCACAATGTATTGCTACTTACCTATAAGGTATCCCAAATCCGGGTAGAGGATTAAAACCCAAACAAAGAACCATAATATAAAGCATACAAGTCAAACAATGAAAGCAAGTAAATATGATCTAACCCTAAGGTAACCCCACTTTTAAAAATTCCCCGACAGAGTCGCCAGTTCTATAATACAGTGGGAGAACTGACTTGGGTGTTTTACGTTTGATCGCAAATGTTGCAGTTAGCAAGAGTCGCCATCGACTTTTCGTTTATCCAAAAGGAAAGGTGAAAAAGCACAGGAAAGACCTTTAAGATTATTTCTTGAGTTCGGGGGGTATATTATGAAAAGGGAAGGTATTAGCACCCTTTTCATCCATGGTTTTCCATGGGCTCTTACTTACTTGCTAGATCACTTGCTTTTGTTTGAAAATATGCTTTGTGTGGTTTTTTGAAAGTATTTTGTAAAGATGTCTTTGTTTAGGCAAACTTTGTACTAATTCTTGTTCGTAAGAATGTATACAAAGGTGTTGATCTTTTGAAAGTGTTTTCAAGTTTGAAAGGTGTTTTGAAAGTGTTGGTGTTTTGAAAATAACAAGGATGTTTTTATTTTGAATTTGAGCAAGTAACTAGGAATATTCTACCTACTCAAAAGTATTTCACGTTCATTTCCTCTTTCCTTTGACATTGTTATCTTACCATTGATTTGGTAAGTAACGCTATCTTTGGATGTAAAAGGGACGGGCGTGGGTCATCGTATAGCCATGATTAGCAATGTTGCAAGATATCTTAGCATTTTTCTTTAGGGACTAAGATCATTTTGAAAGGCAACATGGATAGCATCATCGAGGGACTATGATTTTGTATTTCTTGCTTGTATTTGCTAAGATACCTCACATGCATAATATGGCCATTTTTGTAAGGCAACAAAGTGGATTTACCTTAAGGGTGTTTGTGTGCAAGTGTATTGATTTACATGCTTGATTTGTCTTTGATTAGGGTTTACTACTTGTTAGTTTTAATCTTTCCATACAAAACCCTAATTACTAGCATTTGAATATAAAGCATTTAAATTGCGAAAAATAAAAATACTAAGCTATTACATGATTTTTGGGAGGGGGTGTACAAATTACAAATGGGGAATATTTCAAGAAATTAAATCTAAATAATTATTACAACCATATTGAATTTTGAATAAATGTACAAAATAAGGATAAAATGAAAAAATATAAAATGTAAGAAGAAAATGATTTTTGTTTGTTTTTTTCAAGAAAAGGGTTTTTGACCTAATTAATTAAAATAAAATAATTAACTAAAAATAAGAAAATTAAGATTAAGTTAGTAAACTAACTTAATTTAAAGAAAACAAGTTTTTTAGGGTTTTTGTGAATTTAATTAAATTAGTAAATAAAAATAGTTAAATAAAAATCCTAAATTCTAAATTGATTTTCATTTACAAGAAAAATAAATAATATAATATAATATTAATTAAAATTAAATTATCTAAGTATTTAAAAAAGTAAATTTAATTATTAAAGAAAATGTAAAAGAAATGTTTTTATTCTTTTGTTTTTGTGAAGAAAAATAAAATATAAAATGTGAAAATAATAAATAAAAATATTTTTTGGGTTTTTATTACTAACAATAAAAATTAATATTAATAATAATACTAATAATAATAATGAAAATAAAAAATAAAAATAAAATAAAATGGGCCAGGATGTATGAACAACAAGGCAGGGGTCAGAATATAGCAAAAAATAAAGGCCCAAACAAATGGAGGCCCAGGTGCTGCAAAAAAATAAAAATATGTCAAAAAAAAGTGGAAAAAAATGCAAAAAAGGTCACGCTGGGGCTTGAACCCAGGACCTAAGGGTAACAAGAGCGCGCTTTAACCACTGGAGTGGTGATACATCCGTTAACTTATGTCAAACCATAAATATATATTATAAGTCTTGCCCTAAATGTACTTCATTTTCAACCTCCAGCCAGAATCCCTGCAACTTATTCGTTTCTCAACCATTTGCAAAAATGTAAACAAGAAAGTTTTGTAAAATTTCATCACGATTCCAGAAATGTAAATAACTAAAGCTATAGATCAAAGATGAATGAAAATTTCTAATGGTACCGAATTCTGACCTAACTTTTCCAGGATGTTCAGAATCAAAATTCTAACTACTCAAGCAATATAAATGAAATCTAAAGACATGGTTAGTTTCAGGGCTATGATATCTACATTTTATCTTCACAAATGGAAAGCAAATGATGCCTATATGAAGAGATCAAAAGTCAGAAAACTCACCTAGAAAATGGAATTAACGTTTTGAGTTGGAGCTTGTTTCAAGGTGCTGCAAGGATCGGGTTAACTTCCTTGAGGTCTCGGGAAGCTAATGCAATGATTAGCTTGGTTGGAGAGTGGATGAAATAGTCTGGAGAAGACCAACTGTGATGCTCTGTTTTTGAACTTGGAAATGGAGGAAGATGGTGTTACAGTCGTGTAACAGGGACAAGGATGGCTTGTATATGATGTTCAGAAGCTTTTGGAAGCAAAAGGCCAAGAAACGCACGAGTAGTTTTTGATTTTTGGATTTCTGGCCAAAATATGCAACAATGGAAGTATGGGATGCAATTATGAGTTCTTGTGAGTTTTAAGGCTTGTGTCTGCGTGTGTTTTCTTGCAAATGACTAATGTATCTATAAGCAAAAGGTTGGAGAGGTTTTGCACAAAGGATTTCTGAGTTATAGAGTAATGGCTAGGTTGCTTGATTTTGAAGAAAAGTGAAAGTATGGTTCCAATATGAAGTACAAGCATGGGATGAGTGATTGTAAGGCTTGAGACAAACTTCTCTTGAGTTATAGGACGTGTATGATCAGAAGAAAACAATTTCAAGGCTCAAGAACAAGTTTTGTGCATAAAGCTACTTTTTCAAAATTGCATTGAATGCTTGAGTTGAGGCCTCTAATAGTTGTGCAAGCATTTAATTATGGAGTGCCTAATAGGTTTTATGCTTGCGAAGAAAAGATTATGCAGCATAGGTTTGAGATTTGAATTTTGTTCATCACAAAATTTGCCTTGTAAAACAACTTGAAACCCTAACTTCTGACCTTCGATTCTCCTTGCTCACAAATGATCTCTAGGAGTTCTTTGACATTTTGGAAAGCTTGTAATATTATCTACCACCCATATTTGAATCACTTTTGCAAAATACAAATGGAACTAGGTGAAACTTGGGTCAGAAGTTAGGTCAAAATCCTGACCAAAAATGTTCAAAATTTCATTAAGTGCTTAGTTTCATGACCATGACTTCGTGGATTAATAACTTGAGATCCAAGAATTTCTAGGATAAGTTGTGTAAAGAAATGTTTTATACCTCATGGAGATATACAACTTTCATTTTGAAAGTTTCTTTTGAATCATCTTGCATCATGGTGAAAAATCGGTCAAAGTTGTGAAAAAACATGAAGTTTTCAACACTTAGAAAAATTTCTAAGTTTGAAAACTTTGACTTTTCAAAATGAAATCTTGAATTTTTGATTTCTTGATGAATAAGTTTCATATTTTGACATGTTTTGATGAATTGTGATCTTTGACACTTGATTTTGACCAAAAAGTCAAAGTTTGACTTTTCAGTGTACACTGACTTTTGATCAGTTAACTGAAAATCCACTATCAATCCAATTGATCTTGAGCAATGTTTTGAGTCATAAAATTAGGTCAAAATGGTGCAATTTAACTATTAAGATCATGCCTCAAACCAATTAACCATTTTCTAGGTCAAAAATCAGAAATTGCCCTTTCTCAATCAAAACCCTAATTTTGACCATTTTGCCCTTTTGATTATTTGATCAAATTTCTTGAGGAATTATGTTCCAAACTTGATAAAATGATACCTATGAGTTTATAATGTTGATATGGGTAAAAAATTATGAAGTTTGACTTTAAATTGGCCACAATTGACTTTTTCCCCAATACATCTGATTTTTAGGTCAACTGCTCAATTGACTGAGCAAAAATGTGATTTAAGGCTTGAAACTTGACATGAGTAATCTTGGGGGTCCATAATTATCCATGAAATTCATATGACGCATTGAAAGTTCAATTATCCTTCTGCAATCTCAAACCCTAATTTTAGTCATCAGTGCTTAAGGAGGTGTCTTGAGCTGATCAAACCTTGTGCAGTCTTGAACCAAAGGAGATCTTGTGGGAAAATACTTGATAAATGAGACGGAAAATTTTGGGGTATAACACACCCTAATCTGAGTTATTTTGAGATCATTATTTACACTTCTTGTATCATGACTTTGCATACAACTAACCTTGTATCTTTTCAGGTAAAAGTCTATAAACAGACAAATATCATCAACTACCTACATAATCATACAAATTTCGGGCATCATGCTGAGGTAGTAATCATCCAAGATTCCTTCATCATCTTTTTAGGGTAGCAATCGTCTCAGATTCCTTCATCATCCTGCTGAGGTAGTAATCGTCAAAGATTCCTTCATTATCTTTTTGGAGTAGCAATCGTCTCAGATTCCTTCATCGTCCTGCTGAGGTAGTAATCATCCAAGTTTCCTTCATCATCCTGCTGAGGTAGCAATCATCCAAGATTCCTTCATCATCTTTTTTAGGTAGCAATCATCCAAGATTCCTTCATCATCCTGCTGAGGTAGTAATCGTCCAAGATTTCTTCATCATCTTTTTGGAGTAGCAATCATCTCAGATTCCTTCATTGTGCTGCTAAGGTAGTAATCGTCCAAGATTCCTTCATCATCCTGCTGAGGTAGCAATAGTCCAATATTCCTTCATCATCTTTTTGAGGTAGCAATCGTCCAAGATTCCTTCATCATCTTTTGAGGTAGTAATCATCCCAGATTCCTTCACCATCATCTGTTGAGGTAGTAATCGTCCAAGATTCCTTCATCGTCTTTTGAGGTAGTAATCGTCCCAGATTCCTTCATCATCATCTGTTGAGGTAGAAATTGTCCAAGATTCCTTCATCATCTTGCTGAGGTAGTAATCGTCCAAGATTCCTTCATCATCTTTTGAGGTAGTAATCATCTCAGATTCCTTCGTCATCCTGCTGAGGTAGCAATCGTCCAAGATTCCTTCATCATCTTTTTGGAGTAGAAATCGTATCAGATTCCTTCATCGTTCTGCTGAGGTAGTAATCGTCCAAGATTCCTTCATCATCCTGCTGAGGTAGCAATCATCTAAGATTCCTTCATCATCTTTTTGAGGTAGCAATTATCCAAGATTCTTTCATCATCTTTTGAGCTAGTAATCGTCCCAGATTCCTTCACCATCATCTGTTGAGGTAGTAATCATCTAAGATTCCTTCATCATCTTTTAAGGTAGTAATCGTCCCAGATTCCTTCATCATCATCTGTTGAGGTAGCAATCATCCAAGACTCCTTCATCATCTTGCTGAGGTAGTAATCTTCCAAGATTCCTTCATTATCTTTTTGGAGTAGCAATCGTCTCAGATTCCTTCATCATCCTGCTGAGGTAGTAATCGTCCAAGATTCCTTCATCATCTTTTTGGAGTAGCAATCATCTTAGATTCCTTCATCACCTTTTGGGAGTAGCAATCGTCTTAGATTCCTTCATCATCCTGCTGAGGTAGCAATCGTCCAAGATTCCTTCATCATCTTTTTGAGGTAGCAATCGTCCAAGATTCCTTCATCATCTTTTGAGGTAGTATTCATCTCAGATTCCTTCATCATCCTGCTGAGGTAGTAATCGTCCAAAATTCCTTCATCATCTTTTTGGGATAGCAATCGTCTCAGATTCCTTCATCATCCTGCTGAGGTAGTAATCGTCCAAGATTCCTTCATCATCTTTTTCGGGTAGCAATCGTCTCAGATTCCTTCATCGTCTTGCTGAGGTAGTAATCGTCCAAGATTCCTTCACTGTTCTGCCGAGGTAGAAGTCATCAAAGATTCCTTCATTATTTATTGAGGTAGTAATCGTCAAAGATTCCATCATTGTAACCCTCTAGAGACAGTCTAACACAAACTCTTTCTGAAACAGCCCTACGCATGCTCTTCCTAATACATTTTCAGTCAAGAGATAACTCTTCAGCAAAGCCTTGGACAACTGAAGTTACTAGACTCTATTCCCCATAAAGAGATTTCTTATGAAGTCAGCATCTACTTTGGATGGCATCTCTAAGCCCATCCCTGACAACTCCCTGTCATGTTCTTAGGATGGCATCTTTAAGCACATCTCTGACGACTCTCTCTCATCTTCTCCAAATGGAATCTGTAAGCCCATTCCCGACATCGTCAACCATCTGTATTATGTCATGCGAGTGAAAATTTCTGGGAACTCTAGTGTTCAATCATCTCCCACCTTCAGATCACGAAAGGCAAACCAGCCAATTTACATCCTCAGGTTTAAGAAGATTGAACAGGGGCAACTGTTGTACACCAAAATTTATCCTCTCATATTTTTCCAAGATTTTCCTCTTGCATAGGTGGTTACCAATCTTTTCCTAAAGACAAGGAAATTTTTCAAATGATGTTTCTAAGTTTCCTTCGATTGGCCTATTTTTAAGTTTCCTTCGATTGGCCTGTTAATGAGGCTTTTCGATTGGCATCTCAAAAGTTCCCTTTGATTGGCATCTGAATAAAGGCACTTCGATTGGAGTCTGAACAAGGAACTTCGATTGGAGTATGAACAAGGAACTTCGATTGGAGTCTGAACAAGGTCCTTTGACTGACACTTCAGGGGGTCCTTCGACTGGAACTTTAGATGGTCCTTCGACTGGAACTTCAGACTTTACCTCAATCAGAACATCAGAATGAAATGACATTCAAGTGGAATTTTAGTGCAAAGTTTTTCTTAACCTAAGATGCTCTGATGAAGGAAGTTCTGAACACTTCGAATCAGAACTTAGACTCATCACAAGGCCAAAGGGCTAGTCGAAGTTGTCAAATAGGGAATGTTCTGGATAGATTCGAATTGGACTTTGAAGCTAGAAAAGAAGGCATATTCGAAGGATTGAAGTAGGCTGGCATGACTAAGCAAAAACACATATCCTAACCTGTCCAAGCCAGATTCTGTTTGTTCACAACTCCAAGAGAGCTGATTCAACCAGGGGATTCTTTTTTAATCAAGCAATTGAAGCAGAGGGAAGCTCAATCGAAGGGGATATGCAATCGAAGCTGGAGTAATTCAAATTGGGACTTTGAAGAAATCAAAGTAGAGGGAGGCTCAATCAAAGAGAAGTAGATCTGTAAGTCAGCTTTCGATTTTCATCATGTTGGAGGCCCAAACAACTCATAACAGGCTGGCAGTAATGCATGCAAATAGATTGCCCCTTGATTGAATCAAATATAGCAAGTCTTTATGAAGAAATCAAATCAAATCTCTTCATCATAATGGGCCAAGATTTGATACACAAGTATTGACCTAATTCCTTGTCTATATAAACCTCATGACCTCACACGAAAATAGGGGACAGATACAGAGGAATTCATACACGCGCAACAGCCACACAAAGGGCCAGACGAAAAAACCCACAGAGGCGACCACACATACATTGCCTCGCAAAAGCACTAGCCTGCCCCATGAAAGTCGAGACTCTGTTGCAGGAACCTTCAGTCCAAATCCAGGCGCCTCTGGTGGTATATATTCAATCTCACTCAATCTTAAAATTAAACTCATGATTGCATTTTCATAACTTTTGAGCGATTTAACAAAGCATGTGCAAGCTGCAGTGTTCATACGTTTGAACCCCCATGGATAGAGTTTCTTTTGAAGCAGGTTACGTTTGAAATCCATGATCCTGGATGTGACAAATCGAAACAAACCCAAATCTGGGTTCAAGAATTGATTTCAAATGAGACGTTTCTCTATGTTGTTTAGTTCTGAATTGACTAATTTGCAGGACCAGAAGCATGAGTCATGCCTTTCGAATGAGTAACCAGCTCAGGGGGTGAAAGGGAGTTCACTCAATAGAAGGGACTAGGATCCAGTATCCCAGGCCTTGTAGTTTCAATTTCTAACAAACTTCCTTGCAGGTCTAGTATCCGAGATCGAAGGATGGCACATCCGGATCGAACGCCTCAGATGTGTCGTCTCTCAAACTTCTTCGATCCAGGCCTCACAGTTTCAATTTCTAACGTTTTTCTTGCAGCTCCCCAAGACCCTCGAATGAGGTCTTCAATTAGCTCATTAGATCTAAGAGCAACCCTGGCCTCTTCGATCCAGGCCTTGTTCCCCATAATGCTTTCTTTTCGTTTCCTGCCTAGTGGTCTTTCGATTTTGTGTCCCTTTCTTTTGGTTGTTTGTCTTTACTTTTTTTTTCTTTCTAAATTTTAATTAACATAAAAGAAAAACCCCAAAAAAGACATTAGGTTAGTTTTTACATTAAATTAATTATGTCAATTAATTAATTAACTATTTTAATATTTTCTTAAAAAATTAAAATTAAATAGATTTAGGATTTTTTAATTCAATTTCTTTTTTATAACAAAAACAAACAAAAAGTTCCTTTCACTTAGGATTTTAGACGCATTTTCAATTCAGGCGCGTGTTTATTTATTTTTAGTCTTTTTTTTAATTATGTAATTGTGCCCGGTTTATAATAGCTTAATTAGGATTTTAATTTCCGCACTTTATACTTTCAGTCAATTCTTTATGTATCTACACCAAAGCCTTGTAATAGCTTAGGGCCTTTATTTTCTTGTTGTTATATTCTGTATATATTTGTTAGCAACCTAGGCGTGCATGCTTAATTAATCAATAAATCACTAAATTCAAGATAAATATATATGAAAAAGCATACTTTCGCACATGTGCACCCTTAGGGTATACCCCACTTGGTTGCCTCAGAAACAGTGGTCATGTCCCTCGAATATAGGGATACTATTAGCAAAGACCCTCAGTTTAACATCATCATAAAGATCATAGTCCCTAAATGTCCCTCGAGTTGCCTACGAGAAGTGATCTTATGATGATAGTCCCTTCGAAATGCTAAGGTATCCTTACATGTTTCCTTCAATGACTATTTTGTCCCTTTCGATAGTCCCTCAAACATCCAACGACTAGGGTTACCTACTCGCTAATAGTAGGATAACACGGTCTAAAGGATAGGAGGAAAAGAACAGTCTTTTTTCGAGTGGGTAGATAATTGTTAGGTACTTGCTCAAATAAATTTTCACACCACACTTTCAAACATACTTTTCAAACAAAAGTTTTTAACGCTTTATCACACTCTTGAGGACTGATACAAGAGTTACCATAAAGTGAATCGCCGCACTAAGGCATTTTCAAAGTTTTTCAACCACACAAACACAAGCAATTTTCAAAATGATCAAGTACCTAAGAGCCCATGGAAAACCATGGATGGAACGGGTGCTAACACCTTCCCTTTCCATAATCTACCCCCTTACTCAGAAATCTCGAAAAAAGGTCTTTTTCTGTTCTTTTCACCCTTTCCTTGTGGGATAAAAAAAGTCGGTGGCGTCTCTTGCTTACCGAACATTTGCGAATACAAAATGCAAAACCAGTATAACAGTCGGTTCTGTCACCATATCACAGTTTTCTTTATGATAACTCTTGTATCAACCCTCAAGAGTGCTGATAAAGCATTTTTTTAAAAAGGTTTTGAAAGTGTAGTGTGAAAAAATTGTTTTTGAGCAAGTACCTAACAGTTATCTACCTACTCGAAAAAGGTGCTCTTTTCCTCCTTTCCTTTAGATAGTGCTATCCTACTATTAGTTAGTAGGTAGCTCTATCATTGGATGTTGAGGGACTATCGAAGGGACGTTTACGATTACTAAGGCAACTGCGCAAGAACTCCTAGTAATTGTCCTAAAGTTCTAAAATCATTTTTTAACCGAGGCGGTGTCGAAAGGGTCATCAAGGGACTTATGATCTCTTGAAGTAAAGGACAACCACTAAAAATTCTCACGTTTCGAGAATTGTGACCGTTTTCGAAGGCAACTAAAGTGGGAGATACCCTAGGGGTGAGCATGTGCAAGTGTATTGATTCATTTCATTTATCTTGCGTATTTAGGGTCATCTAATCGTTTTCTTTTCAGTCTTTTTCATGTAAACCTAATTATTAGCAGTTAATAGTGCAGAAAACAAATTGCAGAAAATAAAATTCCTAAGTTATTACAAGACCTTGGGGAAATTACATAAATAGCACAAGAAAATAAAATCCGGAATTTTAAACTTAATTAAAGCTATTACAAACCAGGAAACAATTACATAGTTGGAAAAAAAATGAAAAAAAAAAAGATAAACGCGCGAAGATCAAGACGGGAACAAGTTGAAAAGTCCTAAAAATCTAATTATTTAATAAAACTTTTTTGGTATTTTATTGAGAAAAAGATTTGAAATTTTAACCTAATTTCTAATTAATTTTAATTTAAAGAAAACAAGTTAAAGTAATTAAATTAATTAATTTTCAAAAATTAATTTTAATTATGAAAAACCTAATTCTATTTTTTTGTGATTTTTTGTTGATTTTATAATTAAAATAAAAATGATTTTAAAATGATTAAAATAAAAATAAAGAAATTGAAAACAAAAATAATAGAATGGGTCTGATGGTGTTAGGCAATTTGGGAGGTGTATTTGTTGAATTCACTGGGCCCAGATCACACAAGCGTAATTCCGGCCTGAGATCCAGTGGGCTAGCTCCAGGGGGTTCACCGTGGAGGGTTGATTGCTAGGCACTGGATCTGATCTTGTAGTGATCTGATGGATGAGATCTGGAGATGCATGGTGGACGTATTAAGATGCAATTCACTGGATCCTGCAAGAAACGTTACCAAAATAGAAAATGGTTGGACCTGGGATCGAACCCAAGTCCCTTCCTTCACAAACTTGCACCCTTACCATCCGCGCTACCAATTCATTCATGATTATAACCACTTTAATATTATATGTGAAACAAAGATCAAATCTAGGTCATCAAAAAACACACACGTTTAGTGGCCCCACAGGGTTTTAAACAAACCAATCAGATCATATGAAAATGCCACGCATGCCTTCGCCTATGTCAGATGAGTCAACGACGCCGGAGCTGTACTCCGGTCATCTTCTCCGGCCAAGCAAATCTTCAAACATGCAAAAACGTAAGGATTAACATGCATAAAGGACCCTACTCCCCTTGAAATTTTCCCAGGAATCCCAATATGGGGTTAGTTTGGTCTGAAGGTCCCTAAATCAGGAGTTTCACAAGCTTCAGTTCGTGATGCCCTAACAATGGCATCACATGATTTAAGCCTCGAAGCTTTCATGCGAAACGTCCAACCTTCCCTAAATGATGTCCTGAACATAAATCAAATAATTAAAACCATCAACAATGCATAAATTTCCAGTTTTAATTTTTTCAAACCTTGTTAACCGGTGGTACTTGATCACGGTGATTTGGGATGCTGTGAGCTTTGAGGATGATAGGAATGGACTCCTAAGACCTCCAGGAGGCTGATAGAGTGCTTAGATCTGGAGAGGATTGGCTGAATGGTGTGAAACAGATTTCACTTCTTTGGAAACTTTTTTGAAACTTTTCTAGGGCTTTAGGAGGCAGTTGGGCATGTCCTTTCTCTTCTGACCTTGTTGTATATATATGAGGGCAAGATTAGGTCAACAAATGTGGTTCCAATCTTTGTACATTATGATGAAAAGATATGATCTCAATCTTGCATAAAACTTTCCATATTTGATCTAATGTCATGCCAATCTATTTTGTGCATTTTTTCAGCTATCCACGAGCTCTTTGGGCCTCCAACATGATCAAATCTCTAACCTTACATGCCTCATACATTAACCTTGCATTTATTTAATTTATTTTGATTTTATTTAGATAAAAATAAAAAAAATAAAAAAATTTGAACTCATGCATGGGTAATTTTATTGGTTGTGGACCATGTTAGAACCAAGTTTCAAGCATAAAAAGATAGGCCCATTTGAAAAAAATCCAAGTTTGTTCAATATTGGCTTCATGCTCTTTTCCAAAAATTGGTCAACTTTAGCAATGCATATTTATCTCAATTTTAACCCTATGAGAGTGTTCTTGGACTTTTTAGAGAGCTTAAGATGTCCTATAAACAACCTTTTTGTTTCATTTTAATTGGATTTTCCATGTTCATGTACCAAGCTTTGGCCCAAAAGGTTTTTTGTTGACTTTTTGAAAGGACCCATAATGTTTGAGATTGTATCCTTCAATTGGTGCATTTCTTGAACTTGAGGGCTGAAGAGAAGTTGTATGAAATTTGATTCTCTTCAAAATGAGCTTTGGTGGAAAATTTTCTGATAAAGTATGAGAAAGTTATGCCTGGTCAAAGTTTGATTGACTTTTCCTATAGAAACCCTAATTAGTAATTCTTGACTTTTGATGAATTAGGAGCATTTCTTGAGGAATCATGATCAAACCTTGATCAAATGATGGATATCACTTCAAAATGTTTATGTTGACCAAAAATCTTGAATTTTGACTGTATATAGGCCGCAGTTGACTTTTGACCTAATACAGTTGGTTTTCAGGCATTTGAGCAATTAACTGAGAAAACTTGTAGTGCAAAGCCTTTAATTTGTTATGGACAATCTTGAAGACATATGAGGACCATGGAAAAGATTTGAGACCATTGGAGCTCACACATCTTGATGAAAATTGAAACCCTAGTAAGAGGTTCATTGCCTTAGGAGGAGAATTTGGCTGGTCAATTCTTAGTCACCTTGGGCAAGTTGGGAACCTCAATGGGCATGTGTTTAGTAAAAAGGGAGGGAAACTTTTGGGGTACAACATTTACCCCTGTTGAATTTTCTTAAACCTGAGGATGTAGATTGGCTTGTCTGCCTTTCGTGATCTGAAGGTGGAAGATGATTGAACACTAGAGTGTTTAGAAATTTGAACTCATTTGAAGTGACATTGTTGGTGGATAATATCGGGAATGGGCTTACATATGCCATTTGGAAAAGATGACAGAAGACTGTCAGAGATGGGCTTAAAGATGCCATCCAGAGAAAATGACAAAGGTTCGTCGGAGATGTGCTTAAAGATGCCATCTAAAGAACATGTTGATTTCATGAGAGATTCCTTTGTGGGGGTTCCTGTTCCTGTCGTTAAGGAGGACTCCACTGAGGAATGTTGGTCCCTGTTTCAGGAAATAGAGTCTAGGAGCTCAGTTGTCCATTACTCTACTGGGGAGTTATCTCTTGACTGAAGAGACAAAAGTGAGTTGTTATCTGGTCGGGATCCAGGCTTCACAGCGACTTGCTAAGGATAATAAGGCTGACTACTATCTGGTTGTATTCTAGGCTTCACAGCGACCTATCGGGGAATATGAAATTAACTACTATCTGGTCGGTTCCAGGCTTCACCGTAATTGTAGACATTGAGTTGTTATCTAGTCGTATCTAGGCTTCAGTGATTTGAAGAAATTAAGTTGTTATCTGGTCGGGTCCAGGCTTCAACGTGAATCTGAGGTATACCGTTATCTGGTCGGGTCCAGGCTTAGGTGATTTAAAGAAATTAAGTTGTTATCTGGTTGAAATCCAGGCTTCATAGTAATTGAAGAAGTTAACTGTTATCTGGTCGTATTCCAGGCTTCGCATCAACTTAAACTATTATCCGGTTGAAAACCATGCTTCATAGTAATTGAATAATTTAACTGTTATCTGGTCATATTCTAGGCTTCGCATCAACTTAAACTATTATCTGGTCAAAATCCAGGATTCACAGTAATTGAAGAAGTTAACTGTTATCCGGTTATATTCCAGGCTTCGCAGCAACTTAAACTGTTAACTGGTTGAAATCCAGGCTTCACAGTAATTGAAGAAGTTAACTGTTATCTGGTCGTATTCTAGGCTTCGCAGCAACTTAAAATGTTATCTACTATAAATGAATTAGAATAAATCATTGGTCGATTTAAACTGAACTAGCAGGGGTCTTGAATATGATCTTCTGAAGAAAATGTTGGAATAAGCCTTTGTCAGAGGTAACCTTTGAAAATACTGTCAGGTCATAAAAGTAGTTTGTGATGTTTGTTGATTGATCTTTCCTGAAAAGGTAAAGAGTTATCATATGCAATGTCATGGTGTATGAAATGCATTGTGTAATGACATTCTTAAAATAAATGAGATTATGTTGTATGCAGTATGTGTGCGCATGCCATGATGTATGAACATGGAATGATGTTGCGACAATTCTTAGTCTGGGAAAATAAATCCCCGACTACTGCTGGAGCATACTGGGAAGTTGAATCTCAGATTGTTGTTTGGTAGATGAGGAAAGTGGTTCTTTCATTTCCGCTGGGGATGATGAATGGAGATGACTTGCCGATGATTTCCTCTTTCCGTTTAAGGGTACTCTGACGGGGATCTTTGACTTCTGCTTGAGAATGCTCCACCGGGGAGAAGATGCTCTGTAGAGAAATAAACTCTGTTGGGGAATGAACTTCCGCAGCTAGAGAAATACACTCTACCGGGGATGAGGCTTTATAAACTGTTTGAGATTATAAAACTTAGCTGGGGAACATGGATTTCATCTCTCTGGGGGAACTTTGATGGGGGACATAGACATCACTAGGACGTATGTTGAGGATGTAGCGGTGACTTTGCGGTAGGACGTCTCTTCCTTTGTACCTGCTGGAGAAAATAATTGCGGGGACTACAAATGACTTTTTAGACTTTGTCCTGTTTCTTAAAGTCATTTGCAATTGTCTTTCTGTTTTTTTACGTAAGTATTTGTAAATAGTAATCATATTCAAATGCATATGTCAAAAATAATCACTGGACGTTTTTTTGCAAAACAGAATGAATGAAAATGAAAAGTTTTGTACTTTCAAAGAAATGATTTGTATTGATTTTGAAGTTTGCCTATAATAGGCGTTTTTTGTACAAAGATATTGACATTCTAGTAGGAGAATGCCGTCGTAAAAGATAGAAAGTATACAAAATAGTATACAAAGAGAAAGCAGCTATGTTTAGTAATCCCATTGAGTTTCAACTCTATTATTTCCCTTATGTCCTCGAGCGTCCCATCACTTTGCTACTTGTCCGAAGTTGACTGGATTGATTGGTACCGTTTGAGCTTGATAATTGATACTGAAGTCTGGTTGCAAGGTGATCCAACGGGACATAGTTATACGCTTTTAAATCCCTAACTTTTTCCTGGACCGCCCTTTTGGGTTTTCAGTCCCTTGGGATACCCTTTTTTTGCCCAAGCTGCCTTTTCAGGTTTTCGACTTGTCGGGTGTACAAATCTTTTATGTATATCCCTAATTTTTTCCTGAACCCTTTTGGTTCACCGAGATGCCCTTATTTTTGCCTAGGACAGTCAACCTAGCGGGTCTTTATTCATGCGTAGCATCTTTTAACTATGTATGCATTTACAAGGTGAGGAAGGTCATCACCGTCCATAGTGGTTAAGATCATGGCTCCACCATAAAATATGTTCTTGATTACAAATAGCCCTTCATATGTGGGAGTCCATTTTCCCCTGGGATCACCTTGTGGAAGTATGATGCGCTTGATTACCAGATCATCAACTTGATATACCTGAAGTTTGACCTTCTTGTTAAAAGCCTTAATCACGCGCTTCTGGTACATCTGACCATGACAAACAGTCGCTAATATTTTCTCGTCAATCAAATTCAGTTGGTCAAGTCGATTCTGAATCTAATGATCTTCGTTCAAACCTGCATCCTTCATGATTCTCAAAGAAGGGATCAAGACCTCAATAGGTAGGACAACTTCCATACCATACACTAGAGAGAAAGGTGTTGCTCTTGTTTATGTACATGCTGAGGTGCGGTAACCATGAAGAGAAAATGGTAACATCTCATGCCAGTCTTTATATGTCACTGTCATCTTCTGGATGATCTTCGTGATATTCTTATTAGCATCCTCCACAGTGCCATTCATCTTCGACCGATAAGGAGAAGAGTTATGATGCTGGATCTTGAGTTTCTTACGGAGCTCAGTGATCATAGTGTTGTTGATATTTGTACCATTATCTGTAATGATTCTTTCGGGGATACCATGCCGACAGATAAGGTTATGCTTGATGAACCGCACCACAACATTCTTGGTAACAAAAGTAAATGAGGAAGCCTCAACCCACTTCGTGAAGTAATCAATGGCGACTAGGATGAAGCGATGCCCGTTTAAAGCGGTAGGTCTGATTTCTCCGATCATGTCAATGCCCCGCATAGAAAATGGCCAAGGAGCAGTCAAGACGTTTAGAGGAACTGGAGGTACATGCACCTTATCAGCATAGATCTGGAATTTGTGACAAGTTCGAGAATGCTGATAATAGTCTGCTTACATAGTAGACCAGTAATATCCTTCCCGTAGGATCCTTTTGGCCATGGTGTGTCCACTAGAATGGGTGCCAAAGGTACCTTCATGTATATCAGCCATAATCTTCTCTGCTTCATTCTTGTCTACACACCGAAGAAAAGTAGAATCGTGGTTGTACTTGTAGAGGACTCCATTACTGAGGAAGGGCTTTGTAGAGAACCTTCTCAGAAACTTCTTATCATTGACAGATGTCCCCTCAGGGTATTCTTGAGCTTCGAGATAACTTTTCACTTCATGGAACCAAGGTTTTTCCATTACTCCTTCAGTATCAATCTCATAGCAGTAAGCTGGTTCATCCAATCTCTCAATAGTGATATGAGGAGCTTCGTTGTCCCATCTGACCTTGAACATGGATGAGATAGTGGCTAACGCGTCCGTTAACTGATTCTCTTCTCGTGGAAAATGTTCAAAGGTGACTGTGATACGGTGGCCAGAACCGGGACTGTTTTTAGGAATGCTGGTTTGTGTTTTGCGTTTGTGTTTGCAAAATGTCGCGGTAAGCAAGAGTTGCCACCGACTTTTATTTTATCCAACAAGGAAAGTAAAAAAGCATAGAAAAATTCCTTTTTCAAGATTTTCTGAGTACGGGGGGTAGATTATAGAAAGGGAAGGTATTAGCACCCTTTCTATCCGTAGTTCTCTACGGGCTCTTAGGTACTTGCTCATCATTTTCAAAATTCCTTCTTTATGTGTTTGTGTGATTTGAAAAGTTTTTGTTTTTACTTCGATTTAACTCTTGCTTCTGTCTTCAAGAGTGTTACGAAGTGTTTTAGAAAACTTTGTTTGTAAAGGAGTGTAAGTGTGAAAAAGTTTGTTTGGATTGAGCAAGTACTTAAGAACTAATCTACCTACTCGAAAAAAGAATCGTTCTATGTTCGTTTCCTTTAGACAGCACTATCCCACTATTAGTGAGTAGGTAGCACAATCGTCGGAGTTTTGAGGGTCAATTCGAAAGGGACGTATGGTCACTAAAGCAACGCTAGAACGTCTTAGTAGTATCCCTAATGTCTTAGATCAATCATCCGAGGCAACAATATCCGAGGCAACAATATCCGAGGCAACCATTCCGAGGCAACTTTGATCTTTGAGACAAGATGGCAACCACTAAAGCATCCTATACCTAATGACCGTTTACCGAAGGCAACCGATGTAGGAGTGTACCCTAGGAGTGCACATGTGCGAGTGATTCAATTTCAAGTTATTATCTTTGCACATTTAGGGTTTGCTAACTGTTTTAACGTTAATCATACATTTTTGTCATGCATCCCTAATATCCATACATCTAACAGTTAATATTTGCGGAATTTTAAAGTGCGGAAAGTAAAGCTACGCTATTACAAGGCTTCGGGTATTTACATAGCCAAAAACAAACCCTTAAAAATAAAGTGATAAATGAAAGTAAAAAAAAAGGTCCTATTTAAGCTATTACAACTTGTGAGCAATTACACTAATATGATAAAATAAAATAATAAAACGCGCGATGAAATTTAGAACGAGAGCGAACTAGGGTTTTGACCCCGTCTAACCTAATCGAAAGAAAAAAAAATTGTTTTTTTGTTGTTTTTAATAAAAAGAATTAGTTTTTTAAATTAAATACAAAAATAACTAGTAATTAAATTAATTTAAAAAAAATTAAATGGCCTATTTTTGTATTTTTGGTTATTAAAAAAAAAAGAGAATTAAATTTAGACAAAACCCTAATTTCTAATTGTTTTTAATTTATTTACAAAAAGAATTTAAGTTACCCTAGAAATTAAATAAACTAATTAAATTAATTAATTTATATAAAAAATAAATATCCTAATTCTAATTGGGTGAGAAATATTTTTTATGATTTTTTGATAAAAAAGAAATAATTAATTTTGTTAGTAAAACAAATAAATAAATTAAATAAAGCAAAATATAAAAAGAAAAAGAAAAGAAACTTGGGCCTGAGAAAAGCAGTTTAGGGGGTGTGGATAGCCAAGTTTGGGCCAAAAAACATGAGGTCCATGTTGACTGGTCAGATTCTCCATTATGCGTTGACTAAGGCTCATGATGATCCTTCATGTGATGACCTTCAGATCTGGATCTCAGGACACTTGGAAAGCTGGATCATGATGGACCATGGTGGTCACTGGCCTTGTGCACGCATCTGATCACTGAAAAGAAAATAATATGAAGTAATTTGGGGGACCTGGGATTCGAACCCAGGCCCTGAAGCACTTTACAACCACCTGGCTACCAACTGAGCTACACACGTTTCTTGTATACAAAACAAACAACAATTATTATATTAAGAACAAATGAAATAAAAGAAATTCACGCGGAAATTCAAATGGACGAGTTAGATGATGCCACGCCATCATCCTTGTCCTCTCTCTGTGGCTAAAAGGTTTGAAAACCTTTACCCACGGACAACGTCCGTCGCTACAACCCTGCAATTTCTCAAAATCAAGCATGAGCAAGATAAATAATAACTAAGGCCATGGATAGATCCGTTTGGACTTGCTGAACACAATGGTGCTCCTTTTATGGCCCAATTTTACCTATAGGAAGAAATCCCAAATCGAAGCAAAAAAACCTAGCAATGGTGAAATCTCATACATCCCATAAAAACGCAATTGAATATTACAGATAGCTTGGAAATGTTTCATGGAGAAAGAATGTACAATTATTTCAGGCTATAAGTATCTGAATGATGCAATTCGAATTCAAGAAAGAACCAAGGTCGTGACTGACTTACAATGCGTTTCAGGGCCTGGAAATGCTTGTTCTTGATTGGTTTTGCTTGCTGGGGATCACAGGAAGAGATTGGAATGGTTAAAGGGTCTTGAAATAGCCTGGAACTATGAATTCGAATTACCATTTTTCTTTGTTTTTTGCAAGTTTGTTCTGACCTTGTGCGCCTCCCTCTAGCCTCGTTTTAGGTATGCACATGCTCAATACATATCAAGGATTAGATTAGGGTTGAAAAGTTAATCTCAATCTTCCTCCATCATTGATTTTGATTTGGATTTGATACACTTGAAAATCTTGCTAAAAATAGAGCAAACTCAATCTTTTTGTGAACACGTAGCCCTTTCACGAATTCAATTACTTGCCAACTGGATATAGGATCTGAAACAAGCATAATATCTTGAGATTTCAATGTTTTGGATTTTTCCATGATTTCTTTTGATTAAAATTGATTTAATTCAAATAAAAATCAAAATAAATAATAAAAACAAAATAATGACAAGTGGGAAGGGCTAGGACTCATGGACCATGTTGCCAACTCAAAACAAGTGCAAAAGATTGGGCCCATTTGGCAAAAATTGCAATTTGAGGCATAGTTGACTTTTGACAATTTTGCAAAAAGGGTCAACTTCACCAATGCATAACTTCCTCAATTTTGACTCTTTGAAGGTGTTCTTGTACTTTTTAGAAAGATTGAGATGTCCTCTAAGCAAAATGTTTTGTCTCATATCAATTTGGTATTCCATGTTCATGTATGAAGCTTTGACAAAAAAGGTGTTTTTGTTGACTTTTCAAAATGACCTATAATGTCCAAATTCATAACTTCTTGTGAGTGCATATTTTGAACTTGGGAGATGAATATGGATTGTATAGCATTGAATCCTATTCAAAATGAGATTTGTATGGGTCATTTCTCATAAAGTATGAGAAAGTTATGCTTGGTCAAAGTTGAGTTGACTTTTCCTACAAAACCCTAATTTAGCAACTTTTGAGTCTTGATGAATTATGAACAATCCTTGATGAATCATGATCAACCCTTGATAAAATGATGAATAATACTTCAAAATGAGGATGTTTACCAAAAATCTTGAAGTTTGACTGTATGTGGGCCACAGTTGACTTTTTCCCTAGCACAGTCAATTTTCAGGCCTTTGAGCAATTGACTGAGCAAATTTCCTCTGCAAGGCTTGAAACTTGACATGGATGATATTGAGAACATATTAGGACAATGGTGAGAATTTGGGTATCCCTTGGACTCAAGTATCTTGATGCAACATGAAACTCTAATTTGAGATAGACTGCCTTAGGAGAGAGCTTGTCTGGTCAATCCTTAGACTTCCTTGATCAACTTGAGGATCTTTCTTGAAATATCTTGAGAAATATGGGAGGGAAAATTTTGGGGTACAACAGTGACTACTTCAAAGTGTGGAAGCAATGCCAGTACATGCTCTCGTTAAGGGATAAGATTAGGGTGCTTCGTGTCCCACTCTCCTTTGATTTGACTTATTACCAAGGCCGAATCTCCGAAAACACTCAAGGACTTGATTCTTAGATCAATAGCAGCTTTGTGACCCATGATGCGTGCTTCATACTTAGCCATATTGTTGGTACAGTTGAAACATAGTTTGGAGGTGAAAGGAGTATGACAACCCTCAAGAGATATGATTACATCACCGATGCCATTGCCAAGTGCGTTGGAAGTTCCATCAAAAACCATAGTCCATCGGGATCCTTTTTCAGGTCCTTCATCTGGTCCAAGTTCTTCATAATCAGTCACTAACATAATGTTCTCATCTGGGAATTCAAAGTTCATGGATTGGTAGTCGTCCACGGTCTGTTGAGCCAAATGATCAGCTAATACACTTCCCTTGATTGTTTTCTGGGTTGTGTATTGATTATCACATTCGGTCAGGATCATTTGCCATATTGCTATTCTTCTGGAGAGAGCGGGCTTCTCGAAGATGTACTTGATAGGATCCATTTTAGAGATCAACAAGGTAGTGTGAGTCAACATATACTGTCTTAGTCGGCGAGCAGCCTATGCTAAAGCGCAACAAGTTTTCTCGAGCAGTGAGTATCTTGTTTCACAGTCGGTAAACTTTTTGCTAAGGTAGTATATTGCATGCTCTTTTAGACTAGATTTGTCATGCTGCCCCAGCACACACCCCATTGAATTATCTAATATTGTCAAGTACATTATCAAAGGTCTTCCTTCAACTGGTGGCATCAGAATTGGAGACTCTTAAAGGTATTCCTTGATTCTGTCAAAGGCAGCCTGGAATTTTTCACTCTACTTTACCACTTGATCTTTCTTAAGGAGTTTGAAGATTGGCTCACAAATGGTAGTTAGATGGGAAATGAACCTGGCAATGTAATTCAGGCGTCCCAAGAAACCTCTAACTTCCTTCTCAGTGCGAGGAGCCAGCATCTCTTGTATAGCTTTTACTTTTGCAGGGTTTACTTGAATACCCTTGTCACTGACAATGAAACCTAGGAGTTTACCATACCTTTCCCTAAAGGTGCACTTGTTCGGATTTTAATCTCAACATGTACGTCTTCAACCTATTAAACAGCTTTTGCAAGTGATTAAGGTGCTCCTCTTCAGTTTGAGATCTGGCTATCATGTCGTCAACATAGAAATCTATCTCATGGTGAATCATATCGTGGAATAAAGCTATCATAGCTCGCTGATAGGTTGCCCCCGTGTTCTTCAACCCAAATGGCATCACTTTGTAACAGAAAGTGCCCCACTGTGTGACAAAGGTTATTTTTTCCATGTCTTCGGGTGCCATCTTGATCTGATTATAACCAGAGAAACCATCCATGAAGAAGAAGATCTTATATTGTGTTGTGTTGTCAACCAGAACGTCAATGTGGGGAAGTGGAAATTCATCCTTAGGGCTTGCCCTATTCAAGTCTCTGTAGTCCATACACATCTGTACTTTGCCGTCTTTCTTAGGCATCGGAACTACGTTAGCAACCCATTATGGATAAGAGGTGACAACTAAGAACCCAACGTTGAACTGTTTCATAACTTCTTCCTTGATCTTCTCTGACATTTCAGGGCGCATACGACGAACCTTTTGTTTTACTAGAGGGCAATCCTCTTTTGTCGGAAGGCGATGAACCACAATATCAGTGTCAAGTCCTGGCATGTCTTTACATGAACAGGAAAAGATCTCGACATAATCATGCAACCTCTGAATCAATCATTGTTTGACACTAAGCTCCAAATTTTCACCTATCTTGACTTCTTTTCTGTCCTCTTTTGTACCCAGATTCACTGTCTCGACTGGCTCTTCATGAGGATGTATAGCTCTTTCTTCCTGCTGTAACAGTCTAGCAAGCTCTCCTGGTACCTCACAATCTTCCTCAACTTCATCCTCGGCTTGATTGATCAGATTTTCAAAATCATAACTGGCAATAGCAGAATCGTTATAAATGGGATCCAAAGTGGATATGGATCTGCAGTTTGATACGTGGGTGTGTGTAAGAGCATAGCTGCATTGATAAAGCAAAAGTAGAAAAGAAAAACAAAGAGTGCAAAATTTGTATGCAAAACGTCCAATGCTTTATTAATGACATATGACATTGAAAAATGATAACCCTCACAAATAAACCATTGTGCCTTGGGTAAGACACAAGGCCATAAAGTTTATATTGTTCATTTATTACATATCCAGAAAAAACAAAAAGACAATTACTCCTTAATAAAATTAATTGGCACAAAGTATTTAGATGTCCAGTTACTGGGTCCACCATTGGTAGTAGGGCAGACCCAATTGTCCATGTCATAGTCACCATCACTGTCTTCTAAAGCGTTGATCCCATGATTGCTGATGCATATGAGAGGTCCTCCGGCGCGAGCACGACGAACAGCCCTTTGAGCGCCTGAAGTAAAACCCAAACCAAACTTATCAGATTTGTATGGAATGTCAGGGAGCTGGCCCCAAATGGTACACCCACCTTCTTCAATGACTGATTTGACATCTTTGAGTGAAGCCATCTTCAATGGAGGTCTGGTGATCTTCGGCATACTGGTAACAGTCTCGGTTGCAGCCATGGTCTGAGGCACTTCTTCAAAGTTATGACAAGGGGTCTCTATGAACTTGCCGTTAATTTCCATCTGAAAGAGTTCAGGTGGCTTACCATGTATTCCTCCTCACCATGAACTGTGACAATCTTTCCCTTCACTGGGTACTTCAACATCTGATTCAGAGTGGAAGTAACAACTCCAGCTCCATGGATCCAAGGGAGACCCAATAAACAAGAATAAGATGGTCTAATATTCATCACGTAGAAGGTGGATTCAAAGGTTTGGGAACCAACTTTGATAGGGATGTCCACCTCCCCGTGCACCATTCTTTTTGAACCATCGAAAGCCCTTACCACAATGTTGCTGGGCTTCAGAGTCAAACCTTCACAATTTAATATGTCAAGAGCCTTCTTGGGCAGGACATTCATTGATGGACTGGTATCCACTAAAACATGGACCAAAGTCGTGCCCCTGCATTCGATGGAGACATGCAGCGCATCATTGTGTTTTCTTCCTCTAGGTGTCAAATCAGCATCAGAAAAACCTAGTCCATTATCAGCGGTCAAACTAGCCACATAATCTTTGAATTGGTCAGTGGAGGTTTCCTGTGGCACATGAGCTGTCTTGAGGAATTTTACCAAAGCCTTTGCATGGGCTTCAGAGCACAACAGTAGGGCCAACATTGAGATCTTGGAAGGAATCTGCCCCAGTTGCTCAACCACATTGTAGTCGCTCTTTTTAATTATTTTCAGGATTTCTTCCATTTCCTTCTTAGAAACCTCAGGAATGGATTCTGAATGCGCCTTCGTCTGGATAGGCTCAACCAATATCTCTTAACCCGAGTCTCGGCCGACTCGGTGACAGGGGTGGCAACAGGGCTAATCACAGGAGTATTAGTGGTAGTATTAGCAGGAGCAGCAGCAAGAATGATCACAGGAGTAGTAACGGTTATAGGAAGAGAGATATTGGGAGAGAACACTCTTCCGCTTCTTGTTATTTTACTGGTCCCAACGATATTGTCGATATTAGGATCAGTACTTCCAATAACTTTATCTTCAGCAGCCAACATGTCTTGCTTGATGCTATGGTAATAGACGTCAGCCTCATAATTACAGGGAATAACTTTGTCCGAGGAATATGGTATTGGCCCTGGCATAGTGATGATCAGGGGAGCCAACTTTGGAGCAGATGTAATCCTGACGGGTCTTTTGGTGGAGACCCTGGGAGGATTGGCGAAAATGGTTATAATAGAAATGTCTTTACATGAAACAGTTGGGACGAGAGTCTTCTCAAATAAAATTTCTTTATCATCTATCAGGCGCTAAACACCTTCTTTCAACAAATGGAAATAGCTGGTATGGACAAACATAAGTGGCAACCTTCACCACAACCCAGAAATAAATCGGCTTGCAACAAATTCCTTTTAATAGTCATGAGAGGAGTAACAAGTTCCTCAACAGAAGCAACAAACATATCATCGTCAACAGAATTAACACCATGGACGTGCTTAGGCATGGGGGAAGTTATAACATTAGGAGTTTCTGGAGCATCGAATTCAATATGCTTTGCCTCGATCAGATCCTGCACCTTGTTCTTTAAAGCCCAGCAATCGTTTGTGTCATGGCCTAGACATTCAGAATGGTAGGCGCACCGAGCCTTTGGATTATAGTGAGGAGATGTAGTGTTGGGATTTTTGGGAGCTTCCCTCAAAGTTACCAGATTAGATTTCAGTAAGTGTGGTAAAACTTGAGACAAGGTCATATTAATCCAGGTAAACTGTCTCATAGGCCTTTCTACTCTAGGCTGATTGTTCCGCTATTAAGTAGCTGCAGGCTTGGATATCATTACAGCCTCCACCGTTGGACGGTGTTCGGTTCTGCCCTGATTTCTTTGACTGTAAGCAACACTTACCTCTTTCTTTCCCACAAAAGGTCTCTTTCCTGCACTTGAATAGGTATCTTTTTGAATCTTACCACTTCAAATACCAGTTTCCACTCTTTCTCCAGTTAAGATCAGCTCAATAAAACTAGGTGAGGAGCTTCCAATTAGATGGTTGAAAAGCGGACCAGATAGAGTACCCAAAAACATGTCTACCAACTACCTATCAGACACAGGGGGTTGGACTCTTCCTACTAGGTCTCTCCACTTCTGGGCATAGTCTTTAAAACCCTCGCTAGAACCCATAGACATACTTTGGAGTTGTGTACGAGTCGGAGCGAGGCCTGTGTTATATTGGTACTGCTTATAGAAAGCAGCAGCCATGTTTTCCCAGTTACGAATATTGGTTCCCTCCAGCTGATAGAACCACTCTAGCTGAGTCCCGGATAGACTGTCTTGGAAGAAGTGGACCCACAAATCCCTGTCAGCGGTGTGAGGCTGAACCTTCCTCACATAAGATCAGAGATACATCTTGGGACATGAGACCCCATCATACTTGGCAAACACAGAAACCTTAAACTTCTGCGGGATGACAATCCCGTAAACCAAACTCAGCTCTTCAAAATCCATCCCCGGTACCCTCTAGATTTCCATTGCATTCGGACGATCCTCCAGCTGTTTGTATTTATCATCATCAGGAGGATATTGCTCCTCATTATAGTCAGATTCATTATCAGATTCCTTCGGGCTGAGGTCTTCCTCTCTTGTTTCCCTTTCCTTATTGTCTCCTTATTTTGAAGAAGTTACTAGTTCTGAAGCTCGCCGCACCGGTCCTCTGATCCTTTTTCCCAAATTTACTACACCAGCTAGTTTCTTTAGCTTCTTGGCCTTTTCTTTGACAATCAGGGCTTTCAACTCTTCTTTCCCCTTTGCCAGAGCCATGATCATTTATTGAAACTGAGCATTTTGAGTTTGGAGATCCTTCACTGTTTGTTCGAGAGCCATTTCTTTACTTGCTGAAATAAACAACGGAGAAGATGAGAAACATGCTCTGAAACCTGTTTAATGTGATGTCATATATGAAATGTGTATGTAATGTTTTCAAGGATTAATTGCATTAAGTAATTTAAACGGTTACAATGATGCCTCTTAGGCTTACAAAGGAAGTAACAAAAGAATAAACTCTCAGAGCAAAGAAAGACTCAAGCTTCCCACAGGCGCATCCTCTTTGGTGCAATGTAGGAATTTATACTCTTCTCTTTATGAAGTAACCTGGTGAGCTCTAGAACCTTCTTCTCGCTGGTGTAGAACTGGGTTTCAAAAGTATCTGGTCCTCTTTGAGTTGAATCCAGGATTTTTGTAGCTCCTCAAAATCAGTTGGCATGTCAGGATGAAGAACAATGTAAGGAGTGTCTCCCTCAGCAATTGGCTCCATAATCACAGGTAGGATGGAGGGGTAAGGCATCATAAGACTTTGAACACGAACTCGCACAAATTTGAGGTAGGGCTCAAGAGGGATGGAATTCTTGTGCCCCAGTGTCTTGCTATCAACTCTATTTACCATGCCCCAAGCTCGAATGAACCTCTTACGATAACCCTGAACATCATTCTCATAGTCAACTATGATTCCTTGGACGAGCGCATCATGAGGACCATCCCTTCTAGCATAACCAAAATGTCGCAACGCCAAACAAGGATTATAAGTGATTCCTCCCCTAATGCCTAAGAGAGGGACAATAGGGAATTCCCCACAACGATCAATTATAGTAACATTCTCCAAGGACCGAGGACACCAATGAATATCTAAATATGTAAGGGACATCAACCTATGAGGCCATCTCATACCCTGCTCATTCTTCAAAATAGACCAAGGTAGGTGCGAAAGAAACCACCTAGCCAACAAAGGAGTGCAACACATAAGGGTCCCTCTTCTCTTTAGAGTGCGAGTATGCAGAGAGTGTATAATATCTCCAAGTAAAGTAGGGACTGGATTATGAGACAGAAAAACCTTGACCGCATTCACATCTATGAGTTGGTCCAGATTAGGAAATAGCACCATCCCATAGATGAGAAGGGCCAACACTTCTTCAAAAGCTTATAAATCCAGGGTATCCCAAAAATGGCGAGCTTTCTCAAACAGAAACTTAGCTAGAAATCCCTTGACGCCTCTTCTAGTTTCCCAATTTTCCATTACATCAAACCGTTGTAAAGATAGAGCTTGAGAAATCTCTTCAGGTTTGGTCTCTTTCAATACCTTTGAATGGTAACTGATTAAGGATAGGTACCCCCAATAGCTGAGAAAACTCCTCTATAGTAGGTACTAACTGGTAATCAGGAAAAGTGAAGCATTAATGTAAAGGGTTAAAAAACTGAAAGGGTACCTTTATCATTTCTTCTTCAGGGTTTAAAGTGACCAGGTTGAGAAGTCGACCATGTCTTTTAGTGAAGGGAGAGCTTTCAGGAATCCTTGATGTTAATTCCTTTAGTTGATTAGGTACCCTTACAAGGTTGACTTGGATAGTGTTCCTGCGAGGGGATGCCATGTCCTACAAAATAAGACAAAGATAAGCCCTACAAGATCCTTGAAATGGTTAGTATGATATGCCATGTTATGATGTCATGATTATGACAAGAAATTACAGATATAGAAAGCACAAGCAAATCACACAAAGACCTTAGGTTTAAGGCTTGCATGGGTTTTAAGCTAATACCCTCTTGAAGTTTGATTGGTTTAACCTGTCCTATAAATAGTAACCGGTTCTAAGGGATCTCAATACCACTGATCTTTCCCACAAGTTTCATTCTGATAAACAACTGACTTGCCACCAAACAAAACTCGGGAGTTAAATCTTAATGAGTGTAGTATCGAGTATCAATCGACTTTGGGGATACACCAAAGACGGATATCTCACTACGTCCTAATGGCTGAGTTGTGCAATTAAGGTTCTAAGGTCAGTTGATGCTTCGTGACACCATGCAGCGGCCATGTATTCTCCTTGATTAACTCAAGGGCTACCGGTATCCACCAAAGTGTCACATCAATGTGTTTATCTCTTTGACCATGTCGTCTTGCCTCACATAGTTTTCATGATCTATTTCTACTTACCTAAAAGGTTTCCCCAGATCCAGGTGTAGGATCTATAATAACCCAAACAAACCTTTAAAAGTCAAACAATCAAAACAAACAAGGAAAAACATATTAGAAATGAACTAGACCCTAAGGTAAACCCCACTTTTACTTATTCCCCAGTTCTCTGATACGGTGGTAGAACTGACTATTATACTGGTTTGCGTTTTGTATTCGCAAATATGCAGTAAGCAAGAGTCGCCACCGAAATTTTTTTATCCAACAAAGGAAAGGGTGAAAAGAACAGAAAAAGACATTTTTCGAGATTTTCTGAGTAAGGGGGTAGATTATGGAAAGGGGAGGTGTTAGCACCCTTTCCATCTATGGTTTTCCATGGGCTCTTAGGTACTTGCTCATTTTTGAAAATTGCTTTCGTGTTTGTGTGTTTTGAAAAGTTTTTTTGCTTTATGATAACTCTTGTATCAGTCCTAAAGAGTGTTGATAAAGCGTTTTTTTTAAAAAGGTTTTGAAAGTGTAGTGTGAAAAAATTGTTTTTGAGCAAGTGCCTAACAATTATCTACCTACTCGAAAAAGGTGTTCTTTTCCTCCTTTCCTTTAGATAGTGCTATCCTACTATTAGTGAGTAGGTACCCCTATCGTTGGATGTTGTGGGACTATCGAAGGGATGTTTACGGTCACTAAGGCAACTGGGCAAGAATTCTTAGTAATTTTCCTAAAGTTCTAAGATCACTTTTTAACTGAGGCGGCGTCGAAAGGGTCATTGATGGACTTGTGATCTCTTGAACTAAAGGACAGCCACTAAAAATTCTCACGTTTCGAGAAGTGTGACAGTTTTCGAAGGCAACCGAAGTGGGGGATACCCTAGGGGTGAGCATGTGCGAGTGTATTGATTCATTTCATTTATCTTGTGTATTTAGGGTTATCTAATCGTTTTCTTTTCAGTCTTTTTCAAGCAAACCTAATCAGAAAATCAATTTCCTAAGCTATTACAAGGCCTTGGGGCAATTACATAAATAGCACAAGAAAATAAAATGCGGAATTTTAAACCTAATTAAAGCTATTACAAACCGGGAAACAGTTACATAATTGGAAAAGAAAAATAAAATGGAAAAAAAATGATAAACGCGCGAAGATCAAGATGGGAACAAGTTGAAAAGTCCTAAAAATCTAATTATTTAATAAAACATTTTTGGTATTTTAATGAGAAAAAGATTTGAAATTTTAGCCTAATTTCTAATTAATTTTAATTTAAAGAAAACGAGTTAAAGTAATTAAATTAATTAATTTTAAAAAATTAATTTTAATTATGAAAAACCTAATTCTATTTTTTTGTGATTTTTTGTTGATTTTATGATTAAAATAAAAATGATTTTAAAACGATTAAAATAAAAATAAAGAAATTGAAAACAAAAATAAGAGAATGGGCCTGATGGTGTTAGGCAGTTTGGGAGGTGTATTTGTTGAATTCGCTGGGCCCATATCACACAAGCCCAATTCCTGCCAGAGATCCAGTGGTGTTAGCTCATGAGGGTTCACCGTGGAGGGTTGATTGCTGGGCACTGGATCTGATCTTGTAGTGATCTGATGGATGAGATCTGGAGATGCATGGTGGACGTATTAAGATGCAATTCATTGGATCCTGCAAGAAACGTTAACAAAATATAAAATGGCTGGACCTGGGATCGAACTCAGGTCCCTTCCTTCACAAACTTACACCCTTACCATTTGCGCTACCAATTCATTCATGATTATAACCACTTAATAATATTATATGTGAAACAAAGATCAAATCCAGGTCATCAAAAAACACATGCGTTCAGTGGCCCCATAGGGTTTTAAACAAACCAATCAGATCATATGAAAATGCCACGCATGCCTTCGCCTGAGTCAGAGGAGTCAACGACGCCGGAGCTGTACTCCGATCATCTTCTTCGGTCAAGCAAATCTTCAAACCTACAAAAATGTGAGGATTAACATGCACAAAGGACCCTACTCCCCTTGAAATTTTCCCAGGAATCCAAATATGGGGTTAGTTTGGTCTGAAGGTCCCTAAATCAGGAGTTTTGCAAGCTTCAGTTCGTGATGCCCTAACAATGGCATCACTTGATTTAAGCCTCGAAGCTTTCATGAGAAACGTCCAACCTTCCCTAAATGATGACTTGAACACAAATCAAACCATTAAAACCATCTACAATGCATAAATTTCCAATTTTAATTTTGTCAAACCTTGTTAATCAGTGGTACTTGATCGCGATGATTTAGGATGCTGTGAGCTTTGAGGATGATAGGAATGGATTCCTAAGACCTTCAGGAGGCTGATAGAGTGCTTAGATCTGGGGAGGACTGGCTGAATCTTGTGAAATAGATTGCACTTCTTTGGAAACTTTTTTGAAACTTTTCTAGGGCTTTAGGAGGCAGTTGCGCATGTCCTTTCTCTTCTGACCTTGTTGTATATATATGAGGGCAAGATTAGGTCAACAAATGTGGTTCGAATATGTGTACATTATGATGAAAAGATATGATCTCAATATTGCATAAAACTTTCCATATTTGATCCAATCTCATGCCAATCTATTTTGTGCATTTTTTCCATCTATCCATAAGCTCTTTGGGCCTCCAACATGATCAAATCTCCAGCCTTACACGCCTCATACATTAATCTTGCATTTATTTTATTTATTTTGATTTTATTTAGATAAAAATCAAAAAGTAAAAAAAAAAAATAATCAAACTCATGCATGGGTGAGTTTATTGGTTGTGGACCATGGTAGAACCATGTTTCAAGCATAAAAAGATAGGCCCATTTGGAAAAAAATCCAAGTTTGTTCAATATTGGCTTCATGCACTTTTCCATAAGTTGGTCGACTTTAACAATGCATATTTCTCTCAATTTTAACCCTATGAGGGTGTTCTGTGACTTTTTAGAGAGCTTAGGATATCCTCTAAACAACCTTTTTGATTTCATCTTAATTGTATTTTCCATGTTCATGTACCAAGCTTTGGCCCAAAAGGTGTTTTTGTTGATTTTTTGAAAGGACCCATAATGTCTGAGCTTGTATCCTTCAATTGGTGCATTTCTTGAACTTGAGAGCTAAAGAGAAGTTATAGGGAATTGGATTCTATTAAAAATGATCTTTGGTGGAAAAATTTCTGATAAAGTATCTGAAATTTATGTCTGGTTAAAGTTAGGTTGACTTTTCCTATAGAAACCCTAATTAGCAATTCTTGACTTTTGATGAATTAGGAGAATTTCTTGAGGAATCATGATAAACCCTTAATCAAATGATGGATGTCACTTCAAAATGTTGATGTTCACAAAAAATATTGAATTTTGACTGTATATAGGCCATACTTGACTTTTGACCTAATACAATTGGTTTTCAGGCATTTGAGCAATTGACTGAGCAAACTTGTAGTGCAGAGCATGGAATTTGTTATGGACAATCTTGAAGATATATTAGGACCATGGAAAACATTTGAGACCATTTAAGCTCACACATCTTGATAAAAATTGAAACCCTAGTCAGAGGTTCATTGCCTTAGGATGAGAATTTGGTTGGTCAATTCTTAGTCATCCTTGGGCAAGTTGGAGACCTCAATGGGCATGTGTTGAGTAAAAAGGGAGGGAAAATTTTGGGGTACAACAGCAGGAAAAGGGTGAAATCTAAATACATGACCTTTCTGACTCCAGGCCCAAATCTAAGGAAGCCAAGAAGTACAAAATCGAAGAGTGTGGCTGCCTGAATCGAAAGAGCTCATTTTTCTTCCTTTTATTTTTGTTTTGACTTTACATTTCTTGCTCTTAAATATGGTTATAATTGTGTAGGATTTATTTTCTGCATTTTTATTATTTTGGTATAAATGTTAGTAATTAGGATGTATGGCAAGATAAAACCAACAAGTAGATAACCTAAAAATTCAAAGACAAAATGCATGCAATCAAACACACTATTCACACACATGCACCCCTAGGGTAATCTCACTTGTTGCCTAGGAAAAATAGTCATGTCCCTTGAATATGGGTGTTTTTAGAAAATACCCTCGATAAAAGATCGTAGACCCTCGATGACCCTTAATGTTGCCTTCGGTAAACGATCTAGTCCCTAAACGATATTGCTAAAACGTCCCATAGGTTGCCTTCTATGACTATACAAACGTCCCACGCCGGTCCCTTCACATCTAATGATGGGGCTTCTTACCAAATCAATGGTAAGATAGCAACATCTAAAGGAGGAGGAAAAGAATACTAAGATCTTTTGAGTAGGTAGGATGCTCCTAGTTGCTTGCTTGCTTACAACAAAAACATTTTATACACCAACACTTTCATTTGAAACATTTTCAAAAGACAAAGCTCTTTGTACGCATTCTTATAGGGACGAGAACCATTACAAAGACACTTTTAAAAATACTTTCAAAACCCACACCACAAGCACATTTTCAAAATAAAGCAAGTGATCTAGCAAGAACTAAGAGCCCGTAGATAACCACGGATGAAAAGGGTTCTAACACCTTCCCTTTTCATAATCTACCCCCCGAACTCAAGAAAATAATCTCAAAGGTCTTTCCTATTCTTTTCACCCTTTCCTTATTGGATAAAATAAAAGTCGGTGGAGACTCTTGCTATCCGCAACAAATACAATCAAACGCAAAATACCCAAGTCAGTTCTCCCACCGTATTACAATCATCAACTCAAATATTTAGGAGAAAAGTGATGGATGACAGAGATTGACAGATAACTGCGAACTACCCACTCACAAAGAAGATAGAAAAAAAAGTAACATCGACTCATAGGGAAAAGAAATGGTAAGATAACACCACTAAAAACCAATATTAGGGTAGGTAACAATTGATTAACATCAGTACTTATGACTTGAAACATATGAACTTCTTTAGAGAAAAGTGAATCTCAACGACGAACCATCTCCCATAATGACGAGACTACCATTCATCACAGTAACAAAATTCTCAACAATGAACTATCTCCCATAATGAAGAGACTACCATCCATTGGAGTAACAAATCTCAACAACGAACTATCTCCTATAATGACGAGATTACCATCCATTGGAGTAACAAATCTCAACAACGAACTATCTCCCATAATGACGAGACTATCATCCATTGGAGTAACATATGTAAACAACGAACTATCTCCCATAATGACGATACTACCATCCATTGGAGTAACAAATATCAACAATAAACTATCTCCCATAATGACGAGATTACCATCCATTGGAGTAACAAATCTCAACAATGAACTATCTCCCATAATGATGAGACTACCATCCATTGGAGTAACAAATCTAAACAATGAACTATCTCCCATAATGACGAGACTACCATCCATTAGAGTAACAAATCTCAATAATGAACTATCTACCATGATGACGAGACTACCATTCATTGGAGTAACAAATCTCAACAACGAACTATCTCCCATAATGACGAGACTACCATCCATTGGAGTAACAAATCTCAACAACGAACTATCTCCCATAATGACAAAACTACCATCCATTGGAGTAACAAATCTCAACAATGAACTATCTCCCATAATGACAAGATTACCATCCATTGGGGTAACAAATATCAACAACAAACTATCTCCCATAATAAAAAGACTACCATCCATTGGAGTTACAAAAATGAATCTTCTTTGGGAACTAACAGACTTACTGGGGAAGAACATGTTTCTCAAATAAAGAGATCTGCCATTTGTTGTTATAAGAAGCATGTTTGACAAAGAAATATGAATTCTCTGGGGAAATGCCAATATGGTCCTACTGAGGAGATAGTCTTCTCGTGCAAAATAAATGCACATTCTCAAACTCAGGAAATCCTGCAGAAATCATAATAATATTGTCGAGAACCACAAATCCAAATCGGAGTGAAATGGTCCACCAAGATAGCACCTTATGAGAAACAAACTCAAAAGGGGGCACATTCTATCCAGATAATGAGCTGAATAAGAAGGCTAAAGCATAATTCTTCCACGAGGGATAACTCTGGGGAAATTGAAAGAAAATATATGCTTTCTGTTTAAGGTTGACACTCTATTGGAGATAAAGTAACACAACTCTGCAAAAAAATAAGGTAATATGCCAACAAAATATTAATGAATGCAAATGAGCAATGAATTTTAAATTCAGCTATGCATGATGTTTGTATGAATGTCAACACTTGGCTAAATCACATATAGCACTGGGAATAACTAGACACAACCAGCTTGGGTAAAGTCAACACTCGGCTAAATCATATCTAGGATGAAAATTTCATAAGAAAGTAAGTAGCAACTAAGGAAATAAATTCCTATTTCACGGCTTAAATCAACTGGGAAGAAACATAGTTTGAAAATAATCACAGCATAATCTGATAGCAATAAAACAACACATATGCAGGGATATATCACCCTCCTCCAGACTTCACCAGGGAATATCAGGCAAACTTCGACTGGGGAACACAGTGCCTCATCGTCTAGATTTCCACTGGAGATTATAATACTGACTTCACTAGGGAAGCTGAAAACCATATCGTCGAGACTTCGACTGGGGACCTCGTGCTGACCTCGTCAGGGAGTTCAATTATCATGATCATCTAGTGGAGCCCAAAATACATTCTTCAATACCAAGAGTGATAATTACACAAACTTCTCAAGGGAGAAAATATGAAACCACATGGGGATAACAACTCTCAGAGAGAAGCATTATCTCAGCTTCATTTGGGGATCTAAGAAGTTTAAACAAATACCAATAAGTTAAAAATATGGGGATTTTAAATCAAACTCAGCATTTGGTGAGAGAAAACCCAAAAAGTTGACAGTTGTTCCTCCGCTTCTTAGAAAAGATACTACTCTTGTCTAATTTCCTGGGAAATAAATAACAATAATAATGCCATTACTGTAAAGAGCGATGATTTGCAAATGATTCTACCTCAACACACAAAGGGAGAAGGAACTTCTGTCATATGAGCGAAGACTTCATTGGGGAATCTAGGATAGAGGTTTCAAACCATGCAAACTCGAAACCAAAATAATCCACCTGGAGAAAAATCTAACCCATGATTTGACTAGGGAAAATGGGATTAAAAACCGAACACCACACCATACATCAATTGGTACCAACTCCAACTATTTGAGAAACACAAGAAGATCATGTGCACATCAGTAAGAGTGACCTGGGAGGGCTTTCCTGGGGAATATATATATTTTAAAAACTTCAGAGTTCGTCGATCCTTGGAATCACTATTTTTGTTTTTCTTGAATCACAAAATCCAAAGTAAAAAGTAATTTGTAAATTCTTTTCAAAACATTTTTATTGTTAAATCTCTTTGTTTTGAAGATTACTATCAATAATAAATACAAGCTTTGCAAATAGAATAAGATATGAACTACAAGGAATTAGATAAAAGCTCAAACTATATTAATAGAATGGTAGTCTGTGAATGGCGAGACCCCATGGATAATTACAAAGTTTTGAAAATGGTAATATATTGGAAAAGATACATTAAAGTACAATGATCACTATTCTCCCTAACAACTTTGAATTCCTGAGCAGCCACTTTTGTTGAAGTGTGGTGAGGATCTGAGAAGATTGTTGCTTCAATGATCAAGTCTTGTCTGACACAATTACTTTCCAATAAATCCCTAACTTTTGCCTAGGTTGCCCTTGCGGGTTTTCAACCTAGCGGGAAAATTTATTCTGTTCGTGTCTCTTATTTTTTCCTAGACTGCCCTTTCGGGTTTTCAGCCTACAGAGACGCTATTTTTTGCCTAATCCTCCCTTTCGGGTTTTCATATTAGTGAGTTGTTCTTGTATTTATTTAGATAAAGTATTTCTTGACTGCATTAGCATTCGTAGGACATGGGAACTCCTCTCCATCCATAGTTTCAAGAATCAGCGCACCACCAGAGAAGGCTTTCTTGACAACATATGGGCCTTCAAAATTGGGAGTCCACTCGCCCCTAGAATCAGTGTTAAAAGACATGATTTTTCTGAGCATGAGGCCGCCTTCTCTGAATTCATGAGGCTTGACCTTCTTATCAAAATCTTTCAAAAAAATTCTGAGCACAAGGCCGTCATTATCTTTTCTTCAATCAAATTCAATTGGTCAAACCTATTCTGGACCCATTCAATTACACGTAAAGAGGGAATCTCAACCTCAACAGGGAGCACCACTTCCATACCATACATGAGAGAGAACGTGGTTTCCCCTGTTGAAGTGCGGACAGATGTACAATACCCGTGAAAAGTAAAAGGGAGCATCTCGTGCCAATATTTATAGGTAACAACCATCTTCTGGATGATCTTCTTAATGTTTTTATTAGCAGCTTCAACAACCCCATTCATCTTTGGCCTGTAAGGAGATGAATTGTGATGGAAAATCTTTAATTCTTCACAAAGTTCTGTCATCATCTTGTTATTCAAATTCGAGCCATTGTTAGTGATAATCCTACTTGGCACACCGTACCAGCATATAAGATTGTTCTTGATAAAGCGTACTACCACCTACTTAGTGACATTAGCATACGAATTTGCTTCCACCCATTTGGTGAAGTAGTCTATTGCCACCAAGATGAAATGATGTCCATTAGACGCCTTGGGTTCAATCATTCCAATCATGTCAATACCCCACATAGAAAAAGGCCACAAGGAAGAAATAACATTGAGAAGCGTTGGAGGCACATGAATTTTGTCAGCATAAATCTGGAACTTATGGCACTTCTTTGGGTACCAATGGAACCTTCGTGGATCTCATGCATCAACATGTATGCTTCGTGTCTATCAACACATCTAAGAAAGACTATGTCATAATTTCTTTTGTACAACACATCTTCATTGAGGAAAAATCTACATGCCAACGTTCTTAATGCCTTTCTATCTTTGTTCGATGCACCGACCGGGTAATCTTGAGTTTGGAGATAATGCTTCCTATCGTAATACCAAGGTTTTTCGTCTGACGTTCCCTCTGTTGCAAACACATGAGTTGGCCTATCCAGATGTCAAACTGTGATACGAGGTACATCGTTCCAAGTATTTAATTGATACATAGAAGCCAAGGTGGCTAAAGAGTCTTCCATCTGATTCTCATCTTTGGGAATATGATGGAATTCAACATTATTAAAAAAGGGTAATAATCTTCTAGCATAGTCTTTATAGGGAATCAAGCCAACATGATGAGTATCCCATTCTCCTTTAATTTGGTTTATTACCAAAGCTGAATCGCCATATACATCTAGAATTTTGATTCTGAGATCTATAGCCTCTTCAAGACCCATGATACAAGCTTCATATTATGCCATATTATTGGTACAATCAAATTCCAATCTTACAGTAAAAGGGATATGTGATCCATGAGGAGTGATAATTACGGCACCGATTCCTTTCCCATAAGCATTTACATCTCCATCAAACACCATACCCCACCGAGATTCAGGATCAAGACCTTCCTCAGGAAAAGGTTCATCAAAATATTTTACTTTCAAAAACATCACATCTTCATCAGGGAAATCATATTTAACAGACTGATAATCGTCAACTGGTTGGTGGGTAAGATAGTCTGCCAACACAATGCCTTTTATAGCCTTCTGTGTACACTATTCAATATCATATTCAGACAATAGCATCTTCCAATGGGCGATTCTTCTGGTAAGAGCAGGCTTTTCAAAAATATACTTAATCAGATCCATTTTGGAAATCAACCAAGTAGTATGATTCAACATATATTGCCACAACCGTTTTACCGCCCAGGCCAAAGCACAACATGTTTTTTCCAGCATAGAATACCGCGACTCACAGTCAATAAACTTCTTGCTAAGATAATAAATAGCATATTCTTTTCTTCCTGTTTCATCTTGTTGTCCTAAAATATAGCTCATAGAATTATCTAATACAATCAGATACATAATCAATGGTCTTCCTTCAACGGGAGGGAGCAAGATAGGAGGTTCAAGCAGATAATCTTTAATGCTTTCAAATTCCCTTTGGCACTTATCTTCCACACACAACCTTGATCTTTATTTAACAGCTTGAAGATCGGTTCACACGTTGCAGTCATATGGAAAATAAATCTAGAAATGTAATTCAACCGTTTGAGGAAGCCTCTAACTTGCTTTTCAGTTCTTGGTGCAGACATTTCTCTAATTGCCTTAACTTTATCAGGGTCAAAATCAATTCCTTTCTGGCTGACAATGAAACCTAACAATTTTCCTGATCAAACACCAAAGGTGCATTTATTTGGATTCAAGCGGAGACAATACTTCCTCAAATGCTGAAACAATTTCAACAAATTTTATATATTCTCTTCTTTATTCTGAGATTTGGAGATTGTGATAAGGTGGCAGAACCGACAATTAATACTGGTTTGCATTTTGTATTCGCAAATGTCGCGGTAAGCAAGAGTCACCACCGACTTTTATTTTATCCAATCAGGAAAAGGAAAAAAGAACAGCAAAAACCTTTTTCGAGATATTTCTGAGTACGGGGGGTAGATTATAGAAAGGGAGGTGTTAGCACCCTTTCTATCCATGGTTTTCCATGGGCTCTTAGGTACTTGCTCATTTTAAAATTGCTTGTGTGTGTGCTTGTTTTGAAAAAAGTTTTACTTCGTGATAACCCTTGTATAAGTCCTCAAGGGTGTGACAAAGTTGTTTTGAAAATTGTTTTGAAAAAGTGTTTGTGTAAAAAGTTTATTTGAGCAAGTACCTAGGAACTAATCTACCTACTCGAAAAAGTCTGTTCGTTTTCCTTTTGACAACGCTATCCCATTATTAAGGAATAGGTAGCACCGTCGTTGGAGTTTTAAGGGACTTTTGAAGGGACAGATACTATCACAAAAGCAATGTTAGGGAATTTTAGTAACCCTCCTAAAGCCTTAAAGATCTTTTCAGAGGCGACATATGAATGGGTCATTTTTAGTTCTTTCGGGGCTAGAGGATGACCACTAATAAACCCTATGCTTCATGACTGTTTAACCGAAGGCAACCGGAGTGGAGTAAACCCTAGAAGTGAGCATGTGCGAGTGAATTTTTTCAGTTAATTTGTCTTTGCACATTTAGGGTTTTCTACCATATTAATTTTCAAGTATTCTTTCCATTCAATCCTATTAGCCATGCATCTAGACAGTTAAAAATTGCAGGAATTTAAAGTGCGAAAATAGAAATCCTAACTATTACAGGGCATCGGGGGATGAGAATTACATAACCAAAACTGGGGAAATAAGAGCAATAAATAAAACCCTAATTTGAAACTATTACAAACCATCAACAGTTACATTAATTAAAAAAATGGTACGAAAGGAAATAAACGCGCGAAGAATTAAGATGGGAATAAGTAAAAAATCCTAAAAATCTAATTAATTAAAATATTTTTTGTATTTTTTTATTTGAGAAAATAATTTAATTACAAATTAAACCTAATTTTTCTAATTAATTTTAATTTTAAAAAAAGCAATCAAATGAATCTAATTAATCTAATTTATTTTTCAACAAAATTAATTTAAATAAATAAAAACATAATTCTATATTTTTTGTGATTTTCTGATTTTATGATTAATAAAAAAAATGATTAATTTTGTAAAAAAAAATTAAACGAATAAAACAAATAAAAGAAATAAAAAAAGAATTAAATTGGGCCTGGAGGAAATATCAATAGGGGTGTGAAATTCTGAATTTGATGGGCCCAATAAATGGCCAGCCTAATCCCTGCACTGAATCCCATGTGATGCTCTTCTGATGGTGCACCCTGGTCCTTCAATGGTAGGCGTTGGATCTGGACAGAGGTGCATCCATTGGATGGATGATTGTAGCGCATGGTGAACGCTTGAGTGGGAGATGCACAGGATCTTGCATTGGAGAATTAAAACAAAGAAAATGCTGGGGCCTGGGATCGAACCCAGGTCCTCACACTCACCACTAACGCACCCTACCATCTGTGATGTCTTGCTTATTTGTCAATACAACAATAATAATGAATAATATATAAAACATGAGGGTTAGCTGAAAAACACGCACGCAATTCAAATGGTCCAAGGGGGTTCAGACACGTTATTATTATCTTCTTCCTCTGTCGTATTAGATGCATAATCTATACCCACGGACATCTTCCATGGCCAAAAACTTGTAAATCTCAAAACTCCAACACAGGCATGATAAATCAATTATGGCTACACCAATCAATTTGTTTTGACCTCACGAGTACGATGGTACCCTTTGTTTAGACCAATTTCACCTGTATGATAAACCCATAAAACGCAAGAACAAAACCTAGCAATGGTAGTTATGGAAATATGCATCAAAATACAAAATTACGTAAACCAAAACATTCTAAATGCTCATACAAATATAATGTTGTGTTCAATAATGGTTAATCATGCGTAATTTGTAAAATATGATTCAAGCTAGGGAAGGCAAACCGTGGGTCTGTAGTGTGCGTTTCTGGGCGTGAAAAGGCTTGCAAATGATGGAATATGTTCCTGAGATGTCCAACAATCTATTGGCAACATTAGAATAGCTTGAATTGGCCTCCAAGCTTGAAACCAATTCACTACTTTTTTGCAAAAAAATTGAGTTTGTTCTTGGTGTTTCCATGGCTGCAACCCTCTCCTCGACACTTGGTCTTACTCAATATATATCCCTGAATGAATTAGGGTTATGAAAACTACATGTATCTTTTAAAATTTTAAAGATTTGATCTCATTCCTTCCTTGTATGATTTGTTTCCAAATTATGCCTAATCATGTCATTCTTGTGCCAATCCACCTTGATTCTATTTTATTCTGATATGTCAACATAATTAGCTTGTGATCCTGTGCAAAAATCAGATCAAAACAAATCTTTGCTATTAGTTTTCATTTATTTGATTTAATTCAATTTTTAATTAATAAAAAATCAAAATAAAATGGAAAATGAAGCAAATAATGTGTGGGTGAATATTTGGGTCGTGGACTATGTTATGAGTGAGGTGCAAGCATAAAAAGTTAGGCCCATTTGACAAAAAGTGTATTTTTGAGCACATTTGACTTTTGGCAATTTTGCAAAAATGGTCAACTTTGACGAGGCATATCTCTTCCAATTTTAACCCTAGATAGGTGTTCTTGGACTTTTTAGAAATCTTAGGATGTCCCCTAAACAACCCTTTTGGTCTCATCTCAATTGGGTCTTCCATGTTCATGTAAGAAGCTTTGACCCAAAAAGTGTTTTTGTTGATTTTTCAAAAGGACCTATAATGTTGAAATTCATATCTTTTGATGAGTGCATATTTTGTACTTTAGGGATGAAGATGAATTGAAGGGAATTGCATCCTCTTCAAAATGAGCCTTGGATGGAAATTTTCTGATAAAGTATGAGGAAGTTATGCTTGGTTAAAGTTTGGTTGACTTTTCCTCAGAAACCCTAATTTAGCAACTTTTGAGTTTTGAAGAATTAGGAGCATTCCTTGAGGTATCATGATCAACCCTTTATCAAATGATGAAAGTTACTTCAAAATGTTGATATTGAGCAAAAATTTTGAGGTTTGACTGTGTGTGGGCCACAGTTGACTTTTGACCTAATATAGTCGATTCTCAAGTATTTGAGCAGTTGACTGAGCAAACTTCTTGTGCAAGGTATGACATTTGACATGGATGACTTGAGAGCATATTAGGACCATGGAAAGAATTTGAGGCCTTTGGAGTACACACATCCTGATGAAAATGGAAACCCTAATTTGAGACACATTGCCTTAGGAGAGAGTTTGTCTGGTCAACTCTTGGGCAACCTTGAGCAAATTGAGGATCTCAATGGGCATGTGCTGAGTAAAATGAGAGGGAAAATTTTGGGGTACAACAGCTGCCCCTGTTCAATCTTCTTAAACCTGAGGATGTAGATTGGCTTGTCCGCCTTTCGTGATCTGAAGGTGGAAGGTGATTGAACACTAGAGTGCCCAAAAATTTGCACTCGTATGAAGTGAGTGTCAATCGGTGGTATCGGGAATGGGATTACAGATGCCATTTGGAAAGCAACAGAGAGTTGTCGGGGATGGGCTTAAAGATGCCATCCAGAGAAAATATTGGTCGCATAAGAGATTCCTTTGCGAGAATTCACGTATTAGCCGTTGAGGAGGACTTCGTCGGGGCATGTTGACTTATGTCTGGGGCAGTAGAGTATAGGAGCTTCGGTTGTCCATTAATCTATTGGGGAGTTAACTCTTGATTGATGAGGTGAAAGTAAGTTTTATATATGGTCAGGGTCCAGGTTGCACAGCGACTTACTAGGGAAGCGTGAAATCGATCGTATCTGATCGGGTCCAAGTCTTACAGCGTTGTAAACTGTTGTCTGGAGATAAGAGAGAAGGAATCTAGATAGTAGGGTTGCTTTGAGATGAAAGCTTGGATAGTAGGGATATGAGAAGGAACCTGGGTCGTAGGGTTACTTCAAAATGAGAGCCTGGATAGTAGGGCTATGAGAAGGAACCTGGGTCGTAGGGTTGCTTCGAAATGAAAGCCTGGATAGTAGGGCTATAAGAAGGAACCTGGGTCGTAGGGTTACTTCAAAATGAGAGCCTGGATAGTAGGGCTATGATAAGGAACCTGGATAGTAGGGTTACTTTGAAATGAAAGCCTGGATAGTAGAGCTATGAGAAAGAACCTGGTTTGTAGGGTTACTTCGAAATGAGAGCCTAGATAGTAGGGCTATGAGAAGGAACCTGGATCGTAGGGTTGCTTCGAAATGAAAGCCTGGATAGTAGGGCTATAAGAAGGAACCTGGGTCATAGGGTTACTTCGAAATGAAAGCCTGGATAGTAGGGCTATGAGAAGGTACATGGATAGTAGGATTACTTCAAAATGAAAGTCTGGATAGTAGGGCTATGAGAACGAACCTGGATAGTAGGGTTACTTCGAAACAAGAGCCTGAATAGTAGGGCTATGAGAAGGAACCTGGGTCGTAGGGTTACTTCAAGATAAAATCCTGGATAGTAGGGCTTATGGGAAGGAACCTGGATAGTAGGGTTACTTCAGAATGAGAGCCTGGATAGTAGGGCTATGAGAAGGAACCTAAATAGTAGGGTTTCTTCGAAATGAATTTGGATAAAACTTCAGAGGGAACCTGGGTAAGGTTACTTTGTGATGAGTTTGAGTAGAACTTCAGGAGAAACCTGGGTAAGGTCGCTTTGATGAGTCTGTGTAGGACTGCATTAGGCCGCGCAGATAATTACTCTGTTTAGTTTCAGGAACTAATCTTGTTGATGATAACCCTCTTTCCTTAAAAGGTACAAGATTAATTATATGTGATGCATGAAATGCATTGTGTGAGGATGTTCTCAAAATAAATGAGATTATGCTGTTATGCAATATGTATGCGCATGTCATGATGTATGCACATAAAATGCTATTGTGACATGTCTGAGTCTGGGAAAATAAATCCCTGACTACTGCTGGAGAATATAGCATTCCTGATTGTGGTAGATGATTGTGATCCTTCTACTTCCGTCAGGGATGGTGAACAGAGACGACTATGCTGAAGATTCGCTCTTGTTTGTGAATACTCTACCGGGGAGAGACTTTGTCTGAGAGTAACTCTGCGGGAAAATAACTCGGTTGGAAGGTGAAATTTCGTATCTGAAGTAGTAAGCTCTGTCAGGGATTGAGCTTCTGTATCCAGAGAAATAAAACTCTGCTTGGGAGATAGAATTTATTGACTCACTCACGATTATGAAATTCGGCTGGGGAACATCGACATCAGGCTTCTGAATGACCTTGGCTGGGGAGGTTACTTCCTGCTTGGGGATACGGAGGTCGGACCTTAGTTGTCTCGGCTCTATGGGGAATATAGGTATCACTGGCTTGTATCTGATAGTGAATTTGCTTCCAACTGTCTCCGCCCCTTGTACCATGCTAGAAAAAGTACATGCGTAGATTTTGTGGATGTATCTATATCGTGATTGTACTTGAACATGTATTTAATGAGTATCAGGATGACGTCCGTATCTAGATCGTATCTGAACAGTATTTGAAACATATGTTGAATGAGTGTCAGAATGACATAAGTCTCTGGAGCATATCTGAACTGTACTTGAAACATGTGTCGAATGAGTGTCAGAATGACATCCTCCTCTGGATCGTATCTGAACTGTATTTGAAACATGTGTCTAATGAGTGTCAGAATGACATCCGTCTCTGGATCGTATCTGAATTGTATTTGAAACATGTGTAGAATGAGTGTCAGAATTACATCCGTCTCTGGATCGTATGTGAATTGTATTTGAAACATGTGTTGGATAAGTGTCAGAATGACATCCGTCTCTGGATCGTATCTGAATTGAACTGTTTCTAGAAGAGAAGTCTGGAATAAGTACCAGGATAACATCCGTCTCTGGATCGTACCTGAACTATTTCTCAATGTATGAAAATCTTGAATAAGTAGGAGAATGACATTCGTATCTGGATCATATCTAAACCGTTTCTCGATGTATGAAAATCTTGAATAAGTAGCAGAATGACATTCGTATCTGGATCGTATATGAACCGTTTCTCGATGTATGAAAATCTTGAATAAGTAGCAGAATGACATCCGTATCTGGATCGTATCTGAACCGTTTCTTGATGTATGAAAATCTTGAATAAGTAGCGGAATGAAATCCGTATTTGGATCGTATCTGAACCGTTTCTTGAATAAGTAGCAGAATGACATCTGTATCTGGATCGTATCTGAACCGTTTCTTGATGTATGAAAACCTTGAATAAGTAGCAGAATGACATTCGTATCTGGATCATATCTGAACCATTTCTCGATGTATGAAAATCTTGAATAAGTAGCAGAATGACATCCGTATTTAGATCGTATCTGAACCGTTTCTCGATGCTGGTGCTCTTGATGAACGCTGATCAAGGTATAAGTCTTCCACTGACAGACAGGTGATAGGACATAGTCGTACGTTTTAAATCCCTAACTTTTGCCTGGACTGCCCTTTCGGGTTTTCAGTCCACCGGGATACCTTTTTGCCCAATCCGCCTTTTCAGGTTTTCGACTTGTCGGGTGTACAGATTTTTTTTATGTATATCCCTAACTTTTTCCCGAACCCTTTTGGTTCGTCGGGATTCCCTTATTTTTCCCTAGGTGTGTCAACCTAGCGGGTCTTTTTTTCATGCGTAGTATTTTCCGACTATGTCCACGTTTTCAGGATGTAGAGAGTTGTCACTGTCCATAGTGTTGTGTTGTAGTACTGTTAAAAATGTTTTCTTGATGGCACATGATTCGTTGCTGGAATGCATGCATAATGCCCCAAGCGATTCAGATGGAGATCTGCCCCTGGTTATTTAGCACTTTTGGAGAGAATGCCCCAGGTATGTTTAGACATCATGTCATCCCCCTTGCTTATGGAAGACCTGTTATTGGAAGTGTCTTTCCCGCTGAGGTGATTCTGTCCATTGAGAGTATGTCTGTTCATTGAATATCCATTGTGCGGATTTCTCTGATGTCAAACAATTAGTCATATGCAAACAATGTCATTTAAAGAATGCAAAACTCATGTCTGTCTTAAATTTTTTTTTTGAAAATGTGTTTTGTGTAGTAAAACGAAATTTGCAAGAATGTGATATAAACTCAGGATTCGTAATAAAGCCTACAGGAGTCAGGATACCTTTGTAACAGTATGCTCTCAAACTAACCCATGCTTCAGCTAGGACTTTTAAGGGTTATAACGTGGACTGGTTCACGGTTCAAGAAACAAAGGATAAAGGCTCAAATTTTATTTGTACCCAACCCGCTCTTCGTGATGTTCTTCAGTCCCATGCTCAGTTAATTGCGCATTTAGATTCCGATTGAGTCTGGAATCTTTGCTCTGATACTTGGTGATGATTTGTTTTGAAAAAGCAGTCATTTTTGTAATCTTATTTTTGTCGAGGATTTGTAGTAACCTCTTTTTTTTTGTTTTCGTTATCCCTTCTTTAGCCTGAACTGTTTCTTTTATGATTACAGTCAGCGGGATGCCCCAGTCCTTTTCACCGGTTTTGACTTAACGGGCTTTTCTTCTGCATAATAATAACTGCCTGATTTAATGATTACGCGGAACCATCACCATCTTTTGATTCGGAAGGACGTATTCGAGGCCATTCATTGTGTACGAAGCGGAAGATTGTGACAGAATGCTCCTCTAAATTAACTGAGAAAACTACCCTTCCCCAGGTTATAATTAAGGGTTTTAATTTGTGTGAAAAGAAAAACTCCTACTTCTTTGGCTCGAAGGGGTTGACTAGGGATTATCTTCCTTATAACTCCACTATTTAGGATTTGAAACAACGCCTGTACATCGTCAGCGGGGTCTGTTCAAAAGCATATTGTGGAGATTATGGTATCATTTTCGTCATCCTCCCTCTAAGGCTTTAAGCTTTTAATCGAGAGTTGAATATCACGAAAAGGAAGTATAAAGGAGTTTAAGCAGAATGAAAACAAATTAATTCAAGACAAACATGTGTAATGCATTAATGAAATAATAAAGTTTGACATGACAATAATTGTTCAAATAAGCAAAGAAAATACAACTTGAGAATTCAAATGAACAAAAATGCTTTCGATCCTAGCCATGTTTTGGCAGGGGAGCCGTAATCACGTTGGGAGTCTGAGGAGGGTCGAATTCGATCTCCTTGGTGTCAATCATATTTTGAATCTTGTATTTCAGCGTCCAACAATCATTAGTATCGTGCCCCGGGCTGTCAGAATGATAAGCACACCTTGCATCAAGATTGTAGTTAGGAGAGGAAGTCTTCGGGTTCGGATGAGGGTCTATCACTGTGATCAGATTCATCTTCAACATGTGTTGCAATGCTTGTGACAGTGGCATGTTGATTCGGGTGAACTGCCTTTGAGGTATTTCTACCCTTGAGTGATTGTTTCGTTGTTGAGTAGCCGTAGGCCTAGGTATCATCACAACCCCTACCCTTGGACGGTGCTCAGCTCTGCTCTGACCTCTTGAGTTATACATGGCATTGACCTCCTTCTTACCCGTGAATGGCTTCTTTACAGTACTCGAAGAGGTGTCTTTTTGGATTTTGCCGCTCCGGATCCCAACTTCTACCCTTTCTCCAGTCAATATCAGCTCAGTGAAACCAGTTGAGGAGCTACCAATCAAGTAATTGAAGAACGGACCAAACAGTGTACCAAGAAACATTTCAACCAACTCCCTATCAGACAAAGGGGGTTGGACTCTCCCTGCCAGATCTCTCCATTTCTGCGCATAGTCTTTGAAACCTTCGCTTACGCCCATGGACATACTCTAGAGTTGAGTACGGGTAGGGGCAAGGTCAGCATTATATTGATACTGCTTGTAAAAAGCATCAATCAGATCCTCCCAATTGCGGACATTGGTTCCCTCCAGTTGATAGAACCATTCAAGCTGAGTCCCAAACAGATTGTCTTGAAAGAAATGGACCCACAAATTCTTATCAGCAGTGTGAGGCTGAATCTTCCTCACATAGGAACGAAGATGAAGTTTAGGACAACACACCCCATCATACTTTGCAAATATCGGAGCCTTGAACTTCTATAGGATGGCTACCCCGGATATCAAACCCAGCTCTTCGAAATCTAGTCCTGGTATTCTTTAGATCTCCATCGCGCTCAGACGATCCTCTAATTGTTTGTACCTATCCTCAGCCGGGGGATACTGTTCATCGTTATAGTCAGATTCATCCTCAGAAACTCTTGGACTAGGTTCTCCCTCCCTTGTTTCGCCCTCATGGCTCTCCCCTTCTTTAGATGAAGAGGTCAGATCGACTTGTTGCTTTAACGGCCCCCTGAACCTTCTGCCCATATTCAGAATACCAACGACCTTCTTCTTTTTCTTTTTCTCCTTCAGGATGAGGGCCTTCAGATCATCCTTCCCTTTTGCCAGCTTTATGAACATCTGTTGGAACTGGGCATTTTGTGCCTGAAGATCCTTGATGCTTTGTTCGGAAGACATTTCCGCTGAAATAAATAGCGAAGAAGATGAGAACCCTGTAATGGTACATGTTTATGCAATGCTATGAATGGGATGCGTATGCAATGATTTCAAGGATTCTTAAAGGCTCTGATTTGTTTAACCAAAAGAAACACATGTTAATTACATTAATAAGTTCAAATTTTCATAAAGAATGCCTTTTAGGATTACAATTAAACAAAACCAAAACTTAAAGCAAATAAGAAACTAGGTCTCTCAGGAGCGCATCCTCTTTGGCGCGATGTAGGCGTTTACGTTGCTTTCTTCATGAAGTAGCCTAGTGAGCTCCAGGACCTTCTTCTCGCTAGCATAGAACTGAGCCTCAAACGTGTCCCGCTCCTCTTTGAGATGAACCTAGGACTTCTGTAACTCTTCATGATCGGTTGGCATGTCAGGATGACGACCGAGTGAAGTAGTATCTCCTTCAATAGCTGGATCCATAGTTATTGGTAGGACAACTGGGTAAGGCATTATAAGACTTTGGGCGCGAGCTCGTACCCACCAGAGATAAGTCTCAAGAGGAATGGAATTCTTGTACCCTAGCGTCTTGCTATCAACTTTATGCACCATGCCCCAAGCTTTTATAAACCTTTTGCGGTATCCATGAGCATCATTCTCATAGTTGAAGGCCATTCCCTGGATCAACGCATCATGTGGACCATCTCTTCTCGCATAACCAAACTGATGTAAGGCCAAACAGGGGTTATAAGTGATTCCTCCCCTAATTCCTAAGAGAGGGACATTAGAGAATTCACCACAGTGATCGATGATGGTAACATCTTCCAAGAACCGCGAACACCAATGAATGTCTGAATGCTTAAGGGACATTAGCCTACGAGACCATTTCAAACCCTGTTCATTCTTCAAAATAGCCCTGGGTAGGTGCGAAATAAACCACCTAGCCAATAGAGGAGTGCAACACAGGAGGGTCCCCCTTCTCTTTAGAGTGCGAGCATGCAGAGAGTGTAGAATATCCCCGAGTAATGTAGACACTGGATTATGAGATAGGAAAACCTTGATAGTGCTCACATCTACGAGTTGATCAGCATTAGGGAAAAGTACCGTCCCATAAACAAGAAGTGCCAACACCTCTTCGAAAGCTTGTAAATCTAAGGTATCCCAAAAATGATAAGCCTTCTCAAATAGAAACTTAACCGGAATTCCTTGGACACTCCCTCTAGTCTCCCAATTTGCCACTATGTCAGACCGTTGTAAAGACAAAGCTCTAGCAATTTCTTCAGGCTTGGATGTCCTTCCGCACCGTTGAAAGGAAACTAGTCAAGAATAGGTACCCCCAACAATTGAGAAAATTCCTCCATAGTAGGTACTAGCTGGTAATCTAGAAAGGTGAAACAATGATGCACCAGATCGAAGAACTGAAACAACACTTTTAACAACTCTTCATCAGGTTTTGCAGTGACCAAATTGAGCAACTGACCATGCTTTCTAGTGAAATGAGAACCTTCAAGAACCCTTAATTCCAGATCCTTTAGTTGGAGAGACACTTTCACAAGGTTGATATGTATAGTGTTCCTACAGGCAAATGTCATGTCCTACAAAACAGAGCAAAAATAAGCCCTAGGGAATCCTTGAAATGGTTAGTCATGATATGCCATGCTTATGATGTCATGATTAGGTTAGAAAATCACAGGTATAGAAAACAACAAACAAGTCACACCAATTCCTTAGGTTTAAGGCTTTCATGAGTTTTAAGGTCATACCTTCTTGAAGTTAGATTGGTTCAACCTGTCCTATAAATAGTAACCGGGTTCTAAAAGGGATCTCAATATCACTGATCTTTCTCCCAGCTTCATTCAATAGGCGATTGACTCGCAACCAAGCAAAGCTCAAGAGTCAAACCTCAATGAGTGTAGCATCGAGTATCTGTCGACCTTGGGAATACACCAAGGCCGGACACCTCACTACGTCATATTGGCCAAGTTGTGCAATTAAAGGTTCTAAGGTCAGTTGATGCTTCACGACACCACGCAGCGGCCCCGTACTCTACCTGATTGACTCAAGGGTTACCGGTACCAACCAAAGTGCCACATCAATGTAGCTACTACTTCAACAGTGCTGGTATACCCCAACATAGTTCCCTCATAGTTTATTGCTACTTACCTAAAAGGTGTTCCCCAGATCCGGGTGTAGGATCTATATTAACCCTGAACAAACCCTCGAAAGTAAAGCAATCAAGACAATCAAGAGAAGCAATTTTAAAATGACCTAGATCCTAAGGTATACCATACTTTATAGAGTCTCCAGCAGAGTCGCCAGTTCTGTGATATGGTGGCAGAACCGACAGTTAATACTGGTTTGCATTTTGTATTTGCAAATGTCGGGGTAAGCAAGAGTCGCCATTGACTTTTATTTTATCCAATCAGGAAAAGGAAAAAATAACAGAAAAAACCTTTTTCGAGATGTTTTTGAGTACGGGGGGTAGATTATAGAAAGGGAAGGTGTTAGCACCCTTTTTATCCATGGTTTTCCATGGGCTCTTAGGTACTTACTCATTTTAAAATTGCTTGTGTGTGTGCTTGTTTTGAAAAAAGTTTTACTTTGTGATAACCCTTGTATCAGTTCTCAAGGGTGTGACGAAGTTGTTTTGAAAATTGTTTTGAAAAAGTGTTTGTGTGAAAAGTTTATTTGAGCAAGTACCTATGAACTAATCTACCTACTCGAGAAAGTCTGTTCATTTTCCTTTTGACAACGTTATCCCATTATTAAGGAATAGGTAGCACCATCATTGGAGTTTTAAGGGACGTTTGAAGGGACAGATACAGTCACAAAAGCAATGTTAGGGAATTTTAGTAACCCTCCTAGAGCCTTAAAGATCTTTTCTAAGGTAACATCTGAATGGGTCATTTTTAGATCTTTCGGGGCTAGAGGATGACCACTAATAAGCCTTATGCTTCATGACTGTTTAACCGAAGGCAACCGGAGTGGAGTAAACCCTAGAAGTGAGCATGTGCGAGTGAATTTTTTCAGTTAATTTGTCTTTGCACATTTAGGGTTTTCTACCGTATTAATTTTCAAGTATTCTTTCCATACACTCCTATTAGCCATGCATCTAGATAGTTAAAAATTGCAGGAATTTAAATTGCGGAAATAGAAATCCTAACTATTACAGGGCCTCGGGGGATGGGGATTACATAACCAAAACTGGGGAAATAAGAGCAATAAAATAAAACTCTAATTTGAAACTATTACAAACCATCAACAGTTACATTAATTTAAAAAAATGGTACAAAAGGAAATAAACGCGCGAAGAATTAAGATGGGAATAAGTCAAAAAGTCCTAAAAATCTAATTAATTAAAATATTTTTTGTATTTTTTTATTTGAGAAAACTATTTAATTACAAATTAAACCTAATTTGTCTAATTAATTTTAATTAAAAAAATCAATCAAATGAATCTAATTAATCTAATTTATTTTTCAAAAAAATTAATTTAAATAAATAAAAACCTAATTCTATATTTTTTTTATTTTCTGATTTTGTGATTAATAAAAAAAATGATTAATTTTGTAAAAAAAATAATTAAACGAATAAAAAAATAAAATAAAAGAATTAAATTGGGCCTGGAGGAAATAGCAATAGGGGTGTGCAATTCTGAATTTGATGGGCCCAATAACTGGCCAGCCCAATCCCTGCATTGAATCCCATGTGATGCTCTTCTGATGGTGGACCCTGGTCCTTTAATGGTAGGCGTTGGATCTGGACAGAGGTGCATCCATTGGATGGATGATGGTAGCGCATGGTGAACGCTTGAGTGGGAGATACACAGGATCCTGCATTGGAGAATTAAAACAAAGAAAATGCTGGGACTTGGGATTGAACCCAGGTCCTCACACTCACCACCAACGCGCCCTACCATCTATGTTGTCTTGCTTATTTTTCAATACAACAATAATAATGAATAATATATAAAACATGAGGGTTAGCTAAAAAACACGCGCGCAATTCAAATTGTCTAATGGGGTTCAGACACGTTATTATCTTCTTACTCCTCTGTCGTATTAGATGCATAATCTATACCCACAAACATCTTTCATGGCTAAAAACCTGTAAATCTCAAAAATCCAACACAGGCATGATAAATCAATTATGGCTACACCAATCAATTTGTTTTGACCTCACGAGTACGATGGTACCCTTTGTTTAGACCAATTTCACCTGTATGATAAACCCCTAAAATGCAAGAACAAAACCTAGCAATGACAGTTACAGATATATGCATCAAAATACAAAATTACATAAACCAAAACATTCTAAATGCTCATACAAACATAATGTTGTGTTCAATAATGGTTAATCATGCGTAATTTGTAAAATACAATTCAAGCTAGGGAAGGCAAACCGTGGGTCTGTAGCGTGCATTTCTGGGCTGAAAAGGCTTACAAATGATGGAGATACGTTCTTGATATGTTCAGCAATCTATTGTTCTTGGTGTTTCCACGGCTGCAAGCCTCTCCTCGGCACTTGGTCTTACTCAATATATATCCCTGAATGAATTAGGGTTATAAAAACTACATGTATCTTTTAAACTTTTGAAGATTTGATCTCATTCTTTCCTTGTATGATTTGTTTCCAAATTAGGCCTAATCATGTCATTCTTGTGCCAATCCATCTTGATTCAATTTTATCCTGATATGTCAACATAATTAGCTTGTGATCTTGTGCAAAAATCAGATCAAAATAAATCTTTGCTATTAGTTGTCATTTATTTAATTTAATTCAATTTTTAATTAATAAAAAATCAAAATAAAATGGAAAATGAAGCAAATAATGTGTGGGTGAATATTTGGGTCGTGGACCATGTTATGAGTGAGGTGCAAGCATAAAAAGTTAGGCCCATTTGACAAAAAGTGTATTTTTGAGCATATTTGACTTTTGGCAATTTTGCAAAAATGGTCAACTTTGACAAGGCATATCTCTTCCAATTTTAACCCTAGAGAGGTGTTCCTTGACTTTTTAGAAAGCTTAGGATATCCCATAAACAAACCTTTTGGTCTCATCTCAATTGGGTCTTCCATGTTCATGTAAGAAGCTTTGAGCCAAAAAGTGTTTTTGTTGATTTTTCAAAAGGACCTATAATGTAGAAATTTATATCTTTTGATGAGTGCATATTTTGAACTTGAGGGCTGGAGATGAATTGTATGGAATTGCATCCTCTTCAAAATGATCCTTGGATGGAAAATTTATGATAAAGTATGAGGAGGTTATGCTTGGTAAAAGTTTGGTTGACTTTTCCTAAGAAACCCTAATTTAGCAACTTTTGAGTTTTGATGAAATAGGAGCATTCCTTGAGGTATCATGATCAACCCTTGATAAAATGATGAAAGTTACTTTAAAATGTTAATGTTGACCAAAATTTTTGAGGTTTTACTGTGTGTGGGCCACAATTGACTTTTGACCTAATACAGTCGATTCTCAAGCATTTGAGCAGTTGACTGAGCAAACTTCTTGTGCAAGGTATGAGATTTGACATGGATGACCTTGAGAGCATATTAGGACCATGGAAATAATTTGAGGCCTTTGGAGTACATACATCCTGATGAAAATGGAAACCCTAATTTGAGACACATTGCCTTAGGAGAGAGTTTGTCTAGTCAACTCTTGGGCAACCTTGAGCAAATTGAGGATCTCAATGGGCATGTGCTGAGTAAAATGAGAGGACAAATTTTGGGGTACAACCGAGATCATATCATAAACATATACCTCAATTTCCTTACGCATCAGATCATGTAATAGGGTTGTCATAGCCCTCTAGTACGTTGCACCAGCGTTCTTCAACCCGAAGGGCATCACTCTGTAACAGAATGTTCCCCAGGGTGTGATAAATGTTGATTTTTCCATGTCCTCAGGAGCCATTCAGATTTGATTGTATCTGTAAAATATGTCCATAAACGAGAATACTTGGAATTTTGTTGTACTGTCAACCAACATATCAATATGTGGCATTGGAAAGTCATCTTTTGGACTAGCTTTGTTTAAATCTCTTTAATCAACGCACATGCGAACTTTTTTGTCTTTCTTTGGTACTGGGAAAATATTGTAAATCCACTGAGGGTACACTGATGTCACAAGAAATCCAGCATTAATCTGCTTTAGAACTTCTTCTTTAATTTTCATTGCCATATCAGGGTGAGTTCTTCGCAACTTCTGCTTGATTGGTGGACATTCTGGCTTTAGCGGCAAATGATGTTCCACAATATCAGTATCCAACCCAGGCATGTTTTGATAAGACCAAGCAAAGATATCTATATTTTCTTCCAACAATTCAATCAACCTGTTCTTTACATCAGGATGTTGTAATGCTTCAATCATGACTTCTTTTGGATCTTCCTCTGTACCCAAATTGATCGTCTCCAATGGCTCTTTATACGACTGAATGGTACTTTCCTCGCGCTCAAGAAACCATATTTACAACATTTACTCCTCCACGTTTAGGAAAAGGATTATCTTTCACGTTAGGGCCAACATCTTTAAAGGATAGGAGGAAAGATCTCACCAACTTTTGTACTTCAGATTTCAAGGGATAACAGTTTTCGATGTTGTGTCCTGGGGCTCCTTGATGAAAAGCACAGGTCTGATCTACCTTATAATACCAAGGTGAAGGTGAAGGTATAGCAGGGGGAGTCCTAGTCTGAACCAATTTCTTATGAATTAAATCCGGGAATAACTCCGCATAGCTCATTGGAATAGAGTCAAAAGCTTCTCTCTTCTGACCTTGCCCTTGATTTCCCTGAAGAGGTGGTCTCTGATAAGCAACAGTAGTTGGAGCTACATTGATGACCAGAGTTACAGAAGTAACCTACTATTGGTACCAATGATATCTTCTAGGTGGTATAATATTCCTCTCCTTAATGATAGCATTCGTTTCACTTTCTTCCTTTCTAGAAAACCCATATGATGACTTCTTTGTTCCTTCATCTCTCGTCAAACGTCCTTCCCTGACAGCTTCTTCTAGACGAACACCCATGCTTACCATCTCAGTGAAATCACTCGATGCACTGGTGACAATCCTTTCATAATAAAATGATCCAAGGGTTTTCAGGAAGACCTTGGTCATTTCTTATTCTCCCATCGGGGGTACCACCTGGGTAGCTATTTCGCGCCAACGATGCACATATTCTTTGAACGACTCCTTGTCTTTCTAAGCCATTGCTCTCAATTGGTCTCGGTCAGGCGCCATGAACATATTATACTTATATGTCTTAATGAGGGCTTCCCCTAGATCATTGAAGGTGCGGATATTGCTACTGTTTAAACTCATATACCACTTCAAAGCCGCACCAATTAATCTATCCTAGAAGAAATGGATAAGCAAATCCTGATCATCACAAGAACAAGAGTTGCCCTTGTACCTCTCAAACTCTGGCACTTTAAACTTCACTGGCACCTTTACGTTAGGAACTAAATAGAGTTCACTGATGTTCTATGCGAATAATTCTTTTCCTCAAAGAGCCTTCATTTCCTTATGCATATCATTTAATTAGTCTTGAAAGTCATCCAATCGGTCATGGAAACCCACACTTTCACTCTGTGGAGGAATGGGACGATAAACTTCATCATTAACAAACAACATAACATTCACCGTAGGAGGTGCAATATAATGGATCTCATTTTTAACAACAGGAGTAACATGCACCACATGAGGTGCAGGAATAGCAGCAACTTGAGTATCAAGATTTTAACCTTATGGCATGAATTTTTCAGGCATTCCCCATGGGTAACCCTGAGGCATACAGTTTTGAGCAGTAGTAATTGGAGTAACGGAAATGGGAACTGATGGAACTTCGGAAGTAACTGTTGTTTGTTGTGGCTGAGCAGAAGGAGGAACAAGTGGTGGCTGATTCTGAGCAGCCACCAATGATTCCGTCAAAGCAGTCAGATTGACCATATCAGCCTTCAAAGTAGTAACTTCTTCATATAGCTCGCGATTCTCTTGTTCAAGATTCTCCATTTTCTTCCTGGAACTAGCCCAATTATTATACCGGTGAGGCAACTTGCTTCTGAACGAAGTAGAGAAACATAGTAAGACACCTGGGTATGAACAGAATTGCAAGGAATATGTGCAAGATGGTGCATGATATGCAATGCATATGATTTATTTATCATTAATATTTCAAGAAACTCAAAGGTTTATAGACGATTTGCAAATACTAAAGTACTAACACATTTTAAAATGCTGAAAATTTAATTATAATAACCTCAGAATGGATTACAACTTTTAGTAAAAGTTTCAACATTCCTAAGTACAAGAGAATATATAATCTAAAATCCTAAGGAGGCAAAGCTGAGGAATATCTCTCCATACACTGACGTTTTCCCGTGACTCTTGCAATCTAATCCTTCAACTGCTTATTCTCTTCTACATACCTGTCGGCGACCCCTTTCTAATCACCAGAGTCAGGAAGTGAGCAACTAAGTCCTGATTGAGCTCTAGAGGAAAATAAATCCTCTTGCTTCTCCATCATCTCCATAGTACGACTCTCAAGAATCTCAATCAGGTTATTTTTCTCTTTCAATTCTGTTTGGTAGGACATATCTAAAGTCTAACACTTGTTCTTCCATGCTTCCTTCTCTTGTTGCATCCGAACTACGGTAAGCTAAAGTTCTTCCACATCATCTAAAAGGGGAGGAGTGGTCTTCACAAATATATCAGGTATAGGTTCTTCATGAAAATATGGATCTTCAACTGAATTGCCCTTGCTTGTACCCACCAGAGATGAGGCTCCAAAGAAACAGCTCCTCTTGGTCCCAAATTTTTCTACTCTTCCTATGAATATGACGCCAAGCCTTTGCAATCTCCTCCTTAGGTTCCTTATGATCCTCTCCTTCTTTGAGAAAGAAACCACTCAGATGAATACTATTTGGCTTGCCTCTTATTGGATATCCAAGTTGATGATGTGCAAGAACGGGATTGTAGTTAATTCCTCCCTTTGTGCCAAGAAGAGGTACATTGGGGAAACTACCACAACTATCGACATTCTCCACATCATAATAATCCTGATGATACCAAACAATGTCGGAATGAGGGAGAACCATAATATTCGGAGCCCAGCGAGGTTCCTTCTTGATATCCCAGAAAGCCTCAGACTGAGGTAAGTGAGAAATAAACCAATGATATAAAAAAGGAGTGCAATAAATGATCATCCCTCCATGATAAAAATCCAGAAGATGAATGGAATAATAAGCATCTCCTAATAAAGTAGGAACCAGATTCCCAATCAAAAATATCCTGATGACGTTGACATCCACAAATTTGTCGACATTAGGAAATAAGAACAACTCATAGGAGATCAAAGCAAAGATGGCCTCAAAAGCAACCGTACTCTTCATCCTAGTAAAGCAATGAGCTTTATCTTAAAAATTGAGCGGGTAAGCCTCTGATTCCTCCTTTGGTAGTCATGTTAACCTCAATCTCAACCTTCCCCAAATGAACCATGGCAGAAATCTCATGAGACTTGGGCTCTCCCTCTAAACCGGTGAAAGGAACACGATCGGTAACAGGTAAACCCAGTAGGTAAGAATACTCCTCCAATGTAGGCATCAGCTGATAATCATGGAAAGTAAAACATCGATACAACAGATCATAGAACTAAACCAAATTAGAAAGAATACCCTCCTTCATCTTGAGCTTCATAAGAGACATGATGGATCCATATTTCTTCCGAAAATCTATAGAGCTCTCGATCTCGGGAATCAAACTCATCAATTCATCTATCTTAAGATCCTTGAAACAGTAATTTCAGGTCTTTCTTTTTCCAGAATCCATGGCCAAACAGTACCTGAGATATACACAAAAATTCAACTTTAAGTCCCTTAAAACAATTGTTTTAAAGGATGCTCATGGGTGTGCAGCCGTAGAAATGTTAAGACTATGCCATTGGATTGACTTGACTCGTAAAGATCAAATAAAAATTCACCACCGTGCTTTATTGTTTCCATAGGAATGGGAAAAGAGCGAATAACCCCAAAAGAGGGGGAGAGAATCTAAGTTCGGGGGTTGGTTATGCAAAGGGAAGGTATTAGAACCCTAAACATCTACGGTACTCCACAGGAACCTCTTTGTAAATCTGTGTATTTTGGCTATAAATGTTGTATAAAAAATGGATTGTAGAGATGAGAAAAGAAGTATTTTTTACAATTTTTGCACCCGCCGCGGTTACGAACCTTTAGTGCCTACGTACCACCTTCCGTGCAATAGGGGATCAGGGTACTTGTAGTTCATCTTTTAAAAAAATTTAAAAAAAACACAAGTGTCTTGGTTGATTTTAAGAGATGAGACATCATCGTCTTATCCGAGTGGAAAACATACTTACTACCTATGATTATAAGAAAGGAGAATTCGCATCATCTCCAAGTGGGGGATATGGCTTAGATTTTAAAATCAACAAAGCCTCACTCAACACCCAAGTGGAAAATATCTCACTTTAACTACATATCATAGAAGTATAGTAGCTCTCATCACTACAAGGATTGACAAGAGCTTAATCTTTTGAGAAAATTTTTAAAGTAAAAATCCAAAATGGAAAAATGGTTTGAATGATATTGATTAACTTTTAGTCTTCTCACAAAAATGTCAAAGTTTTATTAAGTTGATTAAAGTTTGATTAAGAAATTTTTTTAAAAATGAATGGACATAAGTCCAAATTTATTATAAAAGTGGTTCAAGTTTTGAAACAAGAAGAGTTTTCAAAAGGAGGGAGAAGATTTTTTTTGAAATTAAAGAAGATAGGAGGAGATGAAGGGACTATCCTAAAGCATAAGGTAAAATCTAGGGAAAAGAACCATCTAACCAACGAGAAGCCAACACTTGACACAATGAGTCAATGTAGAATTCCCATCCTTTGGATTTTAAACCAAACAAGCAAAGACAATAAACCTCTTAAGAAAACCAAGCTTCAAATGCATTAAGTCTTCACAAAAATTGGGTAGAGTAATGGTTGTATACAGATGAATTCCCGATCACAGACAAATCATGTAATCACAATAACCTGCACACAGAGCAAACAAACAAACAACCCAATGTCTTAGGGTAAACCCCAAGAACTCCAGAAAAAATAACAGTTGAGATCACAAGGTCTCAAAGTAGGTCACAACTTCTAATCATAAGTCCAAGAAGTCCATAATCTCTATAATGCCAAGTGTGATACGGTGGGAGAACTGACTTGGGTGTTTTGCATTTGATCGCAAATGTTGCGGTTAGTAAGAGTCGCCATCAACTTTTCTTTTATCCATAAGAAAAGGTGAAAAAGAATAGGAAAGACCTTGGAGATTATTTCTTGAGTTCGGGGGGTAGATTATGAAAAGGGAAGGTATTAGCACCCTTTTCATCCATGGTTTTCCATGGGCTCTTAGTTACTTGCTAGATCACTTGCTTTTTGTTTAAAAATGTGCTTTGCGTGGTTTTTTGAAAGTATTTTGTAAAGATGTCTTTGTTTAGGAAAACTATGTAATGATTCTCGTTCATAAGAATGTATACAAAGTGTGTGATCTTTTGAAAATATTTTCAAGTTTGAAAGATGTTTTTGAAAGTGTTGGTGTTTGCTTTTGAAAATAGCAAGGATGTTTTTGTTTTGAAATTGAGCAAGTAACTAGGAACATTCTACCTACTCAAAAGTCTTTCATGTTCATTTCCTTTTTCCTTTGACATTGTTATCATATCATTGATTTGGTAAGTAACCCTATCTTTGGATGTAAAAGGGACGGGCAAGGGTCATCGTATAACCATGATTAACAATGTTGCAAGGTATCTTAGCATTTTTCTTTAGGGACTAAGATCATTTTGAAAGGCAACTTTTGATAGCGTCATCGAGGGACTATGATCTTGTATTTTACTTGTTTTTGCTAAGATATATCACATGCATAATATAGCCATTTTTGTAAGGCAACCAAGTGGATTTATCCTAGGGGTGTTTGTGTGCAAGTGTATTGATTTTCATGCTTGATTTGTCTTTGATTAGGGTTTTCTATTGATTGGTTTTAGTCTTTCCATATAAAACCCTAATTACTAGCATTTGTATATAAAACGATAAATTGCGAAATTTAAAATTACTATGCTATTACATCACTTAGGGGAGGGGGTATACAAATTTACAAATGGGGAATATTGCAATAATTTAAATCTAAATAAATATTACAACCATATTGAATTTGAATAAATGTACAAAGTAAGGATAAAATGCAAAAATATGAAATGTAAGGGGAAATGTGATTTTGTTTGGTTTTTTTCATGAAAAGGTTTTTTTTTACCTAATTAATAAAATAATTAACTAAAAAAAGGAAAATTCATATTAAATTAGTAAACTAAATTAATTTAAAGAAAACAAGTTTTTTTAGGGTTTTTTGTGAATTTAATTAAATTAGTAAATAAAAATAATTAAATAAAAATCCTAAATTCTAAATTGATTTTAATTTAAAAGAAAAATAAATGATATAATATAATAATAATTAAAAATTAAATTATCTAATATAAAAATATGAAAATAATAAATAAAAATATTTTTGGGTTTTTATTACTAATAATAAAAATTAATATTATTAATAATAATAATAATAATAATAATAATGAAAATAAAAAATAAAAAGAAAATGAAATGGGCCAGGATGTATAAACAGCAAGGCAGGGGGATTTGATCATAGCAAAAAATAAGGCCCAACAAGAGGAGGCCCAGGCGCTGCAAAAAGAGTAAAAAATGTGAGAAAAATGTGAAAAAATGCAAAAAGGTCACGTTGGGGCTTGAACCCAGGACCTCATGGTGACAGGCGCACGCTTTAACCACTGAGATGGTGATACATTTGTTAACTTATGTCAAACCATAAATATATAACATAAATCTTGTCCTAAATATACTTCATCTTCAACCTTCAGCCAGAAGCCCTGCAACTTGTTCATTTCTCAACCATTTGCAAAAATGTAAACATGAAAATTGCTCCATTTTTTCATACGAATCCAACCATATAAATATCATGAACTATAAATCAAAGATGAATGAGAATTTATGAAAGTACCAAATTCTGAGCTAATTATTTTCAGATATTCAATCCTAAGATTCTCCTTGCTCAATCAATATAAATGAAATCTATAGACATGTACAGCTTCAGGGCAATGATGTCTACATTTTATCTTCTCAAATGCAAGTCTAACAATGCCTAAGTAATGAGATAGAAGTTCAAGAAAAATACCTCAAAACTGGAAATCGTGAAATGCAAATGAGCTTGATTCAAGGTGCTGCAATGATCAGGTTAGCTTCCTCAAGTTCCCAGGAAGCTAATGCAATGGTTAGCTTGAGTTGAGAGTGGCTGAAATGGCTTGGAGAAGTCAATGTGAAATGCTCTGTTTTTGGTTATGAAGGATATGGTAAATGATGTTACAGTAATAAAACAGGGACAGGGATAGGTTACACTTGATGTAAGGAAGCTTTAGGAACCAAAAGGCCAAGAAACGCATGAGGGAAATATGAGTTTGATGTTCAAGGTCAGAAACTGTGCAACAATGGTGTTTTTGGGAAATTTCTGATTTGAGAGAGTTTTGGTGTATTTCAGGGTGCTTCAGTTCATCCTCTAGCTCACAAATAATGCCTCTATTTATAAGCAACAAGTTTGGAAGCTTGTTGTTGATCAGAATTCAAAATCACAAGTTAAGCATAACATGTGATTTTTTGAGAAATCAAGTTTCAATGCCTCGTGTACTGGCTAAGATAGAGTGGTTATGCTTTAAATGCACTTGCTTCTGACTTTTTAGATGGAGTGTGATCAGAGGGAACAAGTTAGAGGCTCAAGAATTGAATTTGCACAAAAAGCTTGCTTTTCTAAAATGGAAGTGTTCACTTTGTGCCATTAATGGAAATGTAGATTGGATAAAGCTTAAACCAGTTGGATTAAATCTCAAAAGTTTGTGTAATCCATTAATGATGGATAGATACACAAGTTAGAAGGCCTGCAAAGCAAGATTATGCATCCTAACATTGAAATTGCATCTTTGTTCATCATGAAAATGACCTACAATTTTAGTTTGAAACCCTAACTTCCTCTCTTTGATTCTCCATGATCAAGAATGATATCAAGGAGTTCTTGGAAATTTTGGAAATCTTGTAGTGTGCTCTACAACCCCTCTTTGAATCACTTTTAAAAATTCCCCTTGGAACTATATGAAAAAGTGCCATGAAGTTAAGTCAAAATCCTGCTTAAACTAGGGCAAAATTTCACTAAGTGTTTAATTTTAAGACCATGACTTTATGAATTAATAACTTGATATCCAATAACTTTTATAAGAAGTTGTGTAACAAAATGTTGTATATCTCATGGATATCTACAACTTTCATGTTGAAAGTTTCTTTTGAATCGTCTTGCATCATGGTGAAAAATTTGCTCAAAGTTGTGAAAAAACATGAAGTTTTCAACACTTAGAAATATTTCTAAGTTAGAAAACTTTGACTTTTCAAAATGAAATCTTGACCTTTTGATTTCTTGATGAATAAGTTTCATATTTTGACATGTTTTGATAAATTGTGATCTTTGACACTTGATTTTGACCAAAAAGTCAAAGTTTGACTTTTTTGTGTACAATTGACTTTTGATTAGTTGACTAAAAATCAACTATCAATCCAATTGATCTTGAGCAATGTTTTGGGTCATGCCACTAGGTAAAAATGATTCAATTGAAATCTTTAGATCATGCCTCAAACCAATTAACCATTTTCTAGGTCAAAAATCAGAAATTGCCCTTTCTCAGTCAAAACCCTAATTTTGACCATTTTGCCCTTTTGATGATTTGATCAAATTTCATGAGGAATTATGGTCCAAACTTGATAAAATGATACATAGGAGTTTATAATGTTGATGTGGATCAAAAATTATGAAGTTTGACTGTAAATTGACCATAGTTGACTTTTTCCCAATACAATTGATTTTTAGGTTAATTCTTCAATTGAATGAGCAAAAATGTGATCCAAGGCTTGAAACTTGACATGAGTAATCTTGGGGGTCCATAATGATCCATGGAAGTCATATTAAGCATTGAAAGTTCAATTATCCTTGTGCAATTACAAACCCTAATTCCAGTCATCAGTGCTTAAGGAGGTGTCTTGAGTTGATCAACCCTAGTGCAGTCTTGAACCAAGAGAGATATTTGTGAGAAAATATTTGATAAGTGAGAGGTAAATTTTTTGGGTACAACAGCTTCCCCTGTTCAATATTCTTAAACCTGAAGAGTTAGATTGGCGGATTTGCCATTCGTTACTTGAAGGTGGAAGATGATTGGACACTAGAGTGCCCAAAAATTTGCACTCGAGGATGTGATGGTTGATGGTATAAGGAATGGGCTTAAAGATTACATTTGGATAGGATATGAGAAGTTGTTGGAGATGGGCTTGTAGATGCCATCCAAAATAATTGCTGGTAGGAATAGAAGAAGTGTCAGAATAAATCTCCGGTTGATTTACATTGGAATAGTGGATGTGTTGGGTTGAGTACTAGAATAATATCCATAAATGGATTGTATTTGACTCACTTCTGAAAGTTGAATTTGAATGAGTATCAAAATGGCATCCATATCTGGAGCGTATCTGAATTGTATTTGAAAGTCAAATCTGAATGAGTATCAGAATGGCATCCGTGTCTGGAGCGTATCTGAACTGTATCTGAAAGCTGAATCTGAATGAGTATCAGAATGGCGTCCGTGTCTGGAGCGTATCTGAACTGTATCTGAAGGTTGAATCAGTCATGTAGATAATTGTCCTGGCTTGTTTCAGGTATCAATCTCTGACCTTTTTGTAAATTGTTATGATAACCATCTGCTGACTGATCTTTCCTGAAGAGATAAAAGATTAGTTGTATGCAATGTCATGATGTATGAAATGCATTGTACAATGATGTTCTATCAAATGAATGAAATTATGTTGTATGCATTTGTGTCATAGATGTTTATGACGTATGGATGCGATGTATGGGCATGTAAATTGTGCTGCTGTAATACTGTTGGATTAGGGAAAATAATTCCCTGGCTGCTGCTGGGGACGTGGAGTGTAAGTCTTCATGCTTTGAAGTGCCAATGAGTAGATAAGCTTCTATTCGGTAGAGAAATAAACTTTGTTGTAAGGGAAACACCGTGTATGGCTTGTGAAATTTTGTTGGAGAATCCTGAGAAATTGGGCGACCTTTACTAGGGAGTGATAAACTGGAAGTTTTGTTCCGCCGGGGATGTAAGAGAGCTTGATGTCATTAAGCTGCACACTGTGGGGGATTTTATGGAATAGTCTAAAGGTATTATCCTATTTCTTAAAGCCATTAGTGATTGTCTTTCTATTTTTGTTCATTTTTAAACAGTAGTTACGTTCAAATGTATATGTTCAAAAATAAATCAATGGACGTTTTTATAAACAAAACACATAAATAAAGAAAAAACAGATAGTTTTGCACTTTCAAAGGGGTATCTTTGTATTAGCTTGAATAAGTCTTTATGTACAATGAGACGAACATTCTAGTAAGGGAATGTCGTCGTAAAAAATGAAAATTTGATACAAAGAAAAGATAGCTATGTGCAATAATCTCGTGGGGTTCCCATTCTGCTATAGCCTTCGTGTCTCTGAGCATCTTGTCCACTTGCTGCCTTGTCCGAAATTGATTGGATTGATTAGACCCATTGAGTTTGTCAGTCAAAGCCAAAGGTTGTTTGTAAGGTGATCCAACGGGACATAGTCATACGCTTTAATTCCCTAACTTTTTCCCGGACCGCCCTTTCGGGTTTTCAGTCCACCGGGATACCCTTTTTTGCCCAAGTCACCCTTTCGGGTTTTCAACTTGCCGGGTGTATAGATTTTTTGTTTTATCCCTAATTTTTGCCCGAACCTTTTTGGTTCTCCGGGATGCACTTTTTTTGCCTAGGTGTGTCAACCTAGCGGGTCTCTTATGCTAAGTATCTTTTGACTATGTTCGTGTTCGTGGGGTGCGGCAGGCCGTCACCATCCATAGTGGTTAAGATCATTGCTCCGCCAGAGAAAATTCTTTTGATCACAAACGGTCCTTCATATGTAGGAGTCCATTTTCCCCTGGGATTACCATGCGGCAGTATGATGCGCTTGATTACCAGATCCCCGACTTGATACACTTGGCGTCTGACCTTTTTGTTGAAAGGCTTGATCATCTGTTTTTTATACATTTGACCATGACAGACAGCAGTAAGCCTTTTCTCATTAATAAAGTTCAGTTGATCAAGACGAGTTTGGATCCAATCTTCTTCATCCAGTCTTGCATCCTTCATAATTCTCAGAGAGGGGATCTGGACCTCAATAGGCAAGATAACCTCCATGCCGTATACCAGAGAGTAAGGTGTTTCCCCGGTTGATGTACGCGTCGTGGTATGGTAACCGTGAAGAGAGAATGGTAGCATCTCATGCCAGTCTTTGTATGTGACTGTAATTTTCTGTATGATCTTCTTAATATTCTTATTTGCAGCTTCGACAGCGCCATTCATCTTTGGCCGGTAAGGGGAAGAATTATGGTGCTTGATCTTGAATTGCATGCACAGTGCGCTGATCATAGTGGTTGAGATTCGTACCATTGTCTATGACGATCCTCTCCGGGATACCATAACGACAAATGAGGTTCTGTTTAATGAATCGGGCTACAACATTCTTGGTAATAGAAGCGAAAGAAGCCGCCTCAACCCACTTTGTGAAATAGTCAATGGCCACCAAGATGAAGTGGTTTCATTAGAGGCTGTTGGCTTGATTTCCCCAATCATATCGATGCCCCACATAGCAAAGGGCCAAGGATCCATCAAGACAGTCAAAGGAACTGGAGGTACGTGCACCTTGTCAGCATAGATCAGACACTTGTGGCAGGTTCGAGAGTGCTGATAGCAATCTACTTCCATGGTAGACCAGTAATAACTTGCCCGTAGGATCTTCTTTGCCATTGTATGCCTAATGGAATGGGTGCCAAAAGTGCCTTCATGTAGATCAGCCATGGTCTTCTCTGCCTCAACCTTGTCTATGCAACAGAGCAAAATGGAGTCGGTTGATTTTGTAGAGAATGCCATTACTAAGGAAGAACTTAGCATATAATCTCCTTAAGAACTTCTTATCATTGACTGAAGCTCCTTCCGGATACTCTTGAGCCTCGAGATACCTCTTGACTTCATGGAATCAAGGCCGGTCCACTACTTCTTCAATATTGATCTCGTGACAGTGAGCTGGTTAATCCATTCGTTCAATGGTGATCTGGGGAGCCTCGTTATCCCATTTGAGTTTAAACATGGATGACATTGTGGCTAGCGCATCCACTAGTTGATTTTCTTCTCGCGGGAAATGCTTGAAGGTAATCTTCTCAAAATGTGGGATTAATGTCAACACATGTTCTTTGTAGGAGATGAGGTTAGGGTGTTTCGTGTCCCATTCTCCTTTGATCTGACTGATGACCAAGGCTGAATCTTCGAATACACTTAAGGATTTGATCCCCAAATCTATGGCAACTTTAGGACCAAAAATGCACGCTTCATATTCTGCCATGTTATTTATACAGTTGAAGCAAAGTCTTGCTGTGAAGAGAGTGTAACATCCTTTAGGGGATATGAGTACAACACCTATTCCATTACCGAGTGCGTTGGACGCCCCATCAAAAACCAGGGTCCATCAGGATCCTTGTTCAGGTACGTCATATGGTCTGAATTCTTCACAGTTGTTTACCATCATGATGTCTTCATCTGGGAATTCAAACTTCATGGACTGGTAGTCATCCACAGCTTGATGAGCAAGGTGATCGGCTAGCACACTACCTTTTATTGCTTTTTGGGTAGTGTACTGAATGTCATATTCTGTCAGGATCATCTACCATCTTGCTATTCTGCCAGAGAGGGAAGACTTCTCGAATATGTATTTTATTGGATCCATCTTGGATATTAATAAGGTGGTATGGGTCAGCATATACTGTCTTAGCCGGAGAGCAGCCCATGCCAGAGCGCAACAAGTTTTCTCAAGCATTGAATATCTTGTTTCACAGTCGGTAAACTTTTTGCTCAAGTAATAAATAGCATGCTCTTTTCGGCTAGAATCGTCATGCTGCCCCAGCACACACCCCATTGAATTTTCCAAAACAGTTAGATACATGATCAAGGGCCTTCCCTCGACTGGTGGCATTAAAATAGGAGGCTCTTGTAGGTACACTTTGATCTTGTCGAAGGCAGTTTGGCATTCATCATTACATTTGACTACTTGATCTTTCTTTAATAACTTGAAGATTGGTTCACAAGTGGCTGTTAAGTGAGAAATGAATCGGGCAATGTAATTTAGCCGTCCTAAGAATCCTCTGACTTCCTTCTCAATACGAGGAGCAGGCATTTCTTGTATTTCTTTCACCTTGGAAGGATCCACTTCGATACCTTTACCGCTGACGACAAAACCTAGGAGTTTACCGGACCTTACCCCAAATGTGCATTTATTCGGGTTCAACCTCAGCTTGTACTTTTTTAACCTCTCAAACAGTTTCTGTAAATGGTCAAGATGTTCCTCTTCAATTTGAGATTTGGATATCATGTCGTACACATAGACCTATATTTAGTGATGTATCATGTCGTGAAATAAAGCTACCATGGCACGCTGATAGGTTGCCCCAGCGTTCTTCAACCCGAATGGCATAACCTTGTAACAGAATGTGCCCCATTGTGTGATAAAGGTTGTTTTCTCCATGTCCTCAGGCGCCATTTGGATTTGGTTGTAGCCTGAGAAATCGTCCATAAATGAGAACACTTTATTTTGTCCGGTGTTGTCAACCAAAATATCGATGTGGGGAAGTGGGAAATCATCCTTAGGGCTTTCCCTATTCAAATATTTGTAGTCCATGCACATTTGTACCTTGCCATCCTTTTTAGGCACAGGAACAACATTGGTGACCCATTGCGGATAAGAGGTGACGGCCAAGAATCCAGCGTTGAATTGTTTCATGACTTCGACCTTGATCTTCTCTGACATGTCTGGTCGCATGCGATGGACCTTTTGTTTTACCGGAGGGCAGTCTTCTTTTGTTGGTAGATGATGTACTACGATATCAGCATCAAGTCCTGGAATGTCTTCGTACGACCAGGAAAAGACCTCAACATAATCATGTAGCAACTGAGTCAAATGCTTCTTGACACTGGGTTCCAGATTGGCACCTACCTTAACTTCTTTCTTGTCCTCTTCGGTACTAGGTTAACTGTGTCCACTGGTTCTTCATGGGGTTGTATGGTCCTCTCTTCTTGTTTTAGTAACCTGGAAAGTTCCCCTGGCACTTCACAATATTCCTCACCTTCGTCTTCGGCATGGAAGATTAGATTTTCAGAGTCACAGAAGGCCATAGTAGAATCGTTACCCATGGGATCCCGAATGGATGTAGATCTGCATTTTGAATTTGAGTGTGTGTAAGAGTATAGCTATCTTTGAAAGAAAATAAAAATGTAAAAAAGAAATACAAACAACACAAAGTTTGTATGCAAAAAACGTCCATGATTCATTGATGACATATGAAAATGAGGTAACAACCCTTACAAATGGATCGTTGGGCCTCGGTTAAGGCACAAGGTTTTAAAAGTTTGAATTGTTTAATTATTATAGGTCCGATAAAATTTAAAGACAATTATTGTTGGATAAAAGTAATTGTTACAAAGTCTTTAGCTTCCCAGTTGCTGAGTCCTCCACTGACAGTTGGGAAAATCCAATCCTCTAGGTCGTAGATGTCCTCATCATCCTCCACTGCGTTGATTCCGTGGTTGCTGATCTTCAAGGGTGGTCCCTCGGCACGAGCACGACTTACATCTATTTGGGCTCCTGAAGTGAAACCCAGACAGAATTTGTCAGATTTGTATGGGATATCCGGGAGTTGGCCCCAAATAGTACACCCACATTCTTCGACCACTGCTTTGGCATATTTCAAACATGTCATCTTTAGCGGAGGCCTTGTAATCTTCGGGATTTGGGAAACAGCCTTTGTTACTGCCACGGTTTGTGGGACTTCCTTAAAATGCTGAAACGGAGTTTCAATGAATTCACCCTCTAATTCCGCGTATCTGAAGGAGTTCAAGTGATTGATCATATATTCCTCTTATCCATGGAAAGTAATGATTTTCCCCATGGTTGGATATTTCAGCATTTGATGTAATGTAGAGGTAAAGGCACCAGCGTTGTGGATCCATGGTCGGCCTAATAAGCAGGAGTAGGAAGGGCGAATGTCCATCACGTAAAAAGTTGAATCAAAGGTTTGGGTTCCAACTTTTATGGGGATATCCACCTCCCCATGCACCATTCTCTTTGAACCGTCGAAGGCCTTTACCACTATGTTGATGGGTTTTAAGGTCAAACCTTCACAATCGAGTCTATCAAGAGCCTTCTTAGGCAGCACATTTAAAGACGAACCGGTATCAACCAAGACATGGGCCAAAGTTGTGCCCCTCCATTCGACAGAGACATACAATGCCTCGTTGTGCTTCCTCTCCCTAGGTGTCAGGTCAGCTTCAAAAAAGCCTAAACCATTGCCAGCGGTTAAACTGGCCACACAGTCTTGGAACTGATCAACAGAGCTTTCTTGTGGTACATGGGCAGTTTTAAGGAATTTCACCAAGGCCTTCGCATGAGCCTCGGAGCATAACAATAAATCCAGCATGGGAATCTTTGACGGAGTCTTCCCTAATTGTTCGACTACGTTGTAGTCGCTTATCTTTATAATTTTCAGAATTTATTCCATCTTTTGGGAGGCCTTAGGGATAGATACTGATTGTGCCTTCATACGGACAGGCTCAACCAGAATGCCTTTTCCCCGAGCCTCGGTCGACTCGATGGTAGGAGTATCAGCAGGTGTAACTATAGGAACTGTAGCAGTAGTAGTAGTAGTAGTGTCAACAGGAATAGGAACAGGGATGATCACAGAACCGATAATAGTCTTTGGAGGAGCAATCTCTGGGGAGAATACTCTTCCACTTAGGGTTATCTTGTTGGTTCCCGCAATGTTACTGATGTCTGGGTCAGCCTTCTCAAAAATTGAGTCTTCAACAGCCGGTCAATCCTGCTTGACATCATGATAGTAGACATCGCCCCCATAATTCCAAAGGACAGTTTTATTCGATGAGTACGGGATTGGTCCAGGCATAGTAATTATCAGTGGAGCTACTTTGGGAACTGATGTAATCCTAACGGGTCTTTTGGAGGAGACCCTGGAAGAATTGGCGGAAATGGTTACTATTTAAACATCATTGTAAGAAATGGTTGGAATGGGAGTCTTCTCAAACAAAATCTATTTGTCGTCCATTAGGCGTTGAACACCTGCTTTCAATAAATGACAGCCAGTTGGTAGGGATAAATAGAGGTGGCAGCTTTCGTCACAACCCGGAAATAAATCGGTATTCAACAGGTTCCTCTTGATAGTCAGGAGAGGAGTAACAAGTTTGTCAACAAAAGTAACAAACATATCATCTTCAACAACGTTAACATCACGGCCATGCTTGGGCATAGGAGCGGTGATAACATTTGGGATCTCAAGAGCATCGAATTCAATTTCTTTGGCTTCATGAAGGTCTTGCACCTTATTTTTCAAAGCCCAACAATTGTTGGTATCATGGCCTGGACTTTCTGAATGGTAAGCACAACGAGCATTAGGATGGTGGTGAGGACATGTGGTGTTAGGATTCTTTGGAGCTTCTTTCAAAGTTACCAGATTAGATCTCAACAAATGTGGCAGGACTTGAGATAGTTTCATATTAATCCGGGTAAATTGTCTTACTGGTCTTTCTGTTCTAGGTTGGTTGCTTCTTTGTTGAGTGGGTACAGGTTTTGGGGTCATGACAGCCCCCACCATTGGACGGTGTTTAGTTCTTTCTTGATTCCTTTGAGGATACACAACACCAACTTCTTTCTTCCCGATAAATGGTTTTCTTACAGCAGTAGAGGATGCGTATTTTTGAATCTTCCCACTCTTAATCCCAGCTTCCACTCTTTCCCCGGTCAAGATTAATTTAGTGAAGCCTGCTGAGGAGCTTAAAATTAAATGATTAAATAAAGAACCAGACAGGGTGCCCAGAAACATGTCTACTAGTTCTTTTTTAGAAATGGGAGGTTGGACTCTCCCTGCTAAGTCCCTCCATTTCTGAGCATAGTATTTGAAACCTTCACTTGAAATCATAGCCATACTCTGGAGTCGAGTACGGGTGGGAGCAAGATCTGTGTTGTGCTGATACTATTTATAGAAAGCAGCGGCAAGGTCCTCCCAGTTATGAATATTGGCCCTTTCCAGTTGATAGAACCAATCTAGTTGAGTCCTGGATAGACTGTCTTGAAAGAAGTGGACCCATAAATCTCTGTCAGCAGTGTGAGGCTGTATCTTCCTCACATAAGATCAGAGGTGCATCTTGGGACACGAGACCCCATCATATTTAGAAAACACTGGTGCCTTGAATTTTGGTGGAATAACAATCCCAGACACCAATCCCATCTCTTCAAAGTCCAGCCCGGGCACTTTCTGAATCTCCATTGCGCTTAGACGTTCTTCCAGATGTTTGTATTTGTCATCGGTCGGGGGATACTGCTCTTCAGAGTAGTCCTCCTCTTCTTCCTCTTCAGATTCTAGCTGGGCAACCGCTTCCTTGTCTTTCACTTCTTGATTATCCTTTTCACCAGATGACGTTGCAAAGTCTAGGGTCCGTCTGGCTTGTCCTTGGAACCTTTTTCCCATATTCAGAACTCCTGTTTTTTCTTTGCTTTCTTCTTCTTTTCTTCAACCAGCAAGGTTTTCAAATCTTCTTGTCCTTTGGATAAAGTCAAGAACATTTGTTGAAACTGAGCATTCTGCTCCCAGAGGTCTTTTACTGTCTGCTCGAGACCCATCTTACTGAAATAAACAGTAGAAAGATGAGGAGACTTATTGTAAGAAACCTACTTATGTTATGATGAATGGTAAATGCCTATGCAATGATTTCAAGGAAATTAGAGATTTAAATTTGCTTTAGACCAAAAAGGAACACACGTTATATTAATAAATTAAAGCTTGAGTACATCATGCCTCTTTTGGGCTTACAAAGAAATACAAAAACTCTAAGATAAAAAAGTTGTACGCATCCTTTTTGGTGCAATGTAGGCGTTCAGGTTCTGCTCCTCATGAAGTTGCTTAGTGAGTTCCAACACCTTCTTCTCGCTGGCGTAGAATTGGGCCTCGAAAGTGTCTCGCTCCCCCTTAAGTTGTATCCAATCCCTTTTTAAGTCTCTAATTGAGGTGGGCATGTCAGGATGCAGGATAGTGTATGGAACATCTCCTTCCACAATAAGCTCTATGATTACTGGGAGAATGGAGGGGTAAGGCATTATAAGACTTTGAGCATGAACTCGTACCCATTTGAGGTAAGGCTCAAGAGGGATGGAATTCTTATGCCCCAATGTCTTGCTATCTACCTTTTTCAACATCCTCCAAGCTCGGACAAATCTATGGCGGTGACTTTGATCGTCGTTCTCGTAGTCAAATACCAAATCTTGAATGGGCATCTCATGTGGGCCATCCCTTCAGGCGTAACCAAACTGTCTTAAGGCTAAGCAGGGGTTGTAGGCGATACCTCTTCTAATGCCAAGTAAAGGGACATTAGGGAATTCTCCATAATTGTCGACAATAGTAACATTCTCTATAGATCGGGAACACCAATGAATATCTGAATGTTTGAGCGTCATCAACCTATGTGACCACCTTGAACCTTGCTCGTTCTTCAATACAGATTGGAGAAGATGCGAAATAAACCATCTTTCCAAAAGAGGAGTACAACACATAAGGATACCTCTTTTCCTCATAGTGCGAGTGTGAAAGGAATTTAGGATGTCTCCTAGCAAAGTAGGCACTGGGTTAGGAGACATGAAGATCTTGACAGTGTTCACGTCTATGAGTTGGTCAGGATTTGGAAAAAAAACCATCCCATAGATGAGGAGAGCCACAATTTCCTCAAAAGCTTGCAAATCCAAAGAGTTCCAACAGTTTTGGGCTTTCTCAAACAAGAACTTTGCTAAGAAACCCTTGACATCACTCCTTGTTTCCCAATTAGTTGTGATATCAGAGGATTGCAAGTGTAGATCTCGAGCAATATTTTATGGCTTTGGATCTCTTTCCGTACCATTGAAAGGTAGTTGATTGATGATGGGAATCCTCAAGAGTTGGGAGAATTCTTCTAAAGTTGGCACAAGTTGATAATTGGGAAATGTGAAGCAATGGTGTAAAGGGTCAAAGAACTGAAAGAGCACCTTCATCATGTCTTAATTAGTGTTGGAGGTGATCAAGTTTAGTAGGTGACCATGTCTTTCGGTAAATGGAGAATTTTCAGGAATCCTTGATGCTAGCTCTCTAAGTTGAGGAGGAATCCTTACAAGATTGACTTGAATGGTTTTCCTGCGAATAGAATCCATGTCCTACAAAACAGAACAAAGATAAATTCCAAGATCCTTGAAATGGTTAGTAAATATGAGTATGATGTCATGATGTTTATGATGTTATGTACAAGTATATATATATATATATATATATATATATATATATATATATATATATATATATATATATATATATATATATATATATATATATATATATATATATATATATATATATATATATATATATATATATATATATATATATATATATATATATATATACAAACAAAGCAAACAAGTCCTTAGGTTTAGGCTTTCATGGAGTCTTATAGGTAAGTACCCTCTTGAAGTTTAGTTGGCTCAAACATGTCCTAGTAATAGTAACCGGGTTCTAAGGAGATCAATATCACTGGTTTGTTTCCTTGGGTATTGTTTTAGCGCAAGCCTCTTTAATGGCGACCAAAATATCCCAAAAAACCAAACCTCAATGAGTGTAGTATCGAGTATCTACCAACTTCGGACTGCACCAAAACCGGTCATCTCACTACGTCCTAATGGCCAAGTTGGTCAAGTAAAGGTTCTAGAAGTTAGTTAGTGCTTCATGATATGACTCAGCGGTCCCGTATTCTCCTTGACTACTCAAGGGCTACCGGTATCCACAAATATGTCACACTAACGTAGCTATTGCTTAGACCATGTCGGTATACCCCGTACAGTTTCCACAACGTATTGCTACTTACTTATAAGGTATCCCAAATCCGGGTAGAGGATTCAAACCCAAACAAAGAACCATAATGTAAAGCATACAAGTCAAGCAATGAAAGCAAGTAAATGTGATCTAGCCCTAAGGTAACCCCACTTTAAGAATTCTCCCCAGTAGAGTCACCAGTTCTGTGATACGGTGGGAGAACTGACTTGGGTATTTTGCGTTTGATCGCAAATGTTGCGGTTAGCAAGAGTCGCCACCGACTTTTCTTTAATCCAAAAGAAAAGGTGAAAAAGCACAGGAAAGACCTTTGAGATTATTTCTTGAGTTCGGGGGGTAGATTATGAAAAGGGAAGGTATTAGCACCCTTTTCATCCATGGTTTTCCATGGGCTCTTAGTTACTTGCTAGATCACTTGCTTTTGTTTAAAAATGTGCTTTATGTGGTTTTTTGAAAGTATTTTGTAAAGATGCCTTTGTTTAGGCAAACTTTGTAATAATTCTCGTTCGTAAGAATGTATACAAAGTGTTTGATCTTTTGAAAATGTTTTCAAGTTTGAAAGATGTTTTTGAAAGTGTTGGTGTTTGTTTTTAAAAATAGCAAGGATGTTTTTATTTTGAAATTGAGAAAGTAACTAGGAACATTCTACCTACTCAAAAGTCTTTCATGTTCATTTCCTTTTTCCTTTGACATTGTTATCTTACCATTGATTTGGTAAGTAACCTTATCTTTGGATGTAAAAGGGACGGGCAAGGGTCATCATATAACCATTATTAGCAATGTTGCAAGGTATCTTAGCATTTTTCTTTAGGGACTAAGATCATTTTGAAAGGCAACTTTTGATGCATCATCGAGGGACTATGATCTTGTATTTTGCTTGTTTTTGCTAAGATATCTCACATGCATAATATGACCATTTTTGTAAGGCAACCAAGTGGATTTACCCTAGGGGTGTTTGTGTGCAAGTGTATTGATTTTCATGCTTGATTTGTCTTTGATTAGGGTTTTCTATTGATTGGTTTTAGTCTTCCCATATAAAACCCTAATTACTAGCATTTGTATATAAAGGGATAAATTGCGGAATTTAAAATTACGACGCTATTACATCACTTAGGGGTGGGGGTATACAAATTTACAAATGGAGAATATTGCAAGAATTTAAATCTAAATAAATATTTCAACCATATTGAATTTGAATAAATGTACAAAATAGGGATAAAATGTAAAAATATAAAATTTAAGGGGAAATGTGATTTTGTTTGGTTTTTTTCATGAAAAGGTTTTTTTTACCTAATTAATAAAATAATTAACTAAAAAAAGGAAAATTAATATTAAATTAGTAAACTAAATTAATTTAAAGAAAACAAGTTTTTTAGGGATTTTTGTGAATTTAATTAAATTAGTAAATAAAAATAATTAAATAAAAATCTTAAATTCTAAATTGATTTTAATTTACAAGAAAAATAAATGATATAATATAATAATAATTAAAATTAAATTATCTAAGTAAAAATGGTAAATTTAATTATTAAAAAAATGTAAAATAAATGTTTTTATTCTTTTGTGTTTGTTAAGAAAAATAAAATATAAAAATTTGAAAATAATAAATAAAAATATTTTTGGATTTTTATTACTAATAATAAAAATTAATATTAATAATAATACTAATAATAATAATAATGAAAATAAAAAATAAAAAGAAAATGAAATGGGCCAGGATGTATAAACAGCAAGGCAGGGGGGTTTGATCATAGCAAAAAATAAGGCCCAACAAGAGGAGGCCTAGGCGCTGCAAAAAGAGTAAAAAATGTGAGAAAAATGCTGGGGCTTGAACTCAGGACCTCGTGGTGACAGGCGCGTGCTTTAACCATCGGGGTGATAATACATCCGTTAAATTATGTCAAACCATAAATATATAACACATATCTTGTCTTAAATATAATTCAACTTCAACCGCCAGCCAGAAGCCCTGCAACTTGTTCATTTCTCAACCATTTGCAAAAATGTAAACATGAAAATTGCTCCATTTTTTCATACAAATCCAACCATATAAATATCATGAACTATAAATCAAAGATGAATGAGAATTTTTGAAAGTACCAAATTCTGACCTAATTATTTTCAGATATTCAATCCTAAAATTCTCCTAGCTCAATCAATATAAATGAAATCTATGGACATGTACAACTTTAGGACAATGATGTCTACATTTTATCTTCACAAATGCAAGCCTAAAAATGCCTAAGTAATGAGATAAAAGTTCAAGAAAAATACCTCAAAACTGGAAATCGTGAAATGCAAATGAGCTTGATTCAAGGTGCTGCAATGATCAGGTTAGCTTCATCAAGTTCCCATGAAGCTAATGTAATGGTTAGCTTGAGTTGAGAATGGCTGAAATGTCTTGGAGAAGTCAATGTGCAATGCACTGTTTTTGGTTATGGAGGATAAGGTAAATGATGTTACAGTAATGAAACAGGGACGGGGATAGGTTACACTTGATGTAAGGAAGCTTTAGGAACCAAAAGGCCAAGAAACGCACGAGGGAAATATGAGTTTGATGTTCAAGGTCAGAAACTGCGCAACAATGGTGTTTTTAGGAAATTTATAATTTGAGAGAGTTTTGGTGTATTTCAGGGTGCTTCAGCTCATCCTCTATCCCACAAATAGTGCCTCTATTTATAAGCAACAAGTTTGGAAGTTTGTTGTTGATCAGAATTCAAAATCACAAGTTAAGCATAACATGTGATTTTTTGAGAAATAAAGTTTCAATGCCTTATGTACTGGCTAAGATAGAGTGGTTACGCTTTAAACACACTTGCTTCTGACTTTGTAGATGGAGTGTGATCAAAGGGAACAAGTTAGAGGCTCAAGAATTGACTTTGCCCAAAAAGCTTGCTTTTCTAAAATGGAAGTGTTCACTTTGTGCCATTAATGGAAATATGGATTGGATAAAGCTTAAACCACTTGGATTAAAGCTAAAACGTTTGTGAAATCCATTAATTATGGATAGATACACAAGTTAGAAGGCCTGCAAAGCAAGATTATGCAGCCTAACATTGAAATTGCATCTTTGTTCATCATGAAAATGACATATAATTTTAGTTTGAAACCCTAACTTCCTCTCTTTGATTCTCCCTGCTCAAGAATGATCTCAAGGAGTTCTTAGACATTTTGGAAAGCTTTTAATGTTCTCTACAACCCCCCTTTGAATCACTTTTGAAAATTCCCCTTGGAACTATATGAAAAAGTGCCATGAAGTTAGGACAAAATCCTGCCTAAACTAGGGCAAAATTTCACTAAGTGTTTAATTTCAAGACCATGATTTTATGAATTAATAACTTGAGATCAAAACACTTTTAGAAGAAGTTGTGTAAAGAAATATTGTATATATCATGGAGATATACAACTTTCATGTTGAAAGTTTCTTTTGAATCATCTTGCATCATGGTGAAAAATTTGCTCAAAGTTGTGAAAAAACATGAAGTTTTCAACACTTAGAAAAATTTCTAAGTTAGAAAACTTTGACTTTTCAAAATGAAATATTGAATTTTTGATTTCTTGATGAATAAGTTTCATATTTTGACATTTTTTAATGAATTGTGATCTTTGACACTTGATTTTGACCAAAAAGTCAAAGTTTGACTTTTCAGTGTACAATTGACTTTTGATCAGTTAACTGAAAATCAACTATCAATCCAATTGATATTGAGCAATTTTTTGGGTCGTGCCATTAGGTAAAATTATGTAATTTAAATCTTGAGATCATGCCTCAAACCAATTAACCATTTGCTAGGTCAAAAATCAGAAATTTCCCTTTCCTAGTCAAAACCCTAATTTTGACCATTTTGATGATTTGATCAAATTTCTTGAGGAATTGTGGTCCAAACTTGACCAAATGATACATAGGAGTTTATAATGTTGATGTGGATAAAAAATTATGAAGTTTGACTGTAAATTGTCCACAGTTGACTTTTTCCTAATATAGCTGATTTTTAGGTCAACTGCTCAATTGACTGAGCAAAAATGTGATCCAAGGCTTGAAACTTGACATGAGTAATATTGGGGGTCCATAATGATCCATGAAAGTCATATGAAGCATTGAAAGTTCAATTATCCTTGTGCAATCTCAAACCCTAATTTCAGTCATCAGTGCTTAAGGAGATGTCTTGAGTTGATCAACCCTAGTGCGGTCTTGAACCAAGAGAGATCTTTGTGAGAAAATATTTGATAAGTGAGAGGGAAAATTTTGGGGTACAACACCAAGGATAGTAAACAAGTAGTCCAAGTAACATTAAAGTTTTTTATGGTTCAAGTTGATTATTAGGTATCTTCAAAAAGAAAATGAAAGCTCAAATGAGCAAAATAAAAATGACATAAAAGTAAATGCTCAAATGAGCAAAGATGAAAATAGCATGAAATGTAAATGCCAAAATAAACATGCTTAAATTAAAAGCATAAAATAAAGTCAATTGTTAATGAGTTAGAAATTAGAGGTTAGTTGAATGACCATCTTGAAACTTGCATTTGAAAACTCATTAGAAGATTGATAGAATCAAAGCCTCTTAACAACAAGTTTCATTTGCTTTTTGTCAAGTATATCATTCATTTCAAAATCTCAAGGCAACAATAAATGATCAATGATGTTTAAGTGATCCAATTTGACCAAAGTTGATGAAAATTCATTAGAGAATTGGTAGGACCAAAACCTCCTAACAATGAATCTCAAGGTTATTGGATCAAAGGGTTCAAATTAACATATTTGAGCTTACAAACATGGGTTTGGGCCAAGAATGATCATTTTCTCAAATCGGGAAAAAATTTAGCGCTATGTTAAGCAATCGCAAGTGGACTTATATAGAAGTCACACCTATTTTGAGGCCGGTCAACAGCAATCTATATACTATATGTTTTGAGAAATGATTTGGAAATCATTCTCCAATAATATTTAGTACAATAATAAGGGGATAAGATAAAGAGGATGGGGTAGGAATTAAACACATTTGAACTAAAAATTTAATCAAGCTATTATTAAAATTATTCATCCATTTTTTGTGGAGTTAAACTCAGCACCATGGATCCAATGGTGTTAATAAAGCTCATGATCAAAATCTCATAGTCCAAGATCAGCCAGAATATATGCAAGATAAAATATATTTAAAAAAATAAAGAAAAATATTTTTAAAAAAGGTTTAAAAATGGGAATATAAGTAGAAAATAGCAACTATATTCAAAACATCCAAGAAAAATCAAACAAAGCCATAGAAAAATCATAAATGAGTTCAAATATTTATATAAAATTTTTGGTAATTTTTTAAAGTCAGAAACTATTTTTAAAATTAAAAGAAATAGGCAAAAACAAACCAAAAATTGTGAAAAATAGTAAAGTCGGAAATTAAAACAAAATGAGGTCACTAATATTTGTCAAAAGGTCATTGGATCCTTCCATATTTTTATCAGAATTTAAAAATTAAGAAAAATATTTTTAAACATTTAAAACAATTCAAATAAAGTGAAAAATCATAAAAAATATCAAAACACAAAATAAAATTGTGAAAAATAATAATAAGAGTGAGAAAAATAAAAAGTATTTTTCATAATTTTTTTCATATTTTTTGAATTTAAAATGAATTTTCTCTGATTTTTTGAAGTTTAAAACAATTTAAATATAAAAATGAGAAATAAAAATAAAGTCAAAAAAACGTGGACCAATGGATGAGAATCAAAACACATTAGTAAGCCAATCCAATGGATCAGACACGCTGTGCATATCATGGTCTTTAGTGAATAAAGCATGGGATCAATTATTTAAATCAGATTTTAAAAAATGCATGGCACGCCTTCATTGGTTGATAGATGACACGCTGGTCATCTTCAATCTCCAGCCCACGAATCTGCAGGTTCCAAAAACTGTAAAATTAGGACACGAGACCAGTATCATTCGCTTCGTGTCTTCAAGACGATTCCAGTGGTACCTTCGCGAAAAATTTATATAAACTATAGCTTAGTCGTTTTTGAAAAGAAGTTCTAAAAAGGGATTTGAAATTTCGTGGCCAAAACGTACTTCCAGTTGAAAATAAGTGTTGCAACTAGAATCATGATGATGAGAGCTTCCTAACAGTATCAAAGTTTGAGAGAATTGGTGAAGGAATCTACCTATTAAAGTTAAGTTGCACAACTTTGAAACTGGACTTGGCTAGCACGACTTAGGAAGTCTCAGAGCTTAATTCTTCTTCTGTTAGCTTCAGTGAGGTTCAAGGAAGGTGAATTGACAAAGAAAAATGATTGAGAAAGGTTGTAAGAGCAAATTAGAAGTTGCAGAAAATTGAGTTCAAGAGGAAGTCTAGCAGGGTGATTCTGGCTCTCTAAGCTTGAGAAAATGAATGAGGTATGATGGTCTATTTATAGGGAAGCTGATTGAATTCTTAAACTTGTGAAATGATGAAGTTTGGAGGGAAATTGTGTGAAGTTGCAAACAAGAAACGTGTGGCTTCTAATTTGATCAAAACTCATCCAAACCTTACGTTTTAATATGCTAATCACTTCTGGAGGTTCACTAAACATGTTTTGAAGCAAAAGCGCGCAGAAAATTGTGTTTAGAAGCTAAATCAAGGATTTCAAATTCTGACTTTGAAACTTCAGTTTCAAGTTACCAAGTTCAAATCAATGACATTCTCAGCTCAAGGAGTCTTAGGACATGATTCTTGAAGCTTTAGAAAGATGAGATCACAAGCTTTACAATGTGCAAATAATGGAATCAAATGGATGCTTGAGATAAAAATTGTGATGAGTCAAAGTTGAGAAAAAGAGGTTGACTTTTGTACTTAGAAAATTCTAAGTTTTTTCTTCAAAAATGACTTATAATGTCTTGCATCCAAACATGGCCTTCCATTTGAATTTTCCTCTTGACCAAAAAAGATGGAACGAAGTAGATCTCTTGAATGAAATTTTGAGACTTGAACCATTTAAAATCTACAAAAAATGAGAAAATAATGACTTGTTGAAATTGGCAAAAATTCATAAAATGACCTATAATCTTTTGCATCCTTAGGGAATCTTCCATTCATTTTCACACTTTGAACTTAAAAGAAGGGTTGAATTTCACATCTTTAAGATAAATATGGAAAAATAATGGGCTCAAGGTGATAAAAATTGACCAAGTTATGATCTTTTGAAGTCACATATGGGAATTTGATGGATTATTTAGAGGACTTGTAATATTTCTTCATCATTAGGTATCTTCCTCACAAAATTTCCTTGAAACTTTTGAAGAAATTTGTTGATATCCCTTTGAAGATAAGGATGTATTTTGAAGCACCCAAAAATACCAAAATATGAGCAAGTTATACCCCCCTTTGAAGTTCAAAATCCTAGCTCCTATAGTAACAAAATGCCTTAGGAAACCTTTTCAATTTGGACAAACTTCCTTGTACAAATACTTTTGTCATGTTAATAGAAGTTGTTGAGGATGATAAGGACACACCATAGAAACCAAAAATACTTCCAAATATTGAGAAATGAGGGAGATATGCACTTGTGATCAATGAAACCAAAGACTTGTCCAACTAGGCCAAACTTCTTCAATCAACCCTTGTACCTTTGAACTATTTTTGACAACTTGAGGCATGACGAATCATAATAGACTTTATCATGATATTATTTCAAAATATATTCAATAATGAAGCTTGAATCTTAATGAATATTTGTTGAAGAAGGCATGAAAATAAACTCATGAACCTATGGATCAACTTGATGGAATGCATTATGCTTTCACCTATGATACCAACAATTATAGCAAATGTTCATTGTACTTATTAGTTAAAATTTAATCAATATAAAACATAGATGATCACAATATACAAGTCAAGGTGCTTGGTGATTCCCCATGAGCAAAGATAAAGATAAGGAAAAGAACCAAACTCTAGTGTGTGATCTTGTTGCATTGTGATGGTATGAGATGATAGATGAATCTTAGGGGGAAAAATTGTGGTACAACAGCTGCCCTTATTTAAGTGTCTTCTATCCGAAGATGCGAAGGTTTAAAAATCTTCGTGTCGATGCGATTGAAGATACTTAAATATAAAACAAGCCCTATTTTTGGTCCTAAGATGCCATGTAGTGCTTATGATTATGAATGCAAATGAACAAATACAAAAAATGACGCAAGACCTCACTAGGGATATAACAAATAAAAACGGGGATAAAAAGAAAAAACCCAACCTGGAAAGTAAATCACTAGTGAACAAGAGACCCAACTCTATTGGGATAAATCCCGACGAGGAGATAAGGCGTCATCAACTCAAAAATTGAGGAGAGAAAGTAAAGGATAATCGTGATAGACAGATGACTGCGAACTATCCACTCATTGAGGAGATAGCAAAAAGGTAACGTCGACCCACCAGGGAAGGAAGTGGTAAGATAATACCGGTAAATACCAATATTAGGGTAAGCAGTTAGTACTTACAACTGGAAACAAATAAATTCCTTTGAAGCAATAGAGTCTCAACGACGAACTACCTTCCATGATGATAAGGCTACCATTCATCGAAAAAAGATCTCAACAATGAACTACCTTCCATAATGACAAGGCTACCATTCATTGGAGTAACAAAATCTCAGCAACAAACTACCTTCCATAATGACAAGGCTACCATTCATTGGAGTAACAAATCTCAGCAACGAACTACCTTCCATAATGAAAAGGCTACTATTCATTGGAGTAAAAAATCTCAGCAGCGAACTACCTTCCATAATGACAAGGCTACCATTCATTGGAGTAACAAAATCTCAGCAACGAACTACCTTCCATAATGACAAGGCTACCATTCATCGGAGTAACAAAAATCTCAGCAACAAACTACCTTCCATAATGACAAGGATACCATTCATTGGAGTAAAAAATCTCAGCAACAAACTACCTTCCATAATGACAGGGCTACCATTCATTGGAGTAAAAATCTAAATCTTCTCTGGGAACTGTCAGACTTATTGGGGAAGTACAAGTTACTCAAATAAAGAGACATGCCACTTGTTGTTACGAGAAAGAATTGCAATAATGATTTCCTGGGGAAAGTAATAGGACTTCCTGGGGAAATGCCAATATATTCATGTTGAAGAGATAAAAATCTTCATGTGCAAAATAAATGCACATTCTCAAACCGGGGCTTAAAGCTTGCCGAAATCAAAATAATAATATTGTTGGGGACCACCCATTCGAACCAGAAATGAACTGGAATAAAGCAATCGACCAAAATAACACCTCATGAGAAATAAACTCAAGAGGGAACCACGTTCCATCCAGACGATGAATTGAACAGGAAGGCCAAAGAAAAAATTCTTCCACGAGGGATAACTCAGTGGTGAAATTGAAAGAATATACACTTTCTGCTTAAGGTTGACACTCTATTGGAGAGAGGATAACACAACTCTGCAAAACAGAATAATATTTCAACAAAATATTAATGAATGCAAATGGGAAATGATTTTCTAAATTCAACTATGCAAGATGTATGTAGGAATGTAGGAATGTTATCATGCATATGCTAACAAAATAGACATATAACACTAGGGATAACCAGACAAAACCAACTTGGGTACAATCAATACTCGGCTAAAACACAACCAAGATGAAAATTTCATGAGAAAGTAAGCACAAACTAAGGGAAAAAAATTCCTACTTCATGGATTAACTCCATTGGGAAGGAACATAATCCGAAAATAATCAAATCATAACAATAAATTAGTATAGATACAGGGGTATAACATCCTCCTCTAGGCTTCACCGGGGAATATCACACAGACTTCAATGGGGAAAAAATGTTTCACGGTCTGTACTTCTACTGGGGATTGCGATATTGATTTCAATGGGGGAAACAATACCATATAGTTGAGACATCAACTGCGGATATTGTACTGACTTCATTGGGGAAGGCAATAACACATTGCCGAGGGAAAACCAAGATACATTCTTCAATACTGAGAGTGAGGATTGCACCAACTTTTCTAGGGAGAACTTATGAAACTTCACGGGGATAGCCTTATCCAGGGATTTAAGAAGTCAAATATTACATCAAGAAATCAAACTTATGGGGATTTTAAATCAAATCCAGCACTTGGCAGTAGAAAACCTAAAAAGTTGACAATTGTTTCAACATTTCCTAGAAAAGACATTGCCCTTGTCTGGTTGCCTCACTAGGGAAAACGGGATCACAAAACCAACACCACACCATATATCAATTGGTATCATCTTCAACTATCTAAGAAAAACATGAAGAATATACTCAATCCAACAAAAGTTCCTTGGGAGAACCTTCCTAGGGAAATCAAACTTCCAAAATTTTTGTTGGATTGAGTAACCTTCCTCTGCTTTGCCACCATCCAATTTGCACTCACATGAAAGAAAGACCGGAAAAATATTAGTACAGTTAATTGAACATGAATAAGAATTTTCAAGAAAAAGAAAATGTGTTCATCATTAAAGTTTTCCGTTTGGAATCAGAGGGCTATTTTCAATTCATCACGTTTTTATTTTTCTCTTTGCAAATCACAAGAAGATTACTCTTCTTGGTTCACAAAAAGAAAAAGAAAAATGAAAGTTGTCCAAGTAAAAAAAAAGAATGCAAAGCAAATTTATCCAAATGCAAACAAGGCCAAACAATGCAGCAAGTTATCTAGGCAAACTGCAATGCAGTAACTAGACAACAGTAGGCGCGCAAATTGCCCAAGGCAAACTAAACAAAGCCAAACTAAGTTGGACAAAGAACAATGCAGTAACTAGACAACAACATGGTAAACTGGATGCAGCACAAACAAGCTAACCAGACTGCAACAAAATGCAAGCAGTAAATGTCAAGTAACTGAACAAGCACAGCAGCATGGCAAAGTAGCATACAAATAGCAGAAAAAAGTATAAGTAATAGCAGGCTGTCAAAGGGAAAAGCAAATATAACAGCAAAAGCAACTAGGATATAACAATAGGAAAAACTGCAAGGAGAGGCAAGGGAGCATTTTGTCAAAACTGAGAAAACAAAACTGCATAACTACAAAAACTCTCAAGCCTGTAACATCCCAAGTCAAAAACCTGCAACATTTTTCCAAACTGCAAAAACAAAAACAAAAACATTCACAAAGCTTGTCAAACTCACAAAAGTTCCAAAACAGTTACCAAGCCTGCAAACTCAACAAAGCCTAACAAACTGTAACAATACCAAAACTCCAACCAGTTCTCAAAAACAACCAAAACCAAAACTTCCAAAGTCCTCAACCAGTTCAAAAGGATCAAACTGCATAACCAGTTTCAAACAAGCCTAACCAAACTGTCAAAAAAATAGCAACAATAATAAAACCATCAAAAACAATTTTCAAACTTCCAAACTGAAAAACCAGTTCAAACCAAGTATCAAAAACTATCATCTCCCATCACAACAACAAAAACCTGCATAACAAGTTCAAATACATAAAACCTGCATAGCAAGTTCAAAAACACAAAAACCTGCATAGCAAGTTCAAAAACACAAAAACCTGCATAGCAAGTTCAACAACAACAAACCTCCAAACCTGTGAACCAACTCTCACAAACATCCAAACCTGTATCTCAGTCCCAAACACCAACAAAAACTTGTAAACTGTCAAAAGCATTCAAAACCTGTATCTCATTTCAACAACAAAAACATAACAATTTCCAAACATTCAAATTATAACCAAAACGAAGTCAGAAGGGAAACACCATCATCATTCAAGTTCAAGAGAGAGGAAAGAAATAACAAAGTCAGAAGGGAAACACCATCATCATTCAAGTTCAAGAGAGAGGAAAGAAATAACAAAGTCAGAAGGATAACACCATCATCATTCAAGTATAAGAGAGAGGAAAGAAATAACAAAGTCAGAAGTATAACACCATCATCATTCAAGTTCAAGGGATAGAAAAGTCACCAGAAAAGCTCACGCTACATCATCATTTCTCCTCCCCGTTTCCGACCGCCAAGGAGCACTATCAGCTCAAATCTCACATTCCTCTCCATTTTCCAGAAAAGTTCCAAAGGTACATTTCTCTTCAAACCCTTTTCCTGAATCTCATAAGGCGATAAAATTGATTAACAAAAAGATACAAATAATATAAAACAACAACAGTAAAGCATTCAAATCCAAACAGAACATCACCTTCTTTTCATGAGAGAAATTATTTGAGCATGGTTAGGAAGAGAATGAAGGGTGCTCCGGCGACAGGAATTGGGGAGAGGAGATCAGAATAAGCATCAATGTCAAACCCTTAGACATAAGTCCCACTTTAGAACCTAGAAAAATGCATTGCATTCATGAATCAGGGACGAATAGGGACAGAGTGAGAAAGATGAATGAGTGAGAAAGAAGTGAGGGAGAACGAGAGAGACAATGACGCCGCTCTGTACGAACCAACAAACCCTAATTTCCTTTGTTTACCCTAATCAAACAATTAAAAAGCTTAAGACATTGGGCCAATTCTGGCCACAAACCCTAAAGCCCATGCTTAATTGCTAACACACACCTCCCCCTCTGCCTTTTGTTTTTTTTGGTTTCAGCATCAACATTAATTTTCCTTTGGGCCTAACCCTCTTTGAATCTTCCAAGCCCATCCTTTCTTTTGTTCTTTTTTTCAATTTAATTTGTTTTATTTCTTTGTGTTGATAATATGCTAATAATGATTTTTAAAACTTCATTTTTGTAAAATTAATTTGATTTTCTTTAATTAGTTTTCTTTTGTCATTTTATTTTTATTAATTTTCTTACACTTAATAAAAACACTAAAAAATGTTTAATTTAATTTAGTTTCTTTCTTTAAAGATAGCTCATAATTAATAAAATACACAAAAAATATAATAAAGATTTTTAATTTAAATCATTTTCTTATTAGATTAAGTTTTATTTTTTTTAAAGTAAACACATTGCATTTCATACTTTATTAATTTCTTTAATTGTCATATCTTTGTATTAAATCGCACAACAATTAGATTTGGTTGTAATATTTGGACATTGCTATTCTTATGAGATTCATCCCCATTTGTAATAATTGTACCTCCATTCCCAGATACTTTTGTAATAGCTTAGACTTTTAATTCCCGCAATTTATTGCTTTCTATATATTGTGTAGTAATTAGGCATGTATGGCAAGATTCAAAAATCAATCGCTATATGACCTAATCCAAGAATAAATAACTTGAAATAAACACACTTCTCACACGCGCACCTCTAGGGTAACCTCGCTTGTTGCCTCGGAAATACAATCATGTCCCTCGAATATAAGACACTCTAGCAAATGACCCTTTGATAAACAAAGATCATAGTCCCTCAATGACCCTCGATGTTGCCTTCGATAAAATGATCTCATCCCTTACAAGATTGCTAGAGTGTCTCACAAGTTGCTTTCAATGATTGTATAATTGACTCGCGCCCGTCCCGTTTAACATCCAAACACAAGGTTGTTTACCAAATACAATGGTAAAACAACAATGTCAAAGGATTAAAAATGTGTAGGAAAGATCTTTGAGTTAGGGTAGACAACTCCTAGTTACTTGATCAAATTTGCAAACATCCTTGCTATTTTCAAAAACACTCAACACATTTCAAAACAATTTCCCAAAACAAACTTTCAAACATTGAAACATATTTTCAAAAGACAAACACCTTTGTAAAACATTCAAACAAGAATTGTTACAAAGGTTGCCTAGACAAGGCCTCTTTTCAAAACATTTTCAAAACATTTTCAAAACCACACACAAAGCACCATTTCAAACAATTGAAAAGCAAAAGCAAGTGTTCTAAACAAGTAACTAAGAGCCCATGGAAAACCATGGATGAAAAGGGTGCTAGCACCTTCCATTTTCATAATCTACCCCCCGAACCCAAGAAAATATCTTAAAGGTCTTTCCTGTGCTTTTTGACCTTTCCTTTGGATAAAATAAAAAGTCGGTGGCGACTCTTGCTAAACCGAAACATTTGCAAACACAAAGGCAAAACCTCAAGTCAGTTCTCCCACCGTATCACAGAACTGGCGACTCTGCTGGGGACTATTTTAAAAGTGGGGTTACCTTAGGGTTTTAGATCACCTTTACGTGCTTATCTTGTTTGATTTGTATGCTTTACATTTTTTGGTTCCTTGTTTGGGTTTGTTTTAAATCCTACACCCGGATTTGGGGGGCACCTTTTAGGTAAGTAGCAATAGACTGTGAGGGAACTGTGTGGGGTATACCGACATGGTTGAAGCAGTAGCTATGTTGATGTGGCACTTTGGTTGGTACCGGTAACCCTTGAGTTAAATCAAGGAGAATACGGGGCCGCCGCATGGTGTCGTGAAGAATCAACTAACTTTAGAACCTTACTTGACCAACTTGGCCTTTAGGACATAGTGAGATGACCGGTTTCAGTGTAGAGTTGAAAATTGGTTGATACTCGATACTACACTCATTGAGGGTTGTTTCCTTGGAATATTTAGGTCGCCTGTAAGAGGCTAAATTGAAACAATGAACAAGGAAACCATCCAGTGATATTGAACTCCTTAGAACCCGATTACTATTTCTAGGACAGGTTGAGCAAACTAAACTTCAAGAGGGTACTTACCTACAAACTCCATGCAAACCTAAACCTAAGAACTTGTTTGCTTTGCGTGAATATGATTATTTGTATATAACTTGCTTACTTCGCATATCTGTACATAACTTCATAACATCATACCATAGCATTTTCAATAACCATTTCAAGGATCTCGAGGGTCTTTGATGCAGGGGCACGTTGAACCAGACGTCTACCAAAGGGCAAGAGGATTCATTTTCCTCTAAACAAACACCGTCAAAGATCAAGTACAACAACTTGAGTCGAGGGCTATGACCCACTTGACATGGTGATCTTAATTCTCGTGGAAAGACATCTACCGATGCAAAGCTCTCCAATCAAACATGTTGATCGAAGTTTAACCTCTAACATTTTCTTGTGTTTACCCCGCGAGGTTCTTGAAAATATGCATCCACATACCATGCATCATATCATGACAGGTTTCTCCCAGACAGGTCTCCTTATCTTCCTGCTGTTTATTACAGTAAGATGAATATGGAACAAACAGTAAAAGATCTCCAAGCTCAAAATGCTCAATTCCAACAAACGTTGTTGGTTATGGCTAAGGGGCAAGAGGACCTGAAAGCTCTCCTCCTCAAAGACAAGAAGAAGAAGCCCAAGAAGTTAATAGGCGTCCTGAACTTGAGAAGATGACCTGGAGGACCAGTCAAGAGAACTCTAGATCTTTCAACTTCATCCAACTTGGGGGATAGTCATGAAGAAGACAACAGTTTGGAGATTGGTGAAGTTGAAACTGACTACTGCGAGGAACAATATCCTCTCGCTGATGACAAGTACAAACAGTTGGAGGATCGCCTCAGTGCTATGGAGATTCAACAAATACCTGGCTTGGATTTAGGAGACATGGGTTTGGTTTCTGGAGTGGTCATCCCTCCAAAGTTCAAAATCCCTACCTTTTCCTTGTACGATGGAGCCTCTTGCCCTAAGATGCATTTAAAGTCTTATGCCCGCAAGATTCAACCATACACAACTGATCCAAAGCTTTGGATCCATTTCTTCTAAGAAAGTCTGGTAGGGACTCAACTCGAGTGGTTCTATCAATTGGAGAGTTCTCACATCCACACCTAGGAGGATTTAGCTACTGCTTTCTATAAGCAGTATCAGTACAATGCTGATCTTGCACCAACTCGTGTGCAATTTCAGAACATGACCATGGGTTCCAATGAAAGCTTCAAAGGGTACGCCCAAAAATGGAGAGATCTGGCTGGTAGGGTGCAACCCCCTTTAACCGACAGGGAGATGATTGGCATCTTCATGGGAACTCTGACAGGACCTTTCTTCAATCACTTGATCGGAAGCTCCTCGGTCGGGTTCACCGAGTTAATATTGACCGGCGAAAGGGTTGAAGCTGGCATCAAAAGTTGAAAGATCCAAGGAGCTACACCTTCTGATGCTCAAAAAAAGCCCTATAATGGGAAGAAAGAGTCCAATGCAGTGACTGGTCAAAAGAGTCATCATGATCAACATGTAGGGGAAATCCTGATCTCTAATCCCACGCCTGTTCAACAAAGACAGAGCAATAGGCGTAGGGTAAGATATCAAGAAAAGCAGTATACTAACATCAACATGCCTTTGTCTCAAGCGTTATAACATTTGCTGAAGTTGAAGCTGATCACACTAAAGGATCCTCCTCAAAATCCTGATACTTCCTCTTCTAAGTATAATCCGAGCGTGAGATGTGCCTATCATCCTGACAGTCCTGGACATGACACCGACGGCTGTTGGACTTTGAAGAACAAGATTCAAGACTTGATTGATTCCAAGGAGATCGAGTTTGACCCTCCGGAGACCCCAAATGTGATCACTGCTCCTAGGCCAAATCATTGAGAACGTCTTTGTTTCGTTTGAATTTTCCAATTGTAATTTCTTTTGTTATTCAAACAATTATCTATTAAGGTCAAACTCTGTTTCATTAATGCATTGTGTGATCGGTGGATCTGGAACTGACTGTTTAACGCTGGTTCGCGAAATGTCGCGGAAGCAAGAGTCGCCACCGTCTTTTATGTTCTCCAACATGGAAAGGACAAAAGCACAGAAAAATTCCTTATAGAGATTGCTCTCGGTTCGGGAGGTGGATTATAGAAAGGGAAGGTGCTAGCACCCTTTCTATCCATGGTTATCCATGGGCTCTTAGATACTTGCTCATTTGTGTTTTCAAAATTGGTTTGTTTGCTTTTCAACTGTGGGTTTTTAAAAAGTTCTTTGAAAATTTCAGTTCGACTCTTGTATCGGTCCTCAAGAGTGTTTGAAAAATTGCTTTCGAAAGCTTTTTGAAAAGGTGTCGGTGTGAAAAGTATTTTTGATTTGTTTTGAAATTAGAGCAAGTATCTAGAGTCGTCTACCTACCCTAAGGAATTCGTCTGTGTAAATGTCCTTTAAAGTAGTGCCATCCCACCATTGAGAGGTAGGTAGCACCACCGTTGGAGGTATTCGGGTCAATTCGAGTTTGTAGGGACATGGTGATCACCAGAGCAATGGGAAGACACCTTAGAAGCTACCCTCATGCTAGGTTCCCGGATCATGAGGACTTACTAAGACATCCTCTACTCGACGATCACCTTTCGAGGCAAGGCAACAGTGAGGCGTACCCTAGGGGTGGTGTGTGCGAATTGTGTGTCGTTTTCATTTGCATTTGTCTTGTCATGTTCATTGTGATCTACGCTTGATTTTATTTAAGGCCATACATTCTTTCATGCTTTTTGTTAACAGTTTAAAAATATTTGCGGGAAAAGTAAATCTAAAACTATTACAAATGGCGCGGGTCCACATCGCCAAAAATTAAACCGGACCCGATTTGACAGAAAAAGGTAAATAAAGAATTAAAAAGGTGCGAAAAGTAAATGTTACAAAGCTTTGGGAGAGATACATAATTATTTGAGCGAAATAAAAATAAATACGCGAAATTAAACAATTAAAAATATGGGCGTTGGACCTTTTTGCAAAATATTAAAGTTAACGAGGAATTAAAATTAAAAATTAAAAGAGAATGTTTTTGGTGTTTTTATGTTTTTTTAGATTTAATAGAAAAAGAATTAATTAAAATTAAAATTGAATGCAAACCCTAATCCTAATTATTTTTTAGTTATTAAGAAAAATATTGAATTTTAACCTAATTTAAACCTAAGTTAATTTACATGCCAATTTGATTATAAAAATAAAATAAATAAATATTATTAAAAGAATAAAAATTAACTAAACCTAATTCTATTTTTTGTATTTTTATTATTAAAAGAATTAACATTAAAACTCTAATTTGAATTTAATTCATGTACATGCAATTTATTTATGAAAATATTAGAATAAAATATTTATTAGGTTTTTCTTGTCTTTTCTGATTTTTTAGGCCTTTTTAATATTTTGTAAAAAATAATTAATTAAATTAACAAGAAAGCAAATAAAATAATAATTAAAATAAAACATAAAAATAAAATAGAATTTGTAAACCAGGGGGGGTGGAAGTCCCCAAAGTGGAGGTCTTGATCCAAAAGTTCTAGCCCAACAAGCTTTGATCCATTTGATTTTTCTGAATAGCGTGTGGATGCGTTGACCAGGGTGTAACGTGTTCCTTAATCCATAGCCATTGATCTGATGAGCCTGGACAGGTGGACATTGATTCCTGAGGGTGTATGATGCGCTTTCACTATTGAGCCTGCACGTGAATTCGTATTGCAAAATAATAGAGGAAATAACGCAGACCTGGGACTCGAACCTAGGTCTTGGACGTGAATGCTATCAACGCCTGCCAGCTGAGCCACTACAACACGTTTGATATGTTAATAACAAATAAATATTATAAAAAGAAAACGGAGAGTTAGTGGATCCAACGCGCGAAAATTTAAACCAGTTAATCACATGTTGCCACGACTTCGTCTTCTTCACGTTCCCTGTAATACAAAACATATAGGCAACGGTTTTCACACCGTTGCAGAAAGTGACATATGGGAAAATAGCGAACAGGCCATAAGGCCCTATAAATTGATCGCGATAGCTGGTTCTTGTTCGTCCTGATGTACTGATTTGAATGGCATGGGTCTGGAAGACCAATTTTTCTTAAAACGAAAAGCCCTAATTCGAAGCACTGCAAACCCTAAAAAGTATCAATGGCAAACATCCATATATGGCACGAAAACGAAATTAGACAACATGGTTAGCTTCAGAATACGTTTATTAGTATGAATGCATAAAAAAAAACAATGAAAATGCTTGAAACATGAAGCACGATTATGCATTTTTCTTGAAACCGTTTGAATCCATGGTACCAATTCTGGGCGTATAAAGGTTGGTTTCTGATGGGAACACGTTCAAGGACACTTGAGCAAGCTGTTGGAATGAAAATTAGGCTTTGGATCGCCCTGGAATGATGATTTCAGTTTTGAGCTTTTTAGAAAAAATTCCAAGTTTGCAATGTGTTCTTTAGCGCAGCCTTCTGTGTCCGGACACTAGGGTTATGATCAAGCATATGTAGTGAAGCTATTAGGTCAACAAAACTCAATAAAATCCAATGCAATAATGGTTTTGCATATTTGATTTCTTAAGGATCTTCCATATCTTTTTTCATGTGTATTTTGTGTCAATTATGCTCAAATCAAACCAAATCTTTCCATGTTGGGATGTGCACGAAATATTAAGGCTGAAATGTGTACAAAAAGATTGGTTTTGTTAGGTTAAATATTTTTTACATATTTAAATGATTTAAATGAATTAATATAAATAATAATTCAAATAAATAGATAAAAAATGAGAAAATACTTCCCTTTGGGCCAAGTGGTCGTGCACATGCTTGGAATGATGAATCATGGAAGCAAAATGGGCCCATTAGCAATTTTAGGTCATTTGGTTCAAAGTTGACTTTTCAAAATACCCAAAAATTTCCCAACTTCCACAAGGCATAACTTGCTCAATTTTTAAGCTTTTCTCATGTTCTTGGACATTTTGGAAAGGTCTTTGAGTCCTCTAACCAATGCCTTTGGTCCCATGTCATTTTGATTTACCAATCTCAAGTTATGGCCTTTGACTTAAAGTCCCTTTTTGCTGACTTTTGAAAATGACCTATAATGTTGAAATTGATAACTTTTTGTGAGAGCATTTCTTGGACTTGAAGTATGAAGATGAGTTGTAGGAAATGTCTTTCTCTTCAAAATGAGCTTTGGATGGAATTTTTCTGATGATCCATGTGAAAGTTATGCCCTGGTCAATTTCAGTTGACTTTTTCAGCTGTCCAAATATAGTAACCTTTGCATCTTTGATGATTTTCTGAGCCAAATTTTGAGAATCATGATCAAGAATTGATCAAATGATGTTTGTGGCTTCAAAATGATATGTTGACCAAAAATTTGAACTTTTGACTGCCAAATGACCATTTTGCCCCTACAGTTGACTGTAGTGCAATTAGGGTTTTGACTGTGCAATTTTGTGCTGAATGCCTTGAAACTTGATATGAGGATGCTTGACCATATTTGTAGGCATGTGAGACTTGATTGGGCCTTTGAAAACTTCCTTTTCTTGATCAGAACACAAACCCTAGTTTTGACTGTATAGGAGACCTTTGCACTGTGCAACCCTTGGGGAATTTTGCAGCTTGACTTGGCAATTTCTTGGAGAATATGGGAGGGCAAATTTTGGGGTACAACAGTTGCCCCTGTTCAATCTTCTTAGACCTGAGGATGCAGATTGGCGGACGCCTTTCGTAATCCGAGGGTAGAAGATGATTGGACACTAGAGTGCCCAGAAATTTGCGCTTACATAGTAGCAGTGATGGGAAATGGGCTTATAGATGCCATTTGGGAATTGCTGGATAGGATGATGGGCTTATAGATGCCATCTGGACGTTGACCGCGTAGGAGATTCCTTAGCGAGAACCTGCATACCTGCAAAACAGAAAATGAGTACCTGACACGTTGCAGGAGCTGATTCTTAGATGCTTGGTATAGAGGTGTCCTGACTGGTTACAGGAGCTGAGTCTGGAGCTTCAAACGTCGATGAATGAACCAGGGATGGTTACTGCCTTAGCATGAATGGTAAGAGAATCTTGGGCGACTTTAACTTCAACAACGTTCGTTGAGAAAAATCTTGGGTGTCTTCTACTGGGATAAGAATCAGGGAGATCTTAGGGTCGATCTGACTGAACCAGAGAAGGCCTTTGACTGGATAAGCATCAGGAAAATCTTAGGGCGATTTAACTGAACCGGACAAGGTCTTGAAATATCTTCAGCTGGATAAGCATCAAGGAGATCTTAGGGTCGATCTGACTGAACCAGAGAAGGCCTTTGACTGGATAAGCATCAGGAAAATCTTAGGGCGATTTAACTGAACCGGACAAGGTCTTGGAATATCTTCAACTGGATAAGCATCAGGGAGATCTTAGGGTCGATCTGACTGAACCAGAGAATGCCTTTGACTGGATAAGCATCAGGAAAATCTTGGGGTCGATTTAACTGAAACGGACAAGGTCTTGGAATATCTTCAACTGGATAAGCATCAGGGAGATCTTAGGGTCGATCTGACTGAACCAGAGAAGGCCTTTGACTGGATAAGCATCAGGAAAATCTTGGGGTCGATTTAACTGAACCGGACAAGGTCTTGGAATATCTTCAACTGGATAAGCATCAGGGAGATCTTAGGGTCGATCTGACTGAACCAGAGAAGGCCTTTGAATGGATAAGCATCAGGAAAATCTTAGGGTCGATTTAACTGAACCGGACAAGGTCTTGAAATATCTTCAACTGGATAAGCATCAGGGAGATCTTAGGGTCGATCTGACTGAACCAGAGAAGTCTTGAAAGATGATTGAGAATTTAACTGAATCTTTCCTGAAAGGTAAAAGTCAGTCATATGCAATGCATGATATGGATCAAGCAATGATGTTCTCAACATAAATGAAACTTGTATGATATGATGTGTCTATGCATGTTATAATGATGTATGTGATGTTTTATGTATGTTTTTGTCTAGGAAAGTGAATCCTCGACAGGTGCCGGGAAGTCGTATCCAGGGCTGATGTTGAAAAATTAGATCTTTGCTTCCGCTGGGGATGATAATTGCAAGAATACCGGTAGGAGAAGATGACTCCGTTTGAGGAATAAACTTGGCAAATGAGAGATTCTGCGGGGAGAAAGATACTCTAGCGACCATGCTGGGAAGCGATACTCTGTGGGGAATAGAGATGCTTTGCTAAATGTTGATAGTAACTTGCTGAGGAATACCCTTGTTGTGCTGGAAGTGTTGATAGACTTCGCTGGGGTAAGTAGACTTCGTCGACGACGCTCTTTCCGTGGCTTTTGGCTGAGGATAACCCAGTTATATCCTGTTAAGGAAATAACTCTTTAAATCCAGCCGGACGACGCGTTCGTGCTCTGCGAGGGGATAAGCTTCCAGAATTTACTGGGGATAAGCTTACTGCTTGGGGATATGAATTCCAATTTTCCTGGGGAAATTGGATTGGACTCTCCTGGGGAGTTTTGACATGCTGGGGAAGTGATCCCTTTGAATGCTGGTATGCCGCCGGGGAACAATCTTCAGACCAAGACTGCCGGGGATGCTTGTTAAGAATATGTATCGCTGCTGGGGAAGTATTGAGATCTACTGGAGGATACTCAACTTCTTTGAGATTGGATAACTCTGCTTGGAGAAGAATGCACTGACTGCTGACTCTCTGGGGAATTGAGATATGCCGGTTGTGTTCTTTAGCTGAACCTACCTTGGTACTTTGGAGGATAGAACAATTAGACTGCTCAGACAACTCTTTATTGCCCCTGTTTCTAGTGTCACCTGCAATTAATTCCTTTGTTTCGTATGCAAATATTTACGAGTTAGCAAATTATTGTCAATGCATATATCACAAATTGAACCTTGGACGTTCTTCGCAAAACAAAACAAAAAAAGGAAAAATACTTGGCACGTTTCACTGAAGATATATTTGTATTGATTTTTGAATGGCCTGTAAATAGGCGTTTTGTGTACAAGAGGCTGACGTCCTAGTAAGAGGTACGCCGCCGAACAAGAGAGTTTATACAGATTTTGTACAAAAGAAAATGAAACAGCTGTGTGAAATATGAATGATCCCACTGGGTTTCAATTCTGCTATTGCCTTTATAACTCTGAGCGTCTCATCACTTGATGACCTTGGTTGAAGGTGAAGCTGACTGATCGATGCCGTCTGAACTTGATGTAGATACCGGATTCTGGATGCAAAGTGATTAATGAGACATAGTATTACGCTTTTATCCCTAATTTTTGCCTGGACCGCCCTTTCGGGTTTTCAGTCCACCGGGATACCCATTTTTGCCCAATCCGCCTTTTCAGGTTTCCGACTTGCCGGGTGTATAGATTTTTTTCATTTTCGTCCCTTCATTTTGCCCGAACCCTTTTGGTTCGACGGGAAGCCCTAATTTTTGCCTAGGCATGTCAGCCTAGCGGGTCTTTTTCATGCGTAGTATCTTTTTACTATGTTTGCATTGGCGGGGTGAGGAAGGTCGTCACCATCCATGTTGGTTAATATCATGGCTCCTCCTGAGAACACATGTTTAACCACAAATGGCCCTTCGTACGTAGGGGTCCATTTGCCCCTTGGATCACTCTGAGGAAGGATGATTCTCTTTATTACCAGATCCCCAACTTGATATTCCTGTGGTCTGACCTTTTTGTTAAATGCCCTGATCATCCGTTTTTGATACGTCTGACCATGACAGATAGCCGCAAGTCTCTTTTCGTCAATGAGGTTGAGCTGATCAAGTCGTGTCTGGATCCAATCATCTTCGTTCAGATTTGCATCCTTCATTATCCGGAGAGAGGGAATTTGCACTTCGATCGGTAAGACTGCCTCCATGCCATAAACCAGAGCGAAAGGAGTTGCCCCGGTTGACGTCCTAGCTGAGGTACGGTACCCATGTAGAGCGAACGGTAACATCTCGTGCCAATCTTTATAGGTCACTGTCATCTTCTGCACGATCTTCTTGATGTTCTTGTTAGCTGCTTCTACAGCCCCATTCATCTTCGGTCTGTAAGGAGAAGAGTTATGGTGTTGTATCTTGAACTGTTCGCAGAGCTCAGCGATCATCTTGTTATTTAGATTGGTACCGTTGTCTGTAATAATTCGTTCTGGGATGCTGTACCGACAGATCAGGTTGTGCCGAATGAACCGTGCCACAACAGTCTTGGTTACCGTAGCATAGGATGCTGCCTCAACCCACTTCGTAAAATAATCAATCGCCACTAGGATGAAGCGGTGTCCATTGGATGCCGTAGGTTTAATCTCACCGATCATGTCTATGCCCCACATTGCAAACGGCCAAGGTGCAGTCAGAACATTCAGGGGAACCGGAGGAACATGCACCTTGTCTGCATAAATCTGGCACTTGTGGCATGTCCTGGAGTGTTGGTAACAATCAACTTCCATTGTGGACCAGTAATATCCTGCCCGTAGGATTTTCTTAGCCATAGTATGTCCACTGGAATGTGTACCAAAGGTCCCTTCATGTAGCTCTTCCATGATTCTTTCTGCTTCAGTCTTATCCACACAACACAGTAAGGTTGAGTCATGGTTTCGCTTGTACAAGATGCCGTTGCTTAGGAAGAACTTGGCTGCGAACCTCCTCAGGAATTTTTTATCATTGATAGAGGCACCTTCAGGGTATTCCTGAGCTTCCAGATATCTCTTCACTTCGTGGTACCAAGGCTTCTTAGTCACCAATTCAGTTTCGAGATCACAACAGTATGCCGGTTCGTCCAGCTTCCAGATGATGATTCGGGGAGCCTCATTATCCCATTTGACCTTGAACATTGAAGACATTGTAGCTAACGCGTCCGCTAGCTGATTCTCTTCTCTTGGAAAGTGTTCAAAGGTTATTTCTGTAAAGTGGGGAATCAGGGTCAACACACATTCTCTGTAAGGAATCAGGTTTGGATGTTTCGTATCCCACTCTCCTTTGATCTGATTGATCACAAGAGCGGAATCTCCGAAGACACTTAGAAATTTGATCCTTAGGTCGATCGCAGCTTGAAGACCCATGATGCACGCCTCATACTCTGCCATATTGTTGGTACAGTTAAAACACAGCCGGGCAGTGAGTGGAGTATGAGTACCTTGTGGAGATATGATTATGGCGCCGATACCATTTCCTAAAGCATTAGAAGCTCCGTCAAAGTGCATAGACCATCAGGATCCTGGTTCAGGTCCTTCATCCGGTCCAGGTACTTCACAATCTGTCACTATCATGATGCTTTCATCTGGAAACTCGAAGTTCATTGATTGATAGTCATCTACAGCTTGATGTGCCAGGTGGTCTGCCAATACACTTCCCTTGATGGCTTTCTGGGTTGTGTACTGAATGTCGTATTCCGTCAAGATTATTTGCCATCTTGCAATTCTCCCAGACAGAGCAGGCTTTTCGAATATGTACTTTATAGGATCCATTTTTGAGATCAACAAGGTAGTGTGAGTCAGCATATACTGTCTCAGCCGGCGAGCAGCCCATACCAAAGCGCAGCAAGTTTTCTCAAGCAGTGAGTATCGGGTCTCACAGTCGGTAAACTTTTTGCTAAGGTAATAAATGGCATGCTCTTTTCGGCCAGACTCGTCATGCTGCCCCAGCACACACCCCATTGAGTTGTCAAGTACTGTCAGATATAGTATCAGAGGTCTCCCTTCAACCGGTGGCATAAGGATAGGTGGTTCTTGGAGATACTCTTTGATTCTGTCAAAAGCGGCCTGACATTCATCGTTCCAACGTACCACCTGATCTTTCTTCAGCAGCTTGAAGATTGGCCCACAGGTAGCAGTCAGATGTGAGATGAAGCGAGCAATATAATTCAGGCGTCCTAAAAAGCCTCTGACTTCCTTCTCTGTCTTAGGAACTGGCATCTCTTGAATAGCTTTGACCTTAGCAGGGTCCACTTGAATACCTTTATCACTGACCACGAAGCCTAGCAACTTCCCAGATCTTACCCCGAAGGTGCACTTGTTCGGGTTCAATCTTAGCTTGTACAGTTTCAACCGGTCAAACAACTTTTGCAGATGATCTAGGTGCTCCTCCTCAGTCTGGGACCTAGCGATCATGTCGTCCACATACACTTCTATCTCGTGATGGATCATGTCATGAAATAAGGCGACCATGGCACGTTGGTAGGTTGCCCCAGCGTTCTTCAATCCAAATGGCATGACCTTGTAACAGAAGGTTCCCCACTGAGTAACAAATGTAGTCTTTTCCATGTCTTCAGGTGCCATCTTGATCTGATTGTAACCTGAGAAACCATCCATGAAAGAGAACACCTTGTGCTGAGTTGTATTATCAACGAGGACATCAATGTGAGGTAGAGGGAAGTCATCCTTGGGGCTGGCCCTGTTCAGATCCCTATAGTCGACACACATTCTGACCTTACCGTCCTTCTTAGGTACCGGCACCACATTAGCAACCCACTGAGGGTAAGAAGTCACTGCAAGAAATCCAGCATCAAATTGTTTCATGACCTCGGCTTTAATCTTCTCAGACATCTCTGGACGCATCCGACGGACCTTTTGCTTAACTGGAGGGCAGTCTTCCTTAGTTGGCAAGTGATGGACCACAATATCGGTATCCAACCCGGGCATGTCTTCGTAGGACCAAGCAAATATCTCCATATAGTCATGTAACATCTTGGTTAACCGTTGCTTCACGCTGAGCTCTAGGTTGGCACCAATCTTTACCTCTTTCCTGTTTGCCTCAGTACCCAGGTTTATGGTTTCCACTGGCTCTTCATGGGGTTGAATTGCCCTCTCTTCCTGAAGCAACAGCCTTGCAAGCTCGCCAGGCACTTCGCAATCATCTTCACCTTCATCTTCGGCTAAGTTGATTGGATTTTCGAAGTCATAATTGGCAGTAGCAGAGTTGTTATCAGTGAGATCCAGAGTGGATTGGAACCTGTATGAGTGAGTGTGTGTGTAAATACAGTTGTTTTGAAAATTATGTAAAGGAAAAGAAAGACAGAAAGGAGCACAATATTTGTAATGTGAAAATACGTCCAAGATTTCATTCATGGTATATGAAATGACAATTTGTATGCCCTCACAAATAGAACCACGGTGCCTCGGGTAAGACACCGGGCCATAGAGTTTATCATTGTTTATTACAGAATAACAAAACATAGAAATTTATTACTGCGTCACAAAGGTAACAGGAGTATGATCCTTAGCAATCCAGTTGCTCAATCCGCCTTCGGTCGTCGGATAGATCCAGCTATTAAATTCAGCTTCATCCACTTCATGGTCTTCCCCAACAGCATTTACTCCTGTACTTTTAATAAATACCGGAGGTCTTCCGATCTTTGCCTTCCTCATAGCTCTCTGACCTTCTGAGGTAAAACCCAGCCCAAGTTTATCAGTCTTCTGAGTAAAGTCTGGAAGTCTGCCCCAGTCGGCACATTCACCCTTCTGAACCAAAGCCCGGGCATCCTTCAGGGAAGCCATCTTCAAAGGACCGCCTTCTTCTGTTGCTGTTCCTGCTGCAATTGGAAACACCTCCTCGAAATGCTGAAAGGGGGTTTCAATGAACTCCCCATCCATCTCAATGTACCTGAAGGAGTTCAGGTGGCTCACCATATATTCTTCCTCTCCTTGCACAGTGATAATCTTCCCTCTGACGGGGTACTTCAACTTCTGATGCAAGGTAGAGGTCACTGCCCCAGCCTTATGTATCCACGGTCGACCCAATAGACAAGAGTAAGATGGACGGATATCCATCACATAAAAAGTGGAGTCGAACACCTGAGAACCCACACGAATCGGAATGTCAACCTCTCCATGGACCATCCTTTTCGAACCATCAAAGGCCCTGACGATGATGTTGCTGGGTTTTAATTCCAGTCCTTCGCAATCTAGACGGTCCAAAGCCTTCTTGGGTAGCACATTCAAAGATGAACCCGTGTCCACCAACACATGTGCCAAGGTGGTTCCCCTGCATTCAATAGAGACATGCAGAGCATCATTATGGTCTCTCCCCTTTGTGGTCAAGTCAGCATCTGAGAAACCCAAGCCATTATCTGCCGTTAGACTTGCCATGCAATCAGTGAACTGGACTGCAGAGGTTTCATGTGGCACATGGGCCGTCTTGAGGAACGAGATTAGGGCCTTTGCATGGGCCTCGGAGCACAGCAATAAAGAGAGCATGGAGATCTTGGAGGGCGTATGCCCCAGCTGTTCCACAACATTAAAATCGCTCTTCTTTATGATCTTCAGAATTTCCTCCATCTCTTGTGGGGAGGCCTCAGCAGCTATGGGTACGGGTGCCTCCATCTGGGCAGGCTCAACTTCAATTCCCTTGCCCCGAGCATTGGATGACTCGGCAGCAGGAGAAACAATCGGATCAGCAGCAGGAACAACAACTTGATCAGCAACAGGAATAGGTGTACTTGTAGGAATTATCAGGAGCGGTCTTCGGGAAGCAGGCGGTGCAATGTCAGGCGAGAAGAGCCTGCCACTGCGGGTAACTTTGGTTGGGCCAGTGATGTCACAAATGCTGGCGCCAGCGTTGAACTCTTGTTTAATTCCATTCACATATACGTCTGCCCCATAGTGCCAATGGACAGCTTTATCAGATACATAAGGCAAGGGCCCTGGAACAGTGATAATAACAGGTGCAACGGTCATGATTTGAATGGGCTTCTTCGGGAGAGCCGGGATCGGATTATTGAAGATAGTCACCACAGAAACTTCTTCCACTGGAACCAACCGAACAGCAGACTTCTTGAATAGAATCTCCTTGCTATCCATTAAGCTTTGGATGCCTAACTTTAGCAAGGGACAACCAGATGGGGACACAACACAGAACAGGCAACCCTCACTACAACCCGGAAATAAACCGGCCTGCAGTAGGTTCTTCTTGACAATCTTTAGAGGAGTGGCTAGATCATCCACAGAAACGGCATAAACGTCTTCATCAACAGCATTTACCCTATGTTGAGGCATAGGGGCAGTAACTACATTTGGCTTCGCAGGCGCTTCGAACTGTATCTCCTTCGCGTCGATAAGGTCTTGCACCTTATTTTTTAACGCCCAACAGTCATCAGTAGAGTGCCCCGGGCTATCTGAATGGTAGGCACAACGAGCATTCGGGTTGTACTTGGGGGATGCAGTATTTGGAAACTTTGGCGCCTCCCTGACAGTCACTAAATTGGTGGATAGCAACTGTGGCAGGATCTGCGACAAAGTCATGTTTAAACGGGTGAATTCTCTCCGGGGTCTTTCCACCTTCTGAGTATTGTTTGGCCGGGGAGCGGCAGCAGGCTTAGCAATCATTACCGCACTGACAGATTGGCGGTGCTCATGTCTCTCTGATTTCCTGGAACCGTATACGGCGCTAGACTCTTTTTTGAAGGGTTTCTTCTCAGAACTAGATGATGCACCCTTCGCAATCTTCCCAGACTTTAACCCAGCTTCAATTCTCTCTCCAGTCAAGATCAAATCAGTGAAACCAGCAGAAGAATTCCCGATGAGATGGTTGAAAAACGGCCCAGATAGGGTCCCCAAGAACATATCTACCAACTCCCGATCAGTCAATGGTGGCTGCACCCTGCCAGCCAGGTCTCTCCACTTCTGAGCGTACTCCTTAAAACCTTCGCTTGCACCTAACGACATACCCTGGAGTTGGGTACGTGTGGGGGCAAGGTCGGCATTATATTGATACTGCTTGTAGAAAGCAGTAGCCAACTCCTCCCAGTTACGAACTTTGGTCCCATCCAGCTGATAGAACCATTCGAGATGAGTCCCTGAAAGACTCTCCTGGAAGAAGTGGATCCATAAATTCTTATCCGCAGAGTACGGCTGAATTTTCCGAACATAGGACCTTAAGTGCAGCTTGGGACAAGACGCCCCGTCATACTTGGAGAAGGATGGTGCTTTGAATTTATGAGGGATGATCACACCAGTTGACAAACCCAAATCTCCGAAATCCAGCCCAGGTACCTGTTGAACCTCCATAGCTTTCAATCTGTCCTCCAGTTGCTTATATCTGTCGTCTGCAGGAGGATACTGCTCTTCATCAAAATCTGTCTCGTTGTCGGAGACTACCGGACTAGGGACTTTTACTTCTGCCTGAGAAGGACTCTTGCCAACAGAAGAACCAGCCTCTTCATGCTGCAGAGTATTGCCAAACCTTCGGCCCGAGTTGAACAGAACAGTTCTTCTCTTCTTCTTCTTCTCCTTCTTCAGGAGCATAGCCTTTAGTTCTTCTTGGCCTTTAGCCAGACCCTTGATTAATTCTTGAAACTGCGCATTCTGCGCCTGAAGAGCCTTGATTGATGTCTCAGTTGATGCAGATTCGGGATTCATGATGCTGAAATAAACAGCGAAGAACTGTAAGCAACCTGAAAAGAGGAAAAACCTGCTATGCACATGATGTATGAAATGCGTATGCAATGCATTCAAGGGTTCGAAAGTTCAAATTTGTTGTAGACAAAAAGGAACACACGTTATCATTAAAGAAATCATTGTTTAATACATCAAGGCCTCATGGGCAAAGTACAAAAATCAAATCAATCCCAAAATACACTGCGCATCCTCTTCGGAGCTATGTAGGTGTTGAGATTCCTCTCCTCATGCAACAGGCGGGTGAGCTCCAAGACCTTCTTTTCACTGGCATGTAGACTGGTCTCAAGAGAATTCCTTTCCTCCTTAAGCTGGATCCAGCTCTTCTGCATCTCCTCCCAGGATGTGGGCATATCAGGGTGCTGAATAGTGTAGGACACTTCCCCTTCCAAGACTGGTTCTTTGATCACTGGGAGCATATGAGGATAAGGCATCACTAACTTCTGGGAGCGGGCGCGTACCCACTTGAGATAAGGCTCCAAAGGGATGGAGTTCCTGTGCCCCAGTGTCTTGCTGTCTATCCTACTGGGCATCCTCCAAGCTCTGATAAATCTCTGGCGAAGTCCTTGAGTATCATTGTCGAAGTCAAAAACTATGTCAGGAATTAACATGTCATGAGGACCATCCCTCCGAGCATAACCAAACTGTCTCCAAGCCAGGCATGGGCTGTAAGTAATACCTCCTCTGATTCCAAGTAAAGGAACATTAGGGTACTCCCCGCAACGATCAATGATAGTGACATCTTCTCTGGACCTAGGGCACCAATGTATATCTGCATGTGTAAGAGTCATCAACCGTTGTGACCATCTCAAACCCCGCTCATTCTTCAAGACTGATTGTGGAAGGTGCGAAATAAACCACCTTCCCAGGAGAGGAGTGCAACACATAAGGACACCTCTTTTTCTCATGGTTCGAGTGTAACATGAGTGAAGGATGTCCCCCAGCAACGTAGGTATAGGATTCCTGGACATAAAGATCTGAACAGCACTGATATCAATAAGCTGATCTGGATTAGGGAACAACACCAGACCATAGACAAGGAGGGCTACCACTTCTTCAAAAGCTTGCAAGTCAAGGGAGTTCCAACATTCAAGGGCCTTTTCAAAAAGAAACCTGGCTAAGAACCCTTTGATACCACTTCTAACTTCCCAATGTCCCTTGAGGTCAGATGACTGTAGGTGCAAAGCTTTAGCAATCTCTTCAAGCTTAGGTTCCCTTTCTGTACCGTTGAAGGGTAGCTGATCAAGGATAGGGATCTTCAGGAGCCGGGAGAACTCCTCCAATGTAGGTACCAACTGATAATCCAAGAAGGTAAAACAGTGATGCAGAGGGTCAAAGAATTGGAACAGGACCTTTATCATATCTTCCTCAATGTTGGTGTTGACCAAGCTGATGAGGCTTCCATGCCTTTCACTGAATGATGAGTTCTCGGGAATCTTGGATATAAGCTCCTTAAGCTGAGGAGGGATCCTTACAAGACTGATTTGAATTGTCTTTCTACGAACAGTTTCCATGTCCTACAAAACAAGAACAAAGATGAAAATTCGAACCCCTGAAATGGTTAGTCAATGCATATGATGCTGGATGATGTCATGATGCTATGATTAAACACACCACAAATATTTACAAAGACAAACATGTAAGGCACACAAGGCACACAAGTCAAGCCCTTAAGGTTTAAGGCCAGCATGGGGTTTGGGTAGTACCCTCTTGAAGTTGGTGGGTTCAACCTGTCCTAATCAAAGTAACCGGGTTCTAAGGTTCCCAATATCACGGGATTGCTTTCATTGTTCATCGTTTCGATTTAGCCACTGAACTGGCGACCGAAATATTCCAGGAAAGCAACCCTCAATTGAGTGTAGTATCGAGTATCAACCAACCTCGGACTGCACCAAAGTCAGTTATCTCACTACCCTAAAGAGGCCAAGATAGTTCAATTAAGGTTCCTAAGGTCTGTTGATGCTTCACGACACCACGCGGAGGCCCCGTACTCTCCTTGACTGAACTCAAGGGTTACCGGTACACACCAAAGTGCCACATCAACGTAGCAGACTGTTTCAACCATGTCGGTATACCCCGCACAGTTCCCTCACAGTCTTGTTGCTACTTTCTAAGAAGGTATCCCCCAGATCCGGGTTTAGGATCTATAGAACTCCCAAGCAACCCACAATTTAAAAACACAAGGAAAACAATTGAAAACACAGTGATCTTAATCCTAAGGTACACCTCACTTTAAGTTATTCCCCAGCAGAGTCGCCAGTTCTGTGATCGGTGGATCTGGAACTGACTGTTTAACGCTGGTTCGCGAAATGTCGCGGAAGCAAGAGTCGCCACCGTCTTTTATGTTCTCCAACATGGAAAGGACAAAAGGACAGAAAAATTCCTTATAGAGATTGCTCTCGGTTCGGGAGGTGGATTATAGAAAGGGAAGGTGCTAGCACCCTTTCTATCCATGGTTATCCATGGGCTCTTAGATACTTGCTCATTTGTGTTTTCAAAATTGGTTTGTTTGCTTTTCAACTGTGGGTTTTTAAAAAGTTCTTTGAAAATTTCCTTTTCTTGATCAGAACACAAACCCTAGTTTTGACTGTATAGGAGACCTTTGCACTGTGCAACCCTTGGGGAATTTTGCAGCTTGACTTGGCAATTTCTTGGAGAATATGGGAGGGCAAATTTTGGGGTACAACACATTGCATATGTTTGTCTTGAATTATTTCATTTTCATTACATTTAAACTATGCTTTCTACTTTCTTTATGACATTTAACTCTTGCTAAAAGTTACAAACCTTTAGAGGGAGGATGACGAAAACAATGCCATAATCTCATACAATATGCTTTTTGACAGACCTTGCTGATGATGTACATGCGTTTCTTTCAAATCCTAAACACTAGAGTTATAAGGAAGATAATCCCTAGTCAACCCCTTCGAGCCAAAGAAGTAGAAGTTTTCTATTTTAACACAAATTGAAACCTTTAATCAAAACCTGGGGCATGGTAGTCTCTCAGTTAATTCAAATGCGTGTTAAAGTCGCAAACTCTCATCTAGTAGTACAATGAACGACACCAAAAACATTCCTTTGGAATCAAAAGACGGTGACGGTTCCCTATCACATAGGCAATCATTAGCTCTCAATAGAAAAGCCCACTAAGTCAAAACCTACGAAGGAGACTTAAAGAAAAAACTGGGGCATCCCGCTGACTATAATCTCAAAACAAGAACAGTCAGGAAAAAATTAGGGATATTGAATCAAAAGAAAGAGGTCATTACAAATCCTCAACAAAGATAATGTTGCAAAAATGACTACCTTCCAACAAATTCAACTTGTGTGAATCATCACCAAAATGTCAATCCAAACTCATTTGGAGTTCAACGCACAATTAACTGAGTTTAGGACTGAAGAACATCATGAAGAGTGGGTGGGTACAAATATACTTTGAGCCTTTATCCTTTGTTTCTTAAACCGTGAACCAAACCACGTTACAACCTTTCAAAAGTCCTAATTGAAGCATGGGTTAGTTCTAAAGCATATTGTTACAAAGGTATCCTGACTCCTGTAAGGCTTTGCTCTAAATCCTGAGTTTGAATTTTTCTTACAAAAGTTTTCTGCTAAAAAACGCATTTTCAAAATTTCAAGACAAGCATGAACTTTGCATTATTTGAATATCGTTGTTTGCATATGGCTATTTGTTTGACAGCGAAGAAATTCACACAGTGAATATTCGATGAACGAAAGCTCTCTCAGTGAACAAAATCACTTCAAGTGGGATGACACTCCCGTTGCAAAAATATCCTATCAACAAGGGGACATGACATGCCATTATCCAGTAAGCCTGGGGCAGTCCAGTCAATATTTCAAGAAATCTCTCAAGAATTGCAGAATAACCAGGGGCAAGTCTCCATCTCCATCACTTGGGGCATTGAACGTCAATCTCATCAAAGGGTTACGTACAGTCAAAATTTCCTGGCAGTGCCACAAACATTTGCTACTAGGGGCAATGACGAATCTCTCCAAAATCCTTCTGAAAAAATTCAAGAGTCCTCGAGGAGTTCATCACCTCTCTAGCAGACCAACAACAAGGTTTATTTCCCTAACACTTGTCAAAGATTTATTCTCCAAAACAAAATTACATTTCAACAACATTTATAACATATGCATACAAAGAAAGATTGATCGGAATATAAAGGTTATCATCATCTTTTGGAGTAGTAATCGTCCAAGATTCCTTCATCACCTTTTGGAGTAGTAATCGTCCAAGATTCCTTCATCACCTTTTGGAGTAGTAATCGTCCAAGATTCCTTCATCACCTTTTGGAGTAGTAATCGTCCAAGATTCCTTCATCATCTTTTGGAGTAGTAATCGTCCAAGATTCCTTCATCATCTTTTGGAGTAGCAGTCATCCAAGATTCCTTCATCATCTTTTGGAGTAGTAATCGTCCAAGATTCCTTCTTCCCCTTTTGGAGTAGTAATCGTCCAAGATTCCTTCATCATCTTTTGGAGTAGCAGTCATCCAAGATTCCTTCATCATCTTTTGGAGTAGTAATCGTCCAAGATTCCTTCATCACCTTTTGGAATAGTAATCGTCAAAGATTCCTTCATCATCTTTTGGAGTAGTAATCGTCCAAGATTCCTTCATCATCTTTTGGAGTAGCAGTCATCCAAGATTCCTTCATCATCTTTTGGAGTAGTAATCGTCCAAGATTCCTTCACCACCTTTTGGAGTAGTAATCGTCCAAGATTCCTTCATCGCCTTTTAGAGTAGCAGTCATCCAAGATTCCTTCATCATCTTTTGGAGTAGCAGTCGTCCAAGATTCCTTCATCATCCTGTTGAGTCAAAGTTAATCCAAGACCTTCTCTGGTTCAGTCAGATCGACACTAAGATCTCCCTGATTCTTATTCCATTTGAAGATATTCCAGATTTTTTACTGTTTCAGATAAATATCTCAACGGTTTATTCTGATTCATTCTCTTTTCGGATCCAGTTCAACTTTCCGTCAACAATTACCTTTGGATAACATCTTTAAGCCCATTTCCATACACAATCTCTATAGCACGTCATTAAGATCCCCAGCGGAGATGAGACTACCAATCCCCAGCGGAGCAAAACTCTGAACTACATATCCTCAACGAATATGAAACCTTCTTCCCCAACAGAGTCAAAATTTCCCAAATCAAATCAGCATATCATTAAGATCCCCAGCGGAGCTGAGACTATCAATCTACAGCGGAAACCATTCAGTTTCTCCAGATTCCCCAGCAAGTTATCTTAAAGCCTGGAAATAAACCAGACAACAGTTAATTTTTATCCCCCAACCTAGGATGACTCCCCAGAAGATTGGCATACACCCAAACTCCTGATACCCTTAACAGAATGAAGATTCTCATTCTTGAAACCCCAGAAGATTGGCATACACCCAAACTCCTGATATCCTTAACAAAATGAAGATTCCCATTCTTGAAACCTCAGAAGATTGGCATACACCCAAACTCCTGATATCCTTAACAGAATGAAGATTCTCATTCTTGAAACCCCATAAGATTAGAATACACCCAAAATCCTGATATCCTTAACAAAATGAAGATTCTCATTCTTGAAACCCCAGAAGATTGGCATACACCCAAACTCCTGATATCCTTAACAGAATGAAGATTCTCATTCTTGAAACCCCAGAAGATTGGCATACACCCAAACTCCTGATATCCTTAACAGAATGAAGATTCTCATTCTTGAAACCTCAGAAGATTGGCATACACCCAAACTCCTGATATCCTTAACAAAATGAAGATTCTCATTCTTGAAACCTCAGAAGATTGGCATACACCCAAACTCCTGATATCCTTAACAGAATGAAGATTCTCATTCTTGAAACCTCAGAAGATTGGCATAAACCCAAAATCCTGATACCCTTAACAGAATGAAGATTCTCATTCTTTAAACCCCAGAAGATTGGCATACACCCAAACTCCTGATATCCTTAACAGAATGAAGATTCTCATTCTTGAAACCCCGGAAGATTGACATACACCCAAACTCTTGATATCCTTAACATAATGAAGATTCTCATTCTTGAAACCCCAAAAGATTTGAATACACCCAAACTCCTGATATCCTTAACAGAATGAAGATTCTCATTTCTGAAACCCCAGAAGATTGGCATACACCCAAACTCCTGATATCCTTAACATAATGAAGATTCTCATTCTTGAAACCTCAGAAGATTGGAATACACCCAAACTCCTGATATCCTTAACAAAATGAAGATTCTCATTCTTGAAACCCCATAAGATTGGCATACACCCAAAATCTTGATATCCTTAACAAAATGAAGATTCTCATTCTTGAAACCCCAGAAGATTGGCATACACCCAAACTCCTGATATCCTTAATAGAATGAAGATTCTCATTCTTGAAACCCCAGAAGATTGACATACACCCAAACTCCTGATATCCTTAACAGAATGAAGATTCTCATTCTTGAAACCTCAGAAGATTGGCATACACCCAAACTCATGATATCCTTAACAAAATGAAGATTCTCATTCTTGAAACCCTAGAAGATTGGCATACACCCAAACTCGTGATATCCTTAACAGAATGAAGATTCTCATTCTTGAAACCTCAGAAGATTGGCATACACCCAAACTCTTGATACCCTTAACAGAATGAAGATTCACATTCTTGAAACCCCAGAAGATTGGCATACACCCAAACTCCTGATATCCTTAACATAATGAAGATTCTCATTCTTGAAACCCCAGAAGATTGGCATACACCCAAACTCCGGATATCCTTAACAGAATGAAGATTCTCATTCTTGAAACCTCAGAAGATTGGAATACACCCAAACTCCTTATATCCTTAACATAATAAAGATTCTCATTCTTGAAACCCCATAAGATTTGCATACACCCAAAATTCTGATATCCTTAACAAAATGAAGATTCTCATTCTTGAAACCCCTGAAGATTGGCATACACCCAAACTCCTGATATCCTTAACAGAATGAAGATTCTCATTCTTGAAACCCCAGAAGATTGGCATACACCCAAACTCCTGATATCCTTAACAGAATGAAGATTCTCATTCTTGAAACCTCAGAAGATTGGCATACACCCAAACTCCTGATATCCTTAACAAAATGAAGATTCTCATTCTTGAAACCTCAGAAGATTGGCATACACCCAAACTCCTGATATCCTTAACAGAATGAAGATTCTCATTCTTGAAACCTCAGAAGATTGGCATACACCCAAACTCCTGATACCCTTAACATAATGAAGATTCTCATTCTTGAAACCCCAGAAGATTGGCATACACCCAAACTCCTGATATCCTTAACAGAATGAAGATTCTCATTCTTGAAACCCCAGAAGATTGGCATACACCCAAACTCCTGATATCCTTAACAGAATGAAGATTCTCATTCTTGAAACCCCAGAAGATTGGCATACACCCAAACTCCTGATATCCTTAACAAAATGAAGATTCTCATTCTTGAAACTCCAGAAGATTGGCATACACCCAAACTCCTAATATCCTTAACAGAATGAAGATTCTCATTCTTGAAATCCCAGAAGATTGACATACACCCAAACCCCTGATATCCATAACATAATGAAGATTCTCATTCTTGAAACCCCAGAAGATTGGCATACACCCAAACTTCTGATATCCTTAACAGAATGAAGATTCTCATTCTTGAAACCCCAGAAGATTGGCATACACCCAAACTCCTGATACCCTTAACAGAATGAAGATTCTTATTCTTGATACCCCAGAAGATTGGCATACACCCAAACTCCTGATACCCTTAACAGAATGAAGATTCTCATTCTTGAAACCTCAGAAGATTGGCATACACTCAAGCTCCTGATACCCTTAACAAAATGAAGATTCTTATTCTTGAAACCTCAGAAGATTGGCATACACCCAAACTCCTGATACTCTTAACAGAATGAAGATTCTCATTCTTGAAACCCCAGAAGATTGGCATACACCCAAACTCCTGATACCCTTAACAGAATGAAGATTCTCATTCTTGAAACCCCAGAAGATTGGCATACACCCAAACTCCTGATATCTCCAACAGAATGAAGATTCTCATTCTTGAAACCTCAGAAGATTGGCATACACCCAAACTCCTGATATCTCCAACAGAATGAAGATTCTCATTCTTAAAGTAGCATACAACCTAAACTCCTGAGCTTACTCTCCAACAGTATAGCTATTCCCCGCAGAGTTTTTACTCCCCAACAGATTGAAAATTCTTATTCTTGATTCTCCAGTGAAGTTGCCAGAGCCTTCTTCACTCTCAGCATGAATTTGTCAAAAATCTTAATCCCCTACAGATCGAAGATTCTTATTCTTGACTTTCCAGCATGAAGCTCCCAAGGATTCAAACTCCCCTAGCAGAATGAAGATTCTCATTCTCAGTTCCCCGCATAAGCCATCAGAGCCTTCCTTATTCTCCAGCAGATCAAGGTTTTCCTTTGTTTTGTCCCCGATAGAGATCGCCAGAGTTTTCCCTATTCCCCAGCTGAATTTTGTCAATACTCCAACTTCAAGACTTGAAGGATCCCTATATCCCCAGGAAAGTCGTGAAGGATTCTCACATCCCCACAGAAGTTGTCATGTTTTTGATAATCCCCGCAAGTTGTCAAAGATTTTAAATCTCCAGCAGCGGTCACAGATTTATTTTCCCCAATGGCAGTTAAATATTTTATTATCTCTAGCTATCAAGGATTTATTTTCCTCAGCAAGACAGCTAATCAGCTTACATGCGCATACATTGCATTCATATATCATAGACATTGATAAAACACATATATTGCATCATACATTTCATGCAACATAGTTTTGTGTTTCAGCTAACATTTTACCCTTTTTAGGATAAGATTAACAAGCTACCAATATGCAATCATGAAAACAGCTTAGAGACGCTCCAGACACGGATGCTTTTCTATTGCTTATTCAGATTCAAATCTCAGAAAACAGTTTATAGACGCTCCAGACACTGATGCTTTTCTATTACTTATTCAGATTCAAAGGATCAGAAAAATGTTTATAGATGCTCCAGACACGGATGCAATTCTATTGCTTATTCAAAGATTTCAGAAAACAGCTTAGAGACGCTCCAGACACGGATGCAATTCCATTGCTTATTCAGATTCAAATCTCGGAAAACAGTTTAGGGATGCTCCAGACACGGATGCTATTCTATTTCTTATTCAAAGATTTCAGAAAACAGCTTAGGGATGCTCCAGACACGGATTCTATTCTATTGCTTATTCAGACCCCCGGCTCAGAGACGTTCCAGACATGGATACCTTTCTGATACTCATTCTTTCGACTTACAACATACAATTTAACAAACATTCTTGGATGGCATCTTTAAGCCCATCTCCGACAAGATTCTGTCACATCTCCAACTGGCATCTTTAAGCCTATTCCCTCAACCATACTTTGACGAGTGCAAATTTACGGGCACTCTAGTGTCCAATCATCTTTTACCTTCGAGTCGCGAACGACAAACTCGTCGATCTAACTCTTCAGGTTCAAGAAGATTGAACAGGGGCAACTGTTGTATCCCAAAATTTGCCCTCCCATTTTCCACAGAAATCACAACCCTAGGGTTTCTCAGATATTCAAGAATGGCTCAGGAATCGATCGGACAAATTTTTCTCCTATGGCAGTAAATCAGGAATTAGGGTTTTTCTCGCATTTCTCAGAAGAAATTGAGTTCTCGGAAATTCAATTATTTTTCACATGTTTTGATGCTCTTTCAAATTTACTGAAAAGACAGTGTTTGTTTGATCCAGGTTAACCAGTTAATTTGCGTCTTTTAAAACATCCATTTGTTTATGGAATAAACATTTGCCTGTTTATTGGAATACACAGTACGTGTTTTGATTGGAATACAGTTGCAAGATTACAGAGTTATTGGATTACTTGTAGTTTAATTTATCTGGATTGGAATTATTGGAATGCAGTTTCGGTTATTTTAATTAGGAATCTTAAAGAATCAGTGAAGACACAAAGAGAGAATTACAAGTAATGGATTTTATTGGACATCAGATTATCTCATAAAGACTTTCTTCATTTATTTCAGATGTTGTTACAAAAAGACAATTTATTATTCAAATGCTTTAGGTTTTACAACTTATCGTACTTGAAAAATAAATTAATACAACTGATTGAAAATCTCTCTAAATTACAAAGAATTAAATTTAAGCCTAAGGATGAATAAGCTTCCATTGCTCCCATGCTCGCCAAAGAATTTCTTGCTTCCTCTGCTTTTCCACCATCCAATTTGCGCTCACATGAAAGAAAGACAGAAAAAAGATTAGTACAGTTAATTGAACATGAATAAGAATTTTCAAGAAAAAGAAAATGTGGTCATCATTAAAGTTTGCCGTTTGGAATCAGAGGGCTATTTTCAATTCATCACGTTTTTATTTTTCTCTTTGCAAATCACAAGAAGATTACTCTTCTTGGTTCACAAAAATAAAAATAAAAATAAAAATGCAAGCTGTCCAAGTAAAAAAAAAAGAATGCAAAGCAAATTTATCCAAATGCAAACAAGGCCAAACAATGCAGCAAGTTGTCTAGGTAAACTGCAATGCAGTAACTAGACAGCAGCAGGCGTGCAAATTGCCTAAGGAAAACTAAACAAAGCCAAACTAAGTTGGACAAAGAACAATGCAGTAACTAGATAGCAGCATGACAAACTGGATGCAGCACAAACAAGCAAACCAGACTGCAACAAAATGCAAGCAGTAAATGTCAAGTAACTGAACAAGCACAGCAGCATGGCAAAGTAGCATACAAATAGCAGAAAAAAGTACAAGCAACAACAGGCTGTCAAAGGGAAAAGAAAATATAACAGCAAAAGCAACTAGGATATAACAGTAGGAAAAACTGCAAGGAGAGGCAAGAGAGCATTTTGTCAAAACTGAGAAAACAAAACTGCATAACTACAAAAACTCTCAAGCCTGTAACATCCCAAGTCAAAAACCTGCAACATTTTTCCAAACTGCAAAAACAAAAACAAAAACATTCACAAAGCTTGTCAAACTCACAAAAGTTCCAAAACAGTTACCAAGCCTGCAAACTCAACAAAGCCTAACAAACTGTAACAATACCAAAACTCCAACCAGTTCTCAAAAACAACCAAAACCAAAACTTCCAAAGTCCTCAACCAGTTCAAAAGGATCAAACTGCATAACCAATTTCAAACAAGCCTAACCAAACTGTCAAACAAACAGCGACAATAACAAAACCATCAAAAACAATTTTCAAACTTCCAAACTGAAAAACCAGTTCAAACCAAGTATCAAAAACTATCATCTCCCATCACAACAACAAAAACCTGCATAGCAAGTTCAAATACACAAAACCTGCATAGCAAGTTCAAAAACCCAAAAACCTGCATAGCAAGTTCAACAACAACAAACCTCCAAACCTATGAACCAACTCTCACAAACAGCCAAACATGTATCTCAGTCCCAAACACCAACAAAAACTTGTAAACTGTAAAAAGCATTCAAAACTTGTATCTCATTTCAACAACAAAAACATAACAATTTCCTAACATTCAGACTATAACGAAAACAAAGTCAGAAGGGAAACGCCATCATCATTCAAGTTCAAGAGAAAGGAAAGAAATAACAAAGTCAGAAGGGAAATACCATCATCATTCAAGTTCAAGAGAGAGGAAAGAAATAACAAAGTCAGAAGGATAACACCATCATCATTCAAGTTCAAGAGAGAGGAAAGAAATAACAAAGTCAGAAGTATAACACCATCATCATTTAAGTTCAAGGGATAGAAAAGTCACCAGAAAAGCACACACTGCATCATCATTTCTCCTCCCTGTTTCCGGCTGCCAAGGAGCACTATCAGCTCAAATCTCGCATTCCTCTCCATTTTCCAGAAAAGTTCCATAGGTATATTTCTCTTCAAACCCTTTTCCTGCATCTTATTAGGCGATAAAATTGATTAACAAAAAGATACGAATAAGATAAAACAACAACAGTAAAGCATTCAAATTCAAACAGAACATCACCTTCTTTTCATGAGAGAAATTATTTGAGCATGGTTAGGAAGAGAATGAAGGGTGCTCCGTTGACGGGAATTGGGGAGAGGAGATCAGAATAAGCATCAATGTCAAACCCTTAGACATAAGTCCCACTTCAGAACCTCGAAAAAGGCATTGCATTCATGAATCAGGGACAGATAGGGACAGAGTGAGAAAGATGAATGAGTGAGAAAGAAGTGAGGGAGAACGAGAGAGACAACGGCGCCGCTCTGTACGAACCAACAAACCCTAATTTCCTTCGTTTACCCTAATCAAACAATTGAAAAGCTTAAGACATTGGACCAATTCTGGCCACAAACGCTAAAGCCCATGCGTAATTGCTAACACACACCTCCCCCTTTGCCTTTTGTTTTTTTTTGGTTTCAGCATCAACATTAATTTTCCTTTGGGCCTAACCCTCTTTGAATCTTCCAAGCCCATCCTTTCTTTTGTTCTTTTTTTCAATTTAATTTGTTTTATTTCTTTGTGTTGATAATATGCTAATAATGATTTTTAAAACTTCATTTTTGTAAAATTAATTTGATTTTCTTTAATTAGTTTTCTTTTGTCATTTTCTTTTTATTAATTTTCTTACACTTAATAAAAACACTAAAAAACATTTAATTTAATTTAGTTTCTTTCTTTAAAGGTAGCTCATAATTAATAAAATACACAAAAAATATAATAAAGATTTTTAATTTAAATCATTTTCTTATTAGATTAAGTTTTTTTTTTAAGTAAACACATTGCATTTCATACTTTATTAATTTCTTTAATTGTCATATCTTTGTATTAAATCGCACAACAATTCGATTTGGTTGTAATATTTGGACATTTCTATTCTTATGAGATTCATCCCCATTTCTAATAATTGTAGCCCCATTCCCGGATACTTTTGTAATAGCTTAGACTTTTAATTCCCGCAATTTATTGCTTTCTATATACTGTGTAGTAATTAGGCATGTATGGCAAGATTCAAAAATCAATCGCTAGATGACCTAATCCAAGAATAAATAACTTGAAATCAACACACTTCTCACACGTGCACCTCTAGGGTAACCTCGCTTGTTGCCTCGGAAATACAATCATGTCCCTCGAATATAAGACACTCTAGCAAATGACCCTTTGATAAACAAAGATCATATTCCCTCGATGACCCTCGATGTTGCCTTTGATAAAACGATCTCATCCCTTACAAGATTGCTAGAGTGTCTCACAAGTTGCTTTCAATGATTGTATAATTGACCCGCGCCCATCCCGTTTAACATCCAAACACAAGGTTGTTTACCAAATACAATGGTAAAACAACAATGTCAAAGGATTAAAAATGTGTAGGAAAGATCTTTGAGTTAGGGTAGACAACTCCTAGTTACTTGATCAAATTTGCAAACATCCTTTCTATTTTCAAAAACACTCAACATATTTCAAAACAATTTCCCAAAACAAACTTTCAAACATTGAAACATATTTTCAAAAGACAAACACCTTTGTAAAACATTCAAACAAGAATTGTTACAAAGGTTGCCTAGACAAGGCCTCTTTTCAAAACATTTTCAAAACCACACACAAAGCACCATTTTAAACAATTGAAAAGAAAAAGCAAGTGATCTAAACAAGTAACTAAGAGCCCATGGAAAACCATGGATGAAAAGGGTTCTAGCACCTTCCATTTTCATGATCTACCCCCCGAACCCAAGAAAACATCTCAAAGGTCTTTCTTGTGCTTTTTGAACTTTCCTTTGGATAAAATAACAAGTCGGTGGCGACTCTTGCTAAACTGAAACATTTGCGAACACAAATGGAAAACCTCAAGTCAGTTCTCCCACCGTATCACAACCACTATTCTACCTAATAACTTTGAATTCCTGAGCAGCGACTTTGGTTGAAGAGTGGTGAGGATTCAAGAAGATTGTTGCTTAAAACGATCGGGTCTTGTCTTATGCAGTTACTTACCAAGAAATCCCTAACTTTTTCCTAGGTTGCCCTTGCGGGTTTTCAACCTAGCAGGAAAATTTATTCTGTTTATGTCTCTAATTTTTGCCTAGACCGACCTTTCAGGTTTTCGGCCTACCGAGACGCACCTTTTTTCTAAGTCGCCCTTTTGGGTTTTCGTCTTAGCGACCTGTTCTTTTTTATTTTTCTAGGCGAAGTATTTCTTGACTGTATCAGCATTCACAGGACGTGGGAACTCCTCGCCATCCATTGTTTCAAGAATCAATGCACCGCCAAAGAAGGCTTTCTTAACAACATATGGGCCTTCAAAATGGGGAGTCCACTTGCCCATAGAATCAGCATTGAAAGACACAATCTTTCGAAACACAAGGTCGCCTTTGCTGAATTCACAAGGCTTGACTTTCTTATCAAAATATTTCTTCATTCACTTCTGGTATAGATGGCCATGACACAAGGCCATCATTCTTTTCTCTTCAATCAAATTCAACTGGTCAAACATGTTCTGGACCCATTCAGCCTCTGACAACTTGGTTTCCATTATCACACGTAAAGAGGGAATCTCAACTTCAATGGGGAGCACTGCTTCCATGCCATACACAAGAGATAAATCGGTTGCCCCTGTTGAAGTGCGGGCAGATGTTCGATACCCATGCAAAGCAAAAGGGAGCATCTCATGCCAATCTTTATAAGTGACAACCATTTTCTAGATGATCTTCTTGATGTTCTTATTAGCAACTTCAACAGTCTCATTCATCTTTGGCATGTAGGGAGATGAGTTATGATGGACAATCTTGAATTCTTTGCAAATTTTTAACATTATCTTATTATTCAGATTTGAGTTATTGTCGGTGATAATCCTGCTTGGCACACCATACTGACATAAGAGATTATTTTTGATGATGTGCACCACCACCTGCTTAGTGACATTAGCATATGAAGCTGCTTCCACCCATTTGGTGAAGTAGTCAATTTCCACAAAGATGAAATGATGTCCATTTGACACCTTAGTTTCAATCATTCCAATCATGTCAATACCCCACATAGAGAAGGGCCAAAGGTAAGAAATAACGATGAGAAGTGTCAGAGGAACTTGGATTTTGTCAGCATAAATCTGGCATTTATGGCACTTCTTTGCAAATTTGTAACAGTCAGATTCCATTGTCAGCCAATAATAACCTTCCCTAAGCATTCTTTTCACCATTGGACTTCCATTGGCATGAGTACCAAAGGAACCTTCATGGACTTCATGCATCAACATGTCTGCTTCGTGTCTATCCACGCATCAGAGCAAGACCGTGTCATAATTTCTTTTATACAACACTTCTTCATTAGGAAAAAGCTACCTACCAACCTTCTCAATGTCTTTCTATCTTTATTCGATGCATCGGCCGGGTATTCCTGAGTCTTGAGAAAATGCTTGATAACATGGTACCAAGGCTTTTCATCTTCTATTTTCTCTTCTGCAAACACATGAGCCGGTCTATCCAAACGTCACACTGTGATACAAGGCACATCATTCCAAGTATTCACTTGATACATAAAATCCATAGTTTCCAAGGCATCCGCCATCTGATTTTCATCTCTGGGAATATGATGGAATTCAACTTTATTAAAGAAGGGTAATAATCTTTTAGCATCGTCTTTGTAAGGGATCAAGCCAGTGTGACGAGTATCCCATTCTCCTTTAATTTGGTTAACTACCAAAGCTGAATCACCCTATACATCTAGAACTTTGATTCTAAGATCAATGGCTTCCTCGAGACCCATGATACAGGCCTCATACTCCGCTATATTTTTGGTACAATCAAATTTCATCCTTATAGTAAAAGGAATGTGTGATCCATGTGGAGTGATAATCACAACACCAATTTCTTTTCCATAAGCGTTCATATCTCCATCGAATACCATACCCCACTGAGATTCAGGATCAAGACCTTCCCCAGGCAAAGGTTCATCATAATCATTCACTTTCAGAAACATAACATCCTCATCAGGGAAATCATATTTAACAGACTGATAATTATCTATAGGTTGGTGAGCAAGATAATCCACCAGCATACTGCTTTTTATAGTCTTCTGAGTACGATATTCAATATCATATTCAGACAACATCTGCCAACAGGCAATTCTTCCAGTAAGAGCAGGCTTTTCAAAAATATACTTAATTGGATCCACTTTGGAAATCAACCAAGTAGTATGATTCAACATATATTGCCCAACCGATTTTCTGCCCAGGCCAGAGCACAACATGTCTTTTCCAGCATAGAATACCGCAACTCACAGTCAGTAAACTTCTTACTAAGATAATAAATGGCATATCCCGTCTTCCTTATTTCATCTTGTTGTCCCAAAATACAGCCCATAGAATTATCTAACACTGTCAGATACATAATCAATGGTCTTCCTTCAACGGGAGGGAGCAAGATAGGAGGTTCAAGCAGATACTCTTTAATACTTTCAAATTCCCTTTGGCAATCATCTATCCACGCATAATCCTGATCTTTCTTTAACAACTTAAAGATTGGTTCACATATTGCGGTCATGTGGGAAATGAATCTGGAAATGTAATTCAACCGCCCAAGGAAGCCTATAACTTGCTTTTCAGTTCTTGGCGCAGGCATTTCTTAAATTTCTTTGACTTTATCAGGGTCAACTTCAATTCCTTTTTGGTTGATAATGAAACATAGCAATTTCCCTAAACAGACACTGAAGGTGCATTTGTTTGGATTCAAGTGGAGACAATATTTCCTCAATCGCTGGAACAATTTCAGCAAATCTTCTACATGCCCTTCTTCGGTCTATGATTTTGCAATCATGTCATCAACATATACCTTAATTTCTTTGTGCATCAGATCATGGAATAGGGTTGTTATAGCCCTCTGGTACGTCGCACCAGCGTTCTTCAACCCGAAGGGCATCACCCTATAACAGAATGTTCCCCAGGGTGTGATAAACATTGTTTTTCCATGTCCTCAGGAGCCATTCTTATTTGATTATATCCGAAAAATCCATCTGTGAACAAGAATACTTTGAATTTTGTTGTACTATCAACCAACATATCAATATGTGCCAATGGAAAATCATCTTTTGGACTAGCTTTATTTAAATCTCTATATTCGATGCACATGCGAACTTTTTCATCTTTCTTTGGTACTGGAACAATATTGGAAATCCACTGAGGGTACACTGATGTCATAATAAAACCGACATTAATATGTTTTAAAACTTCTTCTTTAATTTTCTCTTCCATATCAGGGTGAGTTCTTCGCAATTTCTGCTTGACTGGCGGGCACTCTGGCTTCAACGATAAATGATGCTCCATAATATCATTATCTAGACCGGGCATGTCTTGGTAAGACCAAGAAAAGATGTTCACATACTCTTTCAACAATTCAGTCAACCTGCTCTTCACGTTGGGGTGCAGTAATGCTCCAATCTTGACCTTTTTTAGATCTTCCTCTGAACTCAAATTGATGGTCTCCAATGGCTCTTTATATGGATGAATGGCAATTCCCTCACGCTCGAGCAACCGTGAAACCTCTTCTGGAATGCCATTATAATCTTCTTCTTCGTCTCCATACACAGGATATTCAAAGTTAGGAGAGGGTGTAGGGTCATTGTATCCCACAGGTTTATTAATTAATCTGCACATATGATTTATGATTGCTTTTAGAAACTGACACATATATCAAGTGATTATGCAGATTTATTTACAGTTATTATTTATTTCAAAAGGTTTTTTCTGATTACCATTTTCCAAGAAAAAGCAGAAAATAAAAACACAATTTGGGAATCAAAGATAACTTTTATTTATGATTTTAATGAGCAAAGCAAACAAATAAGCCTGTACAATATTAACTTTCACCTTGGGCAGAGTGAAAGCTTTTTACAAAGATAAACAAAAACAAATTACTTTGAGACATGGATGCAAGAGGGAATATCAATAGTGACCCATTCTGGATTCTGACTCCAGGCGTCACATAATTCGACATTTCCTACTCTTCTTCATCCTCCACAATAGCATTGATTCCAGAAACTGTTGGATTAAGGTAACCTCCACTGTGGAAAATATCCTGATAGCTGCTCACAGTAAACTTTGACTTCAAGGTCTCAACGTTGCCATTCTTCACTGAGAATCCTAAACCAGCTATGTTCTTGTTCACCGACGGATCAACAATCTGCCCCCCATACTTTACTAGGGTTATTGCGCACAACCTGCTGAGCATCTTTAAATGAAACCATATAGTTCTCATTCTCTCTCACGTTATCAACGGACAAAGCTTGGAATTGTGTTCCAACAACAGCTTCATCTACTTCTACAACACTGAAAGATGATAGATGAGAAATCGGCAATGCTTGTTCTCCATTTATAATAACCGCTCTTCCTTCACGTACGAACTTCAGCTTCTGGTGTATAGTTGAAGTGACAACCCCCTGCCTCATGTATCCATGGTCGTCCCAGTAAACAGTTGTATGTGGGCATAATATCCATGACTTAGAAAGTTATTTGGAAAAGGTGTGGGCCTATATGGATAGGCAGATCCACTTCCCCAATAACTAACTTCCTTAATCCACCGAAAGCTTTTACAATAATACCACTTGGGCGCATGGTAGCCCCTTGATATTTCAACTTCATCAGCATGTATGATACGGTGGGAGAACTGACTTGAAGGTTTTGCATTTGATTGCAAATTTTGCGGTTAGCAAGAGTCGCCACCGACTTTCTTTTATCCACAAGGAAAGGTGAAAAAGCACAGTAAAGACCTTTGAGATTATTTCTTGAGTTCGGAGGGTAGATTATGAAAAGGGAAGGTATTAGCACCATTTTCATCCATGGTTTTCCATGGGCTCTTAGTTACTTACTAGATCACTTGCTCTTGTTTGAAATTGTGCTTTGTGCGGTTTTTGAAAGTATTTTGTAAATAGGCCATTGTTTAGGCAATCTTTGTAATGATTCTCGTTCGTAAGAATGTATACAAAGATGTTGATCTTTTGAAAATGTTTTCAATTTTGTAAGATGTTTGAAAGTGTATGTGTTTGTTTTGAAAATAGCAAGGATGTTTTATTTTGAAATGGAGCAAGTAATTAGGAGCATTCTACCTACTCAAAAGTCTTTCTTGTTCATTTTCTTTTCCTTTGACATTGTTGTCTTACCATTGATTTGGTAAGCAACCCTATCTTTGGATGTAAACGGAACGGGCGTGTGTCATCGTATAACCATGATTAGCAATGTTGCAAGGTATCTTAGCATTTTTCTTTAGGGACTAAGATCATTTGGAAGGCAACTTAGATAGCGTCATCGAGGGACTATGATCTTGTATTTGCTTGTTTTTGCTAAGATACCTTACATGCGTAATATGGCCATTTTGTATAAGGCAACCAAGTGGAATAACCCTAGGGGTGCAAGTGTATTGTTTTCATGTTTGTTTTTGTCTTAAATTATGGTTTTCTAAGTATTGTTTTTAGTCTTTCCATACAAACCCTAATTACTAGCACGTTATATAAAAGCGATAAATTGCGAAAATTTAAAGTTACTACACTATTACAACATTTGTGAGGATTGCAAGAATTTAAAGCCTAATTAGTCTATTACAACCATATTGAATTGATATCAATGTACAAGGAAATAAATAAATACAAAGTACAAAAATGAATAAATGTACAAAAATGCAAAATATAAAGAAAATGTATCTTTGTTTGATTTTCATGAAAAAAGGATTTTGTCTTAATATAATTAATTTAAAGAAAAATAATTATTAAAAAGAATTTGTTTAAGAAAATATTTTGAATAAAACCCTAACTCTATTTAGTTGATTAAAAAAAAAGTTTAAGAAAAATATATTTTTTGGCATTTTTGTCTTGAAAATATTTATAGCATTATAAAATATTTTTGGCCTTTTTTAATATTAAAAATAATGGGTTTAAATTAGTATGAAAGGAAATAACTAATAACCTAATTTTATTTATATTTACAAGATAATAAGTAAAAAAAAAGTATAATTAATAAAAATATTTTTTTGTGAGAAAAATAAAATAAACTAGGTCAAAATATAAATATATCATTTTTTTTGTATTTTATGATTTTTTCAGTTATTTAGAAAATATTTAAGAAAATAAAAATGAAATAAATAAAAAAATAAACAAACTTGGGCCAGGGGTGCCATTAGTCAATAGAGAGGTCAGCTAGCAAAAACAAAAATAAGCCAGACCCAAAGGGGCCTAGCACCTACCAAAAACATAAAAATCAGAAAAGTAAAAATGTAAAAAATGAAAAGGGTACCACTAGGGCTCGAACCCAGGTCTCATAGGTTACAGGCGCGCGCTTCTACCACTTGGGTGGCTATACATCCATTAACATAAGCAAAAAAATAAATATACAAGGCAAAACGCGCCCTGAAGACTTCATCTTCAACCTCCAGCCAGACCAACTGTAACTTGCTCATTTCTCATCAAAAATGAAAACTGTAAGCATGAAACTTGTAGCAAATTTTCTCATGATTCCAGAAATGTAAAATATTAAAACTATAGATCAAATATAAGCTTGAATTTTAAAGGCCCTAATCTGAACCCTAAAAATTTCAGAAATTTCAGTTTCAAAATTCTCTAAGCTCAAGCAAAATTAATGGAAACTATGGACATGGTTAGCTTCAAGGCAATGATATCTACATGTTTTGTTCACAAATAAACTATTGATGATGCATGTATGAAGAGTTCCAAGTTGAGAAAACTTACCTCAAAACTGGAAATCGTGTTTTGAGTTTGAGCTTGTTTCAAGTGATGGTGATGATCAGGTTAACTTCCTTGAGGTCCTAGGAAGTTAATGCAATCGTTTGCTTGAGTTGAGAGTGGCTGAAATGACTTGGAGAAGTCAATGTGAAATTCCCTATTTTTGGTTATGGAGGATATGGTAAATGATGTTAAAGTAATGAAACAGGGACAGGGATAGGTTACACTTGATGTAAGGAAGCTTTATAAACTAAAAGGCCAAGAAACGCACGAGGGAAATGTGAGTTTGATATTTAAGGTCAGAAACTGTGCAACAATGGAGTTTTTGGACAATTTATGGTTTGAGAGAGTTTTGGTGTATTTCAGGGTGCTTAAGCTTGTCCTCTAGCTCACAAATAGTGATTCTATTTATAAGCAACAACTTTGGAGACCTCTTATTGATCAGAATTCAAAATCACAAGTTTATGCATAACATGTGATTTTGAGAAATTCAAGTTTCAAAGCCTTGTGTACTTGCTAAGTGTAGCGGTAGAAATGTTCAAAACTAAGTCATTGAATTGACTAGACTTTATACAAATCAAAATCAAAATTTCCACCGCGCTTTATTGTTTCCAAAGGAATGGGAAAAGAGTGAATAACCCAAAAAAGAGGGGAAAAGATTCAAGGTAAGGGGGTTGGTTATGCAAAGGGAAGGTATTAGTACCCTAAACATCTACGGTACTCCGCAGGAGCCTCTTTGTAAAAATCTGTATATTTTGGCTATAAAAACTGTTATATAAAATGGATGGTGGAGGTGAGAAAAGAAATATATATTTTATGATTTTTGCACCCACTGCGGTTGCGAACCTTTAGTGCCTACGTACCGCCTTTCGAGCAATAGGGGATGAGGGTACACGTAGTTCCTTTTTTTTTAAATTTAAAACATAAGTGTGTTAGTCAATTTTATGAGATAAAACATCATCGTCATTGTCCGTGTGGAAAACATACCTACTACCCACAATCATGAGAAAGGAGGATTTGTATCATCTCAAAGTGGAGGATATGGCTTGGATTTCAAAAATCAACAATTCCTCACCGTTGTACCCCAAAATTTGCCCTCCCATTTCATCAATATTTTCTCACCACAAGACCCTTGGAGCTCAAGATCAAGTTAGGGTTTGCTCTGCTCAAGACTCCTCCTTGCACTGTTGACCCAAATTAGGGTTTGAGTTTGCACAAAGATGTTTTGACCTAAAATGCCCAAGATGACTTTCATGCTTCATATTGAACTCACAAGTTTATCCATATCAAGTTTCAAGCCTTGATTCCAATCTTTGCCCAGTCAATTGGACAGTTGACCTAGAAATCAGCTGTATTGGGGAAAAAGTCAATTGTGGTCAATTGACAGTCAAACCTCATGATTTTTGACCCACATCAACATTATGAACTCATATGGACCATTTGATCAAGTTTGGATCACAAATCCACAAGAAATTTGATCAGATCACCAAAAGGGCAAAATGGTCATTTTTAGGGTTTTGACTGCACAAAGGCAATTTTTGACTGTTTGACCTAGCCAATGGCAATTCAAGCTCACATATGGACTCAAGGACCAAATGGAATTGTCTTGACATGTTCAACAAATTCAAAAGATCCCAAATGCACAAGATTGACAAATGAATTTTCCAGTCAACTGATCAAAATTTGACTGTATACCGAAAAGTCAAACTTTGACTTTTTGGTCAAAATCAAGTGTCAAGATTCATTTTTCATCAAGACATGTCAAATTATGAAACTTGTTCATCAAGAAATCAAAAATTACAAATTAGGGTTTGAAATGAAGAAATTTCATAACTTAGAAATTTTCTAAGTTATGAAGTTCCCTTATTTTTTCCTAACTTTGTCCCATATTTTCATCAAGATACATTTGGATTCAAACAAAACTCAAAACATGAAAGTTGTAGTCCATTGAAAAATCTACAACTTTTATTCACAAAGTTTCCTCAAAAGAAGCTTGTAGCTCAAGTTATAATTTTTGGAATAGGGGTGCAAAACATTCTTAACTTAGAAAATTTTTGACCTATTTTAGGCAGGATTTTTGCCCAACTTCATGGCCACTTTTCACATGCTTCCACTTGGAATTTAAACTTGCATTACAAAGATGGATTGTAGTACACATTCCAAGCTTTCCAAATTGTCCAAGAACTTCTCAAACACCCTTGTGGTTAGGGAGAATCGAATTTGTCAATATGGGCAAAAGTCACTTTGTTCATGAGCCATTTACATGTTCATAACTTGGGCATTTTTGAAATCAGCTTGCACAAGCTAGGTTACAGGCCTCTAATCCCTTTCTTACTCAATAATTCAATGCTAAACCATTGTGCCAAGATGTTATTTCATTCATTTGGGCAATACATGTTAGATTAATCCATAATTAGAAAAAGCATTTTATCCATTCTTGTAAAGAAACACTTTATGTCAAGTTTACAATCTAAGAGGTACAGGCCATATCTTTGGGCACAAGATTCATGAACATATCCCACTTATCAAGACTCAAAGGTGCAGCATAGATTGAGGGTAGTACAGGCCTGCATTATCCATACACACTTCCTTACTTATCAAAGAAGAAACATTGCAAAAGAGGTCCAACATTGAGTTCCTGTCAACACAAGCCTAAACAAACTTCTTGAACATTTTCAAAACATCAAACCAGACCTAAAACACGAACCAACCAAGTTTCAAACCTTCTCATTCATCAAAACACAGTTTTGTGGCAAAACAGGGCATAGGCTGCAACTTGAATCCCACATCATCATTCCATCGTGCGTTTTCATCCAAACCAGTTCAAACACATTCCCTACCATCCATACAAACTATCCCAAGCCTTGGAAACAGACTGTAACACCTCTAACCAAGTGTGTCATTTTCACTTTTCTCTCTTGTAGGTTGACTTCTGTAGCTTGATATAGCAAGATTCAAAGCACACCAAGCATTGGAGAAGCATCCCTGGACCTCAAGCAAGCTGTACAAGTCCTCACATTGCATTGAAAGTACCTCCATTGTTGAACACGATTCAAGCTGAACAGGTAAAAACATGGACTTCTATCTCTCAATCTAGGAAGAGTTAGGCTTAGGTTTATGAATGAAACATGCTCTACTCATGGCCCTGAAGCTACCCATGTCATTACTTTTCATTTATGTTGTGTGTACTTAGAGAATTTTGAAACTGAATATCTGAAAAAAGCTAGGTCAGGAATTGGGAGAGAAGAAATTCTCTCTCATTTCTGAGAGTTAGGTCAACTTTTTTATATATTTGAAATCGTGGCTTCAAGCTCTACAAGTTTCATGTTTTAAGATTTGTCAAAAGATCAAGGAATCAGAAGTTAGCAAGTTGAGCAAGGGCGCGCGTTTTTCTGTGTTCAAACAATGGCTGGAGGTTGAAGAAGCCTCCTTGGGCTGGGCCTGACTTATTTTTCTGTTTGCACCTTCATTTCACACATACACCCCCTTGGCCCATTGTGTGTTATTCTTATCATTTTTTATTTTTTCTTTTTGTTTCTGACTTGTTTATTTTTTGTCAAAACATAAAAAATATTAAAAATATTTTTCAACCATTTTTGCATTTTATTTGGATTTTATTTGTTTTATTTGAATTTATACATATAAATAAACATAATGCCTTTTATTTAAAATACTAAAAAATAATACAAAATACATTTTATTTTCTGATTTTATTTTATTTTATCTTTTGAAAACATTTTCTTAAAATATACTCTTTTTTGTAAATAATAAATATTTTTATTTTTTGTATATATTTAATATATTTAATATATAATATAAATACTTATATATTTAGAATATTTAGGATAAAAAACACAAAAATAATACATTTTTATTTTTATTAATATTTGACCTTAAAAATCACTTTTTTACAATATACTTCCTTTTTATTTATTTCTTGTATATAGTTAATAAATATTGTATGTAATAAATAATAAATACCTTTTATTTACAAAATTAGGGTTTTGCCCTAAAACCATGAAAAAATCCAAAAATTAATCCTTTTTATTTTTGTTTATTTGTCACATAAAAAATACTTTTACATACATATAAAAATTATTTTTTGCATCTTGCATATTTATTTTATTTTATTCAATTATTGTATAATTAAAATAACTTGTATATTCAATTTGGATGTAATAGCTTAGATTTAAATTTCTTGCTAAATATCCCCATTTGAACATTTGTACCCCCCATCCCATAATTATGTTGTAATAATTTAGGACTTTAAATTCCGCACTTTAAAGCTTTCTAAATATGCCATGATAGACTTAGGGTTTTGTATGCAAAAATCAACCAAACAAATAGCTTGACTAAACAAAAGACAAAAAGCATGAAAATGGACAACACCAATCACACTTTCACCCCTTAGGGTTACTCCACTTGTTGCCTTCAATAATGGGCCATGTTGCATGTTAGGTGTCTTTGGCAAAACAAAAAAAAACAATTCAAATGATCATAGTCCCTCGATGACGCTTTCGAAAGTTGCCTAAACATGATCAAGTCCCTTAAAGGAAGTTGCCAAAGACACTTGGCACCATTGCATTCATGGTCTAAACGATGATCCGCGCCTGTCCCGTTAACATCCTAACACAAGATTGTCCACCAAATACAATGGTGGAACAAAATTGTTAAAAGGGTTAAAACATAGAAAAAACCTTTGAGTAAATTTAGGGGTAGAAAACTCTTAGTTACTTGATCAAACTTGAAAAACACACTTGCCTACTTTTCAAAACCACACTCCACCACACTTTCAAAACAACTTTCAAAAACATTGAAAACTTTTCAATAGACATACACCTTTGTATACATTCAAACATGAATCATTACAAAGGTTGCCACCACATTGGCCTCTTTTCAAAACATTTTCAAACCCACACACAAAGCACCATTTCAAACAATTGAAAGCACCATTTCAAACAATTGAAAATGCAAGGCAAGTGATCTAAGCAAGTAACTAAGAGCCCATGGATAACCATGGATAGAAAGGGTGCTAATACCTTCCCTTTCTATAATCTACTCCCCGAACCCAAGAAAACATCTCAAAGGTTTTTGCTGTGCTTTTTAACCTTTCCTTAGGATAAAATAAAAAGTCGGTGGCGACTCTTGCTCAACCGAAACATTTGCGAAAACAAATGCAAAACCCAAGTCAGTTCTCCCACCGTATCACAGAACTGGCGACTCTGCTGGGGAAAATTCTAAAGTGGAGTAACCTTAAGGCTTAGATCATCCTCTTGCATGACTAATTGTTTGCTTTGATTGCTTTATATCTTGGTTCTCTTGTTTGGGCTTGAAATCCTACACCCGGATTTGGGGAAACATTCATAGATAGCAATACGTTGTGGAAATTGTGCGGGGTATACCGACACGGTTGAAGCAATAGCTATATTAGTGCGACATATTTGTGAGTACCGGTAACCCTTGAGTTCAATCAAGGAGAGTACGGGGCCGCTGAGTGATGTCACTAAGCACTAATGACCTAGAACCTTACTTGACCATCTTAGCCTTTTATTAGGGGTAGTGAGATGACCGGCTTTGGTGCAGTCCGAAGTTGGTAGATACTCGATACTACACTCATTGAGGGTTGTTTTCTTGGAATATTTTGGTCGCTAGTTAAGTGGCTAAACCAAAACAATGAACATGGAAAACAATCCAATGATATTGAGCTCCTTAGAACCCGGTTACTATTTATAGGACAGGTTTTTAAGCCAACTTTACTCAAGAGGGTACTTACCTATGAAACCCCATGCAAGCCTGAAACTAGGGTTTTGTGTGAATTGCTTGTACATATGTTTGTGCATACATCATGAACATCATAAAGCATCATATGCATTCACTAACCATTTCAAGGGTTTAGATCTTCATCTTTGTTCTTGTTTTGTAGGTCATGGAAATCCTTCGCAGGAAAACTATCCAAGTCAACCTTGTGAGAATCCCTCCTCAACTCAAGGAGCTCACATCCAGAATTCCGGAAAGCTCTCCCTTCAGTGAAAGACATGGTAGACTGCTCAGCCTAGTCAACACCAGCATTGAAGAGGACATGGTAAAGGTGTTGTTCCAGTTCTTTGACCCCCTTCACCACTGTTTCGCATTCCCCGACTACCAATTGGTGCCCACTTTGGAGGAATTTTCTCAACTCTTGAAAATTCCTATTCTTAATCAACTACCCCACAACGGTACGGAAAAAGAACCAAAGCCTGAAGATGTTGCTCAAGCACTACACTTGCAACCATCTGACATCAAGGGGCATTGGGAAACTAGAAGCAGCGTCAAAGGCTTCTTGGCAAAATTCTTGTTTGAGAAGGCACAAGAGTGTTGGAATTCATTGGATCTACAAGCCTTTGAAGAAATTGTGGCACTCCTCATTTATGGGTTGGTCTTGTTCCCAAATCCTGACCAGCTTGTGGATGTCAACGCCGTCAAAATCTTCTTATCCAGAAATCCAATACCAACATTGCTTGGGGACATTCTTCACTCATTTTACACACGAACAATGAGAAAGAGGGATGTTCTCATGTGCTGTACTCCTCTCCTTGCAAGGTGGTTTATTTCGCACCTTCCACAATCTGTCTTGAAGAATGACCAAGGCTTAAGGTGGTCACAACGGTTGATGACCCTCACTCACTCTGATGTACATTGGTGTTCTCGGTCCAGAGAAAATGTCATCATCGTCGATCATTGTGGAGAGTTCCCTAATGTTCCATTGCTTGGCATTAGAGGAGGCATTACCTACAACCCTTGTCTAGCTTTGAGACAATTTGGATATGCACGGAGAGATGGCCCTCATGACATGTTTATTCCTGACCTAGTTTTTGACTTCGACAACGATGCGCAAGGACTTCGCCAAAGATTCATCAGACCTTGGAGGATGCCTAACAAGGTAGACAGCAAGACACTGGGGCACAAGAACTCCATCCCTCTTGAGCCTTATCTCAAGTGGGTACGAACCCGAGCCCAGAGTCTAATGATGCCTTACCCTCATGTTCTCCCTGTGATTAAAGAGCCCGTTAAGGAAGGAGAGGTTCCCTACACCATCCTATATCCTGACATGCCTACATCGTGGGAGGAGATGCAGAAGAGTTGGATCCAACTCAAGGAGGAATGGAACACTTTTGAAGCTAGCTTCTACGCCAGTGAGAAGAAGGTTTTGGAGCTTACCCGCCGACTCCATGAGGAAGAGACCCTCAACTCCTACATCGCACCAAAGAGGATGCGCAACGTCTTTTTACCTTGAGAAGTTTTTTGTAATATTTGGCCCATGGGGCATTTATGTACTGACAAAATTTCTTCTTATTAATATGACGTGCGTTCTTTTTTGTCTGCAACAATTTTGATTTTCTAAATCCTTGAATGCATTGCATAAACAAACATATCATTCATCATGCGCATAAGAAGGTCTCCACACCAGGTTTCCTTATCTTTCTGCTGTTTATTTTAGTAAGATGGATCTCGAACAGACGGTCAAGGACTTGCAGTCTCAAAACTCAGAGTTTCAACATCTCCTGATGACCTTGGCAAAGGGTCAGGAGGATCTAAAGGCCCTGCTTGGGAACAAAGAGCAAGTGAAAAAGAAGAAGAAAAGAGTCGGGGTGGCTACCCTAGGAAGAAGGTTTGAGGGTGAAGCCAGAAGAGTTCTTGAATTTCCCCCTACTTCTGAAGAGGGAACCAGTAAAGGAAAAGGGGATGCGGTACCTTCTGAATCTGAAGTTGAAGAAGAGGAGGTTGAAGAAGACGAAGACTACTCAGAGCAACAATACCCTCCCGCCGATGATAAGTACAAGAGCTTGGAAGACAGGTTGGCAGCTATGGAGCTGCAGAGAGTTCCCGGCTTAGATTTCGAAGATTTGGGATTAGTTGCTGGAATTGTGATCCCCCCGAAGTTCAAAGTACCAATTTTCGCAAGATATGACGGGCTGTCCTGCCCGAAGATGCATCTCAGATCATATGTAAGGAAGATCCAACCTTACACTGCAGACAAGAACCTATGGATCCATTTCTTTCAGGATAGCCTTTCAGGGGCTCAACTCGAGTGGTTCTATCAGCTGGATGGAGCCAGTATCCGAAACTGGGAGGACTTGGCTACCGCATTTTATAAACAGTATCAGTACAATTCTGACCTCGCTCCCACGCGTACCCAACTCCAGGTATGTCATTGGGGACGGGCGAAGGATTCAAGGAGTATGCGCAAAAGTGGAGAGACCTGGCTGGTAGGGTGCAGCCACCTTTGACTGACCGTGAACTTGTTGACATGTTCCTGGGGACCCTGTCTGGTCCGTTCTTCAATCATCTGAATGGGAATTCTTCTGCTGGGTTTACAGATCTGATCTTAACCGGTGAGAGGATAGAAGCTGGTATCAAGTCGGGGAAGATACAGAAAGGTGCCTCCTCGAGTACTGAAAAGAAGCCCTTCAAGAAGGAAGCCAGTGCTGTTTATGGTCCCAGAAGACAAATTAAATCGAAACGCCGCCCAGCTGTCAACGCGTTGGTGATTTCAAAGCCTGTTGCTACTCCTCAGCAGTATAACCAACCAAGGGGTGAGAGGCCCAAAAGGCAGTACACTCGGCTCAACATGACCCTGTCTCAGATATTGCCGCAACTCCTGTCAACCAATCTGGTAACTGTCAAAGAAGCTCCGAAGGTAGTAAACACAACTTCTCCAAAGTACAACCCCAATGCCCATTACGCTTATCACTCTGATAGCCCGGGGCACACTACTGATGATTGTTGGGCTCTGAGGAATAAGGTTCAGGACCTTATTGATGCTAAAGAAATACAGTTTGAGGTGCCCGAAAGACCCAATGTTGTGACTGCTCCCATGCCCCAGCATGGAGTGAATGCTGTGGAAGAAGACCCGTATGTAGCCTCTGTGGATGAGATTGTTACTCTGTTATTGACCGTCAAAAGGAACTTGTTGCTAGCCGGTTTATTTCCGGGATGTAGTAAAGGTTGCCATTTATGTGCTGTTTCACCTGCTGGTTGTCCTTTGCTGAAGTCAGGCGTCTAAAACCTGATGGATAGCAAAGAGATCTTGTTCGAGAAGATTGTTGTTCCTGCTATCCCTGTTGAAGAAGTTTCTATTGTCACTATTTTCAACAACCCTCCTAAGGCTCCCTCAAAAAAGCCTGTCAAAATCATGTCCACTCAGAAGATTGCTCCTATCATCATCACTGTTCCGGGGCCTCTCCCTTATACATCTGACAAAGCTGTCCCGTGGCACTATGGGGCAAATGTTTATGTGCTTGGAGTTAAACAAGAGTTTGATACTAGTACTGGCGTCAGTAACATCACCGGGCCTGCCAAAGTTACTCGCAGTGGTAGGCTGTTCTCACCAGATATTGTGCCACCAGCTATTCAGAGACCTCTTATCATCAAACCTGCAAGTGTGCCTGCTCCCCTTCCTGATCAAGTTCCTGTTTCTACCCCTTCTGCCGAGTCATCTGACGCTCGGGGAAAAGGGATTGCTACTGATTTGCCTGCCCTGACGGAGGCACCAAAGACAACCAATGTGGAAGCTTCCCAGCAAGAGATGGAAGAAATCCTCAAGATTATCAAGAAAAGTGATTTCAATGTAGTTGAGCAGCTGGGGCACACCCCATCAAAAATTTATATGCTATCACTGTTGTTGTGTTCAGAGGCCCATGCCAAGGCCCTGATCTCCTTCCTGAAGATGGCCCATGTGCCACAAGAAACGTCTGCTGATCAATTTACCTATTGTATGGCCAACTTGACTGCCGATAATGGTTTGGGCTTCTCTGACGCTGATCTAACTGCCAAAGGAAAGAACCATAATGACGCCCTACATGTCTCCATTGAATGCAGGGGCACTACTCTTGCCCATGTGTTGGTAGACACCGGTTCTTCATTGAACGTATTGCCCAAGAAGGCCCTAGACAGGTTGGATTGTGAGGGTTTGGAGCTCAAGCCTAGTAACATTGTTGTCCGGGCCTTTGACGGTTCGAAAAGGATGGTACATGGGGAAGTTGACATTCCAATCAGGGTTGGTTCTCAAGTCTTTGATTCTACGTTCTATGTGATGGATATCCGACCATCCTATTCTTGTTTGTCGGGACGTCCATGGATCCACAAGGCTGGAGCTGTGACCTCCACACTACATCAGAAGCTTAAGTACCCGGTCAGAGGGAAGATTGTGACAGTTCAGGGGGAGGAAGAATACATGGTTAGCCACCTCAACTCGTTCCGGTACATAGAGATGGATGGGGAGTTCATTGAAACCCCCCTTTCAACACTTTGAAGAGGTGCCTCAGACACTGGCGTCAGCAGAGACTGTGACTGTAGAAGATTCTCCTTTGAAGATGGCTTCCTTGAAGGATGCCCGGGCTGTTATTGAGAAGGGTGAGTGTGCAAACTGGGGCCGACTTCCTGACTTCACTCCAAAGACTGACAAGTTTGGTCTGGGTTTCACTGCAGAAGCTCAGAAGGCTGTTCGTAAGGCAAGGATTAGAAGACCTCTTGTGTTCATCACCAACCCGGGAGTGAATGCTATTGAAGACGACGTGGAGGAATCTGAATTTGACAGCTGGATCTACCCAACAACCGACGGTGGACCAAGCAACTGGACTGCCAAAGACTTCACACCTATTACTTTTGTCACTCAGTAATGAACTCTTTTGTTTTGAATTTGTAATAGACAATATTTTGAAACTTTTATGGCTCGGTGTCTTACCCGGGGCACCGTGGCTTCATTTGTGAGGGATTTTGTGTGTCATCTTCATATATCATCAATAAAAACATTGGACGTTTGTTGCATTTCAAAATCTTGCGCTCCTTTTCTTTCTTTATTATATATTGCAAAACAACTATATTTACACACACTCACTTATACAGGTTCCAATCCACTCTGGATCTCACTGGTAACAACTTTGCTACTGCCAGTTATGACTTCGAAAATCCGATCAACTTAGCCGAAGACGAAGGTGAAGATGATTGCAAAGTGCCTGGTGAGCTTGCAAGACTACTACTCCAAGAAGAAAGGGCCATTCAGCCACATGAAGAGCCAGTGGAAACGGTAAATCTGGGTACTGAGACAGACAGAAAGGAAGTCAAGATTGGTGCCAATCTAGAGCTCATTGTGAAACAACGGTTGATTCAGATGCTGCACGACTATGTGGAAATCTTTGCCTGGTCTTACGAAGACATGCCTGGGTTGGATACCGACATTGTGGTTCATCACCTGCCTACCAAGGAAGATTGCCCTCCGGTTAAACAAAAGGTCCGCCGTATGCGTCCAGAAATGTCCGAGAAAATCAAAGCTGAGGTTATGAAACAATTTGATGCCGGGTTTCTAGTAGTGACTTCTTACCCTCAGTGGGTTGCCAACATGGTTCCAGTTCCGAAGAAGGATGGTAAGGTCCGAATGTGTGTTGATTACAGGGATTTGAACAGGGCGAGCCCTAAGGATGATTTCCCTCTGCCTCATATCGACGTTCTGGTTGACAACACTGCTCAGCATAAAGTATTCTCCTTCATGGAAGGCTTCTCCGGTTATAATCAGATCAAGATGGCTCCTGAAGACATGGAGAAGACCACTTTTGTTACTCAGTGGGGCACATTTTTCTACAAGGTCATGCCTTTTGGGTTGAAAAATGCTGGGGCAACCTACCAACGTGCCATGGTTGCGTTGTTTCATGACATGATCCATCATGAGATAGAAGTATACGTCGACGATATGATTGCAAGGTCCCAAACTAAGGAGGAACACCTTGACCATCTACAGAAGTTGTTTGACCGTCTGAAGTTGTACAAGCTGAGGTTGAACCCAAACAAATGCACCTTTGGCGTGAGATCTGGAAAATTGATGGGCTTTGTCGTAAGCGACAAAGGCATTCAAATGGACCCTGCCAAAGTGAAAGCCATACAAGAGATGCCAACTCCCAAGACAGAGAAAGAAGTCAGAGGCTTTCTAGGACGTCTGAATTACATTGCCCGATTCATCTTACATCTAACTGCTACCTGTGAACCAATCTTCAAGCTACTGAAGAAAGATCAAGTAGTACGTTGGAACGATGAATGTCAGGCCGCTTTCGAAAGAATCAAAGAGTATCTCCAAGAACCACCCATTCTTATGCCACCGGTTGAAAGGAGACCTCTAATACTATACTTGACAATACTTGACAGCTCAATGGGGTGTGTGCTGGGGCAGCATGACGAGTCTCGCCGAAAAGAACACGCCATTTATTACCTTAGCAAAAAGTTTACCGACTGTGAGACCCGGTACTCACTACTCGAGAAAACTTGTTGCGCTTTGGTATGGGCTGCTCGCCGGCTGAGACAGTATATGTTGACTCACACTACTCTGTTGATTTCAAAAATGGATCCAATCAAGTACATATTCGAAAAGCCTGCCTTGTCCGGAAGAATAGCAAGATGGCAGATGATCTTGACGGAATACGACATCCAGTACACGACTCAGAAAGCAATCAAGGGAAGTGTATTGGCAGACCATTTGGCACATCAGGCAGTGGACGATTACCAGTCGATGAACTTTGAATTTCCAGACGAGGATATCATGGTAGTGACTGATTGTGAAGTACCTGGACCGGATGAAGGACCTGAGGAAGGATCCCGATGGTCTATGCACTTTGACAGAGCCTCGAACGCTTTGGGTAATGGTATCGGCGCTGTGATCATATCCCCTAAGGGCACTCATACCCCACTCACTGCCCGGATATGTTTCAACTGCACCAACAACATGGCGGAGTATGAGGCATGTATCATGGGTCTTCAAGCTGCAATCAACTTAAGGATCAAGTTTCTGAGTGTCTTCGGAGATTCCTCTCTCGTGATCAATCAGATCAAAGGCGAGTGGGATACGAAACACCCAAATCTTATTCCTTACAAGGAGTATGTGCTGACATTGCTTCCACACTTCGAGGAGATAACCTTTGAACATTTCCCAAGAGAGGAGAATCAGTTAGTGGACGCGTTGGCTACGATGTCTTCTATGTTCAAAGTCAAATGGGACAACGAGGTGCCCCAGATCATTATTTGGAAGTTGGATGAACCTGCACATTGCTGCAATATCGAGACCGAAGAGGTAACAGAAAAACCCTGGTATCATGAAGTGAAGAGGTACCTTGAAGCTCAAGAATACCCCGAGGGCGCATCTGTTAATGACAAGAAGTTCCTGAGAAGGTTTGCGGCAAAGTTCTTCCTCAGCAATGGCATTCTCTACAAGCGAAACCATGATTCAACCTTATTGTGTTGTGTGGATAAGACTGAAGCAGAAAAGATCATGGCAGAGCTACATGAAGGTACCTTCGGAACACATTCCAGTGGACATACCATGGCAAAGAAAATCCTTCGGGCAGGATATTTCTGGTCCACAATGGAAGCCGACTGTTACCAACACTCTCGGACGTGTCACAAATGCCAGATCTATGCTGATAAGGTGCACATTCCTCCGGTTCCTTTGAACGTCTTGACAGCACCCTGGCCTTTTGCAATATGGGGCATTGATATGATCGGCGAGATCCGACCTACGGCATCTAACAGGCACTGCTTCATCCTGGTAGCGATTGATTATTTCACAAAATGGGTTGAAGCAGCTTCCTACGCTACTGTGACCAAGAACGTCGTGGCACGGTTCATTCGGCACAACCTGATCTGTCGATACGGTGTACCTGAGAGGATCATTATGGATAATGGTACCAATCTTAACAACAAAATGATCACTGAGCTCTGCGAGAAATTCAAGATACAGCACCACAACTCTTCTCCCTACCGGCCGAAGATGAATGGGGCTGTAGAAGCAGCAAATAAGAACATCAAGAAGATTGTGCAGAAGATGACAGTGACCTACAAAGATTGGCACGAAATGTTACAGTTTGCTCTTCATGGGTACCGTACCTCAGCACGGACGTCAACCGGTGCAACTCCTTTTTCCTTGGTCTATGGCATGGAGGCAGTCTTGCCTATCGAAGTTCATATACCCTCTCTCCGGATAATGAAAGATGCAGGTTTGAGCGAAGATGACTGGATCCAGACTCGGCTTGATCAATTAAACCTAATTGACGAAAAGAGACTCACTGCTATTTGTCACGGTCAGACGTACCAAAAACGGATGATCAGGGCATTTAACAAGAAGGTCAGACGACAAGAGTATCAAGTCGGAGACCTGGTAATCAAGCGCATCATTCTTCCTCAAAGTGATCCCAGGGGCAAATGGACCCCTACGTACGAAGGGCCATTTATGGTTAAACATATCTTCTCATGAGGAGCCATGATTCTAACCACCATGAATGGTGACGACCTTCCTCACCCCGCCAATGCAGACATAGTAAAAAGATACTACGCATGAACTAAAGACCCGCTAGGTTGACACACCTAGGCAAAAATAAGGGATGAAATGAAAAAAATTTGTACACCCGGCAAGTCGAAAACCTGAAAAGGCGGCTTGGGCAAAAATGGGTATCCCGGTTGACTGAAAACCCGAAAGGGCGGTCCAGGCAAAAGTTAGGGATAAAGCGTAATACTATGTCTCATTGGATCACCTTGCATCCAGAATTCGGCATCAACTATCGGGTTCAGACGTCGCCAATCAATCAGCTTCAATCAATCAGCAGCAAAGTGATGAGACGCTTGAAGACATAAAGGCGATAGCAGAGTTGGAACCCAGTGGGATTATTTTTCACATAGCTGTTTTGTTTCCTTTTCACAAAATTGTATAAACCCTATTTTTCTCGGCGGCGTTCTCTTACTAGGATGTCAGCCTCCTGTACATAAAACGCCTATTTACAAGCAAACTTCAAAATCAATACAAGTTCAATTTTTCAGACAAATTACCCATTGTTTTTTTCTTTATCTGTTTTGTTTTGAAAAGAACGTCCAATGTTCATTTTTGATATATGCATTCGACATTAATTACTAATCACAAATATTTGCATGCGAAACAAAGGACTAATTACGGATGACATCAGAAACAGGGGCAATAAAGAATCGTCTAAGCGATCTAGTTGCTTTGTCCACCAAGGTCCCAAGGTAGGTTCGGCTGAAGAATGTAACCAAGTTACCTCAACTCCCCGCAGAGTAAGACAAGATTCAACAATACTCTCCCCAGGAAGAGTTGGTCTCCCATCAGCCCTAAAAAGGCACAATATCTCCAGCAAGTCAGCAATACTCTCCCCAAGTAGAGTTAGTCTACTGTCAGCCCTAAGAAAGTTGGGTATCCCCAGAAGATCTCAACATTCCCCAGTGGAGTATAAACATTCCTCAGCAAGCATCCCGACAGTCTTAATATAAGATTGTTCCCCGGTGGAATACAAGACACCCTAGTGGAGCCACTCCCCAGTACAGTCTGGAAAGTTTCCCCAGGAAAGTTGAATCATCCTCCCCAGTAGATTCTGAAGCTTATCCTCAGTAGATTCTGGAAGCTTATCCCCTGCAGAGTACGAATGCATCTCCCCGGCTTTCATTCAAAGGTTATTTCCCCACCAGGGTATAACTGGGTTATCCTCAGCTAATTACCACGGAAAGATCATCCCCGGCGAGGTTCTTCTTATCCCCAGCGGAGTTCATCAAATTCCCCAACATAACTTATCAGTGGAATCCCCAACGGAGCTCTCATCAAAACCTCAGCGAAGTATCTCTTCCCACAGAGTAATTCCCCGCAGAGTAATCTCTCCAACAAAGTTTATTCCCCAACGGAGTCATCTTCTCCTACCGGTTCATTCTTGCAACCATCATCCCCAGCGGAAACGAAGAACTCTACTCTTCAACATCAGCCCAGGATTTGATTTCCCGGCCTTCGTCAAGGATTTATTTTCCTAGTCGAAAACACATTCATAGACATTTCACATTTTATACATCCTGATGCATACATATACGCATCATATCACACGATCTCATTTATTTTTGAGAACATCATGACATCATGCATCTCATACATCATGACATTGCATACAACTAATGTTTTGCCTTTTCAGGAAAAGGTCAATCCAAAGATGATTACTATCAACTATCGTAATTCCATATTCGATACCTGTATCTAGCCAGGGCATATCTGTGAAGGATGGATTGTAGATTCGATACTTGTATCTAGCCAGGGCATATCTACATGAAGAGTTTGAAGATCAACCCCTGTAACAAGCCAGGAAATTATCTTTCATTCTCAGGTCAGAGGTTTACACCTGTATCCAGCCAGGAAAGCTATCTCTACCAACCTTTTGCAATTCCAGATCCGACACCTGTATCCAGCCAGGGCATATCTGAAGACGACAAATTCCAGATTCGATTCCTGTATCCAGCCAGGGCATATCTGTAGACGACAAATTCCATATTCGATTCCTGTATCCAGCCAGGGCATATCTGTAGACGATAAATTCCAGTTCGACACCTGTATCCAGCCAGGGCATATCTGTAGACGACTAATTCCAGATTCGATTCCTGTATCTAGCCAGGGCATATCTGTGAGCAATTGATTGTAGATTCAATACCTGTATCCAGCCAGGGCACGTCTGTAAGCAACCTTTTGAAGTTCCGGATTTGATTCCTGTATCTAGCCAGGGCACATCTGTGAGCAACTAATTGTAAATTCGATACATGTACCTAGCCAGGGCATATCTGCATGAAGAGTTTGAAGATCAACACCTGTAACAGGCCAGGAAACCATCTTCCTTTCTCAAAGTACGCAAGTTCTCGCTAAGGAATCTCTTACGCGATCAACACCTCCAAATGGCATCTATAAGCCCATTCCCGACAAGGTTCTGTCACACCTCCAGATGGAATCTATAAGCCCATCCTCCTATCCACCATCTCTCCAAATGGCATCTATAAGCCCATTCCCGCCATCACATTGCTGATACTCCACTATGCGAGTGCAAATTTCTGGGCACTTTTGTGTTCAATCATCTTCCACCTTCGGATTACGAAAGGCACGCAAGCCAATCTACATCCTCAGGTCTAAGAAGATTGAACAGGGGAAACTGTTGTACCCCAAAATTTTCCCTCCCATTTCATCAATATTTTCTCACCACAAGACCCTTGGAGCTCAAGATCAAGTTAGGGTTTGCTCTGCTCAAGACTCCTCCTTGCACTGTTGACCCAAATTAGGGTTTGAGTTTGCACAAAGATGTTTTGACCTAAAATGCCCAACATGACTTTCATGCTTCATATTGAACTCACAAGTTTATCCATATCAAGTTTCAAGCCTTGATTCCAATCTTTGCCCAATCAATTGGACAGTTGACCTAGAAATCAGTTGTATTGGGAAAAAAGTCAACTGTGGTCAATTGACAGTCAAACCTCATGATTTTTGAGCCACATCAACATTATGAACTCATATGGACCATTTGATCAAGTTTGGATCACAAATCCACAAGAAATTTGATCAGATCACCAAAAGGGAAAAATGGTCATTTTTAGGGTTTTGATTGCACAAAGGCAATTTTTGACTGTTTGACCTAGCCAATGGCAATTCAAGCTCACATATGGACTCAAGGACCCAATGTAATTATCTTGACATGCTCAACAAATTCAAAAGATCCCAAATGCACAAGATTGACAGATGAATTTTCCAGTCAACTGATCAAAATTTGACTGTATACCGAAAAGTCAAACTTTGACTTTTTGGTCAAAATCAAGTGTCAAGATTCATTTTTCATCAAGACATGTCAAATTATGAAACTTGTTCATCAAGAAATCAAAAATTACAAATTAGGATTTGAAATGAAGAAATTTCATAACTTAGAAATTTTCTAAGTTATGAAATTCCCTTATTTTTTCCTAACTTTGTCCCATCTTTTCATCAAGATACCTTTGGATTCAAACAAAACTCAAAACATGAAAGTTGTAGTCCATTGCAAAATCTACAACTTTGATTCACAAATTTTCCTCAAAATAAGCTTGTAGCTCAAGTTATAATTTTTGGAATAGGGGTGCAAAACATTCTTAACTTAGAAAATTTTTGACCTATTTTAGGCAGGATTTTTGCCCAACTTCATGGCCACTTTTCACATGCTTCCACTTGGAATTTCAACTTGCATTACAAAGATGGATTGTAGTACACATTCCAAGGTTTCCAAATTGTCCAAGAACTTCTCAAACACCCTTGTGATTAGGGAGAATCGAATTTGTCAATATGGGCAAAAGTCACTTTGTTCATGAGCCATTTACATGTTCATAACTTGGGCATTTTTGAAATCAGCTTGCACAAGCTAGGTTACAGGCCTCTAATCCCTTTCTTACTCAATAATTCAATGCTAAACCATTGTACCAAGATGTTATTTCATTCATTTGGGCAATACATGTTAGATTAATCCATAATTAGAAAAAGCATTTTATCCATTCTTGTAAAGAAACACTTTATGTCAAGTTTACAATCTAAGAGGTACAGGCCATATCTTTGGGCACAAGATTCATGAACATATCCCACTGATCAAGACTCAAAGGTGCAGCATAGATTGAGGATAGTACAGGCCTGCATTATCCATACACACTTCCTTACTTATCAAAGAAGAAACATTGCAAAAGAGGTCCAACATTGAGTTCCTGTCAACACAAGCCTAAACAAACTTCTTGAACATTTTCAAAACATCAAACCAGACCTAAAACACGAACCAACCAAGTTTCAAACCTTCTCATTCATCAAAACACAGTTTTGTGGCAAAACAGGGTATAAGCTGCAACTTGAATCCCACAGCATCATTCCATCGTGCGTTTTCATCCAAACCAGTTCAAACACATTCCCTACCATCCATACAAACTATCCCAAGCCTTGGAAACAGACTGTAACACCTCTAACCAAGTGTGCCATTTTCACTTTTCTCTCTTGCAGGTTGACTTTTGTAGCTTGATATAACAAGATTCAAAGCACACCAAGCATTGGAGAAGCATCCCTGGACCTCAAGCAAGCTGTACAAGTCCTCACATTGCATTGAAAGTACCTCCATTATTGAACATAATTCAAGTTGAACAGGTAAAAACATGGACTTCTATCTCTCAATCTAGGAAGAGTTAGGCTTAGGTTTATGAATGAAACATGCTCTACTCATGGCCCTGAAGTTACCCATGTCATTACTTTTCATTTATGTTGTGTGTACTGAGAGAATTTTGAAACTGAATATCTGAAAAAAGCTAGGTCAGGAATTGGGATAGAAGAAATTCTCTTTCATTTCTGAGAGTTAGATCAACTTTTTTATATATTTGAAATCGTGGCTTCAAGCTCTACAAGTTTCATGTTTTAAGATTTGTCAAAAGATCAAGGAATCAGAAGTTAGTAGGTTGAGCAAGGGCGCGCGTTTTTCTGTGTTCAAACAATGGCTGGAGGTTGAAGAAGCCTCCTTGGGCTGGGCCTGACTTATTTTTCTGTTTGCACCTTCATTTCACACATACACCCCCTTGACCCATTGTGTGTTATTCTTATCATTTTTTATTTTTTATTTTTGTTTCTGACTTGTTTATTTTTTGTCAAAACATAAAAAATATTAAAAATATTTTTCAACCATTTTTGCATTTTATTTGGATTTTATTTGTTTTATTTGAATTTATACATATAAATAAACATAATGCCTTTTATTTAAAATACTAAAAAATAATACAAAATACATTTTATTTTCTGATTTTATTTTATTTTATCTTTTGAAAACATTTTCTTAAAATATACTCTTTTTTGTAAATAATAAATATTTTTATTTTTTGTATATATTTAATATATTTAATATATAATATAAATACTTATATATTTAGAATATTTAGGATAAAAAACACAAAAATAATACATTTTTATTTTTATTAATATTTGACCTTAAAAATCACTTTTTTACAATATACTTCCTTTTTATTTATTTCTTGTATATAGTTAATAAATATTGTATGTAATAAATAATAAATACCTTTTATTTACAAAATTAGGGTTTTGCCCTAAAACCATGAAAAAATTCAAAAATTAATCCTTTTTATTTTTGTTTATTTGTCACATAAAAAATACTTTTACATACATATAAAAATTATTTTTTGCATCTTGCATATTTATTTTATTTTATTCAATTATTGTATAATTAAAATAACTTGTATATTCAATTTGGATGTAATAGCTTAGATTTGAATTTCTTGCTAAATATCCCCATTTGAACATTTGTACCCCCCATCCCATAATTATGTTGTAATAATTTAGGACTTTAAATTCCGCACTTTAAAGCTTTCTAAATATGCCATGATAGACTTAGGGTTTTGTATGCAAAAATCAACCAAACAAATAGCTTGACTAAACAAAAGACAAAAAGCATGAAAATGGACAACACCAATCACACTTGCACCCCTTAGGGTTACTCCACTTGTTGCCTTCAATAATGGGCCATGTTGCATGTTAGGTGTCTTTGGCAAAACAAAAAAAAACAATTCAAATGATCATAGTCCATCGATGACGCTTTCGAAAGTTGCCTAAACATGATCAAGTCCCTTAAAGGAAGTTGCCAAAGACACTTGGCACCATTGCATTCATGGTCTAAACGATGACCCGCGCCTGTCCCGTTAACATCCTAACACAAGATTGTCCACCAAATACAATGGTGGAACAAAATTGTTAAAAGGGTTAAAACATAGAAAAAACCTTTGAGTAAATTTAGGGGTAGACAACTCTTAGTTACTTGATCAAACTTGCAAAACACACTTGCCTACTTTTCAAAACCACACTCCACCACACTTTCAAAATAACTTTCAAAAACATTGAAAACTTTTCAAAAGACATACACCTTTGTATACATTCAAACATGAATCATTACAAAGGTTGCCACCACATTGGCCTCTTTTCAAAACATTTTCCAACCCACACATAAAGCACCATTTCAAACAATTGAAAGCACCATTTCAAACAATTGAAAATGCAAGGCAAGTGATCTAAGCAAGTAACTAAGAGCCCATGGATAACCATGGATAGAAAGGGTGCTAATACCTTCCCTTTCTATAATCTACTCCCCGAACCCAAGAAAACATCTCAAAGGTTTTTGCTGTGCTTTTTAACCTTTCCTTAGGATAAAATAAAAAGTCGGTGGCGACTCTTGCTCAACCGAAACATTTGCAAAAACAAACGCAAAACCCAAGTCAGTTCTCCCACCGTATCACACTCACGCAACACCCAAGTGGAAAATATCTCTCTTCACTATATATTGTAGAAGTATAATTGTTTGCATCACTACAAGGATTGACAAGAGTTTAATCTTTTTCAGAAAAGTTTTAAAGGTAAAAAGCCAGAGTGGCAAAATGGTTTGAAATGAGATTGATTGACTTTTAGTTTTCTCAAAAAAAAGTCAAGGTATTATTAAGTTGATTGAAGTTTATTTATGAAAATGTTTTGAAAATACATGGACATAAGTCAAAGTTTATTATGAAAGTGGTTCAAATTTAAAACAAGAAGAGTTTTCAAAAGGAGAGAGAAGATTTTTGAAATTAAAGAAGATGGGAGGAGAAGAAGAGACTATCCTAAAGCATAAGGTAAAAGCTAGGGATAAGAACCATCTAACCAACAAGAAGCCAATACTTGGCATTATGAGCCAAGATATAATTCCCATTATTTGGATTAAAACCAAGCAAACAAAAATACTAGACCTCTTGAGAGAACCAAACTTCAAGTGTTTTAATTCTTCATAAAAATTGGGCAGAGTCACGACTGTATACGGGTGAATTTCATATTACAAACAAAGGGTGTAATCACAATAACCTGCACACAAAACAAATAAACAACCCAATGTCTTGAGGCAAACCTCAAGAGCTCCAGAAAAAATAATCAGATAAGATCACAAGGTCTCCGAGATAGGCCAAGGTTTCTAATCCTAAGTCCAAGAAAAGTCCCATGCTCCATAATGCCAAGGATAGTAGCCAAATAGTCCAAGTACCATTAAAGATTTTTTAGGGTTTATGTTGATTATTAAGTATCTTAAGAAAGGAAAAGAAAAGCTCAAGTGAGCAAAGTACAAAATGGCAAGAAAATAAATGCTCAAATGAGCAAAGATGAAAATGGCATGAAATGTAAATGCTAAAAGTAAATAGTACATAAAGCGTAAAAAAGAATAAAAGCATAAGGTAAAACAAGTCAATAATTAGTGGTTAGTTGGATGACCATCTTGAAACTTGCATTTGGAACTCATTAGAGGATTGGTAGAACCAAAGCCTCCACACAACAAGTTGCATTTGCTTTTTGTCAAGTATATCATCCATTTAGAATTCTCATAAGTACCATTTAATGATCAACGATGTTTAAGTGATCCGCGTTGACCAAAGGTGTTGTAGATCCATTAGAGGATTGGTAGAACCAAAGCCTCTACACAATGAATCTCAAGGTTATTGGATCAAAGAGATCAAATTAACATACTTGGGCTTGCAATCATAAGTTTGGGCCACGAATGATCATTTATTCGAATCGGGACAAAATTTAGCGCTATGTTAAGTAATCGTAAATGGACTTATAGAGAAGTCGCACCTATTTTGAGGCCGTTCAATAGCAATTTATACACCATTTATTTTGAGACGTGATATAGAGATCATGCTCCAATAACACCTAGTGCAATAAGAAGGGGATGAGATGAAAAGGGATAGGAAAAAAATATACAAACCACATTTGAATTAAATTTTAATCAAACTATTATTAAAATCATTCATCCATTTTTGTGGAGCTAAACTCAACACCATGGATCCAATGATGTTAATAAAGTTCATGATCCAAAATCTAACCCAAGATCAACCAGAAAATAGTCACAAAATAATATCACATTTTAATATATATAAAAAGGATAAAAAATAATGTTTAAAAATAGAAAATAAAGAGAAAAATATCAACTATGTTCAAATCAATCAAAAATAAAAAGTAAGACTATAGAAAAATCAGAAATGAATCCAAATATTTTTATAAAATTTTTGGTAATTTTTAAAAGTCAGAAACTATTTTTAAACTATTTAAAATTGCTCAAACAAATAGAAAATAGGTCAAAAATAGTAAACCTCAATATAAATTTCCATAAAATTTTCAAAAAGTCAAAAATATGAAAGATAATATTTATGAATTTTTTCAGAATTAAAAAATGTCAGAAAGTATTTTTTAAGTAATTAAAAGAAAGCAAATGATTCAAAAAATACAAAAAAATATCAAATATCAAAATAAAAAATATGAAAAAATAGTCATGAGATCATAAATAATTAAAAGTATTTTTGTGAATTTTTTCATAATTTTTGGATAAAAAATAAAAGAGTTATGAATTTTTGAAAATTTAATAAATAAAAAATATAAAATCAGAAAATAAAATAAAACCAAAAAGATGTGGACCATCAGATCATAGTCAAAACGCGTTATTAAGCTGATCTAGTGGACCAGACGCGCTGTGTTTGATATAGACCTTAGTGAGATACACATAGGATCAGAAAAAGGGCAACCAATGAACTTAAAACGTTTGGCACGCTATCATTGGCTGAGACGAGACATGTCATCGTCTTCAACCTCCAGACACCCTGCAATGGGGATTTTGTGAGATCCTTCAAATGGAAAAGTTAGAATCCCAGTCTAGTATCATTGAACTCGTCTCTTCAAGACGATTCTAACACCACCATCGCGTCAAATTTATATAAGGTATGGAGAGAGATATGAATCAAAAACCCAGAAAATAGCAAGCACCTTCAATTTGAGATTTCTCTCTCAATTCTCAATGGATTTAAAAATTGTAAGCAGCATTAGAATCAGGAGAAGTAGTAGAATAGATTAGTGCTTGATTTGGATCCAAATGGTGGATAATTCTACCTTTTCGAAGTTCAAGGAAGAAGCTCTGAAACTGGACTTCTGTAGCTTGAATTATGGCTCATTTTGATTGGTTTAAGTGCTGGAGAGTTTGTATGATGCTTAAGGATGATGAATGCGCAAAGAATTTTGGAAAAGGGAGCTTAAATCTCAGAAACTGAATTCAAAAAAGATGGGTTCATGTGAGGATTTGGAAGGGTGTTTTTGGCTCTCAAAGCTTGAAGAAATGAATGGGGGTGACCCTCTATTTATAGGGAAGTGAATGGGAATTAAAACTGGAAGAAACAAGGAAGTTTGGAGGGAAATTGAATGAAGGTCGAGCACGAGTGAAGTGTGACTTCATTTCCATCAAAACTCAACCAAATCTTGCGTTTTGGGATGCTAATCACTTCTGACAAGTTTTCTAATCAAGTTTAAATCAAAAACACGCATAAATATTGTGTTTAGAAGTCACATTATGGATTTTAAAATTCTGACTTTGTGGAAAATCCAATTTCAAGTTACCAAATTCAAATCCATGGCATTTCCAACTCAAGGGGTCTTAGGGCATGATTCTTGATGCTTTATAAAGATGAGGTTACAAGCTTTACAATGTAAAAAGAATGGAATCAAATGGATGCTTGAGCTGAAAGTTGCATTGAGTCAAAGTTGAAGAAAAAGGGTTGACTTTCCATACTTAGAAATATTTCAAATTCTTCTTTTAAAATGATCTATAATCTTTTGCATCCAAACATGGCCTTCCACTTGAAATTTGTTCTTGACCAAAAAAGATGGAATTAAGTAAATCTCTTGAATGACATTTTGAAACTTGGACCACTCAAAATATCCAAAAATTGAGCAAGTTATGATTTGTTGAAGTTGGCCAAAAATCATGAAATGACCTATAATCTTTTGCATATTTAAGGCAACCTCCATCCATTTCCCCGCTTTGTACTTAAAAGAAGGCATAAAGTTCACATCTTCAAGATCATTACGGAAAAAGAATGGGCTCAAGGTGATAAAAATTGACCAAGTTATGATCATTTGAAGTCACACATGGAAAATTAGGGATTCATCTGAAGGACTTGTAATCTTTCTTCTTCATCAAGTTTCTTCCACATGAAAAATCCTTGGAACTTTTTAAGTGATTTGTTGATAACCCCTTTAAGAGAAGGATGTCTTTGGAATAATTCAATAATACCAAAATATGAGCAAGATATACTCCTTTGAAGTTCAAAACCCTAGCTTCTAGATCAAGAAAATGCCTTGAGGAACTTTGACAAGTTTGAACAAACTTCTTGTACCAATATTCTTGCTTTGTGAATATAAGTTGTTGAGGATGATAATGAGAACTCTTAGCCACGAAAACCACTTCCATATCTTGAAATTTGAGAGAACTATGCCCTTGTGACCAATATGAACAAGGCCTTGTCCAAACATAACAACTTCTCTAATCAACCCCTTGTACTTTTGAATAAATCTTGATAACTTTGAAATGTGGTGAACCAAAATAAACCTTGCCATACCATTTCTTCCAAAACAACTTCAATGATAAGGTTTTAACTTCTCAAGCTTTTATTGGCTAGGGAATGGAAATAAACTCATGAACCCATGGAGTAATTTGTTAAATCTCATTCCCTTTCACCTACATGTATAACAAGCAAGACAAACCAACATTGCATTTTATTAGTTAAGTGAAGAAAACAAAACAATATTAATGATCACAAAAGGAACATAAGTCAAGGTGCTTGGTAATTCCTCAAAAGGAGCAAAGCTCAAAGTAGGGAGGGGAACCAAGAATCCTAGTGTGATCTTGTTGTGAGTGAATCAACATGGTATGATGAAGGGATCTTAGGGGAAACAATTGGGGTACAACAACTGCGCTTATTTAAGTTTCTTCTATTCGGAGATACGAAGGTTAAAAATCTTCGTGACGACGTGATCGAAGATACTTAAATATAAAACAAACCCTTTTTTTGGCCCTAAGATACCATGCAAATGCTTATGATCATGAATGCATATGAACAGGACCAAAGAGATGCAAAAATAACACTGGGGACGCAACAATAAAGAAACAAAGGAGCACCCCCCCCCCCCCCCCCCCACCAGGAAAATAAATCACTGGTGGACCAAAAGAACTGAATCAGAGAGGATGGTAGGATGGCATACCAACTTCTACTGAAGGCAAAGCTACCAACGTTTACTGAAGGCAGAGAGAAAGATAACAAACATCGACGTTCACTGTCAATGGTCTACCAACTTTCACTAAAGGTAGAAGGAGAATATAAAACATCGAGGTTCACTGTCGATGGTCTACCAACTTTCACTGAAGGTAGAAAGAGAATATATCATATCACCGCCGTTCACTGACGATGAACTATCAATGTTCACTAAAGATAGCAAAAAGATAACAAACATCGACGTTCAATTCCGATGATCTACCAACTTTCACTGAAGGTAGAAAGAGAAAATATCATATCACCTCCGTTCACTGATGATGAACTATCAACGTTCACTGAAGATAGCAAAAGATAACAAACATCGACGTTCACTGCCGATGCTCTACCAAATTTCACTGAAGGTAGAAATAGAATATATCATATCACCGCCGTTCAATGACGATGAACTATCAACGTTCACTGAAGATAGAAAAAGATAACAAACATCGATGTTCACTGCCGATGGTCTACCAACTTTCACTGAAGGTAGAAAGAGAATATATCATATCACCGTCCTTCACTGACAATGAACTATCAACGTTCACTGAAGATAGCAAAAAGATAACGAGTTTCCCCGAGATTCTGGTGTTTTTCCTAGAACGGGTCTCAACTTTTTCTTTAACGGAGGCACTCCTCCTGGAAAGGATAATACATGAGTTGTCTCAAATAAAGAGAACTTGATATTTGCAGTCACGGAGGATTGTAAAAGGAAATGACTTTTTGGGGAAAGAGGTATGACTTCCTGGGGATATGCCATGATATTCTCGCTAAGGGGATAAAGTCTTCTTGGGCAAAATAAATGCACCAACCAAAGCTTGGAGTTTTTCAGGATTCTAAAGTAAATAATATTGACGGGGAGCCACATACCCAAACCAGAAATAAACTGGAAATGAAACAGTCAACCAGAATACATCCTTTGAGAAATAAACTCAAAAGGAAAAACAAGATCCATCAAAACAAGGAACTGTATCGGAAGGTTTAAAGCAAAAATCTTCTATGAGGGAAAACTCAGTAGAGAAATTGAAAGAGTGTGCGTTTTCTGCTTAAGACCGACGCTCTAATGAAAAGAGGATAATTTATCTCTTCAAAACAGGGTAATATGTCAACAAAAATGTTAACAAATGTCAATGAATAATGATTTGTCAATTTTAGCTATACATGATGCATGTATGAATGTATGAGTGTTTTCATGTGCATGCTGACAAAACAGACACACAACATGGGGAACAACCAGGCAAAACTGCCTCGGGCACTAACAACACTCGGCTAAGCTTCAACCAAGATGATCATTCCAAGAAAGGTAAAGGCCAGCTGCAGAAACTAAACCTACTGCCTGCTTTTAACTTTACCGGGGAGAAACATAATCCGGAGGTGGACAAATCAAACAGATATCGTGGTAGAACATCCTTCTTCAGGCTTCATCGGGAAAACCAGTGTTTCTCAAAAGTAACATGCCTACTGGAGATTGCAAGACCAGTCTCAAATAAAGCAGACTGACACCGACACATCCAAACATTCACTGGGGAATTCAAGCCTACCTCACTGGAGAAAAATGCGGGTTGAAACTTCACATTATGAAAACTCAGAAAAGAGGAGAAACGAATCCAAACTTAATCGAGGATACCGGAACCATAAATCCAATACGGCGAAAACAATCCGAGTAGACTTTCTCGAGGGGAAAAAAACTTCTCAAAACAACCGGAGTTTGTCCATTCCTGGGATCACCATTTTTATTGTCATTGTTTCATCACAAATCTCAAAGTAAAAGTAAATTGTAAAAATCTTTTTTTTTTGAAAAATCAATTTTGTTATTTAATCTCTTTGATTTGAAAATTATTATCAGTAATAAATGGAGTCTTTGCAAGCTAAATAAAATAAGAAACACAAAGAATTGGGTAAAACCTCGAATTTCATTAATAGAATGGTAGTCTGCGAATGGTGAGACTCCATATATGATTACAAAGTTTGGAAATGGTAATACAAAATGGAAAAGATACATTAAGATACAATGACCACTATCCCTCTAACAACTTTTGAAATCCTGAGCATCAGCTTTTGTTGAAGTATGGTGAGGATCCGAGAAGATTGTTGCTTCAACGATCAAGTCTTGTCTGACGTAGTTACTTGCCAAGAAAATCCCTAACTTTTTCCTAAGCTGCCCTTGCAGGTTTTCAACTTAGCGGGAAATTTATTCTGTTTATGTCTCTAATTTTTTCCTAGACCGCCCTTCCGTGTTTTTGGCCTACCGAGACGCTCCTTTTTTGCCTAAGCCGCCCTTTCAGGTTTTCAACTTAGCGAGTTGTTCTTTTATTTCTTTAGGCGAAGTATTTCTTGACTACGTCAGCATTCATGGGACGTGGGAACTCCTCGCCATCCATAGTTTCAAGAATTAATGCACCACCAGAGAAGGCTTTCTTGACAACATACGGGCCTTCAAAATTGGGAGTCCACTTGCCCCTAGAATTAGTGTTGAAAGACATGTTCTTCCTGAGCACGAGGTCGCCTTCTCTGAATTCACGAGGTTTGACCTTTTTATCAAAAGCTTTCTTCATTCTTCTCTGATATAACTGGCCATGACATAAGGCTGTCATCCTCTTTTCCTCAATCAAATTCAATTGGTCAAACCTGTTCTGGACCCATTCAGCCTCCGTTAACTTTGTTTCCATTATCACACGCAACGAGGGAATCTCTATCTCGACTGGGAGTACAGCTTCCATTCCATACACTAAGGAGAACGGAGTTTCTCCTGTTGAAGTGCAGACAGATGTTTGATATCCATGCAAAGCAAAAGGGAGCATTTCATGCCAATCCTTATAAGTAACAACCATCTTCTGGATAATTCTCTTGATATTCTTATTAGCAGCTTCAACAGCCCCATTCATCTTTAGCCTGTATGGAGATGAATTGTGATGGACAATCTTAAATTCTTCACACAGTTTTGTCATCATCTTGTTGTTCAAATTCGAGTCATTGTCAGTGATGATTCTGCTCGGCACACCATACCGGCATATAAGATTATTCTTAATGAAGCGTACAACCACCTGCTTGGTAACATTGGCATATGAAGCAGCTTCCACCCACTTGGTGAAGTAATCAATTGCTACTAAGATAAAACGGTGCCCATTCGAAGTTTGGGTTCTATCATCCCAATCATGTCAATACCCCAAATAGAGAAAGGCCACGGGGAGGAAATCACATTGAGAAGTGTCGGAGGCACATAGACCTTATCTGCATAAATATGGAATTTATGACACTTCTTTGCAAATTTGTAACAGTCAGACTCCATTGTCAGCTAATAATAACATGCCCTTAGCATCTTTTTAGCCAACAAATGTCCATTGGCATGAGTGCCGAATGAACCTTCATGAATCTCATGCTTCAACATGTATGCTTCGTGTCTATCCACGCATCTGAGCAAGACCATGTCATAATTTCTCTTGTATAACACATTTTCACTAAGGAAGAAACTGTCTGCCAATCTTCTCAATGTCTTTCTATATTTCCTCGACGCACCAATCGGGTATTCCTGAGTCTGAAGAAAATGCTTTATATCATAATACCAGGGTTTTTCATCTGCTACCTCCTCTGCTGTAAACACATGAGCGGGCCTATCCATCCATCGAACCACAATTTGGGATATATCATTCTGAGTATTCACTTGGTACATAGAAGCCAGAGTTTCCAGAACATCCGCCATTTGATTTTCGTCTCTAGGGATGTGATGGAATTTAACTTTATTGAAGAATGGTAATAATCTTCTAGCATAATCTTTGTAATGGATCAAGCCAGGGTGACGAGTGTCCCATTCTTCTTTAATCTGATTTATTACCAAAGCTGAATCACCATACACATCAAGATTTTTGATTCTGAGATCAATAGCTTCCTCGAGACCCATGATGCAAGCCTCATATTCTGCCATATTATTAATGCAATCAAATGTTAACCTTACAGTAAAAGGAATATGCGATCCATTAGGAGTGAAAATCACAACACCAATTCCTTTACCATAAGCATTCACAGATCCATCAAATATCATACTCCAACGAGATTCAGGGTCCGGACCTTCCTCGGGTAATGGTTTATCACAATATTTCACTTTCAGGAACATCACATCCTCATCAGGGAATTCATATTCTGTAGACTGGTGATCTTCCACTGGTTGGTGAGCAAGATAATCTGCCAACACACTACTTTTAATAGCCTTTTGAGTGTTGTATTCGATATCATATTCAGATAACAACATCTTCCAGCAAGCAATTCTCCCAGTAAGAGCAGGCTTTTTGAAAATGTACTTGATTGGATCCATATTGGAGATCAACCAAGTGGTGTGATTCAACATATACTGCCGCAAACACTTTTCCGCCTAGGCCAAAGCACAACATGTTTTTTCCAACATGGAATACCGCGACTCACAATCAGTGAATTTTTTACTGAGATGATAGATGGTGAACTCCTTCTTCCCTGTTTCATGCTGTTGTCCCAGAATACAACCCATGGATTTATCTAACACTGTCAGATACATAATCAACGGTCTTCCTTCTTCGGGAGGGAGCAAGATAAGAGGTTCAAGCAGATATTCTTTAATACTCTCAAATTCCCTTTGGTAGTCACCCATCCACACACAACCTTGATCTTTCTTTAACAACTTAAAGATCGGTTCGCATGTTGCAGTCATGTGGGAAATGAATTTGGAAATATAATTCAAACGCCCGAGGAAACCTCTGACTTACTTTTCAGTTCTTGGTGCTGGCATTTCTTGAATTGCTTTGACTTTATCAGGGTCAACTTCAATTCCTTTCTGGCTAACAATGATACCCAACAACTTCCCCGATCGAACACCGAAGGTGCATTTATTTGGATTCAGGCGGAGACGATACTTCCTCAAACACTGAAACAACTTCAACAAATCTTCTATATGCCCTTCTTCAGTCTGGGATTTGGAAATCATATCATCAACATATACTTCGATTTCCTTGTGCATTAGATCATGGAATAGGGTTGTCATAGCCCTCTGGTACGCTGCACCAGCGTTCTTCAACCCGAAGGGCATCACTCTGTAACAGAATGCTCCCCAGGGTGTGATAAACATTGTTTTTTCCATGTCCTCTGGAGCCATTCTTATTTTATTATACCCGGAAAATCCTTCCATGAACAAGAATACTTTGAATTTTGTTGTGTTATCCACTAACATGTCGATGTGAGGCAATGGAAAATCATCTTTTGGACTAGCTTTATTTAGATCTCTCTAATCTATGCACATGCGAACTTTTCCGTCTTTTTTCGGTATTGGGAAAATATTGGCAATCCATTAAGGATACACTGACGTCACAAGAAAACCAGCATTAATCTTCTTTAGAACCTCCTCTTTGATCTTTACTGCCATATCTGGGTGAGTTCTTCTCAACTTTTGTTTAACTGGAGGACACTCTGGCTTCAACGGTAAACGATGCTCGACAATATCTGTATCTAGACCAGGCATATCTTGGTAAGACCAAGCGTAAACATCCACATACTCTTTCAACAACTCAATCAAACTTTTCTTCACATTGGGATGCAACGATGCTCCAATCTTGACTTCCTTCGGGTCTTCTTCTGAACCCAAATTGATCACTTCCAAAGGCTCTTTATATGGTTGAATGGTATTTTCCTCGTGCTCAAGCAACCGTGAGACCTCTTTTGGAATCTCATCATAATCTTCTTCTTCAGCCCCAAACACAGGACATTCAAAGTTGGGAGATGGTGCAGGGTCATTGTATTCAACGGGTTTTTTAATTAATCTGCACATATGATTTATGATTGCTTTTAGAAACTGACATATATAACAAGTGATCATGCAGATTGAATTTTAGTTATTATTTATTTTGAAAGGGTTTTTTTTATTACCATTTCCAAGAAAAAAGCAAAATATAAAAACACAATTTGAGAAACAATGTCAGCTTTTATTAATGATCTTAACAGTCACAACAAACAGATAAGCCTTACAACATTAATACTTCCACCTTGGGCAGAGTGAAAGTTTTTCAAGAAAAAAAATGATTAATCAAATAAAATCACTTTGAAATATGTGTGCAAGAGGGAATATTAATGGTGACCCAGTTCAGAACCTTGACTCCATGCGTCACATAATTCGGAATTTCCTGCTCTGCTTCATCCTCTTCGACAACATTAATTCCAAAATCAGTTGGATGGAGGTAACCTCCGCTGCGGAAAACATCATGATAGCTGCTCATAGTAGACTTTGGCTTCAAACTTTCGCCTTTTCCATTCTTCGAAGAGAAACTCAAACCAGTTATGTTCTTGTTCACGGGTGGATCCACAATTCGCCCCCAAACTGCATTATGACCATTGCGCACAACCTGTTGCGCGTCCTTCAGCGAAACCATGGAATTATAATTTCTCCTTATGTTGTCAATGGATATGGCTTGGAACTGGGTTCCAACAACAGCGTCATCCGCTTCTACAATACTGAAGAAGGACAAATGAGATATCAATAATGCTTGCTCCCCACTTATAATCACCACCTTCCCTTCACGCACAAATTTCAACTTCTGATGTAAAGTTGAAGTGACAGCCCCTGCTTCATGTATCCATGGCCGTCCTAACAAACAACTATATGCAGGAATAACGTCCATGACCTGGAAGGTTATCTGGAACGAATGTGGTCCTATATGGATGGGTAAGTCCACTTCACCGATGACAGATTTCCTCGACCCATCAAATTCTTTCACAATGATTCCACTTGGGGGAATAGGTGTTCCTTGGTATTTCAAATTCATGAGAGTACTCCTCGGTATAACATTCAGCGCGGATCCATTATCAATTAGCACATTGGATAGTGAATCATTCTTGCAGTTCATAGATATGTGGAGGGCCAGGTTGTGATTCCTCCCGTCATCTAGTAATTCATCATCGCAGAAACTCAAGTTATTACATGACGTAATGTTTCCAATTACGCTGCTGAATTGATCTATTGGCATGTCACTCTCCACAAAAGCTTGGTCTAGTACTCTCATCAGGGATTCTCTATGAGCAGAGGAGTTCATCAATAAAGCTAAGATATATATTTTTGAAGGAGTCTGAAGTAGCTGATCTACAATTCTGCGGTCGCTCATCTTAATTATCTTCAAAATATCATCCACTTCTTTCTCTACCGTAGCTCCACTAGTCTCACTCGTAGCCTTCTTAGGTTCGTCATTCTCAGCAATTTTCTTTCCAGCAACAACATCTCTTTGAACAACTGGCGCAAACACACGACCGCTACGGGTCACCCTGCTATTTTCAGCTATATTCCCAACATCGGGAATTGGATTGATGGGAATTTCCACCCCGTCTTCTAAGATTGTAGCATTGTATTTGTAAGGCACAGCCTTATCTGACTTGTAGGGGGTAGGACCTGGCAAACTAATTACCAATGGGGTAACAACTGGCTTTCTATAGTACTCTACTTCAAAATGAGCGGGTGCGCCAAAATAAGGCACAATGACGTTTACCCCTTCTTCAACATAACCAGTCTTCATTTCTGGAGAACAAATCTCCGTCTGAAGAAAAATATTCATCTGCGGAAGCATACTCTTCCTCTGACTCTTCTTCCGTTAAACAAACTTCAACCATACCAACCTCATGATAATCATCCCTCTGACCCGTGATCTTGATATTTCCATTGTCTAACTGCAACTGAACACCCTCCTTCACGATTGAACATCCTCAGGGATCTCGACAGCAAACTAGGCAAGATCCATATTAGTGCTCCACCTGACCAGCCGTGTGGCAGAAGGTAGTGTGCAACTGCACGAGGTCCTCATTCAAATGATCCACATTAAAAATTATGAATTCACCAGGACACCCAGAAACCATATTCACTTCCTCTTCATACTCTGCCCTAGGCCTGATTATGTGGATGAGGCCCTCATCCATCATCTCTTGTAAATCAGCCTTTATCTTATCGCAACCCTGTATATTTGAACTACAAATAGCACAACCAGAATGGTCATGCGTGTAGTAGCTAAATTCACAGAGGTCTGCATGCATCTTCACCAAATCTCCTCTAACCAGATTAATGTTAAAAATCCGGAAGTCGCCTGGACAACCGGCCACCATATTTATAGCATTTACTCCCCCATGCTTGGGTAGAGGATTATCTTTCACATTAGGTCCCATGTCCTTGAAAGATAGAACACCGGAATTTACCAATTTCTGCACCTCATTCTTCAAAGGATAACAATTCTCAATACTATGTCCTGGTGCCCCCTGATGAAAACACATGTTTGATCTGCCTTGTAATACCACGGCAATGGTGATGGTATGGTGGGAGGTGGTCGTGTTTGGACCAACTTTTTCTAAATCAAGGCTGGTAGTAACTCTGTATAGGTCATGGGACTAGGGTCATAACTCTCCCTTCTCTGATTATACCCTTGATTCCCCTGCTGGGACGGTCTCTGATAAGCAACGGTAGTTGGAGCGGCATTCATAACAGGAGTAACTGAGGCAAATTGTTGATGACGCTGATAATTCCTTCTAGGAGCATTTACCCTCCTCTCTTGTATAACAGCATTTGCATCCCCCTCTTTCTTCTTGGAAAACCCATAAGATGGCTTCTTCGCACCTATAAATCCTTCACTCTTCGTTAAACGGCCTTCTCTTACAGCCTCTTCCAAGCGGATACCCATTCCTACCATCTCAGTAAAGTCACTTGGCGCGCTTGCTACCATCCTCTCGTAGTAGAAAGCACCCAGCGTCTTCAAGAAAATCTTAGTCATCTCCTTCTCTTTAATGGGAGGAATCACTTGGGAGGCTACCTCACGCCACCTCTGCGCATACTCTTTGAACGATTCCCCGTCTTTCTGAACCATGGCCCTAAGTTGATCACGGTCAGGCGCCATGTCCATGTTGTACTTGTATTGTTTGATGAATGCTTCTCCCAAATCATTAAAAGTATGGATATTGGCGCTATCCAAACTCATATACCACTTCAACACAGCACCAGTCAAACTATCCTGAAAAAAGTGAATCAGCAGACGCTGATCGTCAGTATGGGTAGACATTCTCCTTACCTACATCTCCAGATGAGCACGAGGGCAAGTGTTGCCCTTATACTTCTCAAATTTCGGGACCCTAAACTTAGCAGGTATCTTAACATTTGGGACCAAACATAGCTTATTCACATTCTGCCCAAATAGCTCTTTTCCCCTGAGGGCCTTCATCTCTCTCTGCATTTTGTCAAACTGCTCTTGAAAATCATCCATTCTGTCATAAAGACCCAAGTCTTCACTCAATGGAGGGAAAGGACGACACACATCATCATTAACAAACAGAACCATATTCACCAAAGGAGATGCAGTAGGAACAACATGCACCATAGGAGGTGTCGGAGTAACAATAGTCTGAACCACTGGAGTATCTTGAGGACCAAGATTGAAACCTTCAGGCACAAAATTCTCTGGCATTCCCCATGGAAAACCTTGAGGCATGCGATTCTGAATAACAGCCAGAGTAATAGATATAGGAACAGTCGGAGCTTCAGTAGTTGCCCTTGTTGGTTGAGGTTGAACACTCAGTGGCTGATTCTGAGCAGCCACCAGAGCTTCTATCAGAGCAGTCAGATTGGCCATGCCGGCCTTCAAAGCAAAAACTTCTTCGCGTAGCTCACGATTCTCTTGTTCTAAGTTGTCCATTTTATTCTTAAAATTAGCCCGAGTATTGTAGTGATGAGTCAGCTTGCTGAATGAAGTAAAGAAGCTTGGTAAGACACCTGGATATGCATAATAAATGCAAGAAATATGTGCAATATGATACATGATATGTGTTGTACCCCAAAATTTTCCCTCTCATTTTATCAACATTTCTCATCACAAGGCTCTTGGAACTCAAGACCAAGCTAGGGTTTGCTCTGCTCAAGACACCTCCTTGCACTGTTGACCTAAATTAGGGTTTGAGTTTGCACAGGGATTTTTGGACCTTCAATGCCCAAATTGACTTTCATACTTCATGTTGGACTCATAAGTTTGTCCATACCAAGTTTCAAGCCTTAGATCAAATTTTTGCCCAGTCAATTGGACAGTTGACCTAGAAGTTAGTTGTATTGGGGAAAAAGTCAACTGTGGCCAATTTACAGTCAAACCTCATGAATTTTGACCCAAATCAACATTATGAACTCATATGAACCATTTGATCAAGTTTGGACCATAATTCCACAAGAAATTTGATCAGATCACCAAAAGGGCAAAATGGTCATTTTTAGGGTTTTGACTGTACAAAGGCAATTTTTGACTGTTTGACCTAGCCAATGGCAAATCAAGTTCAACCATGGACTCAAGGACTCAATGACATTATCTTGACCTATTCAACAAGTTCAAAAGACCTTAAAATACATTGGATTGACAGATGAATTTTTCAATCAACTGATCAAAATTTGACTGTACACTGAAAAGTCAAATTTTGACTTTTTGGTCAAAATCAAGTGCCAAGGGTCATTTTTCATCAAGATGTGTCAAAATATGAAACTTGTTCATCAAGAAACCCAAAATTGCAAATTAGGGTTTGAAATTGAAAATTTTCATAACTTAGAATTTTTCTAAGTTATGAAATTTTCTTAATTTTTCCTAACTTTGTCCCACATTTTCACAAAGATGCAAATGGATTCAAACAAAACTTACAACATGAAAGTTGTATTCCTACACAAAATCTACAACTTTGATTCACAAAGTTTTCTCAAAATAAGCTTGTATCTCAAGTTATGATTTTTGGAACAAGGGTCCCTAAAACTTTTAACTTAGAGAAATTTTGCCCTAGTTTAGGCAAGCTTTTGCCCCATCTTCTTGGCCATTTTTCACATAGTTCCACTTGGAGTCTCAAGTTGCATTTCAAAGATGGATTATAGTACATGTTGCAAGCTTTCCAAATTGTCCAATAACTCCTCAAACACATTTATGGTTAGGGAGAATCGAATCCTTGAAGTTGGAAAAAACTCACTTTGATCCATGGCATTTTTATGTTGACACAAGTTGCAAAATCTGTCCAAACTAGCTTTGTACTTGTTTACAGGTCTCTAAACCAATTCACACTCAAAAATTAATTGCAAATACATTGGACATTGGTCTTATTCTGATCAACAAAGCTTGGCACAATAAATAAATCCATTTTGGGCATAAAGGTAGCACTTCCACTTACATAAAGCATGCTTTATGTCAAATTGCATTTCTTGAGCCATACACCAAGCCCTTTGCTGCAAACAAGGCTCCCTAATGTCAGGCAAAGTTCAACAACTTTGTGCAGCTAGGTTACAAGCCAGTACAACCATAGCATTGTCAACTCTCACTTTTTACTTCAAAACCAAGCAATTATGCAAAAGGTCAACAACTTGCACATCTGATATAATCAACTCTTGCCAACATTTCAAACAAGTTTTTTGCATTGCCTTGAGCCAGAAACACGAATTGTTGATCCCTCAAGCCTTCCAAAACACCAAATCACATTCTTCTTGAAAAGCAGGGCACTCCCTGCAGATTCACGTCCATCACACAAACCACTCGTGCGTTTGGCCTCAAACTTGTTCCAATACCTTCCATTCAACTCACTCAAGCTATCCCAAACCTCCATTGCCAACTGTAACTCCATTTACAATGTTCACCATTTTCATTTTAAGCTTGTGAAGGTTGACTTCTAGAGGCTGATTCAGGAACATTCGAAGCAAACTAGCTATTGGAAAAGACCAAGTGAAGTTCAGGCAAGCTACCAGGCACCTCAAAACTTGTTGAGAAGCTCTGTGTTGTCCAACTCGAATCCAACTGAAACAGGTATTTCTCCAACTTCTATCTCTCTATTTAGGAATATTTATCCTTAGGTTTGTGAATGAAAAATGTAGTATTCAATGCCATGAAGCTGTACATATGCTCAGTTTTCATTTATATTAAGCGTGCTAAGAGAATTTCATCCATGAACATGCTGAAAAAACTAGGTCAGATTTTAGGGCCAGAGAAATTCTCTCTGGTCTTTGAGAGTTAGATTAAGTTTTTTATATGGTTAGAGTCGTGGTTTAATGCTCTACAAGTTTCATGTTTTGAGTTTTGGCAAAAGATCACAAATACAGGAGTTAGCAATTTGTACAGGGCGCGCGTTTTTTCTGTTTGAACAAGGAAGAAGATGAAGTGGAAATGGTCTGGGCTGGCTTGTTTCTACTTCTAACACCCCCCTTTTCAGTTTCACACCCCTTGGCCCAATTTCTTTATATTTTGTTATTTTTGTATTTTAATTTCATTTCTGATTTTATTTATTTATCCCCAAATATAAAATATGCTTAAAAATATTTTCACATTTTTTTAACATTTATTTGATATTTTATTTTGATTTTTCTAAACATTTAAACATTTTGAATACTTTTTTATAATTTATTTGAAAACTTGAAAATGTAAATAATACTTTTATTTTTATTTCTTATTTTTATTCACACTGAAAATATTTTTTTTGAATATATTTTATTTTTGTAAATATTTTATTTTATTTTATACATACTTAATATATTTAATATATATATATATATATATATATATATATATATATATATATATATATATATATATATATATATATATATATATATATATATATATATATATATATATATTAAGTATGTATAAAATATAAAAACATTACCTTTTTATTTCTTATTATTATTTATACTAAAAAATACCTTTTCTTCAATATATTTCATTTTTGTACATATTAATATATTTTTGTATATAAATAATATATAATATTATTTTCTTAAGGAAAATTAGGGTTTACCCCTTAATCAAATAAAATCAACTTTTTTTAATTTTAATTCTTTACACCTTTTTCACATTAAAAAATACTATACATACATAAACAAATAAAACTTCTTTTTGCATAATACATTTTATTTAATATTTATTTATTTTGTTCATTTAAGAATTGTACATTTAAATATTGTTGCATTGAGATTCAATTTGGATGTAATAGTAATCTAGGGTTTATATTTCTTGTCAAATACCCCCTATTCAAAATTGTACCCCCATCCCCATAATCATGTTGTAATAGCTTATAATTTAAATTCTCGCACTTAACGCTTTCAATTATGCTATGATTAGAGAATTAGGGTTTGTATGCAAAATCAAATTAACAAATAGTTTGACCTAATCAAAGACAAAAATGCATGAAAAACAAACACAATGCACACTTGCACCCCTAGGGTTACAATCCACTTGTTGCCTTCAAAAATGGGCCATGGTATGCATGTTAAAGTACTTTGGCAAAACAAAAACAAAACAAAAGATCATAGTCCCTCGATGACGCTATCTGAGTTGCCTAAACAAAATGATCAAGTCCCTCAAGAAAATTGCCAAAAATACTTGACACAAGTGCTATCATGGCCTATACGATGACCCGCGCATGTCCCGTTTAACATCCTAACACAAGGTTGTTCACCAAATACAATGGTGAAATAACACTGTCAAAAGGGTTAAAAACATAAGAAAGATCTTTGAGTAAAATATGGTAGATAGCTCTTAGTTACTTGATCAAAAGCTTGCAAAAACATCCTTGCTATTTTCAAACACACTTCACAACACAATTTCAAAACCCTACTTTCAAACATTGAAAACTTTTCAAAAGACAAAAACATCTTTGTATACATTCAAACAAGAATCATTACAAAGGTTGCCACAACGATGGCCTCTTTTCAAAACATCTTTCAAAACCACACACAAAGCACCATTTCAAACAATTGAAGAGCACCTTTTCAAACAATTGAAAAGCAAAGCAAGTGATCTAAACAAGTAACTAAGAGCCCATGGATAACCATGGATGAAAAGGGTGCTTGCACCTTCCCTTTTCATAATCTACTCCCCGAACCCGGCATCAATTGATAATTAGGGAAAGTAAAGCATTGATATTTCGGATCATAGAACTGGACCAAAGTTGAGAGAATATCCTCCTTCATCCTGAGCTTCATAAGAGAAATGATAGACCCATAGTTCCTTCGAAAATCTGTAGAACTCTCGATCTCAGGTATCAGACTCATCAGCTCATCTATATTGGGATCTTTGAAATTGTACTTCTTAGTCTTTCTTTTACAAAATACATAGTCAAAAAGTACCTGAGATATTAACAAGGAGCCAACTTTAATTCCCTTGAAACAAAATGTTTTAAAGGATGATCGTCGGTGCATGAATGCATGATGTGACAATCATACACAAGATTAAAAACATAGGGTTCATAGGTTCAACGTAACGGGCATGAAGTTGAATGTACTACCCATAAGGTGTTGTACCCCAAAATTTACCCTCCCATTTTACTCAACATATGCTCATCAAGACCCTTAACTTGCTCAAGGATGCTCAAGAGTTGACCAAACAAACTCTCTCCTAAAGCAATGAACCTCCAACTAGGGTTTCCATTTTCATCAAGAAGGGTGAGCTCCAAAGGCCTCATATTCTCTCCATAGTCCTAATATGTTCTCAAGACCCTCCATGTCAAATTTCAAGCCTTGCACAAGAAGTTTGCTCAGTCAACTGCTCAGATGCTTGAGAATCGACTGTATTAGGTCAAAAGTTAATTGTGGCCCACATACAGTCAAACTTCAAGATTTTTTGTCAACATCAACATTTTGAAGTAATATTCATCATTAGATCAATGGTTTATCATGATTCCTCAAGGAATGCTCCTAATTCATCAAAACTCAAAAGTTGCTAAATTAGGGTTTCTTAAGAAAAGTCAACCAAACTTTGACCAAGCATAACTTTCTCATACTTTATCAGAAATTTCTCATCCAATGCTCATTTGGAAGAGAATTCAATTCCCTACAACTCGTCTCCAGCCCTTAAGTTCAAGAAATTCACTCATCAAAAGATATGGATTCAGATATTATAGGTCATTCCAAAAGTCAACAAAAACACCTTTTGGGTCAAAGCTCCTTACATGAACATGGAAAATCCAATTGAGATGAAATTAAATAGGTTTTTAAGGGGACATCCTAATCTTTCTAAAAAGTCAAAGAACACCCTCTTAAGGTCAAAATTGAGAGAGATATGCATTGTCAAATTTGGCCATTTTTGGAAATTTGCCCAAAGTTAATAATGCTGAAAATTACATTTTTTGCCAAATGGGCTTAACTTTTTATGCTTTCATTATGCCTCTAACAATGTCCACGACCCAAAAACTCTACCCCATATTATTGACTTTATTTATTTAATTTATTTTGATTTTTTATCATTTAAAAGTCAAATTAAATCAAATAAATGATATAAAATATGGAAGATTTGTTTTTGATCTGATTTTGAATGGAATTATAATGCAAATATGCTATCAAACCAAATAAAATTGTGTCAAGGGTGATTGGGATGAAAATGGTATGATTTGGCTTGATATAGAAATAAATAATGCAAAGATGGAATCAAATCTTGATAATTGGCAAAGATATGCATGTTTTTTGTTAACTTAATACAGTCTAGTACATATACACAACAAATGAAAGGCACAAAAAGGAGGAGAAATCGTGTGAAACGGCCAAGAAAATAGTGCACTTTTGTCAAAAAAAATTCAGATCGAATTCCATACTACAACCATCCTCAAGGAGATTTAAGGGTTGCAACACGTTCCTGGCAATCTCCTGAAGCTAACTGCACCTTTTGCACGCACCAAGACACCTTGAATCATAAAATCCGCAACCCTGTTATCCAATTATTTTTTATTTTTGATTTCGTGCATACATGCTTTTTTGATGAAATTCAATCATACATTCTTGTTTATTACAAAGTCTCAATGCCTGCTGAATCGTTTAATTGAGTTTTAAGTGCAGGAGTCATGGTTTGCCATTCTTAGGGTTTCTGAGCTCGATTTAGGGCTTCCTTCTGCAGGCAAAATTAGGGCTAGGCATGGACACCATGATGTTCAGGGCTTCAAGCCCAGTTGATTCATGGTCTTCAATGAAATTTATATTGCTTGTGCTAGATTTTTGAATAACGCAGGGTTGTAGTTACAAGCATGAGACCGTAGGTAAAAGTCCCTAGGCTAAAACGACAGCCAGCTGAGGAAGACGAAGGTGTGGCACAACTTGGTAGGCTCATTTGAAACTGCATGCGTTTTCATTTATACTGGCTTTATTTTATATATAATATATTATTATTGTTATATGTATGAATGACTTGGCAGCTCAGTTGGTGTTGATGCGCGTTGGTAAAGGAGAGGACATGGGTTCGAATCCAAGGTCCAACATTTTTTCTATTTTCCAAATGAATTCTTGTGGATCCAGCGCTTGCAGGCTATAGAGGTGCACCATGTAACTTCACACCATCATCATTAGATCATTCATCACTCAGATCTAACACTCCTGAATGCAGCCCCATGGTGGACGTCCCTAATCCAGTAACGCCATATCTAGCACTTGCAATGGGCCAACCAGATCTGGGCCTTGGCAAATTCAACAAACATCACTCCAGTTTGGGTTTCACACCCCCCCTTAGGCCCATTTTTCTAACATTTTCATTCTTTTTAATTAATTTGTATTATTTTGTTTATTCATTTTTTTAAAATCATAAAATCAGAAAACCTTCATACAAAAAATTAGGACTTAGTTTTTTTTTCTTTTTTTCTTAATAAACTAATTTTTTTCCAATTAATTAATTTAATTAACTTTAATTTTATTTTCATTAATTAAAATTAATTAGAAGATTAGGTTAAATTTCAAATCTTTTTCATAAAAAATCCCAAAAATATTTTTAATGAGCAAATTAGTTTTTTAGGGTTTTGAACTTTCTTCCAGCTTTAATTCTCGCGCCTTATTATTTTGCCGTACGATTATTATTTTTATTATTGATGTAATTGTGCCCAGTTTGTAATAGCTTAATTAGGGTTTACAATTTCCGCACTTTATTTTTCGTTCATTATTTATGTATCTACACCAAAGCCTTGTAATAGCGTAGGACTCTTTTATTTTCTCGCTTTTATTTTATATACGTGTATATAATTGTTAGCAACCTAGGTTTTTATGCTTAATCAATTAAATAGATCATTTAATTATAAGATAAATATCTGAAAACAAACATTGTTGCACACTTGCACCCTTAAGGTATTCCCCACTTGGTTGCCTCAGAAATAATGGTCGTGTCCCTCGAACGTAGGGGTACCTTAGCAATGACCCACGATTCAAAATCATCATAAAGATCATAGTCCCTACTTGTCCCTCGAGTTGCCTACGAATTGATCTTATGACGATAGTCCCTTCGAAATGCTAAGGTATCTTTACTTGTTTCCTTCAGAGACCATTTCGTCCCTTCAAACGTCCCTTTTAAAATCCAACGATATGGCTAACTACCCCTTAATAGTAGGATAGCACTGTCTAAAGGAAACGAAAATGAACAGACCTTTTTTGAGTAGGTAGAAATCTTAAGTACTTGCTCAAAATAAAAACTTTTTCACACAAACACTTTTCGAAAACAATTTTCAAAACAACTTTGTCACACTCTTGAGGACTGATACAAGGGTTATCATGAAGTAAAACTTTTTCAAAACAAGCACACACAAGCAATTTTAAAAATGAGAAAAGTACCTAAGAGCCCGTGGAAAACCACAGATAGAAAGGGTGCTAACACCTTCCCTTTCTATAATCTACCCCCCGTACTCAAACATCTCGAAAAAGGTTTTTTCTGTTCTTTTTCCTTTTCCTTTGTTGGATGAAATAAAAGTCGGTGGCGACTCTTGCTTACCGCACATTTACGAATACAAAACACAAACCAATATTAACAGTCGGTTCTGCCACCGTATCACATAAGGTATGGAATAATAATTTATCACCTTCCGAACAAGGTTCTAAGAGGTTCCCAGAGTATCCATCCTTCCTTCGGATATTACCAATGTCCCTATTAACTCGGTAATTATTAACATTCTCAGGAAAAACTCGTCTGAGTGTAGTGTCGCATGACAACTATATTTGGATTACTCCATCATAGCTTCTGCACTACACCTAAAAGGACAAGATGGGTTAAGGGTTCTACGGTCCTCAGTTTCAGAAGGCTCCCAGGTCGAAAGCAGCACGTTTTCCTGATTACTCGGTAAACGAAACTACAGTCAAAGGGGCCTCCATTGAGTGGGGGGTCTCATGTCTCCTTTTTTGGGATTACTCCCTCAAAGTTAACATGACTATACCTCCTGTCCTATCTTAAGTTTTGAAGTGATTTGTTGATAAAATTTTAAGGAGAAGCATGTCTTTGGAATCACTCAAAAATCTCAAAACATGGACAAGATATAGCCCTTAGAAGTCCAAAACCCTAACTCTTAGAACATCAAAATGGCTTGGGAACCCCTTTCAATTTTTACAATCTTTATTGTACAAATACTTTTGCTATGTGAAGAGATGTTATTGTGGGTGATAATGAGAACCTATAGTAACAATAACCACTTCCAAAGATTAATAATTGAGGGATTTATGCACTTGTGATCAAGGAATCAAGAACTTGTCCAATTAGGTCAAACTTATTCAACCAATTCTTGCATCTTTTTACTTCCTTTGGCAAATTAAGGCATGATGAATCATAGTAGACCTTGTCATGATATTACTTAAAGCACTCTCAATGATGAAGCTTAAATCTCAATGAAGCTTTGTTGAAGAAGGCATGGAAATAAACTCATGAACCTATGAATCAACCTGATAAAATGTGTTGTACCTTCACCTATAGTATCAAATTTAGAGTAAACATTCATTGTATTTGTTAGTTAAAAGTTAATCCACACTAGACATATATGACCATAATATACAAATTACAGTGCTTGGTGATCCCTCATGAGAAAACCTAGAGATAGGGAGAAGAACCAAACCCAAGTGTAATCTTGATATTATTGAGTTGATATGAGATGATAGAGAAATCTTAGGGGGGGAAATTTGGGTTTAACAAAGTTGTTTGTTGTTCTTAGCCTTTTTGGAGATTAGAGAATGTTTATTACTTCAGGGAGGTATACGACCTTGTTTCTTAAGGAAAGAAACTTCTTGCTTCTCTCGTGCAGGAAGACGGCTATGTCTTAGAGGTGATGGACTACGGGAGTCATAATGTCGGTGTCGCTGAGGAGGAGACTTTGACTGATTCTTTTCCCTGGCCCTAATCATATTACTTTGTTGTTGGATTAGGGTGTTGGGTTGGTTAAGGTAAGTGAGGAGATCTGCCATGGTCGGGTCAGCGTTTGGAGGAATTGGAATTGGTTGAAGGATCGCTAGGAGCTCCTCTTCGGACTTCTTAGATTTCTGGGTTTCCAAGAAGTGAACATCATAGTGATGGGCATTGGTCGAATTGGGGGATGAAGTTCGACCATCTATGACATCGACGATATCCTCGAGGTGAGGAGGTTCTTAGTTTTCGTCCGTCTTGGGGACGGGGGAGAGCATAGTTTTTCCAGAAAAGTGGTTGCCATCATGATCGGATATGACAAAAGTTGTGAACATTGCTTTGGTCTTCAGTTTTGAGGAAAAGGAAGACGGGAAAGGTAGTTTCCCATTGTTGTACCCCAAATTTTCCCTCTCTTTTCTCAAGGAATCACCCTAGGATCCTCAAGTTCGCTTCCATCCAATTCCAAGCCTTGAATTATCATTTTTTCCAAGCAAATCACTCACAAGGGCAAAATGGTCATTGGCACACAAAAAAGTCAAACTTTTACTTTTGGATCAAAATCAAATCTCAAAAATTATATTTCATCAAGACATGTTGGAATATGAAGTTTGTTTCGTCAAGAAATTCAAAAGTCAAATTTGCTATGGAAAAGCCAAATTTCTAAATACTTGGGATTTTTCTAAGTATTTAAGAAAAATGACCATTTCAGAACTTCTGACCATATTATCACCATAACACAACAAATTATGGACACTTTCAAGACAGAGTTGGTCAGAACTTCTGGGCAAGTTTTCACAAAGCTTCAGCTAGAGTTTGCCAGGGTAAATCAAAAAAAGTTTATAAAGCGTGATGCAGAGCTTCCCGGAAGGTCTGAAAGCTCCTTCAGAACACGCTGGAGCCAGAAGATAAGAGGATCAGAAGTTTGGATGCTACGCTTGAAGCATAACTTCTAATCCAGAGTTTGCAAAGGTAAATCAAAGAAGGTTACAAAGCATACTGCAAGCTTACTAGAAAATCTGGGGAATCCTTCAGAACATGCTGAGGCAACAAGGTACAAAGATTAGAAGTTGGATGTTTATCCTAGATAGAACTTCTGATCCAGAATTAAGCAATGATGCAAAATCTCACATTACAGGATTTCTGATTTTGACAAATCTCATTATCATTTAATGCTCATTAATGCTCACAACCACGTTTGAGTCTTTATCCAAAGGATCTCCCCACATGTAGCATAGAAATACCCTTGTTATCCTTAAAAGCAACTTTTATACAAAAGTATGGGAGGGTCCATGCGTTACTTTTTGCTTGTAGGTTTACTTTTCCTTAATCCCTACTTGCTAATCCAGTCTAGGCTAAAAAACTGTCAACTATCACACCCTTTTTTGAACTTGCTTCAAGAACAAGTCAGCATCTAGCGTATGATGTTGGCGCTACTTGACCTCTCCAAAATCACAAAACTTTGCCTATAAATAGAACACCATTGGTCACTGAGAAGGGGTCCAGAAAAATTTGTGAAAGAGGTCAAAATTTTGAGAAAAAAAATCCTTGAATCCCTGCCAAAATTCCAAGAGTTCCAAGAACTATAAACACAACACATAAAACCTCGTTAACTTTTGATTCCTTGCATTCAAAACTCCACTTGTTATCAATTATTTCTTGACTAAAAACCATTCATACAGTTTATGATCCACATGTTGGAAACTGTCTAAACTTATGTGTTCATATTGCTATACACTTTCCATCCAACCACTCAAAGAAATCAGAACATCACCTCCTTGCCATCCCCATAAGTTAAAAACTTTCAGCTTACTGAGTACGTGAATAAGTTGTTCAGAGCATCATCAGAGTTGAGGTTAACTCCGATTCACAGAACTTCTTCCAGCTGCAAGGTAAGTTTCTACTGACCCTCGCCATATTACTTAAGCATTACCAGATTTACATGCTCAGATACAATGTAGATATCAGGTTTTTGGTGTCATACATATTCTGAGATTTCATGCATTATGTCTGCCTAAGTAGGGAATAAATTAGCTTAGAACCTCTTGAAGGAATTAGAACTCAGAATTAGGATTAGCAAATTCATACGTGCCTCTGATTTGTAGTTCTGATATTTCCTATTTCTGAAATGCTATGACACCTGTTATAACTATTCTATGTATGTCTTCTGTTTTGTGGAGAAATAACCAAATCACAGGTGTTCTGACTAGCATAGAGAGAGAGAGAGAGACCAAGTTCTGCCAGTGGTCTCAGAACTTCTGAAGTCTGTTTAGTTGCCAGTGGTATCAGAACTTCTGAAGCTTATTTTGTTGCCAGTGGTTTCAGAACTTCTGAAAATACTGTGTTCCCAGTGGGTTCAAAGCTTCTGACCTTATACATTTTCACTAACAAGTTTTTGTTTTGCAGCGTGCCAGGGTCAGAATCTCTGACTTCATTTTATCAGCAACACGCTGATTCCTTTTTCCTTTTTTTCATTATTTTTTCTATCACTCTTCATTCCATTAATCTGCAAACATCAAAAGTATTTCCTACACACTTTATTTTATTACTTAAAACAAAAGACCAAAAATATTTTCTTAAAACAAAACAAGTTCGTTTCATATTTTCTTGTACATTCTTATGCATTTCAATATGGTTGTAATAGTAATGTAGGATTTATTTTTACTTGCAACCCCATTCATAAATTTGTACCCACATCCCCTAAATATTGTAATAGCGTAGGCCTTTACATTTCTGCAATTTATCGCTTTCAAATGTAAATGCTAGTAATTAGGCGTGTATGGTAAGATAAAACCAACAAGTAGACCACCAAAAATCAAAGACAAATGCATGCAATCAAACACACTTGTACACATGCACCCTTAGGGTAATCTCACTTGTTGCCTTACAAAAATGGCCATGTTATGCATGTGGGATGTCTTAGCACAAACAAATCGAAAAATACAAGATCATAGTCCCTCGATGACGCTATCAATGTTGCCTTTTCAAAATGATCTTAGTCCCTAAAGAAAAGTGCTAAGCCATCTCACAACATTACTATCATGGTCATACGATGACCTAATACCTGTCCCTTCACATCCAATGATGGGGCTTCTTGCCAAATCAATGGTAAGGTAGTAACATCTAAAGGAGGAGGAAAAGCATATCTAAGAAGTTTTGAGTAGGTAGATTACTTTTAGATACTTGCTCAATTTCAAAATAAACATCCTTGATATTTTCAAAACAATCACATACACTTTCAAAACATCTTCAAAACACTTTCCAAGACTTGAAATATTTTCAAAAGCTCAACACTTTGTATACGTTCTTACGAACGAGAACTATTACAAAGTTTGCCTAAACGATGGCACCTTTTCAAAATACTTTCAAAACCACACAAAGCACATTTTCAAACAAAAGCAAGTGATCTAGAAAGTAACTAAGAGCCCATGGAAAACCATGGATGGAAAGGGTGCTAATACCTTCCTTTTTCATAATCTACCATCGAACTCAAGAACACATCTCTAAAGGTCTTTCCTGTGCTTTTTCACCTTTCCTTATTGGATAAAAGAAAAGTCGGTGGCGACTCTTGCTAAACCGCAACATTTGCAAACACAAATGCAAAACCTCAAGTCAGTTCTCCCACCGTATCACAGAACTGGCGACTCTGCTGGAGAACAATACTTAAAAGTGGGGTTACCTTAGGGCTAGATCACCTTTACTTGCTTACATTATTTGATTTGTTTGATTTACATTTTTTGGTTCCTTGTTTGGGTTTGTTTTAAATCCTACACCCGGATTTGGGGGCACCTTTTAGGTAAGTAGCAATAGACTGTGAGGGAACTGTGCGGGGTATAACGACACGGTTGAAGCAGTAGCTACGTTGATGTGGCACTTTGGTTGGTACCGGTAACCCTTGAGTCAGTCAAGGATAGTACGGGGCCGCCGCGTGGTGTCATAAAGCATCAATTGACCTTAGAACCTTACTTGACCAACTTGGCCATTAGGACGTAGTGAGATGATCGGCTTTGGTGCAGTCCGAAGTTGGTAGATACTCGATACTACACTCATTGAGGTTTGGTTTTTTGGGATATTTTGGTCGCCATTAAAGAGGTTTGCGCTTAAACAATGCCCGAGAAAACAAACTAATGATATTGAGTTCCTTAGAACCCAGTTACTATTAACTAGGACAGGTTGAGCCAACTAAACTTCAAAAGGGTACTTACCTATAAGACCCCATGCAAGCCTAAACCTAAGGACTTATTTGCTTTGTTTATATATTTGTACATAAACATCATCAACATCATAAGCATTCTCACTAACCATTTCAAGGATTTTTGGATTTCATCTTTGTTCTGTTTTGTAGGACATGGCTTCCGCTCGTAGGAACACTATCCAAGTCAGACTCGTGAGGATACATCCACAACTCAAGGATTTAGTATAAAGGGTCCCTGAAGATTCTCCATTCACCAAAAGGCATGGTCGGATCCTTAGTTTGGTTACCTCAAGAATTTAAGAAGATATGGTAAAGGTTCTTGTCCAATTCTTCGACCCTTTGCATCATTGCTTCACTTTTCCCAATTACCAATTTGTGCCCACTTTGGAAGAATTTTCTCAACTCATGGGGATTCATATTCTTGATCAGTTACCTTTTAACGGTATTGAAAGAGACCCTAAACCTGAGGAAATTGCTCGAGCTCTACATTTGCAACCATCAGACATAGTAGAAAATTGGGTAACAAGGAGTGGTGTCAAAGGGTTCCTAGCGAAGTTTTTGTTGGAAAAGGCTCAAGAGTGTTGGAGTACTTTGGATCTACAAGCCTTTGAGGAGATTTTGGCTCTTCTTGTCTATGGGTTGGTACTATTTCCCAATCCTGACTGACTCATAGATATAAATGCAATCAAAGTTTTCATATCTCGTAATCCGGTGCCTACACTGCTTGGAGACATCCTGCATTCTCTTCACTCTCGCACTTTGAAGAAAAGAGGGACTTTGATGTGTTGCACTCCTCTGTTGTCTAGGTGGTTTATTTCGCACCTACCTAGATCCGTGGTGAAGAATGAACAAGGTATGAGGTGGTCTAAAAGATTGATTTCACTTTCACATGCTGATATCCGCTGGTATTATCGTTCTTTGGAAGACATCACCATCATTGATCGCTGTGGGGAGTTCCCTAATGTCCCTCTACTTGGAATTAGGGGAGGCATTACTTACAACCCTTGTTTAGCTTTGCGACAATTTGGATACGCTAGGAGAGATGGCCCTCATGAGGTACTCATCCAAGGAATTACGTTTGACTACGAAAGCGATACCCAAGGTTACCGTCAAAGATTTATACGAGCTTGGAGTATGGTTAACAAATTTGATAGCAAGACGCTGGGGCATAAGAATTCCATTCCTTTGGAACCTTATCTTAAATGTGTGCGGGATTGCACTCAAAGTCTTAAGATTCCTTATGAAGCCGTTTTACCTGTTATCATGGAGCCAGTAGTTGAGGGAGACGTTCCACATACTATCCTCTATCCTGATATGCCTACTTCTCTTGAAGATTTGAAAAACACTTGGATTCAGTTAAAAGAAGAGAGAGACACCTTTGAAGCTAAGTTCTATGAGGGCGAGAAAAAGATATTAGAGCTTACAAGGGAGCTTCATGAGGAAAGGAGTTTAAACACCTACATTGCGCCAAAGAGGACGCGCACAACTTTTCTGTCTTAGGAGTTTACTTTATGCTTATTTATGTTGTTGTAAGCCCAAGAGGCGTGTTTGTATTCAAATCAGAACTCTTTAAATGCAAGTTAACGTTTGTTCACTCTTTGTCTATACAAGTTTAAATTCTTTAAATCCTTGAAATCATTCGCATATACATATTCATGCATCATATCATAAGCAAGCTTTTCACAACAGGTTTCCTCATCTTTCTACTGTTTATTTCAGTAAGAATGGACCTCGAACAGACAGTGAAGGACTTGCAAGCTCAGAACATTCAGTTCCAAGTCACCTTGATGACCTTGGCCAAAGGTCAATAAGATCTAATGCCAGCATTAACAACCAAAAAGAAGAAAAAGAAGGCCCTCATCAACATGGGGAAGAGATTCAAAGAACAGATTCGCCAAGTGCAAGTAGTCGAAGACTCCTCTGAGGAGGATGAGAACCAAGCAGAAGAGGCAAGAAACACCCGTGCTGAAGGTGTGAATGATCAAACTTCTGAAGATGAGGATCACTTTGACAAACAGTACCCACCTGCTGGTGAGGAAAAGTACAAAGAATTGGAGGATAGGCTAAAGGCAGTTGAAATTCAAGTTGTGCCTGGCTTGGATTTTAGTGATTTGGGCCTAGTTTCGGGGGTCGTCGTTCCTTATAAGTTCAAAACACCAGTCTTCGCCAAGTATGATGGGGTCTCCTATCCCAAACTACATCTAAGATCTTACGTACGCAAAATACAACCACACACTGCTGACAGAAAATAGTGGATTCACTTTTTCCAGGAGAGTCTAGTTGGAACTCAGTTAGAGTGGTTTTATCAATTAGAAGGTTCACGCGTCCATACGTGGGAGGATTTGGCCACTGCCTTTTATCACCAGTATCAATACAACACCGACTTGGCACCAACGAGAGTTCAGCTTCAGAATATGACCATGGGAAGTGACGAAGGGTTTAAAGTATATGCCCAAAAGTGGAGGGACCTTTCCAGTAGGGTCCAGCCACCTTTGATCGAAAGAGAGCTGGTTGATATGTTTATGGGTACGTTAACTGGTCCATTCTTCAACCTGTTAATTGGAAGTTCTTCATTTGAATTCACCAAGTTGATTTTAACTGGTGAAAGGATTGAAAGCGGTATTAGAAGCGACAAAATTCCCATGGCATCTGGTTCCTCATCCAACTCTGTCAGAAGGCCCTTCACTGGAAAAAAGGAAACAAATGTTGTGTATGGGGCAAGAGCCCCTACCAAGAAGGACCGTCATTCATCTGTAAATGCTGTATTAATTTCCAAACCTCAACCTACTCAAAGGCAACCCTCCAACAATCGGAGACCTGAAGTTCCCCGACGACAATTTACAAGAATAAGCATGTTATTATCACAAGCCTTACAACATCTGCTAAAGGCCAATTTGGTGACTCTGCGTAATCCACCACCCAACCCTGATGTTTCCTCACCTAATTACAAACTGAATGCGAAATACGCATACCATTCCAACAGCCCCGGCCATGAGACTGATCAGTGTTGGGCATTGAAAAACAAAATTCAGGATTTAATAGATAATAAGACAATTGAGTTTGATCCACCCGCTACTCCAAACGTGATAACTGTTCCGATGCCAAAACATGGCAAAGGGGTTAATGTCATTGATGATGTTACTTTTATCGCTTCTGTTGAAGATTTAACAACTCCCTTGACCATTGTGAAAGCTAATTTGCTAAAAGTCGGTGTGTTTCCTGGATGTTCCAAAGATTGTGCCTGTTGTGATCAACAAGAAAATGGATGCGAGCTACTAAAGAAAGGTGTGCAATGCCTGATAAATAGCCGCGAGATTCTATTCGAAAAGATTCCCACCATCAAAAATTCAATCGACAAAGCTGAAGATTTGGCCATCATAACAATTTCAAACAAACCTCTTAGGATCTCGTCCAAAGGTCCTATCAGGATTTCGAACGAACCAGTCTTTGCTCCTCTCATAATCACTGCTGCCAGACCTGTTCCATACACCTCTGATAAAGGGGTTCCATGGAATTACAATGCCGAGTGTGATACGGTGGAAGAACTGACTTGAGGTTTTGCGTTTGTGTTTGCAAATGTTTCAGTTTAGCAAGAGTCGCCACCGACTTTTTATTTTATCCAAAGGAAAGGTCAAAAAGCACAGGAAAGACCTTTGAGATGTTTTCTTAGGTTCGGGAGGTAGATTATGAAAAGGGAAGGTGCAAGCACCCTTTTCATCCACGGTTTTCCATGGGCTCTTAGTTACTTGTTTAGATCACTTGCTTTTGCTTTTCAATTGTTTGAAATGGTGCTTTGTATGTGGTTTTGAAAAATGTTTGGAAAAGAGGCCTTGTCTAGGCAACCTTTGTAATGATTCTTGTTTGAATGTATACAAAGGTGTATTGTCTTTTGAAAAAGATATTTCAATGTTTGAAAGTTTGTTTTGGGAAATGTTTTGAAATTGTGTTGTGATGTGTTTTGAAAATAGTAAGGATGTTTGCAAGTTTGATCAAGTAACTAAGAGCATCTACCCTATCCACTCAAAGATCTTTCCTACACATTTTTAACCCTTTTGACAGTGTTGTTTTACCATTGCATTTGGTAAACAACCATGTATTTGGATTTTAAACGGGACAGGTGCGGGTCATCGTATTGACCATGATAACAATTGTGCCAAGTATCTTAGCAAGTTTTTGTTTTGAGGGACTAGATCATTTTGTATAGGCAACCAAGATAGCGTCATCGATGGACTATGATCTTTGTTTTGTTTTTGTTTTGCCAAGATACTCAACATGCATACCATGGCCATTTTAAAGGCAACAAGTGGATGAAACCCTAGGGGTGCATGTGTACATTGTGTTGTCAATTTACATGCTTTTATGTCTTGTATTAGGTCTAGCTATTTGTTTTGATTTTGGATATTGCATACAAACCCTAATCTCTAACATGGCATATTTGAAAGCTATAAAATGCGTAAAATAAATCTACGACTATTACAACATTGATATATGGGAGGGGGGTACAAATTTGAATAGGGAGAGTATTTGCAAGAAAATAAAACCCTAAGATTAACTATTACATCCAAATTGAATTCTTTGTATCAAATAATAAATAAGCAAATATTTAAATAGACAATTAAATAAATATGCAATATATTATAAATATGTAAAATGTCTTTGTTTATTTTTATGTATGTAAAAATAAAATATTTAATGTATTAAAAAAAAGAAAATAAAAGGTTATTTTTGTTAAGGGTAAAAACATATATATATATATATATATATATATATATATATATATATATATATATATATATATATATATATATATTATA